>JAFMSR010000016.1:12851681-12971324 GCA_022818135.1 Saxidomus purpurata
ACGCATATTACACGAATAACTTTTTACCGAGAAAAATCTTGAAAATCAGAGAGCTTTCCCAGCTTGTTCATACCAGTTTTAAGTAGCAGTTTGACAGCGGACATAAAGGTATTATTTAGGAGGACAACCTAAGTGTGTGTATAAATCACGACAGTCTAGAGTTTGAAGTGTTGCGTATCGAATAATCAACAAATCTGGGTAGGACAAAGCTAAGTCTATCAAAAAAGAGCACCTCAACAGTTTCTCTCGCCTTCTGATTATTTGCAAAGTACAGATGACCAATGCACTTCTGACTTGGATCATTTGCAAAATGTGGTTTCAATTGTCCCGATGTCATACCGCTGTAGCCAGTCCTAAAGACTGTTACAGAGCTTCACCAATGCAGCCTTGCAATGTATACAAAGTTAGGTCACTGCGGTTTTGCACACTATGTTTAGTACAATCTCAGCAATTTTAAGAGTACAGTGTCTGAAGTTCTGCAGTCTATGCACGGTATAATATCTGCAGGTTTGCAGTCTGTACACAGTATATTGTGTGCAGTTAATGCATTGTATTATATCTGCAGTCCTACAGTTTATGCATTGTATTATGTCTGCAGTTCTGCAGTCTATGAATGGTTATAAGTACCTGCAGTCCTGCAGTTTATGCATTGTATAATGTCTGCAATCCTGCATTTTATGCATTATATTATATTTGCAGTCCTGCACAGTTTATGCATTGTATTATGTCTGCAGTTCTGCAGTCTATGAATGGTTATAAGTACCTGCAGTCCTGCAGTTAATGCATTGTATAATGTCTGCAGTCCTGCAGTTTATGCATTATATAATGTCTGCAGTCCTGCACAGTTTATGCATTGTATTATGTCTGCAGTTCTGCAGTCTATGAATGGTTAAGTACCTGCAGTCCTGCAGTTTATGCATTGTATAATATCTGCAGTCCTGCAGTTTATGCATTGTATAATGTCTGCAGTCCTGCAGTTTATGCATTGTATAATGTCTGCAGTTTTGCAGTCTATGAATGGTAAAGTACCTGCAGTCCTGCAGTTTATGCATTGTTTAATGTCTGCAGTCCTGCAGTTTATGCATTGTATAATGTTTGCAATCCTGCATTTTATGCATTGTATTATGTCTGCAGTCCTGCAGTTTATGCATTGTATTATGTCTGCAGTCCTACAGTCTATGAATGGTAAAGTATCTGCAGTCCTGCAGTTTATGCATCGTATAATGTCGGCAGTCCTGCAGCTTAAGCATTGTATAATGTCTGCAGTCCTGCAGTTTATGCATTGTATAATGTCTGCAGTCCTGCAGCTTATGCATTGTATAATGTCTGCAATCCTGCAGTTTATGCATTGTATTATGTCTGCAGTCCTGCAGTTTATGCATTGTATTATGTCTGCAGTCCTGCAGTCTATGAATGGTAAAGTATCTGCAGTCCTGCAGTTTATGCATTGTATAATGTCTGCAGACCTGCAGCTTATGCATTGTATAATGTCTGCAGTCCTGCAGTGTATGCATTGTATAATGTCTGCAGTCCTGCAGTTTATGCATTGTATAATGTCTGCAGTCCTGCTGATTATGCATGGTATAGTACCTGCAGTCCTGCAGTTTATGCATTATATTATGTCTGCAGTCCTGCAGTCTATGAATAGTATAGTGCTTTCAGTCCTGAAATCTATGAATAGTATAGGGCCTTCAGTCATGCAGTCTTTGCATGATATAGAGTCCACAGTACTGCAGTTTATGCATGGTATTTTGTATGTAGTACTGTAGTCTATTCATGGTATATAATATATGTAAACATATATGGATCGTAAAAAGTTGCTGGGATACAGTTCTCGAAATATATAAAAAGTATTACAAGGGCATCAGTAATAAAGAATAATTATAACCCGTTTTTAGATTTACAGTAATGCAAAAGACATAGCTTTTTGCACTACTTTATACAACACTGAGGCTAAACTCTTCAGTATAGCTTTCTTGCAATTCACTTAGTCGTGCAATGTCGGTTTAATGAAGGCATACGTGTAATTTAAATAAACCTGACATCGTTTGTTATATATGTGTCCTATTTTCTGATCACGATTCCATCTACTGTGTACTTCGGATAATGAAGGCTTTTAGTGATTTGTTATAGGGCTAACATATAAATTAAGTCTGCTTAATATCTCTCACTTAATACAGAAGCAATCAAATTATATTTATGGTGTTTCAAACGGATGAATTACGTTCCTAAGTATTCTTATTTGCTGCTATCGACAGATTAATCCTTTTTAGTTTATATAATATTTTTTTTATAATATATCTATTGATAAGTCTTGCACTGATGACCCATTAAATCTTCCGTTACTTAAAACGCTGGCATATCGGATTTAATGAAATATTGCTGAATAAACCACAAATTGAGACAAGATATAAATTTCTAATAAAAGGCTTTTTAACATGATCTACGTCCAAGAGACAAAATAAATAAATTATCATCAGACAGTGGCGGACTTTGAGCTTTATTCATATTTATTATGAGTGGATTTTCATCTACAAATTTGATGTCGAATGAAATACTGAAAATATGAAACAGCTTTAGATGTATGAAAAAATACTGTTGAGGTACTTATAAACAATCGCTGAATTATTTTTCAAAACGTGACAAAGGTTAATATCTCGTACTGGATAAAACATCTTATTACAACAAATAAGAATCGGCCATGAATGTAATCAATATAATCCATCTTTTTGAACAAACTTTAGGACTGCATATCGAAATCGTGTCAAAGACTTTTGGAAAACATACCTGTTTTACTCAAAATGTATGGTAAGAGTAATATAACCCCTCTCTCACAACACACATAGGAGAAAAGGATTAATTTGAAGGCTTATATCGAAACCTTACACTGCAGAGAATTAATGTAGCCTAAATAACCTTTCTTCTGTATTATGATCTTAATATATTCTAGTATACTACTAAATTGTTTAGGTAGTAAGATTCTAAGTCAGCCTGGCAGGATGTTTTAGACATGTTTCATGCGTGTGTGATTTAATCTACTATGCACTTTTGATGATGGCAATTTAAGTGTTTGTTTCAGCTATAAATATAAATTAAGACTGGCCCATTAGCTTAAATGAATTCGATGAAAAGGGGTCCCCAGTCAGTTTCTGTTTTGTCTTTATATATATCACTGAGCATACATAATTATATCCGCAGTACCACATAAACATGTCGTCAAATTATCACATCGACATTTTAATGATGTGGGCGTCAACGTAAAACGAAAATAGAATGGTACACAAAACTAAAGGTGTTATATTTCTTCGCCCTATGCCATTAATGTTACCACTGATATATACTTCAAACAACGACTTGATGGGTCCAGTAAGTTTAACTCAGTACTACCATTCGTAGATTTATCAGTCCTGAAAGTCAGTGTTAGCCCTGAGGACGGGGGGAAATGTCTTTTCACGATCAATCTTAAGTATGCCATCGTTTACGTTCAAATTTCAGTTTGATACAGTTTGAAATTTTAATCAGTTTGTTATATTGTGATTGGTGCTTGATTTTTAACCTTCATTAAAAAGCACGTAACGTTTGTAAAACATGAACTGATTTCTAATCTTTTTTGACATTCTATCTCGATTTCGTATATACTTTTCGATGTATAATGAATTACGGAACAATAACAAAGTGATATCTACATGTATAATGTTTATTCTAACATGACTCATGATTGTGTCTTTATAAACAAAGAGCTGAACAATTATTTTTTTATTATGCCATAAACAACGCGGTAAACGATATGCCGACAAAATGACGTCACACTGTGCCGCATGACGTTAAATAAATATCCGCGTAGAAAATAACGCTTTGCGCGTCTATTCACCTTTTGTAATATCTGGTCATGTAAGAATCGAAATAACATCCTTTTCATCGTTGTTTTCGTCTATCAAACAACTCTTTGTCGTTCTGATGCGCAGTTATAAACCACCCAGACCTCCAGCCTTAGTGGTTAATTACTGCGTACCATAACTCCAAATCATTGTTAATAAACGATGAACACTGCTGGAACGGATATTATTTCACAAACACGTGGCAAATGTACCTTTGATATAAATTTAGATTTACTGATAAAACACATGTAAGTTTCTATCTGTTTTGGTGCTACAAAACCAAATTCTTTGTTATTATTTCGCCAATGCTCATTTCTGATGTATTGATGTGATTCTGCTTTTGATTTAGAGACATTTATACATGTGGGAAATATTGGTGCACTGTGATTTAACTTCTTTTCTTTAGATTAGCTATAACTTGAATATATGAAAATGTACATTTTCAAAGAAATTTTGAGACAAATGTCTTTAGAAAATGTGAACAAAGTACAAGCTTATATCTGAAATCCCGCCGTATCGTCATATTTTAACGGAACTTTTAGGACTCAAACAAGTGTCCATCTGATTATTGATGGACCTTCACATTTAATCAGTTACTTATTATCACATTCAAGAATTCGGTTTGAAGCGCCATAAATTAAGCATTATGCAGGTTAATTTTGTCTGGGCCTATGGTAACTTGGTGATACAATATATGGAGGCGTATTTCCATTCCATATTTTATTTACAATATATACATACATTGTAAGTTTGTACAAAATGAATATTTGCATCAAGACAAACAAAAGAAAATAAGTTTTATACATGGTCAGAATAGAACACATAGTGCTTCATTATAGAAATGTCAAATATATGTTCATAGATTGCACGAAACATAGCACCACATACTATAATCCATGAAGTTTGAATTTATCCTCTCATATGACACTTGACCACTTGCATAACCAAACCCATTAGAATAAAGATTACCTGTTTATAAGATAAAGGAATTACACAACAACTGAATTAGTTTAATATACATGTATTTCACTTAAGTTTTAATACAGCGTTTCTCATTCGTGTCAAAATATCAAAACTTTCATTGAAACCATAAAAAAGAGCTGAACTATGAACTTAACATTTCATTCTTTTCAAAACAGTCTTCCTCTTTGTTCGGCTTTAAAATATCCTCTATATCACCTATCTGTTGTTATGCTAAATTGAGATTTTTCTGAGATATATAAAATATGTCATTTTGTCTAAAAGTTCATATGGCTGTCGTGAATGCTTTTTGTCCTAACCAGAAATCAGACATACTTGAATTCGAAGTAGCTTTGTATAGTAAATGCGTGGGTGGCATCACACATTCATAGAACATGCATTTTTTACTTTTTATAAGACATGTCATAAGTTAATTTCGTACGCTCCGAAGTAATTATTGTCCTTTAGTAACGCAGCAGTGGATAAAGTGGCAATTGCGACATTATTCAAACATTACAAGAAAGTATAATTGAAACGGAAAGAGGTTTGAAACAGCAAATCAAAACTGTCTACCAGACCGAACTTTTCAATACAGGTAATAGCAAGTGGAGTAATGATATACAAAGTACGCAATGTACAAAATATTGAAAAGATATGTTACAATAAATTTCCAATACTTGGTCACTGTTTTAGATATAGCTATGCGAGTTAACTACGGAATTCCGTTAGGGCCATCGCCTAAGAATGAAATAATCTGAAACGCGAAAACACGAAATCACTAAAGTACGATGACGAAAACTCGAAAGTACGATGACGAAAACGCGAAAACACGAAATCTCGAAAGTACGATGACGAAAACGCGAAACTACTATGATGAAAACGCGAAAGTACGATGACGAAAACGCGAAAACACGATGATGAAAATGCGATACAATTTCGCGTTTTCATCATCGTACCTTCGCGTTTTCGTCATCGTACTTTCGCGGTTCCGTGTTTTCGTCATCGTACTTTCGCGTTTTCGTCATCGTACTTTCGAGTTTTCGTCATCGTACTTTCGGGGGATAATACAGAGTTATATGAGCTGGAGTTATGGTTTATAAACACTGCGCTAATGTACACCTAATAATATATCCATGCTCCATGTTCATACTATAACTTCAAAAGGTTTCGAGGGATTGCTTTGAAACTTTGAAATATAGGTAGGGTGTGATGACAGGAAGTGCATTAACTAAGAACCATAACCCTTTCTTGCCAGATTTTTAAGTTATCTCCCCTGTGACTTGTTTTTTTCACATTTGCTATAACTTACTATAACTACAAAAGTTCAAAAGGATTGCTTTGAAACTTGAAGTATATAATGTATAGGTAGAGGGTGATGAGGGAGAGGAAGTACATAAATAAGAACCATAACTCTTGCCAGGTTTTTAAATTATCTCCCCATGTCACTTGTTTGTGATAAAAGGACAACTTCAACACTTTGGCAGGGGTTCACTCCAAATTTGGACCATGTATACTTTATGAAGTGTATAAAGCAGTGCACAGGAACAATAACTATAGCTTGTATAGTTCTTAAATTATATCACTTAATTGATTTTGTAAAATAAATGCTTGCAGCATAACTTAAGCACTATTGCACAGATTAACTCCAAACATGGAGCATGGATATATTATTAGGTGTACATTAGCGCAGTGTTTATAAACCATAACTCCAGCTCATATAACTCTTGTATTATCCCCCTTAGTTTATATTATAAAAATATGTTCAAGTCATATCTTTAAGACTACTGCAAGGATTCACTTGTTTTGTTTTGTTAATATTGTTTTGCGCATGCGTACCGGAAGGCGAAAGTACGATGACGAAAACGCGAAAGTACAATGACGAAAACGCGAAACTACAATGACGAAAACGCGAAAACACGATGACGAAAACGCGAAAACGCGAAAGTACGATGACGAAAACTCGAAACCGCGAAAGTACGATGACGAAAACGCGAAGATACGATGATGAAAACGCGAAATTGTATCACATTTTCATCATCGTGTTTTCGCGTTTTGCAATTCTCATGTAGCTCGCGTTTTCGTCATCGTACTTTCGCGTTTTCGTGTTTTCGCGTTTCAGATTATTTTATTCAAAGGCGAATATGCAGATGGCCCTAACGAAATTCTGTAGTTAACACGTCCAGATTTGTGAAATGTTTGAGGCATGTACTAATTGTAAACTTATTGCAAAAAAAAACTGTATTGCACTGCTAAAAGTAGGATCTGTTTTCTAAATACGTACATTATATGGATTTCAGCAAGTGCGACTTCCAAAAAAATCATTACCAGCTGAAAAGCATTCCATTTTCAACTTGCAGATCATCTTAGTTCGTTTAAAAGTAGCAGCATTTCTATATCTTATCAGATTAACTCATTTATTTTTTGTTGAAAGTAATTACACCCTTCCTTGGGTCACTTTTAGTCGTCTCAGAGTAACAAAACAGAATACTCAAATAATGAATATTTCACTTGTATCTTACATGCATGATTGAAGATGAGAAAATAAAACAGTCATTTAATGTGCATAGTATCAAATTGTAACATTGAAATTTGCCTTTTTGAAAGTTATTTTCTCTTTTTTACAGTGTTTAAACTAAAATCATGATAAACAACTTAACCACAGAAATTATTTAATTTTGCACTCTGTTAGTATGCAAATAAAAACAGTGGTATTTTTCATCATTGTCCACGCTAGATGAACGAATGTTTATCTGAAAAATACGTGCTTAGCATTTGTTTCAAGAAGGTTACTGCTTTCTTCTGGAATACAAATAAGACTGTGTTTGTTACTAACTATAGTTTCATTTTCTTCCGAGCTAAGGTCAGCCAATAAATAAGAATGTATGGTGTTATTATTGTTTAGCTAATGTTTTCTACCGTGACAGTAAACAATTTCCGCTAAAATTGGTTTCTTTTTTCCACGTAACATGATTGTAAACATAACAATACGGTAGTGGGAGAGTCAATGAGCAGGTACAATGGTGTGTGAATCATATTTTAACAGTTTAATGTTTAATTTCACTGGGTAAGCTATGCAATTCAAGATTTCTTGCGCTGTTCATGATCGTTTTCAAACTTTTCATCAGATCGAAATTTCATAATTTTTAAAGAATCACTGCATTTTATTTATTACAGTAACTGTAGATATTTTCAAACATTAGACTTATTATTTGGAAACACCCTTTAACTTTTTGACCGAGTTTTGGTTTCAGATTTGCTCATTTCAGTTTAAAGCAGCTACAAGAACTTCTTTAATAGCTGCTTAACTAAAAAGAATTGAACAGTTCATTTTGGTCAAATATACTAATTAAACTCGTAGCACTCATTGACATTCCAAATCTTTGTCTGAACTGAAGCAGAGTGAACATTAATTATCGTCAAAGAAACTCCCACTGGAAGCTATATGAAACCTATGCAGGTGTTAATTAGTGCCTATTGATATCATTGAATCCGGTGTTCTTGCAATTTAAGTATTTAAAAAAAATGTAATGGAGCTATCGCTAATTTCAACCATATTGCAAGTGCAGTCATTTTTTTATTGATGACGTACGATTAAAGGGAGTGGATGTAACGTGAGGAGATAAGAATTTTGTGGAAAGTTGTAAATTTGCCAAAACTCATGATGGCGTATTTAAGTTTTCTCATGATTTAAGCAATTTCTGAAACTTTATCCAGGGTAATGCGACTAACTTTTTTACGTAAACATGTGTTCGGTTACTAAAATATAAACAAACGTGAACAATCACAAAAATCTGATCGAATGAATGTAACAAGAAAATCTCAATTCAGAACCAGTTATTCAATGGAGTAGGGACAGGGTAAAGTCCTAATAAAAATACTATAGAACAATAGTTATCTACTGGCAAACACCTAACCATCGTTTCTGGGAAGAAACAGTAATACATATCAATATAGCGAAAGAAACTTTCAATAAGCTGGTAGCGAGGCTCGAACCCGTCACAACCAATCCGTGAAATGTTTATAGATTCAGAGACCTTAACCACTCGGACACGGGGACGGGCCAAATACAGGGCATATTGAGGACAATGTTAAATGTCTGTGCAGTCCTAACCCTCCAAGAATTAATTCGTGGAAGAAGCTCTGAAGAGGTCATTTAGATAATAAAACTAATTAATGTTTACCCAAAACAATTCATATAAGTGACAAAATTTTATTTGCAGAGATCATGACAAATAAACATCTTTCTCAGTAAAATTCTTCCCATTTTCTTATTTTCATCCAGATTCGTGATATATCTAAATGATAACTGATAATTGCTCCAGCTGCAGGCAATATTTCAGTGATATCAATTACATATATTCAATATATACATCTGAAAGACAAACGGCTAATAAAACATGTCAGTAATTTGAAGGCATAGGTGCTAAAGATAACATTATGCGTTTTTGCTATAATCCATGTTTTGAGATAAGAGTAGATTCACGTCGTTTTATCAGGTGCCAGTCAATGGGCGTGTAGTTATACAGCTGAAATAAAGATGTCAGTACGAAACGATAGCCAAGGAAGTTGATTGTAGATTAATTCCTTTGCGTTTATTACAAAAAAAGCGAGAATGAATGTTAAGCTATGTACAAAATTAGAACATCTTCTGTACAGGTAGAACCATTCTAAACAAATCAGCCAGTCAGTATTTGTTTAAATTGTCTCCTACAAGTTCCGACGCATTAATGATTAAAATCTACTGTGTACTTAAAATAATGACGCATTTGTTAGGTTATATAGGTTTGTATAACATGTAAATTAAGTATCATTCAAATGTGGCATATATGTTTTTGCGACTCCTAAAGCAGCAATGAAATGATACTTTATAGCTAATGGGACTTAGAAATAACATCCTTAAACACGTACTGACATTTAACTGTATTATAAATTACTTAAGTTTACAATTACTTCACAATCGATCATCGTTACATTTGACGTAGTTCAAAAAAATATAATGACAAAAACAAGGCCTGGTTTCTATTTCAGCATTCAACCGTAGTTTCATCTTTGACACAATCTGCTTTCTTATCCTGTACCATTTTGCAGTATGTTCATAAATATTTTGAAACTTGAAAAAACATGTAATTTCCAGTCCTGCAAAGAATCGAGAACGTATAAAGTCATTACACATAAAAGAACATTTAAAATCTCTCACTGAGTAGCCATTTCGGAAGCGAATTAGTTAAAATACAATGGGCTTACGACTTTCTTTTTTTTCCTTACAAGAAAATGTAGAACCGTACACTTACCCAAATCTACGACAGAAACTGGGCTTCATTACGAATATAAACGATAAGCACGACCGCTGTACATAAGCCGTTTAATTAAAGTCGCCTAAAGTTGCACATATGCAATTGCATGCGATTTTAGGCTTCAGAAGAAAAATCAACTTGAAGTATACATCCTAAGAAGGCATCCAGCCATTGACCTCTAATAACTTAGTCTTAAACGTGACCATGAGTTTACAGTTTACAAATCATAAAGGTGAATACTACCCATTTTAATGGGGCTTGGTGTAAAATATGGCTTTTAGAGTATTCTCATTTAATTTAGTGATTGAAGCCTCAGTGTTCACAATGCTTCCTATTTGTTATGGTGACCTAATGTGACATAAATCCTATATAATCCAGTTTTAAATTTAGCTAAAAGATTATGAAAGAAAAATATCCAGACCAATTTTCAGTGTAATAAGGCGAAAAATATGAAGATTATTTTAACCTAATAATGTTATGGCTTGAATGTTATTCAGTTTCAAACTTGACCTGAGAGTCGTCAATTATAGTAATTGCATTTACAACCTGGCCACAATGACTTTGATTGATTTGCATGCCCTTTCATGCTAAGTGGTCCAGCAATAAATTTGTCTTAGATTATGATTCAGACAAATAATCTGACCATGTTTCCTTAATCCTTATAAATTTGGCCCACAGAGTGTTCATAATGTCATATTACCAGACATGAGGCATAAAGACATATATTTCATGTGCACTGACAATCACAAAATGCCTGACCATGATAGCTTTATTGATATTTGTTCATTTCAAGTAACTGCTTATTCACAAAAGCATCTAAGTGTTTTAACATTTTCTCTCTAAAGCAACAGGGGAAATATAATAAAATGAATATTTGATAGTTTCCGATGCGTCAGTACTGCTTGTTTGCCAATATCATGTTACAATTTAAATTACAATCTCTGATTGCATTACCAAAAATGAATGACGTCTTGGTTTACAGATGGAGACAAGAATTCAAAACAATACTCAGGGTTCCTTGGCACTGCGGTCATTGACAGTAACTCTGATTTTATCTGAAGTCCATAAAACAGCATTCAATGCTATAAATTCATTGAATTCAATTAGAAATCAATGCAGGTAATGGCAGTTTGCTGTTAAAACACATGATACAAATTTCTTGTAAAACATTATTCGAAATAACTACATGTTTTATATAAATGACACTTCAACAACTTGAACATATCTAGCAGAAACGTATAAAAATAATTTCTATATGAGATATTGACATTTCAAGTCCAAGAATTACGAAGGACATTCTTCAGCAAATAAAAAATCCTGCTTTTCAGCACATGACCAGTGTTGCTGTAAAGTGCTTTCACTCCACCTCTGATCATAGTTTTGAGTCCTCGCTAAAGATTAAAATTCGTTCAAATACATTCTCAGCCTTCACACGACTGGTGGGTCTGAGACAGTCAGCATACCAACAAGCAAGCATTGTACCACCTACAAAGCAGTAGAAGTCATCATACAGGCATCGAACATTATTAAAAGAGTCAAAAGAGGACTGTCAACTGGTGGTCATTCTAACAGATGCTCTATCAGTCCTGGAAGCCTCGGCTAATGCCAAATGACCATGCCTTACCAAAGACCTTAACAGGCTCAGCGATTAGCGAAAAGTGTTCATTAAGTGGATACCCCAACACTGTGGTGTACATGGCAATGAGATTGCAGACCAATTGGCCAAACAAGGAGCTAGAGACGACCAGCCACTAAACAGACTCGTGCAATAACTAAGACAAAGAAAAAGTTACTTCCCTTTACTAGACAGATGGAAACAAGTCATTCTCCCCCCCCCCCCTACACGACACAACAGACCCACTGCTCATATGTATGAAAATTTCAAACAATCTGTTGTCATCACTGAAATGCTCGTGTGGTCTTTCAAACAGAGCAAACAGCAGCGCAAATAAGTTTGCCATATTTCTTATACAATGTAAATGGCCAAAGGCACGTAGTTTGTTGATTTACCAATTAAATTGAAGTTGAAAGTTGAAGTTGTTAAATAGATATAATAGTGTTAGTTAAATGTTGGCTTTTAGACAATGCTACAAATCCTGAGATCATATTGTTAACTGTTTCCAATGGCAGCACATAAGCACACAAAGTCAATATAATGTCAAGCAAAATACACGAGTAAAAGCACTAAACACTCATAGTGTTTGGCATAAATTATATTTTTCCAAAAGATATTTTTATAAAAGCAAAACAGAAATAGCTCTAACAACACGAACTAGAAAATAAATGTTAAAAGTCAGACATTAGAAAATGTTTCCTTCAAATATGCTGTCTTCCTCATTACAAAATGTATGGTTTGTTATCAGTATGCAGGAAGAGAGTAAAACTGAACTTATCAATAATGTACGACACAAAAGAGACAAATGTTGGCATCAGCACAAATAATGTGTACCTTAAGACATAGGCTAGATTAAGACACAGGCTATATTATTGTCCTTTCAATAAGCTGATATTGCGTTGGTTACATTTCTCCTTAAATACTGGATTTTTTTATTCAGAGGAGAGTGAATGATATATTAGCTGCTATTAGCGTTATACATCAACCTATATCGGCATATGCGATACAACATGACAATGATGAATAAATTCAAAGTCAATTGATCACTTAAAACAGGATCTAGAACATAACCGCTGTGTCATAGTAAAATATTGTGTGACTATGAACTTTCACGGACAATTTTATAAGGACTTTTTTAATATTTAGAAAGTATGGCAATAATGGTGATTAAGCTAAGACTTTAAGCACTTTATTGTGTCCTTACAGGAGATCGTATTCTCCATAGCAATAGAAGAAAACGCATACCATTAAACAATCGTTGCTCCTGTCGATAAGTATTTAAATAAAAATCACACAAACCCTCCTTGAGTATTAGGATTACTGAACAGACATGAAAGAAACTATGGTAGCGAAACTACTTGAAGTTTCCAAATTTAAAGACGTTTTTTTGTTATTAAAGCTAATGTAAATAATTGATATAAGGATTTTGAAAAATCAATTTCAAGCTTGTCTCCATATATGTAATGCGCAGTTTCATCAATACTGAGTTATGTAACTATAATATTTGGTCTCAATATATCATGTTCATTCCCGCAGTAAATCCCACAAGAGCATTGACCTAATTAACGCCTTAAAAATGACAGCATTTAGACGTTTTTGGTTATATGGCTTAACTTGATATAACTGCCCGAAATAGCCTATATAATATATTTCTGTATGCGAGTTCCAGCTTTAAATACGTTCAGATGCATGCGACGGCAGCAGCAATCTTTAAACAACTACACTCCTGTCTCGTATTATATCACGACTAACAGGATATGTGTCGTTTTTTTTAAACTGAATTAGTTAAAATGGATTATTTTCATTCACTGATAGAAAAAGTCAAAAGTGCAAAAAGTGCAAAAATATCATTATTCCTTATTATATCGGTATGTTAATCCTTTTTCGAAGCCGTGTTTCTGAAACAGCTAATCAAGGTTTAGAAATCTCATAATTATGTTACATCTCGTAAAAAAAAGCTCAAATTATTCATACCGTCATCTATGGAATTATAGAATTTATTCGAAACTAACGTCAGATAGCTTGTTTCTCTAATCTCGTTTGAGTTCATTAAAACATCAAAGTCAATTTATCAATGGTTTTTTACATGACGCATTTGAAGATAATTAAACTGAACTAAATATCAACTTGAACAATATTCAAGTACGAGGAAATCTGCGACAGGAGTGTAGTGTGTTTCACAAATGCATGCATTCCTTTTTATCGATGATAAATTTACGACACAAAGAAAAAGATATTTTAAAACAAAAACTTTTCATACTTACACCCTAATAGATCTGTAGAACCACTTCAGTCATTTTAATTATTGCCCTATATGACATCACTCCATCGTATGGGATTTTTATTGAAATTCTGTCAAAAATGCAATATATCCAGACAGCCATATGGAACCTTAATATTACTCAGAAAATTCATTAAATATTTTTTGTAATGTTCAGACATTACATTTTTAAAAAACTTAAGTGCTATTAATCATTTTGGACAAATAAGAGGCCACATCTATCTAGTGGTACGCAAGTTCCCTACAGAAATTTGACTGGTTCCAAGTTTAAGTCTCACCTTGCCTAAGCAGCTTTTCAGACTGAAATAATGCCCAATTCGTTACCGAGTGGTTTTCTCTTATGAACCAGTTTTTAGTATAGGATTGAGGCGTTGTTTTAGTTTGATAAGTTCTGGCAACACACATCTAAGAATTTGACTGTTTTTGTATATTACTTCATATTAAACAACGGATTATGTCAGTTAATTCCGACTAGTTAACGAACGAGGTCTGACTTTTATCACTTATCTTTGTCAAGGATGACTGAACAAAATTCGCAGACACTTTTCGTGAATACTGTGACGTTTTTGGGATCAATGGATTACTAGTATATAATTATGCCGAGCAGGTGGGACTTTCTACATGTATCAAAGAAGTGTTAACAGCAGATTTATGCGGGAAAGTATTTTGAAAGAAATATTGGCAGCTGTGGTTATGACGTATGATGCATAATATATGTGTCTATAATAGTAAGGAATTTATGAACAACTATATTTTTACATGTCGGAATATTTATTTTGATAGTGCAATTATGTTGGGTCTGTAGTTATAAAAAGTTGGTCTCGGTAATAAAGTCAGGTATAAAAGTTTCAACTTTGACTCGTCTAAGTACCTTTAGTAGGAAACGTGTTATCAGGTAAATATTAACCATTAAATTTTCTGAATTCATGTTCAAACAATACTAACGGAATTTTCATATAGATTACCCGAGTTAAAATATTCGTGTTTGCACGTTCTTATCATTAAACATTAAGCCCCAATACATACCCGTGACGCGTTTTATTCGATGATTAGTCTGAGCTGTTCTACTCATCCTGCCGTCGGCGTCGGTGGTGCCTCACCTTGCGTGCAAACTGATTTTTCCAAAAGTACTGGAAGATATTGGATTGACAGATCACACAGATCTCCGGGGTCATCCAACTAAGTCACATAAATCTGACTCGTATTTCGAAAAAAATATGCATTTCTATAGAATTAGCAACTCTTGGTTAACTTTTTAAATTCAAGTTGGTATCTTCAGAGGTACGGAAGATATTGTATCGAAACTTTAAACAGGTTTTCGGGTTAACTAAACAAAACCATACCATTAGATTTCATAACTCTGACATATTTTGGTAAAATTATGTCTCGAATTTGATTCTGGTTAAAGTTTACATGCAAGCAACCCTAGTCAGATCAAATTTACCTGTGGAAAGCAGCTACTCTTTTACTGGCAATGCTACGTTTGAGAGTCAAAAGCCTGGCTGTTTTTAACAGCTCCTGTTGAAATGGTGAATGACATTATTTCGAGAAATAAAGTTTGAAGTGACGTCGAGTTCTATTCAACTAAATGAGAACCAAGTTTGTGTTTATGACCAGATCCCATGCCACTGTGTAAATAGACATTAATTGAACTCACCTTGAATTTTTGGAATCGTCCAAGATAGTCAAAATATCGTCTTTAATCGTGAAAATGTATTTAAGATTGAATAAGAGAAACTTTTTAAAATGCAAAACACAAGCATGTAAGCGGAAGTTGTACATACGAGTATGTTTCAGAAAAGGTGAACGTACTGACCTTTGTCGGTGAAGGAGAAAATATCACTTTTTGTAATTTTAATTTTATGTAATATGGTCTGTATTGATAATGACATCTTTATTGCCATGGTATGAGACAGAATAATAAAGACACGGGTAATTTATTTACTAAAGTATTCATAGCATTGCACTTAAGTAGGAGTTCATTCAGTAACTGTTCGTTGAAACTGTAGCCTCTAAACAAAGCCTGAAAACATAACACTCAAATGAATTAGAAATAAATTGTGATAGAAACAAATTTAATATATATCTTAATATTTTATCGCTACCGGAAATTGAATAGTTATACTAACTTCTTGACTGACCAAGAAGCCTAATCAAAGACAAAGTTATAACTAAATCATGCGCAAAGAATGGTCGTCCTAAATCATCGGCGCTCAAATATGCCCTATATGTTATAATAACTCTACTCTCTTTTAATAATTGTATAATAAAATATATCCATTGTAGTATAATCAACATAAGCATACAGCCAGAGCATTTTAAAATTGAATAAATTTCACATTTAATTTCATTACTTATTGAAATAAGACATATTAAAAAAATCTCCGATCGTTTAGACATTCAACTGGATTGTTAAATACTACTTTAAATCTAAATCTAATTGCCTGCAATGAGAAAGTATTGTGTTACAAGGCAGAATGGATGTCATGAAATTATCATTATAAATGTCCGTCTGTCAACAATGAATAATTAAAAATTGGTTAAAGCTTGCATAATAGCGGCGTTCTGTAAAAGTATATTTAATTAAGAACAAAAAGAAGGTGCCAGTAGGCTATGCTGAAAGTAAGTTATAATGTTAAAAACTGAAAAAGTCTTTATCACAACAGAGATTGGCTGATGTTTCATTTCATTGTAAATACAATTATACATGTAGAATAATGTCGAGTTTTATAAATGGTTTTACGGACCCGAGGACTAACGTTTCGGTCAATACAAATTATCTTCCACAAAAATATTATAGGTCCGCAATATTATATATAGTGACCGAAACATTACTTTAAATTTTTATATCGTATACCTCAAAACTAGTGAAAATATGCGAAAGTATAACAGAAATGAAATCCGCGCAGGTCATGTTATTTTCAGAGTCTACACGTACTTTTGCGGACCCGGCGTGTGACCGTTATTGGCCAGTAAGGATTAAGTGTTTATGACAGGTATACGATTACAAAATCCGCCCTTCACTGTTAGAACAGAAAGTGTCATGTTTTGTTAATTGTTACAATTTACTTATTACAAGGCATGCGTTATTAAAATTATAGAGTAATGTTTGCGATTAGCATATAGTTTTGTAGATCGGTGAAAAATTAATATTGACAGAGGACGAAGTCGGTCAGAACAAGGTCTGTCAACATTACGGCTCAATGTCCGCAAAACTATATATGGACCTCAAAATACATTTTTTTGTAGATATTGTATGTTTTCACACTACCATTAGACTTTGATATTTCATCAATTTTGTCATATATAAAAGTTGAGTTGAACATATTCCTATGAAAGTAAATATAAATATATTTTTTTTGTTCCTTCATGAACTTTCAAAGTTATAAAAACCCGTCGATATAGATCTGCTTTCCGGTCGTTCCAACGTTCGTGGTATGATTTTTTTAAATGAAGTTTTACCTATTCTGTTTGTTGTTTTCTGTATTAGCATGGAACGTTTTCATTGGAAATGGCAACTACCCGTATTGATACCAAGCAGAGAAGTCAGACAGTTTTTTGCAGTTTCGTTTTTTACAAAGCTATATTTCTTTAATATTTAATTGAACCTGTGAACAATCAAGACGATATAGAAATTCATTCAGACAGATTGCATCGATTTACGACATAACATTATCGAAATATGATTCAAAATTTACAAGTATCCTACGTTCCATATGTGTCAAAAAATTGCAATTACAATATTTTCCATAAGCCCAAACAATATTTTCATTATTAAATTGAGGATGCCTGTCCTTTTATATATTTATATTCATTGACAGGAAGCTATTTATATAACAAATCAGAGTTCCGACAACCATTAAACAAAGTGGAGTGAAGTAAGCCGAATTTCAACTATTATAAAGCAAATGATCTCCAGTCTGTCACAAATTCTTTTTAAAGAATATATTATTTCAGTGATTATTTTTTCTGTCCGTTAAAACCCCTTAAAATAGAAAATTAAAAAGTTCGGTTGCATTTTGCGTTATATAATACCGCAGATAAATTTGATAGATTCTGATTGGTCAAGAGCCCCGTTATGAGACCGTTACACCGTGAGCAATCCCGCATTCCGTCCCCTTTGGAGCCTCATCGTTTTACCTTTCTGATTGGCTGAGGACCTGAAACATGTTACATTCAAAACAAAAGGCCGCCGTTCCACCGATTCAATTTTTTCAGCGACGTTTGTAAGCACGCACATGTCGTTTGGAAAAAAAATCAAATTCATAGACATAAAACTTACATTGAGCATCTTTACCTTCGTTTCTCCCGAGTCAAAACGGGTTACAGACATGAAATCTCATTTCAGTCGATCAAGTTCACCATGAACAGAATCCTGTGGCATGGCACATTGTTTTTGAAAATGAAAACACGTCACTGACACTAATAAACCTTCGAATTAATGGTTTCCTTTCGCAACTAACGGCTGCTGACAGGACATTCTGTACAAATTCAACCCTGGATGACGAAATAAAATACCGCCAGATCAGAGGAAAATCTGAAAACAAATGTCCTTTCTATTCGTTAATGCATCACTACTGTAGTCCTATCTCACTTGTCTTGAAATAATGGGAAGTCCTACTCCAATAAAACGCTGTTATCCTTATTTTGTGTCACATCAATAACTCAAAGCCGAAGTAAAAATAAAAAGAAATCTGTGTTTATCCAGTCCACACGCTACAAACAGTCGCCAAAACATTACGTCTCGGTGACGTAGACTTGAACTGAGACGAATAGATTCGAAATGGGACCTGTTAAAGGAAATTTATTAGTGACGCAAAAATAGAAAAGCCATGCTATACTTTGCTCTCGGGTCGAAAACACCGTAAGCCACAGGATTTTTTTCTTTCTATGAATTACTGAGAAAAACTAACATCGGCTGATTACGAGCGCCGTGACGGAATCTACGAAGGTAAAGGAATGAGGGCTCCCATGGGTATCGGCTCGGCTTTTGTCATTTATAAATATAACAGCAATATTTCGACAATTTTGTTGACAATTCAGGTAGTTATCTTGTCTTTCAAACAAATCTGCGGTATTATAAATTGTTATACAGATTCTTTGACGGGTACGGACTGTATAGCCTGTTCGTGCCGATATAAACCCTCGCCTAACGGCTCGGGCTAATATCGGCACGAACAGGCTATACGAGTCCGTATACACCGTCAAGAATCTGTGTATAACTAATAATATATACTTCATTTATCCAGATTTCTGTCAGAAAATATTCTTATGAAATAGCTGCATTAATCATTCCATATCTACTCACGAGGTTTTTCTCTCAGTAAGTAATTGTGTTTCTACTACAGCGGATATGGAGCAGCCAAGAAGAAAACGAAATTGTATTTATAAAAAAGGAAATGAAATGTCGTCCATAGAACTAACTGATATTGGCGGAATATTTTCGGTAATTGACTGTTTTGTATTACGTACAGAAAAATTAGCAAAATGTTTGTATGTGACATGTTTGTTTCTAAACTATTTTTCACGTGGTAGCGGTTGAATTTCGCAGACGGCTTTGCGGCTACGATATTTGTTGTTTCTGGATAAGCAGTTGATATGTCGTTCGCCCGAATCTAAGGCGAGTTTGAATTTAATTATTAGGTTATGTATTTGCATAAGCAGCTCAAATGTTCATCGATAACGATTCAAATGATTCTCTGCTCAAGCGCCTCCGTGGTCCAGTGGTAGAGCCGCCGACAAGAAATCACTGTAACATGTCATAGATAAAGGGCCAATGGTTCGCGTGCCCAGCTACCGACTATGTCTCTTTATGCGAGAAAGTTTGCAGTTTCTTATGGAGAAAAGGGATCTACTACTAGTTCTACACAAAAACGATTGTTAGGTAAATTGTGAGCCTGTTATAATGACAAAAGCACGGTTGGAACGGGCCATAAAGGAATAAAAAACAGACTGAAAGGCTTATATTATATATTTCAACAAAAACGTCCAACATTTAATTCCTAACTGATAAAATGGTGTATGGGTAACGTTTAAGTGCGAGTGTACCTGCATCGGTCTGTCGATAATTTTAATATTGTTCTTACGTGTGTTAGACAAGAAATTACAAACCTAAGGACAAAGACTGCCAACGTTTACCTTATCTCTAATTGTACAATCTAACACAGTTTTTCCGTCGTCTGCTTCCACTAAATTCTTCGCAACAGAACAACGGAACTTTTAATTATGGTGCTTGTCTGACATGCATTCTTAAACATAGACTTTTGAAAACTTTTCGCTTTTATACAGGTCTTTGAAGCGCAAACATGATCGATATATCATTTTATGCTACAATGTATCAATGAGAGTATCTTGAATTTTCACGATCTGAATTTTCACTTAGTTAGTTGATTTTATTTTCAGCTCAGTATCTTGAATTTCACTTGTATCTGATTTTCAAAACAATGTGAAAAACCATTTAAAAAAACAAAGAGGGGGCAGGGCTGGGGGTCCGTATCAATGAGAGAGGTTGGACAAGACAGCTTTTCACGCTTGTACCAGCATATCCCCTTACTTTGTACGGTATACAATTACGATCAAAAGTCATTTTTCCATATCCCATACAGTGCTGATAAAAAAGCGTTTTGACAACTAGTTTGAAGGCTTTTTGAGTTAGACTAGAGAACTTTGTTACATAATTTGTACACAATAGTTATACTTTTTTACGACGAAAATAAAAGTAATTTGAGGAAAAGATGACAAAGTTCTACTCAAACAATATTGAGAACTGACTGAATTAGACCAAAGGAGATAATGGTATAGTAAACATTCTTCTTGTTTGTACACGTGCGTGAAGCCAAATATGTGATAAAAAGAATTGAAGAAATATTGACATTAACATTTATTCCCAAACTATCGGCCAATCAGCGATGAATCCCAATAATGTTTACGGAGTGAAGTGGCTTTTCCGTACGAACGGTCATATTGCTAACTTTATATTTAAGTTTTTTTCTGTCATGCCAAAATAACTATCACATAAAATGAAGCTGACGCTTTAACGCTAGATCATTTCTCAAACTATCGATCATACTTCAGTGCAATTCTGGGCAACAAATAAAATTCGACGATTTTCTAAAATCTATACTGCTATCTGCATTCACTTCCTCCAAACATCAACTGAATGCGTGATCTTAAAAATTGAAAGGAAATAATGACTGGACTTTAAACGGAAGCTTCTTATCTTGTTGAATATACACCCACGTGGCTGCAAAATATGTAAATAATTTGAATTACCATCATTACTGACAAAGAAGCCGTTGATCAAGTTTATATTCAAGTCACAATCGGAACGATGGTATTGTTAAATTCGCTGTAAGCTTTCACACCCGCTTATACATAATGCAGCATAATTATCGTTTGTGTCACGAATCAATCACAACATATATGTAAAATGCGTGTGTATGTTTTTTGATACAGATGTTACACATATCATTAAATGCCAACAATTTAATGAATAAATATTACATTTTCTTTCTCATCTTCATCGGTTATTCGGATAACTATATGTTCGAGTATATGCAGAATTTAGTCCCTTGCAATACCAAGCTTCGTAAGTAACTTACAATGTTCTGTAAATGTACATTGTACCATACCCATCTCATTCTTTCTTGTAAGTATGTAGGTAGGTAGGCAAGCAGACAGACAGACAGACATATAGACATTAGATTTATTATGTACAAACATGGTTAAAACAAACATGATGCATACATATACAGATAATTAGATGTATACACAAGTTTATAAACCATGATATGCACATCAATACCAAGGATAACACAAAAAAGGGAAAAGTGATTCTCCCTTATTTCCATTGTGGTCCTTGACATTGATGGCACACCACGGAAAGGCACGATTATTTACTTCAAATGAATCAATGGTATCACATTTGTATAATATCACAGACCTAGGTTATTACAACATCAATTTATGGATGAGATCATAGTACTGTATAACAAAAAAAAATCAGTTATATGAGCATCAATCAGTATTATGACACTAAAAGCACAGACTAGATTAAAAAGTAATATACCAAATATACCTATTCAAGCATTAAACTTAAAAATGCAAGGAGATCGTTATGAATGATAAGACACTAAAACAAACATACAAAGAGATCGTTAAGAATGATAAGACATAATGTTAAAACTAGGACAAAAATGAAGTTTGACGGCTTCATTAAAATGCTTAAAAACTGTAATATTACGTATCAACTGTGGCAAGTTATTCCAAAGGACACAGCCCTGATAAGCAAAAGACTTTTTACCAAATCCCTTCACCTTGGGAATACAAAAACAACCACTGTCATTAAAATTTAACCTGGATGGATCATCAGGATTGGGACAAGAGGTTACCCTAAACCTTGTACAATGAATGTGTAATTAGTGTGTTCTCCCAGGTAATCTGGAGCTATGCCTGACTTAACTTTGAAAACATGACCCAAAATAATTTGGTTTACCCGTTTTTCAACTGGTAACCACATTAAATACCTAAACTGGCCTGGACCAACATAAGACATAGAATCCATATTCAAGACGAATCTCACTAATTTGTTTTGGGTCGTTTGAAGTATATTTTTCAACAACTGTGTCAAACTTTGGTACCAAAAAGAACAGGCATAATCAAAGTGGCACTGGATGAGAGATGTAACCAATAGCTTTCTTGTATGTTGTGTTAGAAAATCACGTTTTCTATATAGGAACTTTAACCTAGCGTTGGCTTTACTAATTACTGACCTTGCCATAGGCTCACCAGACAGGCTTTGGTCCAAAGTGGCGCCAAGATATTTAACTGAATGGACAGCATCAATAATTTTGCCATTACATGATATTTACATACCGGAATGATACCTTATTTTAGGTTTTGAGCCAAACAAAATGGACTCTGTTTTCCCAAGATGCAAAGATAACTTGTCACAAATAAGCCATTCACTGACTGTTTCTAGTTCACTGGTTAACACAGTTTCAATCTGGTTTTTACTTTTACCTGTAACCAATATGCCAGAATCATCAGCATATAAAAGTAATTTATTTTTTACCACTGCTGACATGTCATTGACGTAGATTAAAAATAAAAGAGGTCCAAGTATGGTCCCTTGGGGGACACCACATGTGATACTAGAGAGAGAAGATGATGTACCAGATACAGCAACCAGTTGATGTCTATCACATAAGTATGACCTAAACCATCTGACAGCATCTTCACTTAGCCCAAGGGCTCCAAGTTTCATCAATAGAATACTGTGATCAACAGTGTCAAAGGCCTTCTGGAGATCAAGCAGTACCATCCCTACCATATGACCCTTATCCATTTGGAATCTTATATAGTCAGATAAGTGTACAAGACATGTATCTGTCGAAAACCCGCGCCTGAACCCAGACTGAAAACTATGTAACAATTTTTTTTCAACCAGATACTTTTCAAGTTGATCATATACAATTTTTTCAAATATTTTTGATACAATACTAAGAATTGACACCGGTCGATAATTACCAACTTCAGTCTTGCCATTTTTCTTCAACAAAGGAACAACACGGGCAGACTTTAAATCATCCGGTACTACGCCTTGAATAATGGACAAATTGACAATATGAGTGAGAGGACTAGCTATGATGGAGGCACTGTCCCGTACAAATCTAGCTGGTATTTGATCTAGACCAGTAGCTTTATTAGCACTGAGCTTATTTAAGTACTTTAAAACACTGTTTTCTGATACAACTGAAAAAGAATAACTATTAGGTTTAACACCTTTATCAGTATAGAAACAAGAGAGAAATGTTTTTCCATATTTGTTATAACAGGATGGAAGTTTCTCAACAAGTTTAGAAGCAACAGAAGTATAAAATGCATTGAATGTTTCAGCTACTTTTAGCTTATCAAAACAGATTTCACCATCTAAGTTCAGTCCTATGTTATTAGAAGAACACTGACCTTTTTTGAGGGGAGACCAAGACCTTTTAAAGTTTTCGACAAAGTTATTGAGTCTGACTTATTTTCTGTAAGTTTTTTAGTAAAGTATTTCTGTTTAGCGGTATGAACATGATTCTGAACTTTGTTTCTTAATTCTTTGAAAATAACAAAATTTTCATCACATTTATTTTTCTTAAACTTATAAAAAGTTTTATCTCTGTCTTTTATAGATTGTAAAATTTCTGAATTAATCCATGGCTCAGTACGTTGTTTAATACGAACTTCTTTAACCGGAGCGATATTATTTATAACTGACATGAAAATTAATTTAAAGTTGTTCCATGCATCTACAACAGTGTCACTAGTGATAACTGAACTCCAGTCTGTATTTAACAAGCATTGCTGAAAATCTTCCTTATTATAGTTTCACTGTATTATGTTTACCAATAAAAATGTTTGGAACCTTTCTGGTACAGAATATCATCTGGTGATCACTAATACAAGCATCCATAACACCACTATGTGAAATTCTTTCACTGTCAGAAACTAATATCAAGTCAATTGTTGAACATGATGATGTTGAAATCCTGGTGTGCTCATTTATTAACTGGAATAAACTAAACATTTTCATAAAAGAACTCAAGCTTTTCATTAAAGCACACTTATATAAACTAGACACATTTGTATTAAAATCACCAAGTAAAATGTTTTCATACTCATTAAAATGACTTGTAGAAGAATAAACTGATTCTAAGAGTTCATAGAAATTTAACTGTTTAGGTGGTCTGTATATAACACCAATGATAATTGGCTTTGACTTCGGAAGTAAAAGCTCTATCCATGTCGCTTCTAAATCATCTTGATCGAGGTCATCCCGTCCATTGAAGGCAATATCACTTCTAACATATACACATACCCCTCCGCCTTGTCGATTCCTGTCCTTGCGTCGAATGATGTAATTATGGATGTGTAACTCAGAGTCAAAAATCGTATGGTCAAGCCAAGTTTCCGATAAACAGATACATGCTGCATTGGTTTTTCTGGATAATATACGAACTTCATCTAATTTTGGGAGAAGACTTCTAATATTCAGGTGAATGAAGTGAAGACCTCTGTTTTTGAAGCATTTAAAATTTACACTTTGTTCTGATGTAGAGTTCTGCATTACAGGCCCTGGACACGGGTGATTATAGGTAAAAAGTTCTCAGTATAGTTGGATTTATTTGATACATGTTTCTGCTTCTTGTCTATTGCACTATAACTAGTCACAAAGTTCCCATAAAATGACACATGCCCCACAGAAATGACAGGATCGTCCGTATTATAAACATGGTGGGTGGAGTAATCTTCAAAAAAGAAACGCCAAAAAAACACTCGCCGGAACGTATACTGCACAACAGGACTACCATCAGATACTTTATGAAGTTCCTTGTTGATATTTCTCAGGTTAAAATTATAAAATCAGTTGTTAAAATCATTAAAACAAGTAATTTTCTTCGATTTTTTCCGGAAGTAAATAAACATGCCTATCCAGGTCTAACGCCACCAACGTAGGTCATTGTGATTTGTCCTTTGAACCAGTGACCTAAAAATGAAAAAGAACTACCGACATACCAACCAACCAACCTTTGCAAAGCAATATACCCCATTTCTTCCAAGTGGGGGGGAGGGGATATTTGTTATTACAGATTTACGCAACATATTTGCCTATAACATGTACAAACTTAAAAGCATTTTTAGAGTATATTGTGATAGGTAGAAAAATAAAGTGATTTTTAATAGTACTCACTATCTATTTCTTTTAAAACTGCTGGGTGGATGCACATGAGACACTCAAGAAAATCTGCATATTTCTTCCCTGTTAAATTTACTTCCATTGCTTGTTTTTCTTTGAAGTTGTTTTGAAACATGGCCTCAAAAACGGGTGAAGACATCATCAGAAAACTTTGTGGAACAAATAGTTCTTGCTGATCATCAAATATTAGCCGTACTTCATCAAGATACTTCCCACTGTCGCTGAAAGGTACTTGTTTCACTTCCTCCGGGTTATCATCACTCATTTTAATTTGTTATGAAATTTCTTCGCAAAGATGCTAGTGGCTGTGTCACCCGAAGTTTCATAGAGAATGTATGATGCTTCAAAGCTGCAAAACAACACATAAAATAGCAATTTAATCAGTGTAAAGAGTAGCTAGTTTTGAAGGCACATCTTGCTTTATATACCTTGAGTTATAAACAAACAAGAACGCCATGACGGGTCTATATCTGAAGGCCATATATTGCTCATCTATAGACACTTGAGTACCATTGCTGCAAAAGCCAAGAAATAAGGTCATGATCAAGGTCGGCTAAGGCCAATTTTGAGCTCTGCTTGCAAAACTGAAATGTGCTTGCAAAACTATATACTACTCTAACGAGTAACACTGTGTGAAATATAGAAGTATAAACTCAATACCTTACATACTTTTGGAGTTATGATCCGGGCATGCATAATAACATAAACTGAGATCATTCAACAATGGGGTGAGCTAGAGTTATGGTTCTTGATCAGTCTCAATGTCCTGTAGTTATATGTGTGTAGTATCTACTTAATACTTTGAATAGTTTCAGAGTTATGCTGCAGACAAGCATATTACATCAAGGGTGTTATTTCAAAAATGGGGTCAGCTAGAGTTATAGTTCTTAGTCAATGTACTTCCTCTCATCCTCTCAATGACCTCTATCATAATGTATGAAGTATCAGGTCAATGCCTTAAATATTTTTCAAGTTATGCTCTCGACAAGGATAAATGGTGATAATCAAAAAAGCTAGGTCATCTAGAGTGATGGTTTTTGATCACTGCACTTTCTTTCAATGAACTCTAGGCTCTAGCAATGTGTGAAGTATCAACTCAATTCCTTCATTACTTTTCGAGTTATGCTCTCAACAAACATGGATAGACAAACAAAGCAGGGACTACATGCTTCCTCCTTTGGGAAGCATAAAATAGCAATCAAAGTACAAGTACCTGGTGATTTGTTACTAGTACATTGCAGAATATACATGCAATGAGATCTTGTGTGTTTTCCTATGATTTTAGCAATATGAAGTAAAAAAAGTTGATTTTCTGTTGCTCAGGAAAGGTGCATCAAGGTGGTGCGTTGGTCGAATGGTTAACACTCGGCACTACCAATCTGGAGGCCCTAGTTTGAATCCCGGTAGGAGCCCTGAAAATTTCAGAAACGCTTTTCATTGTTTCTCACCCACCCAGAGATAAACTGGTTAGAAAAACCCTGAGGTAGTCTCACGTGTATCAGTGCTATACACCGGGCATGTAAGAGAACCAAAGGGTCTATTTGAGGTGGGTTGGTGCCCAGATTCCCTTGTTCGTCGTCCTTTCAACCTGCACCGGTCAGGAGTCTTAGCTTGTACTTTATTACTGCTTTTACATTAAATTATCAAGATGAACTCTTTAAACAAATAAATTGACTTCCTGACGACCAGCTTAACATACAAGTATAGGCTGCTCGGTTACCGGGCGACTACATGGACTAGAAAAAATTGTAGTCGTCCATTTTATAAACAAGCAGCCACTTCCATTAAAATAAGTCTCCAGATGAGGATATAGACAGCCGTAAAAATATCAGATCCAAAACATGGGTCAAATCGACAACCCCGATGAATTAAGCTTAAAGCTAGGTTTTCTGGCTTGCTCAGTTGTTTGAGTGCTTCCTTCCCACCACTGCAGCCCGGGTTTGATACCTTTGACGTAATATTCATCAAAATCCTCGGACGGGCATCGTGACGTGACCTGGTGTCGGACAAGCTGGTTTGCCCCAGGTATCTGTCATAATGTGTGAAGTATCCGTTTTCTTCCATTCTAAAAGGCCACAGCAACCCGACTATCTGTTCCAACGAGTGCAGAAGTTGTCAAATCAAATCAAATCAAATTTTATTTCTGGTCGGTATATTCAGTACAATAAACATTAGCTACGTATGCATAAATAACGAATCAAGTTTAAACTTTTAACAGACCCCGCATTATTTTCTCAGTCGTTTCTTATCTGCTTATTTTCTGTGATATTTTACTTTTTATATGAATTGCTAAATTCGTTGTCTTGTCGTTTTGCTTCAATTTCCTATAGGACTTTCCGACACGATTTCACGGCAGATTTTGGAGGGTTTCAAAAGCATATAAATACCGTGCAACTCCTTTTCTTGTCCGAAAATGCTGCATGTTTATTTTAATCCAGGTCGTGAAACGCTCTAAGCAATATGGAGCAATAGAGCGCCCCAAAATAAAGATCCTACTTCAGGTATTAGAAAAATATCGTTGTCGTCGTTTTTAAAACTTCACACTATTTGTTGTTGATATTCTTTAGGTCTAGAAAATGAAAACACTCTCAGTTAACTGTACCAACACAAAATACTGGTACATCTTTACCTGTAGAGATCTACCACGTACAGAAAATGATAAACAATAAAACGTTTTTTACATATCTGCGAAATGAAAAAATCATGCACCCAACCAAATGCATCTGTAGTGACAGACACGTTACATACAAGCAAAGACATCTTCAAGACATATTGTCACAGGAAATACATATATTACACACCGTGCTCATACTTTGTTGCATTTTCCAGATGACCATGTCATGTAATGTTGTACATTATTGAAATATACATTTCATGAACATATAAATAGCTTCGATATTTGTTTACAGGTTAGTCAATAACTTTCATCTTTTACTTTATTTTTCATAAGTAAAAGTAACATTTATATCATAAATGTTGTACATTTTTGAAATATACATTTCATGAACATATAAATAGCTTCGATATTTGTTTACAGGTTAGTCAATAACTTTCATCTTTTACTTTAATTTTCATAAATAAAAGTAGCATTTATATCATAAATGTGTTATTCAATCAGTTATTAGAAGAACATGATTTTCAATAAGTGAATACATGTATCAGACCATAAGACATGTAAGCAGTTTAGCTATTAGCTGGAATCATAAATGTTTGTGCATTTGCCAGTTGACCACGTCATGTAATGTTGTACATTATTGAAATATACATTTCATAAACATATAAATATCTTCGATATTTGTTTACAGTCGAATAGTGTCGCGTCAACACAGACGTACTTACTTGCAACTTACTTACTTAGGGAGCCGCTGTGGCGCAATGGTAGCGTGTTCGCCTCAGGATCGAAGGGCCCCGGGTTCGATCCCTACCAGGCGGGGGGGGGGGGGCCTTGGGGAAGACACAAATAACCCCCGGCGGTGTGTCCTTGGGGAAGACACAATTAAATCCATCCATGCTGCCTCCTTCGAGGTTGACACTGGAATGAGTGTCGAGAGCGATTAATATAAGTTGTAAGAACTTGTTTCGCAATCGAGAATAAATAAATTAGTATAAACTAGACGTACTTACAAACATTTTGCCGGTTAAGGGGCTACGCCGACAATACCAACAAAGACATCTTCACCCACACTACTCAACATGTAAAACTGACAAATTATTTAACTATACATTACACAGGGTATTGCAGTTTTTAGTATACATTTATTGGGGGATGGGCTTCCGATGGAAATTGCTTCTTTTACTCTGTTTGGGAAATTTCCCAAATAGTGACTACGATAAAAAAAATTAGTTCGTTCACATACAATCAAAAGCTGGGGTATATGGAATGGCCTTGCAACCTTTCAAATGACCTAACCGTTTAAGTACTATATTCCACAATATTTGGCTCACATGAAAATTAATTAAAAACAAGACCTGTCAAGTGACAAATGCCCCCGAAAGAGGTGTTTCACAGTCTGTGTCCTCGCCATGTGCTCAATAATTGTGCCATGTAATTTTAAAATCCTTCCCTCCCACGTAGAGAGACGTGTGGGTGTTATACTGTCTTGATGAATAGATGTCACAAAGGTTGTCTGCGCAACTCCTCTTATGACACAGCTGGGCGATTTCAACCAAACTTCACATGTAAGTGATCAGGCCAGAGCCTAGTTTTGGACATTGTATTTCCCGATTCAGTTATTTTAAGCTGCGTTATTGCCCTTGATTTGTCTAATGTACGATGTATGTGCTTGTTCTCTTATACTACGCTTATACAATGTCTTCATTGTTTATTATCAGCATGTTCCGCTTACATTACTTTTAGTGGAGTTATTGCCCTTGATTTGACACATTTTTTATGTCCTGGCTATTTCTCCTTTAAGAATGAATGCAGTTAAATCAAACTACACATGAGTGACGAGTAACATGTCTATTTGTATATCATTAGTGTGTTCGGCAAAGTAATCCAATTAGCCCACATATTTTTGTTTTATGTGTGGAAAATTAGCAAACAATCACACGAAATAATAAAGGTAGCAATGGTATAGAAATTAATAGTGAAGAATATAAAATGTAACAATTTGTAGATAGTTTTCTGACAACTTTTTTAAATGTTCTTTGAATATTGTACATAAATTCGTATTATTATCAGATTTAAAAGTAAATTTTGAAAAACACATGATGTCTGGATAAGCGCTTTTAATACAGTACAAGATCAATTAAAACAAAACGATATTTAACTTTGGGTACGATATCTTTAAGATATTAGGTTCGACATTCCAAGTTGACATTAACAAAATGATAGAAATGAATTTTAAGGAGAAAATAGACAAAATGAAACATATTAGTTTGTTTAAATTTGAAAAGCTGTACAATTGTGGTGAACATGATATTGATATAATGTTAAGTAGTTTATATTAGTTTAAAATAGGACATTGCAATATAACGTGTTTAGAAGTTATGAAAAACGTAATTTGTTGTAAAAGAAAAGTGGTTATACCGTTGATACAGACAAAGACATACTGGTTTTTGGCCTGGGGACTGAAGTCCCCTAGGCCTAAGTTAGCATACCACATTTCAAACACTACAAGAAATTTAACTGTGCTATGTGCGAATAACAACTGTAAACATGCGCTATGCGAAAGTAGTGCAAGACAGACCAGATCAATCTTCTGTTTGAATGTCGCAAATAAAAAGAGTAAATACAACTTCAAACGATTGCAGGAAGGTATATAGCTTACGGGCTGCATTACAATTTTTTCTGTTTTAGAAAAGTTTAATGCGCTGTTAGCCGATTACGGAAGATAATCATATGCATATCACGGAAAAGTACGGATATTTACGGAAATTGGCGGAAACGTACGGAGCTCGATATAAGAGTTTGTAGTTTGATTTTCAAATTTGTTATTTACGAACGATTACATATATATTTACCTAAAAATAAATTTCTCTAAAAAAAAAGATTTGATTTACGTACATTCCCGAGAAGAAACTCACGTGATCAAAATCACCCGACATTTATCGAGGACGCTGCATGTCAAGACCCAGTGAACGGTTTCACCGATTACAACTACAAGGTAACCCAGAATCATTTTTGGTTTTCTCTGTTATACACATTGTGTTGTCCTTGGTACACAACAATTTTCGATCCACATCATCAGATCATATCGCTTGAAGTTGTACAAAGCGCAGATCGAATTATTTTTATTGGCTTAAACAATTTATAATGTTGACTATGTGATTATTTTTCATTTAACGTACGTTTTATAATAAAACAAACTTCCCTGCCACCCATATATTTGTGAATCATTCATTCTTTGTCATATATTGAATTTCGTCCTCCGCGCTTTAGGTAAGGTTCAGCGCAAAACACGTAGGTCATAGTTGTTTGTCGGGAATTTAACCTATAGCCCCCAGGCCTTCAGCGCTCACAGCGCTTTGATTATAAGTATGGTATGTTCGATGTAGATTATATACATTCAGGGCACATGTAATATCTGTGTATAAATTTTAAGTGTAAAAAGAGGTAACTTTTGGGTAACTGTTTATGCTACAACAGCAATACTGAGATAATACCCATGCTCGTTTGTTTGTTTGTATTCACATATTAAAACTATTATCATGTGATCAATGATATATTAAAATACTTTTTATGTCTGTATGATTAGGAGGGATCTGAACTGTTCCCTGAATGCTGCCTAACCTATGACCTGGAAATAAATTGGGTTGCCTAAAATTAGTTTGTTTCGGTTCATTGATTTCTAGTGGAATTGTTGCCATTGACTTGTCAAATTTTACGATGTCGTTCCAACCTCTTGTTGTTTAATGTTTATTACGATCTATTTCAGTGTTACATTTATAAGATATTTTTCTTGGTAACGCGGTAAGAATACTTGTAACATACAAAATGATCAAGTGCGTTTGAAATGTTTAAGCAAGACCTAGTGATCATGACATCAAGTCTGTACCAAAACCCTTTTTAAAAATAGATTTCAGGAAAATTGTTTTCTGATCACCAAAACTACTTTAAATGCCAAATTAAATAGTTTGGTTTCACATCTTTCAATAAAATACACACCATTCATCAAGATTTCCAATAAAAAGAACTTATCCTGATGAAATATCTGCATTTTGTACTTTTATTGGGTAAGTTTAGCTTCTCGTGAAGTAGTTAGCTAAGTAAATATGTGTCTACTAAACCGGATATAAAACATTCAAGATTTGTATCAAGAAACCGATATTGTATCAATAACAAAGCAAATGAAATGTCTTTCAAAGGACAAACGACGCATATTAATCTGGTGGTTATGGTCTATATTCTAGAAGTACATTGTTGTTTTACGGGGAAGAAAAACTATCTTCATAATGATTTCTGCGGATGAGAAAGATAATGTGGTATGAAGGGCAATTTCATGCTGAAAAATTCATTCAAACCTTCTTCATAGAAAATATATAAAATATGGCTGTTGATTGATTAGTGATTGATTTATATGTTGTATCATATATTTAAGTATAAATAATTGAAATTAGGAAAATGCCTGGCTAGCATATTTCTAAATTTATATTCTTTTCAGAAAAGCAGATATTTAGAACTGGTGCATTCGCTCGAACACATTAATGGTATGTAAAGAAAAATAACAAAATAATAATGATTAATCACATTGCAGTTTCATATTTTCAAGATGCTAAGCTTTAAAATTGCAAGTTACAAGTAAGAAATCACATTAAGCCCTCGAAACGAGCGTTTTCCGATATTACAATTTTATTAAGTGCAGAGTTATGAACGACTAAAACACAAATGTCGGGTGTAATAATGACGAAAGAGCATTTCTGCATTTTTGGCATCGACTAGCCTACATAGAATTTAAACTAATCTGAAAATCCGAAGAAACCCCCCTTCGGTTTAAAGAAATATCCCCGAATTTTATCTTTCTGGAACAGAACGAACCATTAGGCGGTGGTTTTCATATAGTTTTGCTATCAAACGCCTTTTTATTTGGATTAGTCTAGAACTATGCTAATATTTGAATGCCTATGTACAAGTCATTTATTAATCTCAAAGCTGCTCGCTCTCAGATTTTGGTAAAAAAATAAAGTTCTTCAAACTGTATGTAACGTATATAACGTATTTCAGAACATATGGTCATATAAAAAGGCTTCAGTATAAATTCCTGTCACGTATATCTCTAAATCAAAAAAAAAATACGCTACCAAATTCGTTGCAAACGCTTTTGAAATTTCAATATAAAACATATAGTGTAGCGGTGCCGTGTACATGTAACCATCAATTTCAATCGATTTCTGCTAATTCAAAATTCCTACCTAGATTTTTTATTTAATTTCGATTCTAGCCTTTAGTTTTATATTTATGAATAAGTACGTCAAAATTTAGAAAAAAAAATTCAACGATAACTGAGAACGAGCAGCTTTAACAAGTTAAGCAAAGCAAATTCAGAAAAAGGATGTCAAAGGATTACTTCTTAACAAAATTGAGAACTGAATTCATTAAATATGATCTAGAAAGATAATAAAATATTAATTTCGATACTAGACCCTTTTATAGAAATTTGCGAAGAAAATAAATTTGATGACATACTGAATTCTTGACTTTAATATTAAAAAAATATAGGCGTTTTTCTATCTGCTTAACAGCGAATATGGCATCATATATCAAGGTAACGTAATATCAAGTAGCACTTTATAGAAAACCTCCACCAAATTACTGACTTCAGCGCATTATGGATCAAGAAAAAAAGCTAGGTTTGCCTAAATAACTTGATAGTGAAATATCTATATTCGTTATATCCCAAAAGTGAATGAAAATGTATCTGTTGTATTTTTGCAAATATCTACTAGGTTTCAGGCGTCGCGTTCGCTTCCTTTTATAGCAACACAAATCTGAATCATGCTAGATTTTTTAAATGCGACAGAATTGTGCCACATGTTGATAATCGAAACTTTCTTCTTATCTTGTTAAAACAGACACCCACGTGGCAGCGAAATGTGTAGATAATATGAATTACCATCATTAATGACAATGAAGCCGTGACGAATTCAGCTTTGTTGGAATTTATCTTTTAAGGCGCAAATGTAACGATGGCATTGTACAATTCGCCATGCTTTCAGTTCCGCTAATACACAATACGGCCTAATTGCGGTTCCGGGTTATTTTATGCGTCGGGATTTAAACATTAATTGAATCTCAAAAAGCATTCTTATACATTTTGCAAAAAAAATGATTTTATTTAATCAAACACAATTAGTTTAGACGCTGAACGCTGTCTTCTATTAAATCTGGATTTGTCATTTGCTTGGGAATCGTCACTTTATATGACAACGAATATGTGCTTACTAAAAGTAGGATGAAAATATAGGAATTTTATTAAGCTTTTGTCTATACATTTAATTTAGCATACCAATATGTAACAAATGACCAAATAAAGCTTAGTTAGTATTTTTTTCTGTTACTGCAGTCATCCATGTTTGCAGTAAACTATAGTCATCCATGTTTGCAGTAAACTGTAGTTAACCATGTTTGCAGTAAACTGTAGTCATCCATGTTTCCAGTAAACTGTAGTTAACCATGTTTGCAGTAAACTGTAGTCATCCATGTTTGCAGTAAACTGTAGTCATCCATGTTTGCAGTAAACTATAGTCATCCATGTTTCCAGTAAACTGTAGTTAACCATGTTTCCAGTAAACTGTAGTTAACCATGTTTGCAGTAAACTGTAGTTACACATGTTTCCAGCAAACTGTAGTCATCCATGTTTGCAGTAAACTGTAGTCATCCCCATGTTTCCAGTAAACTGTAGTCATCCATGTTGCAAGCAAACTGTAGTCATCCATGTTTGCAGTTAACTGTAGTCATCCATGTTTCCAGTAAACTGTAGCCATGTTTACAGTAAATGTAACATACATGTTCGCAGTAAACTGTAACCATTCATGTTTGCAGTAAACTGTAGTCATCCATGTTTGCAGTAAACATTAGTCATCCATGTTTCCAGTGTAGTCATCCATGTTCGCAGTAAACTGTAGTCATCCATGTTTGCAGTAAACTGTAGTCATCCATTTTTTCAATAAACTGTTGACATCCATGTTTGCAGTAAACTGTAGTCATCCATGCTTGCAGTAAAATGTGGTTATCGTGTTTGCAGTAAACTGTAGTCATCCATGTTTGCAATAAACTGTAATTATCCATGTTTGCAGTAAATTGTAGTCATCCATGTTTGCAGTAAACTGTAGTCATCCATGTTTGTAGTAAATTGTAGACATCCATGTTTGCAGTAAATTGTAGACATCATTTTGTCGGTTCAATAGTACTGAGCAGTGGCATTTTGTAAGAATGTTTATTGTTTATCTCATTTGCCATACACTTGGGAAATAATGAAAAATAATTTTGTCATATAATTGCTAAATTCAAGTTTTAACATTCCGGCCAGCGACAAAAATGCACATAATTGTATGTGTGATTTTCATCTAACTGATTAATGCAATCGATGCCTGAATACTGATGAGGTTTGTGTATCATCTTATGAAACCAACTAGGCATTTTACTCAGTGGCGATGTATTTTATTTATGTAATTTACTCCTAGGTTGAGTCTATGGAAGAGTGAGTTCGACATGCTATACACCGGTTTAAAAAATCATCATTTCCGTCCAAAGGTGGTATTTTCTTATTCGGTCTGTATCCTTTCATGTGTCTGCATTAGTATGCATCTGTTATCATTTTCTTTTGTACTTGTCAAAAGTGTTACTTTTATAAAGTTAATAGTTTAGTTGCAGTGTGTATATATTCTGCTTCTTTTCTTCATGATTGGATCGTTCATTCTCCTGTGTGTAAGTCTTACTGTTGGTCGATTGCTATGTGTATGGTGTTAAGGGTTGCGAGTATTTTATTATACGGTAAAACACTTTGAGTTTGTATTCATGACAGTTGTAATTATATCAGAATGGATATAGGAGCACGAAATAGAAGCAAATTCAGTGAATTTATATCCCCCCGACAAATGAAACAAATAACTGAAAAAGAACAACTGGAAAGTGTATTGGTCTGCCTGTTTCAGAAAAAAAAGTTCATCCCACTGGTGCCTCATCTCCGATTTTAGTTTTATACTTATTTAATTTAGGTCGATTGTGAAACAAGTTATCCAGCTTATATTAATTACTCTCGATACCTCATTCCTGATGGTATCCATCGCCGTGAGGGTATGAGAGAAGAGAAGCCAGTTTCCCTTTTAATGCTGAGCGCCAAGCAAGGGAGCTTCTGGTACCATTTTTACGTCCTTGGTATGACGCGGCCAGTGAGTGAACCCATGACCTCCCGCACTCGAAGCGGACGCTCTACCACTAGGATATCGAGGCGGTCTCCGATAGGACGATTTTTTTCAAGTAACAGTCACAAAGAATGTAGTTGTTGTTGAAGTTAAATTGAATCAGTACTGCTAGTTTCAGACAACAAGAACTCTTAAGTTTCTATATGGAACAATTATGTATGAAAAGCACTACACCTAATTTTTGTAAAATCCAGTCTTTGGCGGGGGATAATAAACCAAAACATTCATTGCCATGTAAGAATTTTGAAGACACTGCAAAAAGGCGTGTGAGTGAAAAGAATGAAATTGTGATAGATATTGAAATTTCATTAAGTGTTCATGTATTTGGGATTGTGGTTTACATGGTATACTTTGTTGAAAACATTGTCACCTTATTTTTTTTCATTTTTGACGGCAATATATTTACCTTACATGTAATGTTTTCATAAAGCTTGCATTCCACTAATTATTGTTTACATAATTGAGTGTGTGTACTTGATTTAAAGTTTGTCAAATAAGAGTTATCATTTTGTGATAATAAGCGATATCTTTATTTTCCGGTAAACATTCTAAGATGATGAATTACTTAACATCAGTTTTGCAAAACACTTAACACCATGTGCGAAGTATCTAATAACAGTCTGCGGAGAATTATTGTGATTATTTACTAGTTGACGTATTTGTAAATGACCCTGTCGAAGCAAAGGAATTTCTTATTGGCGTCCTTGAAAATAAATGCTGTAAGTGGCACCCTTTGTGATTTATTTATTAACTCTGGTATTTCATTTATCTTTCTTAGCAAAGCATGAATAGTATATATGAAATGTTTGCTTAAATAGATTAAACAGTCCCTTGTGGGAATCAGTTGGTACTGGTCCATGCATAATTACGGTAATATATTCAATTTTCGTCGTACTGTGAGGTGGCCGTAAAGTAATCTAGCTGCAACGCAAAATGACTGACGTTCGCTTAAAGTTATGAATCTTTACTCTAGAGCAAGCTTCAAATGCCTTTGTTCTTATTTGGCTAACAGAGAGCCCAGTCATACATTGACAACGAGTGTTGTTGGCGCATTTTATGCCAAATCGCGGAAGAAGCAATAGTACATTCTACACGGTGTATGAAATATCGTCAGAGATCAAGAGATTCTTACTAATAACATGCAAATATGGTATCTAATACATTAACCAAAAAGGGAGTTAATTTGTAACTCACTAAACACTCCCGTTACATTGATATAAACAGTTATATTATATCAAAGCCAAAAATACAGCCATCAACCACAAAACGGCCCAAGAGAAAAAAACCGTATGTTGTGCGGGAATACAAAAAGCGCGGCAAATTTGTAAGAGGCATTCAAGGCTCTTAAATGCACATGACGTTAATAACGCGCTTTGACTGGGCGTTACTATTTTGTTTATACGATGACGTCAATAAAAGGCGTCGCATACCCGTATATTTCGCGCAAAAAGGGTTTTTCTTCAATTTCATGCTTAGAATATCATTTTAATTTAGTTCGCGCAGACAAGTGTCAATAGTATAATAAAAGGGATTGTATAGAAGTGATCCATAAACCGGATTGGCTCTCGTCGAGTCGGATCAAACCGTGCTACGCACTCGTATGATCCGACGCACGCTCGAGCAAATCCGGCATGCTGGATCACGCTACTATACTAATAACCCTATTATATGCATAGTACGCCATGTCTTAGTACTGTTTTAATTGGCTTAGAAGACAATTAAATCAATCAATATATTACGTGTTCCGCTGTGTTTAATCATATCCGATATTTCAATAACATTTGGCTAAAAACTTCCGTCCACTAAAATGAAATAGCAAACATCAAAATGTGATACTTTCTCTGTAATTACTTATGTAGTCTAGACAGTAATTGACCTTTCTCTGACAAAAACACATCAACCCCTGACAAACAGTTCCATTTAGATTACAGAACTGTTACATTATCAGTCGATCAAATACCAGTTGTTTATGACCAATTTAAAGGCTTAACTGATATATTCTGACAACAAAGAGGACCATGATAACGCTTAATCGCTCGGTCCCTGAGTCAACAGGGAACATCTACAACACATGATAACACCTGTATTATTTTAATATACTACAGAAAACTAATGATCATCGTGGCATATAGAGAGGTCACAATGTTATAATTTTACCTGAGCAAGTTCTGACCCAAACTGAACATTTTGAATATGACCTTAACCGTAAAAAGGAAGATCATCAGAGTGAAATAATGACATAATTTATTGATTTGGTGTAAAAATGTCACAACCTTATTTTTTTTCAAATAAGAACTCTTTTTTGTGTTTAAAGTACCTTCATTGGATTTTATCACTTCATTCTGTAACCCAGTGATCACCTCATTCTGTAACCCAGTTTCTGTAGAAAAATGTGGAATCTGGAATGAGTACAAAGACTTCGTAATATTTTACCTAGTTTTATACTTTAGATGACTATTAAACTCTGATATTTATGACGCACTCTGACAACGTTTCATAAAGACTGGAGTAAGATGTGAGCTTTAGAATGATGGTTACAACAAAAGAAACTAACCTGCTACAGACTCTGTAAGCCGAAACCGAAACCGGTACACAAAAACTCTTTTTCCACATTTAGATAGTACCTGCTGTGTAGATTCCCTTCAAATGTTAAAAATGTCTTAAAACTTCAAGCGTTTAACCAATCCTTTTAAGCACACAATTATGAATATCATACAAAAAAATGATGATTTTGGTCATCGTGAAAAACATGCATCACGTTCAGGAAATTTCTTTTGTGCCATACAATAATAAACGTGCAACGAAGTATAAGCCGTAATGATATAAAAACGAAAGTTATTACTTCTCAGAATGATTGGTTCTCTAAAAGTCATTTATTCTCCCGAATAGCTAAATAACTCGGAGTAGAGGCCGATTTACATAATAAATCACACTTGTTAAGAGAAACTAAGATGTTCAATAAAGATATAAAGATCTCTTATGCAAAATATATCAGAGCAAGCAATATGTACAGAAGCTGGAAACATTAATAACTTTGCGCTGGAGAAATGTCTTTTACACACGATCTACCCACTCAGTAAATACCTTAAGTTCGTCTACAAAAACAAATGAGTATGCTTTATCTGATAGCCTTACACCGGTATATGCCATAGAGACTGTTGAACAACAACGTTCATTGTTGTTCACTGTTTGTGCTGCAGGTAGAGTTGTAATTGTTAACTTGACATATGTAAATTCATAATAATTCTTACTTAGTTTTTTTTTATTTTCGATTGCGATACAAGTTCTTATTAATCGCCCTCACTTACAAGTCTTACAAATGGACACTACCTTATAACTTATTCGATCTTTTCTATACAAGAAATTATAGATTACGCAGTCATGTATCAAAGATTGATTAAGATTTCTTCCGAAATGCGGTTGAGGCACGCAAAGAAAGTTGATTGTATATAAATAACCGTTAAAACAAACGACACGTGCGTTTTGATGTCATTTTCTGTGCGACTTAAATAGAGAAGCATATAAAAAGAATCCGGTCGTGAGAAATACTCCCCACAACTTTGTCCGCAACATTCTGCAAATTCTGCTTCTTTGATAAGGACGTTATCTTGTTTAAAGTACATTTGTTCTCTAAACTGTCCATTTGTGACAACGATAAAATCACACTAAGTACTCGGGAATTTGTTTTTACTGATATAAAAAGCCTGTTATAACACGGATTGTGAACAAAAGATGTCACGTGATTCCGAATGCAGGCAAAAAGAAACACCGAGTCAGGCAGAGTTCTGATTTTGTTTATTTAAAATGCAAAAGGGGTTTGCCATAAATGAAATTCTTCATAAACTCTTTTCTTATATGATACATTGGACAAAATGGCCCTACAACACATTAAAACATTAATGAACAACCGAAAGACATATGTTTGAAAACATGATGGCTATTTATCTCAACGACTTACATTTTATGAGTTGGCTACGTATGTTTGCATCTCTGGGCGATATTTTTTTCTCGAAGTGTTCTCGGAAACGTTACATATGTGTATTGTGATCAATACATCGTTTTTGCGCTATGTCTCTTAACCAACCCTAAAGTATAACGAAGCAATCGGAAAAACATACCTTACTCGGTGTAAATTTTTTCGAAATTTGCTTCGGGGTCACGTGACTTTTGTGTTTTTGATTTTTTGTTCACCGCAAGTAAAACAATATTCTTACCTTTCTCTTTTTATTTGTTTATGGAAATGTTCTGTTAGGGCTTGGCACCTTCTTTATCTGATTTCACAAGACACTTAGGATTTCTGTCTTTTATTTTATTTTCTTACCAATATCCATCACGTGACAATGACAAATGTAGCGTGTCGATGTTCAGTTAACTTTCTCCTAATTCATTCCGCACGCCTGAAACAGAATCAAAGTACTTAAAATATAATTTAAAAAACAATGCGTAGAAGCAAGAATTGCACACCTTTCCTTAGAATACCTTTATACAAACATTTTGTTCCTAAATCTTCATTATTACCTGTTTTCGCATTCGTAGTAGAAAAAGCATGCCTTGCAACTTTGTTGCATTATTTTTCATATTTTGAGTCAAAATCACTTTAAACTGATAAAAACTTATCAATTTATTATAACTGTTCAGTCAAAGTGATTACTGCAAACATATTTGGAATCTTAGAATGCCCTTTTTCCATTCTAAATTTTAGTGTATATGCTAATTCGTATTTTCCTTACGTTTGTGTAAGGGCTACTGAATTTTGCAATAGGAAGACAATGTGACTGTATATCTGATAATTAGCACTATCTGGACACCCAATGATCATTTATACTTAAGAGGAACAACTTTGTTGGTATAAATAACAATTACAAAATCTTGCCCCGCCCGGGTGGTCATGCTTCTCAAAACTAACCAAAGACATAAAACAAATGATTGTCTGAATCGGCAATGCCTTGAGTTTAGATACATGTATTTGATGTGTATACTTGCTTAGTGGTATTCTACCAAGTTTGTTTATACACGGTTCTGGGATCAAAATTGACCCCGCCATGAGTTTTGTGCTTTCCACAAAGTCATTTATAAAAGACGAGTCACAAACTGAAAAGATCTGCATGTCAGAAACTGCAAGGTCTAGAGCTTAGATATTTTGTTTGTAGCAGTGTGTGGCGGACCCTAAAGTTGTTCAAAATAGTATCCCTGTTGTCTATACGGATGCTAATTTGTATATATGTATAAATATGCTTGAAACTGTTAAAACTTAGATATCGGATGTAAGTTTTCTGCCAAGTTTGTTCAAATTATTCTCCTTCGATTAGAATGGACAACTTCTGGAGTCACTTTGTTTTACATAGACATTTTTAATATTCAGTATCTATTGTTCAAATCATACATATTCATGGAGTTAAAATTCGCCCCACATCAGTTTTAACTGATAATCATACGGACCTTGTAAGTACTCAAGTGAATGATAAAGAACCAAAATAGGCATCTTTTTTATTTTGAATCTTATTAAATAAACAATATTGTGTCAACAGCCATTTGTGATACACAATCTGTATAAACAAAACTAACTGCAAATGGCATACGTCTTTTTGCTGCACTCGCTTCTCTGATAACCTTGAAAAAGAAATCCGTAAGAAACATGAGGTACTAATGCACTATAAATGTTAAAGTAAATAATCATTGATAATTTAATTTAATACTCTAAAATGCGTCATTTATGAATTCATTTTGATTGATCGATTGCATTGATTTTGTGGACCTGGTCACTTAGATAAGATATTCATCTTGGCTACCTTCCTATTGTGGTCGTTTTTAATGGATTCAGGGAGATAGACAATACCATATCCTTTAGAAATCAGAGATGGCAAAACATAACAGATTTTCCATATCCTGTGGGGGAAAATACCATGCATAATTTACCTTATCTGCATAGGCTAGATTTAATACTTTTTGCTTTGAATTGTCTTCAACTCACTAAAGGTAAATACGTATTGTCGATTTGAAAAATCTCTCTCCGGAAACTGTCGACATTTTAGAATCTTAGTTCTCTAAATGAGAGGTTGCTATGACTAAAATTAATATGTAATGCTGAAGTATTTAATAAGGTTGTATCAAAAGACAGGAACAAATGCACTTATGTCGTATGATATTCACATAATAACATAATATTCTTCATTTTATTAAATCTATCATGATTTAACAAGGGATCTGTTTTTCAATCTGAAATATAAATATTCAGCACGAACAGACGCTTTTAGCTTTCATAAACGAGATAATCGACTTTTTAACCTGTTTTAGTTTATCAAATATGATAACTTGATAACGACAAGAAAATGAATATTTTATTGAAGGTTTAGATATTAATTTGAAATTATCTCCCTTTCTTTATAAAAATGTTTGAAGACATTTAAGTTTTTCAAACTTGTTGACTTGGTTTTAGAAATCTAATATTGCATGACAAAAATCTTGTTTTTGTCGTAACGTATAAAGCTGACTTTAATCAAAATGCAATTTAAATATCATAACTTTGCTTTGTATAACAAATGCATGCATTCATTTCTGAATCACTGCATTACAGTTTTGTTTCCCTTTCGGCGGCAATAGAACTATTTTAGAAAATCTACATTCCATTGCAACTTATTCATTCTGTTTAATTGTATTTTTTCTTATGGAGATTGAGTTTATTACACACAGGATCGTCACAGAATAATAGCATGGTTGTTCTTTTTAAAACAAGTTCTTATAAAGACAAAATTAGAAATATCGTGTGTTATAAAACCAGTATCTTTGGTTCCCGTTTTAATTGTTTCTCAAAGCAAAAAATAATAAAAACAAACTACGTGCCTTATGCAACATGGTGGATTATGAGAATAACGAAGAATGTTCGACGAGGTTGAACTTCATTCAATGGAAACTGAGATCTAATTTGCATCAACAGATAACATTTACAAGTTTATTACCGTGATTATTCCGGATTGACATCTAATGTTAACAATCTGACGAAATTATGAAATAAAACAAATAAAAATTTCATGATTTACATGCATCCCTTTTCCATGAAATTATTTATTGATCAATTTTGGCGTTTTCCATAATTTTGTCGAAAGTGCATGATGATTTTATACGATTTTTGGTAAATAGATGGAAATTGCTAGAGACAAAATTTTAAGTACGTCTAGAAGTAACACAAATACAAGCTGTTGGAAAAATTATAGTCCAAGGTTGAAATTAGGTATTCGGGAATCTATTGTAGCAATAGAAAAAAAAACAAATGTATACCTTGCATCATACATTATAAATCTAATCAGTTAAAATCTAAAACGTTTAACAGTATATTATTAGTTATACAGATTCTTGACGGGATATACGGCATCATATAGCCTGTTTGAATTGATATAACCCGAGCCATTTGGCGAGGGATTATATCAATACAAACAAGCTATACGAGGCCGTAGTCTCAGGCAAGGATCGGTATAACGAATTTATAATACCGCAGATTATTTTGAGGGCAAGAAAATTACCTGAATCGTCAAAATATTGCTGAGAGGAACCCATGGGAGACACCAAAACCTTTTACCTTCGTATGATTCCGTACTGCGGTCGTAATCAGCCGATCTTAGTTTTTTCTCTGTAATTCAATTAAAGGAAAAAATCCTGCGGCTTACGGTGTTTTCGACCAGAGAGCAAAGTAAAGTATGAATTGTTTTTAATATACAGTCACATAAAAAATAATTTCCGTTAAACTGGTCACATTTCGAATTTATAACGTCATCAGTTCAAGTCTACGTCACCGAGACGGTAATGTTTTGGTAGACATTTTTGTAGCGTGTGGACTGGATAAACACAAATCTCTTATTAATTCATTACTTCGGCTTATTGTTAGGACACACAATAAGGATAAAAGCGTTTTATTGTAGTAGGACTTCACTTTATTTCAGGACAATTTAAATAGGACTACAATAGTGATACATTAACAGGATAGAAAAGGACATTTGTTTTCAGATTTTACTCTGATCTAGCAGTATTTTATTTCGTCATTCCAAAGGTTGAATTTGTATATGAATTTCCTGTCAGCAGCCGTTAGTTGGAGAAAGGAATACCAGTAATTTGAAGAGTACTTATTACAGTCAATGACAGTGTTTTCTTTTCAAAAAAACAACATTCCACTGGGATTCGTAGAAAAGGAACTTGATCGACTGAAATGAGATCTTGTGTCCGTAACCCGTTTTGACTCGGGGGCAGAAACGTAGTTCTGGCTTCCATAACTAAATTGGCCTTTTTATTGTGCCAGTTGACCATATTTAGTTATGGAACTGTAGCCTTGCAAAGTTAACAGGATAAGGTCAGTTTATATCACTTTGCATAAAAGATATCGCACCTTTAATTTTCTATAATAAACTACCACAGCATTCTTAAAACACATTTTAAATGCTATTGACACCAATAATTAACAGCTACCCGCCATAAATGCTCCAAAAAGCCAACTAAAACCTTTTATTTCTTTATTTTCATATTCGAAAATGAAGCTATTCTCATTCTCGCAAGTGCGCGTGACGAGACGAGAATGGAAAATCACCGTCTAAAAATAGACATGGCTTAATGTAGAAGAAACAATTATTATAATATTGAATGAAACATACTTATGTTATGACAAAATTTAGTTCAAGAAGGTACTTTTAATGAGTTGAACTGCCGATTATACCTTTCTGCATGTTAGTTATTTTTTCAACTTAATGTTTACATGCGCTTCAACATTGAGGAGTCACATGACAAAATACGCGTTTCGGAACGCTTCGGCAGTTTTCCAATATGGCGGCCACATTTTGTAAAATTGTAAGGGGGTGTTGTTGTATAAAGGTTGAATTTATGATATGTTGAGAAGACAGTTAGTTATAATTGGGCAAAATAGTAGATTATACTTCAGTCTTGTCATATAAAGTAATGATTCGTCCAAAAAGTATGTTTACCTTGGAAAACGAACACGGCGCAGTTTGCGCCGTACACCTGTTAGGTTTCTCAGAAGGATCGTCTTTGACGCTATTTATGAAATGAGAAATTCGAATAATAGCGTCAAAGACCTTGGGCTAGGAGAAACGAAGTTAAAGATAGCAACAATGTAAGTTTTAATGTCTATGAATTTTACTTATTTTTCCAAACGACGTGTGAAGTGCTTACAAACGTCGCTGAAAAAATTGAATCGGTGGAACGTCGGCCATTTGTTTTTAATGTAAACAATGTTTAGAGAGCTTCTCTAGCCAATCAGAAAAGGCAAAAACGATGAGGCTCCAAATGGGAGACGGTATATACGGGATTGCTCACGGTATTAACGGGCTCATATACAAAGGCTCTTCACCAATCAGAATCTATCAAATTTATCTGCGGTATTATAATATCAAATATCAGATTTATTTGATAAGTGTATCTAAGAAACAGTTTGTAGCCTAAATCCTGAAGCTCTAAATATCTATAATAAACATTCTGGGAGAAAACGTATGTGAATTTCTACTTTATCATTCAAAATGTATTTAGAATATATTATGATTTCATTGGCAGATTCTTTTTTTGTTTTGCTATCTTAGTCTGTTACTAAAACTATTTTCTGGAAAATGCTGTCTGCGATATATTGTTAACTTTCCCACCTTTAATGTAACAAAGGCGACCAATACTCTTGACTGAGACTATATAGTGCTACAAACAATCTCTAGTATCTATAAATTCTATAAGCTTACATATCATAAAATTAATCCATCACCGTAAAGTTTCCGTGAATAATGATTTCCAAGTCATCATTAACCCTTTGGCGATGATAAAATCAATTGGTTTTTAATGTAAAACGTATACACACTATACGTAAATGAAAAAAGCTGAAAATTATTACTAAGTATACCGTGTCTCTGACAGGTGTATCTCTGGAGTTTTGTATTATACTTAATAACCAATCAACTTGCGATAAAGGCCGATTTACATAATAAACAAACTTGTTTAGACATTATGTTTACCAAAAGGAGGTTCTATGGCAACAACAAGATCTTTCAGTACGCCAAAATATATTATAAAACTAACGATTTATCTATTTGCAGGAAACATGTTCGATGAAGTTTAGATGTGATCTATCAACGGAAAGCACATGATAAATTGGTGGTAGATACATCTCCTTGAAAATAATATATTTCAATACCTCTTCCAACAGAAGCTACCTTAGGGAAATTTCAGGTTTCCTTCACTGAATTTAATATTAAACAAACAAAAATGGAAATAAATATATATTTCAATGAAGTTTCACTCAAGCGCTGAACCAGTCAATTCTGCGGTATAAACATAGTTAATATATACATCTTATAACTTGAAATGATTAACAGTGTCTTCTTAAAGTTTATAAATGTTCCAACAAGGTATAAAGTACACAAATTGGTGTTGCGCTGCTTTTTCACGAAAGGCACAGAAAACTTGTTTTGAGTTTGCGAAAATCAGGTAATTGTTATTGTGATCACTTTAAGTATTTCGATATCTTGTTAAATCATTTCTTAGAAATACAAAAAAGAAAAAGAACAAAATGTCGCATGATCGGCAGACATATTTTTTTATTGTTACGATTGGAAAAAAAAGTCAAATATTCTTAATGCCTTGAACTTGTCTTCAAGTGATTACTTTTAATCTGCTTGTTGATTAAAGTGTAAGCATACATGTGTTGTTTTTTGACAATGACGTTTTCGGGCAGATATGAAACCGTTCCAATCGCTCATTTTCCGGTTTATAGCATGACGTCTCTTTACTACATTTCTAATATCCTTTCTGTAGCAATTGTAAATTGTTTTGCTTGGTGAGTTATCCTATCCAAGTTCCGCGTCTTTGAGATAAAAATAGGTCATTCAGTGAGTATTGCTTGTCAATTTCCTCAAAGATGAGGAAATTATGGTTAAAACGGAAATTCTTTAAAAGCCGACACTGAAAAAATGTAAATCATTCAATTTTCTGTTAAAAGAAAAAGGAGGAAAACCTGAAACATGTTTATCAAGGCAGATGGTTCTGATTGCAAGATAATGATACTTGGTTTAGTCATGATACTGTACATTGCCTAATATTCACGATGATTTGATTCTTGCTATTTTCGCGAATTTCTTTCTTCGCTAAATAAAAAAAGACGCGAAAGATTTCATATATAATTATTTACTATAGGAAAATTCTCCTTAAGCGAAGTTGTATCGTCAAAAATCACCAATTTTACCGTAACATTTAAACTTGACCAACATGATGAGTATTTACTCTCTAATGCATGTACGACTGGAATAAGTTTAATAATATTTTTAACTCATAATCAATTTTTATCAAGCGCTTCACGAGTTTTCCAGTGCAAAAGTCTAGAGGACTGGCCTAGAAAAAATCAAATTGGAAAGATATAAATCATAAATGTCGTTTAAATTGACATTAAACAAAGTAGTCTGTTATGGTGTTAAACTGAACAAAACTGACATCAATTTATCTGATGCATGGAGATGAATCGACTGAGATATTGCCGGTGGGAATCAGTATTCACCAACAATTTGATCCGGCAAACTTCTTCTTGGATCACTTAAAATCTCAAGGGTATACAAGGACAGTACATTAAATACTGAAACAACACGGTTTAAATAAATGAGAGAAAATAAACAGAAAGATAAATTGCATTGCAGTGTCAAAATTAGAATTATTTCTGATGGAAAAATAAAACGTTTTTCTTTGTTTCAATACGATATATAGGAAGTTCAAAACACTTTAAAGAGCATAGCAGGGAGCAACATTAACAAGTGATAGGTATGATCAAGCACATCGACAACTAGCTGCTGTACCATCGTGACGTCAGCTAAAACAAACTGATGTACCATCATGACGTCAAATCAACGAACTTATGAATTTGTGAACTGCTCAATCAATCAAAAGTTAGACAGAAAATCAAACGGAAGCTTAAAAGTGGTCGAAACGATTACTTTAGATACATTCAGACTTGTTGGACTATTAAACTATGTTTTACCACGAAAGCTGAAGATATGAAACAGACAGTAGTTGTATGAGTCTTATCAACAGAATAGTGAGTGTGTGAACATTGAAATATTTGGACCATAATTGAAAGATACGTACCTGTTGTGACAAAACGTGATGTAATTCGAACGAAAACTAAAATTACTGCAGGCAATGTGCCCTTAATAACGTATGAATATACGAGGTATGAGATACACGACAAATGGCTATATTTTATCCGACATTCAAAAGGACGTACCCACAAGAAGGCTTTCGTTAAACTCTGTAACCTTTTAAATATTTAAACACTAATCTAATTTTCAATGATGGTGACATTTGTGTCGGTGATGTGAGTTCAGCTATGTGGCGACAGACAGTATTACGTACATCTGATCAACGTCTATTGTCCCAATGAAACTGATCAATTTACTTCGGCAATGAATATAAAGTCTGTGGGATGTGGGAAATTTATTTCAGATTAGGCTCCTCTTCAAGAAAATCTAATATTTTGGGAGTTTTATTGTGTCAAACATATACTAGAGTATCAGTTGTATTATAATAAATGTTAAGAACATCTTTAGGTGTTATCATATATACAGAAGACTGTATAATTGTATATTGCATAACACTTTCGATTTTCTTACTCTTTTTCTTACAGGAAAGACCGACTACATAATAAGGTACACTTGCAATTGTCATAATAATACATTCCCCATAAAAGAATTTACCTCAACGTTTGAATACTTTAATATGAAAATTTGATATTTATTCACTTTATAGGGTCAATTAAGTTATGTCTGCAGATTCTTATAAAAGCACAGTAATGTATAACTGAAATTAAAGACCCACAAGAAAAGGTTATTTTTCCCTGTTTGTGATTGACCTGTTCATTCAAACAGATTATTGTTTAATAACTGTTTTACCTGATTAAATACAAATATTTGAGAAAAAAATTGATAGCTTGCTTAATCAAACCTAGGCAACATTTTCTCAATTTCATAATTATTCTAACGTTCGTGCAAATGCATTTCGAAATGAAATAAATACGTTTAAGAAGCTACACGGTCAGCATCGTCTTTGTCAATCACGTGTCAAGAATGAAAGTTACACTTACAGAAGACCTTGAGTAAGAGTAAAACAACACATATGCCAAATTAAGTGTTAGACGGCAGACTAAAGACACGAAGACCCTTAAAACATACACAACACGCATATGATTAAGTGATGGGCATCATGGACACAAATATTGTGGTATGCTAAGATTTCAAAGCAAACCCACTGATGGTTTACAAATTGAAAAAATTAACATTTTGAGATTGGTTAGAGGGTGTAAAATAATTCTTTAAATGAATATAGCAAATGATATGACTGAATAGGATTAACATCAACATAAGTACACAGGACCTACTGAATAATACATTTTAGTGTACAATACGTTTTACTCGTAACTTAGAGCCCCATGTATACTTTGGATGCTACTTGTTGCATTTATTTTACCAAGAAAATATAATCATTTGGAGGTAAAAGGACGTACCAAATTTTTTTTTTTAAATCGAAAGTACGTTCTGTAAATTTAGCACAGCATTTTTTTCAAATTATAGCAAACGCTTTCTAGCAACGTTTTTTCGTAGGGAAGCAGAAAAGCATACGTCAAAATTGTTTAAGAATTAAAAAAGCAATTTTTATCATTGTTCTATCCAAAAATTCATTATTCTATAAATGAGAATTAAAAGTGAGAATTTGACTTACGGGCAAAGATTTGCTTACATCTCATAGACATTAAAGTAGTGCGAGCAAAGAGCTCCGTGCATGTAGTTTGATTATGTTTCATGGTTATTTCATATGTACCAATTGATTGCGATGCACAGGGTCAGTTTTGAAGTCTGTCATAAAAGAAAGTTTTTCAGAAGCTGAACGTACAAAGTGATTCTTACATGTTTGAGCTCAAACCAAAGCCGAAAGAAAGAACTAAATCGATGCAATGTAAAGTTCACATGGGTTCATGTAAAGCAATCTTCATTCACTGAACTGAAAAATTCGATTAAGATGTGTTGATGCGCTGGGTTATTTCAAATAGAAAAGCTAAATGCGTGTAATTACAGATGATTCGGCTTTTGGTCTCTCGGGAATGTTGTTATAAAAGCAAGAAATAATTATCATGTAATGAGTGTTGCGCAAGTAATATATCTCAGGTCGAAAGCCGCTAATTATCACAAACTGGTAATTGCATGGTTATTGAAGAATGGCTTGATAAAGTACGTCCTAGATCAGGTCGCAAGATCGTAAGTGCTTTTGATAAAACACTCATCTTTGTTATTCTGTAACCAGATTAATATTTACGTCCAACTTCGTTTCGCTTTTTGTTGCTAATAGGTTTAAAACATCAGGATTTCGTGGGAAAAAAACTGCTGAATATTTCAAAGAACGTCTTCGTATTACATTGACACATAGCTGCAAGACAGAATATCCTAATTTGACAGATACTTTAGAGTCTGCTCTAGGTTTAAGAGAATGAATGAAATATTTTCAGAACGCTTCAAAACATTGCACAGAATAATCAGACAAATCAGTATCGTAGAGAAATTTCGGAAAACGAATCCAAACAAGGATCTATGCATGTGTTCAGATTGGTGCTTTTTCAAGACAGTATTCCTATGACATGTAGTCTGTGCATTCATGTTGATAAGCACATGTGGATATACTATTACAGGAAAGTGAAAATAGTAATGTAAGAGTAGAAGTGAGGGGAGCTCATAAAACGCAAGGGTTTATAGCGACTTTTATTCATCTAGCTAAACGTTAATATTAATCCTATAGAAACTTTATCTTTGTTCGGCCCAATTAAAGACTCAATCATTCAATGATTACGTCTGCGCATTACCTGGAAAAACAGTCGAGCTATGCAAGTGAAACATTTGTGATTTTGTCACTGAGATGGTTTAATGATTCCGAGTAAATTACATTTCACATATCAGAAAAACGCGAATATCAATATTCACGAATATGTCGGATCTCCGCAAATCGTGATTTTTTTATGCGCAAATATAAATTGGGTTACAGTATGCTCAAATACTTCAAGGTAAAACACTCTGTCAGAAGTCAGCTGTTTCCGATGCAAGACAAAAATAGTATTTATAAAGGTTAAAAACTATAATTTGTAAAGTATATAACTCTCACAATTGCCACATATGATTTTCATTTTATTACAAATGAATTTTTTTAACCTTATGTAAGTTTGTTTTTCCATATTATTTTCCATTTAAGCACATAGTACAGAAAAATATTACCAATAATATTTGTAGTTCACATTAGCATGTACATTGTAAGGCATAACACTGAAACTACTGTTGATACAGAGTTGAGTTGAGTTGAGTCAGAACAAGACTTTTAGAGTAAAAATCATTACAATGTATATGCACTTTAAGACTTTTTTTGAAGGCTGATGAAAGTTAAGAGAAGAAAAAACAGAATAAGAAAGGAGGAAGGCGTGAGCTTTTAAATTAGTTTATCAACTGTCTGAAAGTGATATTGACACATGCGAGTTATTTCAAATCCTTGACATGTCAAGTTTGTTTTCCATTATTGCCATGACCTTTTCAATCTCAAATTTTCTTTGGATATATAGTTTAAATTATTGAACAAATGATACTGTGGCGTTATATTTACATTTCAATATGAAGCACTTTGCAAATATTTTATGAAGTAATCTGCTCTTATTAAGCAAGAAGCATTGTAATGCTTAAATGCTTAATAAAATTTGTTGTTGTTGTTGTTGTTGTTGTATTAGATAATGTATTTTTTCTGTTTTTATTAGTTTTTCGTTCCATATGTTACTAATTGCTGTTATCAAAAAATATATTTTAAAAAGTTGCAAATTAGAATGTCTTATATACAAGGCATTTTGCATTTAATCGAAGGTTAGAAAACCCTTGATCATAAAATTAAAAATGTGTTCCATATATATATAAAATGCCTCTTTCTAGCCACGATTTGTGTAAAATGATATTTTAATTTTTCTTTTTTATATTTGAGTTGTTTCACATCATTTCTTGTGAGACTTGTTCTCTCTTTGGTTTAAAACTGATTGCAATCCAATGTGATATTATATGAATTTATATCTGTAAGAAAAGTGAGACTGTTTACATCTGTTCTACTTACCTGATATTGCATTACCTTCATAATTATTCAGTTTTCATGGTATACTAAATTCAATATTTAAAATTCGTTTGACCGAACCAGTTTTTATTTTATTATGAAAACCGTGTATATCAGTCACTTTTAAACTACTTTGATCGTATGATTCAGTTATTGTATTTCTAGATATTTTGTCAGGTTTAGAGTCCCACAAATGATCGAACATGCTTTTTTTAATTTCTATCTTCTGAAAGAATAGTGGATAAAGCAATTTTGATGATGCAAAGGATTTTTAAAAAACCAGAAATTTTCTCAAGTAACGACACTTTCTATAATCTCCATTTATACAAAGAATATTGAAATGAATCTACTTTTGGGTCTTAATTAGGTTCATGTTCTTTTGAAAGTGTAGTTTGTAAAATGTATCCACGGTGTAGTAGCTTTTTTACGTTCAATTGAATTGTTTTCGTTGACAGTAAGGTATGACGGTGTAGCGTAAAGATCCTATTTAAAGAATCATACATTTTGAATTATTCAATTTTAGACTGGCAATTTCACTGAAGTGTTAAATTTAGGGTTTGAAAAGAACTTTCTGTAATATATAGGAAAAAGCTTGCGTCATGGCAAAAAGTGGTTGCTTTATTACACTATACTGGTATTTTAAATGACCAGTTTGGTGTATATATTCGGAACTAAAGAGTGAATTAGGGTTCTTTTGTGTATTTTGTCTAAAAGAACTTGAAAAACTTTACCCATCGATCTGGTGTAAATATGAACACATTTTCGGGCATATATCATCAGTCATTGAAACTGCCTGTTTTAAGTCTCTATATTAAGGAGAGAATTTATAAATAAGCCCAGAGCTTTCTACTCAATCCTTTATGCTGTTGTATATTAAGTATGTATAACATGTAATTTCTCAATAAAATATATTGTTTAAACCAAGTCTCTATATTTTAGACATCTATTGTTTGAAGTTATTATTTAAAGTTATCTTTCTATGATTTGCTTTTATTCAATTGGACTCATCGTATAAAAACAATTGCTTCCAAACACATTCCTGAATGTGCAGGTAACATATTTGCAGCGAACTAACATTGTTACGTCCCTTTTATTGTTCGATTCCATTTGCATTAAACATTGAATTTTGCAGAGGTTGAGTCAAATAGCAGTTTTACTTTTTCACCTGCTCACATGAGCACATAGTGCTCATGTTAAGCTTTTCCCATGACCCTGTGTCCGTCGTCATGCGTGGTCCACCTTGCATCAACAATTGTTTCTAACGACTTCTTAATGTAAAGCACCCGGGCAATGTTCACAAAACTACACAGGTCATTTCCAAAGTTAATAAAAACATTAATTCCAAAGAGAACTCTGGTTGTCATGGCAACCCATAAGAAAGATAGTCTGAAATCTTCTGGTCCGATACCCCAAGATCCAAAGCTAATATATTGTGTTGATGTCTTCTAATAATTGTGCTCAAATCATGTTCTTGAATCAAAATTGGCCTCGCCCAGTGGTCACTTGTTTTACATGGAAATATATAGGGAAAAGTTTTGTTTGTAGCTTTAGTGGTTATTATCTACCAATTTTGTTCAAATCGTCCCCTTATAGCCTGACCAAGTGAAGAATAATATAGTTTTACATTATACATTAGCTTGAGGTTTATGTCTTTGTACCTTTGACTCCGGCCTTGTCAATAATAGGTAGTTGTACAAAAATGTACTCAATGGGCAATATGAGGTCATCATGGCCTGATTATCTAAATATTCAAATGTATTGTTTAAGTTACACATGTCACATAATAAGTCAATCACTGACTTTTTTAAAAATGAATTTCAGGAAAAGTCATCAAAATCAGCATACATAAGAGGCTTAACATTCTGTCGGGCAACAAAATCTGCAGATTTTCCATTAAACAGAAAAATGGAAATACTCTTAATTCGTTTCGAAGTCTTTATCGTTTCAAATTCAGTATAACTACTTTTCTTTCAGTAAAGGCCGATACTCATAATAAATCACACATGCGAGGTGAAGCAAATATGTTCAATAACAATACGGAGATGTGCAAACGACATCTGTGACTAGTCTAGAAGCTGTAAATATCAATTAGTTGGTATTTGAATGATGAGAATTTAATTTGATCTGTCAGCCTTATCTATATTTCTTTTTTTTTCAGTTTTCTATAAGCCTTTGTAAGCTGATGTAAGCAAAGCATATGCTTTCACATAAACTGTATGATACATCTTAAATCGCTTTCAAAACCAGTAATCAACATCTGCAATTTTACTGAATAATTGACAGACCGGACCGTTAGCTGACACTTAATAAACGTAAAGATATACAAATGATATGTCTGCTTCGACTTTCCAAATGGAGTGGCTGCGGTTAATACGAACCATCTCACTGTGTTATTTATTCCCCCGCCATAAAGCTGGAACATCATGTAAGAATTGTTTAAGTCTGTCTGTCCCTAACAGTGCGTGTCCACTCCATTTCTCTGACCACCTCTGGCGAAATTTTCATAAAACTGCGCTCAAATATTCGCCTCATCGAGTCAACGTGCAGATCTGATGTTACAAGTTCACTGTCCAAAGGGCATTGTTATTGCTTTGGGTATTTTCAGACAGCTTCGTTGGAAATCCTTTTTTCTGTATGTATAAACGGAACGCAAGACATGCTAGACAGCAACTTGAATTCTGATATTTGATACTCTTAGTTGTTGTCAGTATTTAATTTGCTTTGAATAACACTATGACTTCTAACTCTTAGAGCTATTATTCGTTTTGATATTTACAATTTCTTACGTGTACTGTGCCCCTGATAATGTTTCTCGCAGAACTGTTTTCTGGATGTATAAACGGAACGCAAGACATGCTAGACAGCAACTTAAATTCTGATATTTAATACTTTTAGTTGTTGTCAATATTTTATTTGCTTTGAATAATACTATGACTTCTAACTCTTAGAGCTATTATTCGTTTTGATATTTACAATTTCTTACGTGTACTGTGCCCCTGATAATGTTTCTCGCAGAACTGTTTTCTGGATGTATAAACGGAACGCAAGACATGCCAGACAGCAACTTAAATTCTGATATTTGATACTTTTAGTTGTTGTCAGTATTTAATTTGCTTTGAATAATACTATGACTTCTAAATCCTATTCGTTTTGATTTTGATTTTTGTAATGTCTTACGTGTACTGTGCCCCTGATGTTTCTCGCAGAACCGTTTTTAAATTCATAGGTATATACAGTTCTCTTTTTACTCATAATGTAACTATATACGATGATAATGGCATGTCTCTCTATCCATTGATTTGCTGCTAAGAGATTACTAGAAATAATAGAAATCAACAGAAAAAACGTGTTTCTTCCTTCATTCATAAAACAGTTTAAAGCTTTGACATTCGCTTTGCACTGCACACCTTCATTGACAAAAAACTTATTTCAAGGCCTATGAAGAGCAAGACAAAGAAAGGTCAAAAGAAACTTTTTAATCAAATTAAAGTTTTCTAGAACTGTTAAAGTTTTAATAAAATCAGACATAACACCACGATAAAACAACTTCCTGAAATAAATGTTCATACGAAAAGGTCATAGTGAATTTAGAGTCTGACAAAATATATTAACCATTAAATAAAATGAATGAATTGTAAAAACCAAACCAGCGCAAGAAAGGATGTCTAAAATGTCATCTAAACACACTGACAAGGAAGGTAACATTTCTTTGCATGACCTATAAAATTTTAGATAAAGACTATATCCCTTCGAAGTGAAGTCCAGTTTCATTTTTATTTAAGACTGGGATATGGTATAAGGAATTAAACGCAGTGCCAATTCACACGAGCTTTAGACAAAGCTGGATATTTATAAACAGGTATTCAGTTTCAGTAAATTACGTTACCAGTGTGTAATTTGAAAATACACAAAGCGATAATAGTCTACACTTTGTCTGACACTTGGTTAAAGGACATCAATTCTGAAAAGTATGTAGATACAGTGTTCTTAGATCTACAGAAGGCCTTTGGCCTACAATGTTCGAAGTATTTGTGATCATTTCGTCTAACATGTTTAATAGAATTATATCATTGTCTTTACATCGTATATGAATGTGTGCATCATTATTTTACAACGTTATGTAGATACAGTGTTCTTAGATCTACGGAAGGCCTTTGGCCTACAATGTTCGAAGTATTTGTGATTATTTTATCTAACATGTTTAATAGAGAATTATATCATTGTCTTTACATCGTATATGAATGTGTGCATTATCTTTTTCGATCATTTTGCTAATTCTTTGTTAGTATAATTTCTTAAGAAGGCCATGTTGAATTATAAATTACATGAATATGTGTGTTTATGTATGTCTAAATATGCACCCTTCTTTCAATAAAGATTTTATCATTATTATCATTATTATTATTATTATTATTGTTATTTTTATTATAAATGTTCTATCGAAAGTCCTATAGAACGCTCTAAACAACATAAAACCTAAGGTCGCGAAACGGACATATTACGCTGCAGACCTTCATATTTCATGATTTAATTGACCAATCTAATGATTTAATATTATTTAGGGCACGTGCCAGTTTAAAGTAGTTATGAAGTATTATAAACTAATGGACCCGAGTTGCATTGAATATTATGTGACATGGTAGTGGGGAAGATAGTACTTTTGACCGAGGCGATAGCCAAGGTCAATATATTGATATATTGACCAATGTAACGCCAGTATGTCACGAAAACATTCTATACACGGCAACACATATCAAGAGAAATTCAGAGAACAATTAAAGATAACAATAAAAGATAAGCTCTAAAATGTTTAACTTATCTTGTATATGTATATAATATTTTTGTCATCAACAACTTATTACTTATCTAAGTCTGAAAAACGATACTTGTTAATATGTTATGTCTATGTAAATACATAATGTTTTAAATTGGATCCCAGTTACGCTATGTGATAAATGTGTGTCGCTTATAAAGCAATAGGTTACTAGAATCCCTTTGAAAAAGTCACAATATTGCTTTGAAAAGAAACGTTTTAGATCAGGTTGACAAAGGCTGTCAGCCCGTATGCGTTTAATTCAATAAATCTGACTGTAACTTGTACGATGAATCGTATTGGATATTGCCAATGGGAGTGAGTAATCACCATCAGTTTGATCCATTGCCCAATTGTGTCATAAAAAGCAGTACGTATTACAATGCTTAGGTTAATTTGCATGAGTGAACAATCAGTAATATGCTAAGACTATTTGGTCATTATGTTTTCGCCTGCTTCCTTCCTTTGGACTTTGGAAATCCCAAACGTATATTAGAGAGGTATATTGAGTGGTCAAATAAATTAACATAAATAACTTGCAGGAAGGAATTGATAATTATGCCACCCTTCGAAGACGCGGGGGTAATATTGCTTTGCACATGTTGGTCGGTACGTCCGTCGGTCGATAGAGAATGGTTTCTGAACGATAACTTAAGAACGCTTTGTTCTACAATCCTCAAACTTGGTGTGTAGGATGATCATTACTAGTAAATGACCCCTATTTATTTTCGGGTCAATAGGTCAAAAGTCGAGGTAGCAGATGACCCATATTGATTTAAAGGTCAGTAGGTCAAAGGTCAAGGCCACTGGGACTCTTTTTTGGCCACGTGAATTTTATTTTTTCACGCCACACGTTTTTCTTTTTCTATATTACTGATTGCATCAAAGGGGGCATACATGTTTTACAAACAGTTCTTGTTAGATATACTGAATCAAAAGTTATCAAATGAAAAAAATTGGGCTAACATGAATACTAAAGGAAATATTAGTTCAACAGTCATTGACGTAGCAACCAGGTTTTTTAAAAATTTTATCACACAAACAATGTTTATATAAACGGCTTCTATAGCAAATTGTCGACTGTAAACCAAGTAGTAAGAAATAATCACTTACCACTGAGACTTGCAGTACGATAAATTTCATCTTCCACAGATGTCATTTTGAGACAATACCTACAATATCTTTACAAAAATTCTATAGATATGCTTTTACCTTCACTCAAACTCCTATTATCGCAGACAGTAATGGAATGATATCACGCAATCATTTTGTGTTCTTTTTTCTTTCAAAAGCATGCAACGGTAGAACTGTGTGATAAGTTTGTGCAATTTATTAACTATCTCCATCAAGCTTATTTCTGATAGAGTGATTGCATTTTCTAATTTCTGCAAGCAAAGAATAATACAAAAAGTGAAAGTTGAACGGAAATTGTTCAAAGGAACATACTGCGAATTGCCATGGAATCATTTGAATTGTCTTTAACATAGAGATAGTGCATAAGATCAAAGGCAGTAATCAGTGAATGTTTTCCAACATCGGTGGTATTGGACTAATGTAATGTGCAATTCTTTATATCGATACACTCACACATTTAAAAGCGTAAGCTTAGGACAGTGTAAAGTAAACACAATCCTCCTTTCTAGATTTAATCTAAAGTTGGCATCGATACCAGCACCGTATATAAAAAATAAGCTTCGTGTAAAGTTATTCACATTTCTATAGGATTCTAGCAGCGGCCCACTTAAGGTTACATGTTTATAGCTTGTTTTTGTCGTTGTTTCTGTAGCAATGCCAGAGTAAAATTTAACACTATTGAAAACAGTTGTTTTCAGAAAATATAACTCAGATTCACAAATTGTCATATGTTCCTTAGCATATGCCTACCCTTCTAGCATGTTAATTGGGACAGACGGATTAATGCCCGTCAGTCATCCAATAACATCACCGAGTTTTGCTAAGGCATGGCCCAGTAGAACAACTTGATACGTTCAATCGCACTTGGTTTTATACTAATTGTAAGAAGAACCTCGTTTATCTAAATAAGTTTTACTTAAAAATTTGCCTTGATACAAAACAGTTGGAGAACTGTTTGCTCGGCCAATTACGTTACTAATCGGAAGCTACGCCTCCTTGAAATAACGTAACTATTCTCGCAAACAGTACTCTATATGAAACATATGTATTATGTCTATTGTATATATCTATGGGAAAACAATGTTCTGCATTTCTGATAATTTGCACTATGCATGGGGAGAGCTTAACTGTGATGTATCTGTAATAAAGAACATGATCTTTATACAAAATATAACAATAGCGCTTCAGAGTAAATTCGCCATAATACAAAATAGATAGAGTACTATTTGCGAGAATAATGACGTTATTTTGAAGGGCGTATCATTATTGTATTGAATAAAGTGTAGTTCTGCCAATGACTAACACCAGGAAAAAAAAACTTAACCAAACCTGAAATTCCGACTGCAAAAAGTTGATGTGTCTAAAGACGCAAAGCTAAGTTTCCTAAACTAGAACCTATTCGGATTCAAACATGATCCTAAATTCCATTTTGTTTGAAATCTTATTTTTTGTACAGCCTGCAAACAACTTTTTACATAATTGAATAACGGAGGTACAACTATGTTTGGTGATGTTTTTGTCAGTTTTTTTCAGATCATTCTGAAAAAGGAAAAACCCAATAGCAGTTGTTCATCCATAAATTTCAAAGACAACCAATAGGAAAGAAATCTTCTTAGCTCATTTTGTTATTATTTTGAGATAAATAGGAAAATCTTGTACTGTATACGAAAACTGAACAAAGTTCGCTTCAAATCACGTGAAACAATAATATATGTGATCTATGAAGACGTATGCCCTCGGATTTCTGGATATTATTTCACATCTCAGAGTATAATTATGATAACGAATTTTACCGTGCAAGTACACAGATGGGAAAGTTTTCTTTTAAGAGGCCCCTGCCGACCTTAAGAACATTTTAAACATGAAATAGGAGACAAACATCTAAGGAGCACGAAAAAAATGTATTGACGTCATCTTGTTTACGAGAAAGACCAGATTAAGAAGTGTTTTTGTGTCGTTGACTGAAGGGGCTCTTCTGTTGAACAAATGAGAATCGTAGAAATAATATGACATTTTCGAAAAACAGTCACATACATGAAGATCTGCATCACACAGTAACCTTGTCCTATAAAATAATTATTTGAGTGATATGATTCGTGTATAATTGTTTTAAAGTCTTGAATTAAAATACCAACTGATATCATAACTTTAAACATGCGTTCGTCTAAAGAAATATGCAAAATACATCTATTAAATGAAACTGCTGAAAGTTTATTTGTCTGAAGTTGCTTTAGTAAATTTACAATAAAATACAAAAGCGCGAAAAGTATTTGGATTTCCGCATCAGATGACATGTGCCGTACTTTCGTATGTAATAAATTTACCATAGTTCAGCATTTTTGCATTAAACATATGTTTGCTTTTTGCTTTACAGTGTTTTTAAACAGAGTTAAATGCGACAAGACATATGATAAAGAAAACCTTAACATGTAGTTGATCTTTCTAGGTTGTTGTGCAGTAATCCCTTCTCAACCAAACCGAAGGATACAACCGCTATATGAACCGAGGGTAATAACGGTGATTTTCTGTGTTATTCTTACTTTTCTCTAGTAGTATTAGAACTAGTTGTTTTTAATCAGTGACTTTATACTCGGTGTGCAGTTTTCTGTCAACACAAGTTGTGTTATAACACCTTTCTTATAAACACTTTGCAAAATGTCTGAAAGCAAGACCGTCCTGATAAAAGCCAGATTATAATGTCAATCTAGACTTACTTTTTAGGTCAGGTTAACGAAAGCTGTCTGCTTCATTACCTTAATTTCAAGAAACTTGACATTAATTCTACTAATGCATCTGGGGGTCGTAATGGATATTACAACAGGGAGTAAGTCAAAATCAACAGTTTGTTCCATTGAGAATTGTCAGTAATGTAATATGAGACAGGTTGTCTAACAATGTTTATGTTAAATATCACGAGTGAAACCCTCTGGGGACTTTGAATGTAAGCCAAAGTTCCTCTGTATTATGAAACTAACTACAAGCTCATGTCCACCCGGTCTCCTGCTTCATATTTGGAAAATTTGGAAATCCCAGAGGCATGCAGAGGCGGAATATAATAGGATGAACAGACTTCATTTACATAACCAACTGTAAAAGAAAAATGTATAAGATTCTGAAGCTTTTCTTACATCATGTTTAATTAAATATTTCAAAGAAAGTTATTATTCTGTACAATGAAGACTGAAATTACCACTCTGACATTCCAATTAGAAAGAAACAGTGAAATATTATTATTAATTTCATATCACACACTTTGCTTTTACTTTTCCGTAGAAGAAATCGAAAATAGCAAATATACTTGCTTTATACCCGATCCAGTGTCATAAGCTAGACTCGGTTGTGTATACCGGAAACATCTTTTCCAGAACACTCAAGATATGCTTCAGTTCAACCTCACACTTTTGTTGTGGAAAATATTGCAGACCATCAAAACTCCTTTTTAAAAATGAAAAGTTTTATTTTAAGAAATGTAGGAACTTTCCTGCCTACTTTATCGAAAGAGTTTATATACAAGTACTTGCATTTAGCTTTGATATCAGCTTCTTCGCTAAAACTAATATTCTATTTTGTCCATTTCCCTTTACGATGCTCGGAATGAATTAACTAGATCAATATATAATACAGTCATGCTTCATCTGCCAACCTTCTGTCAAATCTATATATGACTTGATAATTCTTCCCAACATAATCATGTTTCTGTTTTGAAAAGTCAAGCTTGATTCTTCAGGGTAGTACTTTTTCTGTTCCATATCCAGCATAAGTTTGACCAAATCTGTTTTAATTCGAAACCATGTTCTTTATAAACCTGGCAATTTATTGGCTGTTTTACTGTGACCGAAACTTTAACTCTAGCCAGACCCTGAATTAATTTTATAATTCCTTTTGAGGTAACGTTACTTGTATCGCCATTTCGTCAGTCTGCGTCGGTACATACATATATACTTGTAATCATGTAAGTGGTGAACTATGGAGTAAACTTAATACTTAATTTCACTTGCTCTAAGATACTAAACTGCAATTTTAAATGTATAATTCTTTTACACTTTAAATAACATATTCTTGACCTCTTCGTAATAAATAATGAATCATTCATTTCATAAAGTCAGAGCAGGGGCTAAAGGTATCTTGACTAAGCCAGTAGTACTTAGATCAGATTGACCAAGATAATGTTGTTGCTTTATGTAATAGATAGAGTACTGTTTGCGATGATAGTTATGTAATTTCGAGTTAATCTGCTGCCTCAGTTTGACTATATCAAGTACATGACTGGACAATACAGTACATAATTTCTGAATAACTGGACGATGAAATAAACAAAGGAGTTAAACAAGTTATGGAACGAATGCTTTTGATATAAGCAGAACTGTTAGCAATCTAGAATATATATCAAGAGTTACCCGTAGTGTGCATAATTAATTAGACGTTTAATTTGATGTCTAAAAAGTAATTCGTATGAAATACTATCATAGAGGGCATACACAAACAGGCATATATACTGAAAGACAACATTAGTAATTTTATTTTACATATATAACACTTCACAAAACAAAATATGCACGCATACCGCTTTGCAATTACACCCCGTACCACGCATGTTAAAACCATGATGTCAACGACTGTATTTCATCTGATCTCTATGGTTATTGAAGTTGTTAATTATGGAAAAAGAATAACTTTTTGTCTGAGATGAAGCTATTGATGTCTGCTCATTAAAGAAACGCAGATTTATGATCACAGACAATGTCTCCAATCAATCAGATGAAACATCTCGTGACATACATACTCCGGAAATATCCCACAATGGATAGAGATTAATTTTTCCCAAGAATGCAATATTTGTTAAATATCACTTCGACGTCTGTTCACTGACCTCACATGTGATCCAACGTCTAATAATGAAAAGTTTCGTTCGTCTGCTACTCCAGGATGTCGTCGTAAACATGTATAACAGAACAGTCGACGGAACTGACACCAGAATATGGTATTAAATATACAGTATATAACAAAATTTGCGGCGGAATTAATCAAAAGTAATAGATCAGTAATTTCTCTTATCCCTCTCGCCAAATAATTCTCCTCTGAATAGCCGAGTCCGAAGAATGTGGACATAATTGTGTCTGGCGTTATGCAAATAAGAAACACTAGGATCACGGTTATCAGCATGGTTGTTATCCTATGCTTCTTGGGAGTCTTTGAGCGCAAGAGTCGACATCGACGAAGACCGTACATAATACACGTATTTAGAATAATTAAAATTACGAGCGGTATGATAGAACGCATGAGGTTCTGAAACCATGTGTAAATATCTGTAAATAACTGATTTTGCCACAGTTCAGATAAGATGACGTCATATTCTGTCGCACCTGTTTCGTTGTTTACTTTCTGTATCGTACGATATCTCATGGCGTACGGAATCGCAAGAACCGACATTATTACAAACACAGAAAATGAAATAGTTCTCGCTTTATATATGTTACAATAAAATTTCACTTTTGTTGGATGACACACGTAGACATATCTTTCCACAGCTACTGACACAATAAGCCACGCCGATACACACAGAGAAGCATTGAAAACGTAATGTGCGTATGGATATAAAAATACGTAAGCTTTATTTCCGGTTGACGTATCTATTTGATTCAGCAATATCACCATGAAATAGAGAAAATCTACAAACAGTTTGATTAGATCTGACACGGCCAAAGCAAACAAGTAAGTGTTTGTTGAGGATCTCATTTGTTTCTGGGACATGACAATTATGCTCATAACGTTGCCAGTCATTCCTAGAATGCAAAGTATTGGATAGAACACGAGTCCTGTGATATACTGCATCCTGTTGTAGAATGTTTCATACGCTTCCATGGTAACGGAAGGCGCCGAGGTTGTGCTTTGAATCTGAGTGAAATTGATGGCCTCTCGCTCAGTTTCCATGGCAACAAACGTGTCAATCGTCATTTGGGACACCTGAAAATATTAAAGAAAAAAAATTTCAATTTCCACAATGAAATTAGCAGTATATTAGGGAATATTATAGACTGTAAAAACTGTGATTATAACTTTGATTGTTTCAATTCATTCTAAAATTGTTGCAAAAGTCATACAGGAAAACACGTGTATTACCATAATCAGATCGTTTAAACCTACTTGTCTGAACCTAACTCATCTAATGAGTATTCACATTGCATAATATTGATTGAAATGTTATATATGTATGTAATTCAGGTCGGCTATTTTAAAGTCAAGAAAAATACTATAGTTTCACAATAGTTCCAGTGATTTCAGAAGAAATGCAAGTGTATTTTTTACTTTGATTTGCGCAAATATACAAATGTACTTTCATGTTTATCAATATTTTGAAAAACTATCTCTATATAAAAAGACAATAACATGCTACAATTTTATTTTTTAAAGAATAAACTTCGAAATATTATGAACTGCAAATATGTTGCATTTCATTTGAAGCAGTGTTGATATAAACCAATGACGAACACAAAAGTTCCTACATATTCAGTCATAACGCCACAAATTTTCCAATCCCATTTATTATTCAAATGGAATTCAATAGACTCTTAACATCAGCCATTCATTGAGTATGCAAACAAACTTAGAGCCTGTTATTTATTTCTCGGGTATTCATGTTTAATTTTCCCATTTGAAAACACGACTTGAGCTTGTACGCAATTGTTTAAAAGATTTGTGAAACGTCAAAAGTGAATGTGTTCACAACAAAACGTTTTGAAATTAAGACAAAAGGCAGTGCATTTGATGTAAAAAGCAATTTCTTTATTATTATTCCAAATTCCGTACACAATGCCATGCATTTTTCGTACTGACTGTGAGCGATTGCATGAACAGCAATTATCGTCTTACGATAAAGCTTTTTTACTAGGTAGAATTGAGTATTTAGACTAACATTGTTTTCATTCTGTTGTTGTTTTTCTATTGTTTGTTGTTGTGTTGTTGTTGTTTTGATCTTTTATGTACAAAACAATAAAGTGCTATATTTTAGGGGTTTTTTTTTGTTTGTTGTTGTTGTTGTTTTGTTCTTTTATGTACAAAACAATAAAGTGCTATATTTGAGGGGATTTGTTTTGTTTGTTGTTGTTGTGTTGTTGTTTTTTCTCTCCTTTTTTGGGGGAGGGGGGGGGGTGTTGTTTGTTTATGTACAAAACAAGAAAGTGCAATATCTTTTATATCAGAGCTCTGAATACTTCTTCGGAAATAAAAGCCAAGATATATTACACTGTACATAACCATGTCGTTATACGCCAAGGTAACGACAGATCAGAGTGGAAGAAAGAGGAAATTCCATGATCTTCAAGCATCTTGGGAATAAATTGTTTCTTAGAAAAAGCAGATCAACCGCATAAACAAAGCCTTCCTTACGATTGTTCATCATCTGATCTTGTTATTTTGAAGTTTTGGTGACAGTATGTCAAGTGCTAATATATTAGTAATGTATAATAAGTGATTTGATCAATGAAAGGAAAAATTCATTCTCAATTTTTGTATCGCCCTTTCGGAGAAAAGGCAATACATAGGAATCGCTTTGTCCGTCCGTCGGTCCTTCACATAAACTTAACGTTGGCTTGACTTTGCCATTTCTTAAGATTTCTTCATTAAACTTTGCGATTGTATTGCTTATGACAAAAAGGTCATGATGCCGCCAAATGTTGTATTTCAAGGTCATATTTGATGGAGTTATGCCCCTTTTGTACATAGATTTTGTCGCCAAAACTTTGGCTATAACGTTGCCATTTCTTAAGATTTCTTCGTCAAACTTTCAAATTGCACTGCTTATGACAAAGGGGTCGTGATGCCGCCAAATTGTGTAGGTCAATGTCATATTTGACAAAGTTATGCATCTTTTTGTAGTTAGATTTTGACTACAACATTGCCATTTCTTAAGATTTCTTTATCAAAATTTCAAATTGTATTGTTTATGACAAAGGGTCGTGACCCCGCCAAATCTTGAAGGTCATTGTCATATTTGACATAGTTATGCCCCTGAAAATGAAAGGGGTTAACAGAAACAAGCACTTTTCAGAATTTTTATAAGTGGACATTTGTTTTCTGAAAGTTAATTACCAACGCAAAGTACAATGTATTCAAATTGTATGCATACTTAATATTCCGAAATGTCGCTTTAAAGAATCGTGCTACTTATTTTCGATGAAACTCGTGAGAAAACAAGACTCAATGACAAACATTCGCTTTTAAGTAATTTGTCTTTGCATGGGAAAATAAGATTTAGATTAGATAGTTATGTCAAGATCTAGTTCCTTACAGTTATCACTGCTTTATCAAAAATAAAATCTTAAACCTTTCCGTTTAATGCATTGCCATTTCAACTATTGTTCTTTTTCTTTTCATTGTAAAAATATGAGTAGATCTCATATTACCTTTGAGAAAGACTTTTGTTTCAATATGTTTGAACATTCGAAAAATAATTGGAAAATACAACTACATTTGATTCTATATTTATTCCAAATGAATGGGGAATGTTCAACAAAATTGCAGATGTAAGATTCACTTCAACAATACTTCAATGACGGTCATAACATCATGATTCTGTTTTCATATCTTGTAAAAATGATAATAAGTGACAATATTTTCTGTAGTCTCCAATATTTGTATTCAAATAAACACATACGAGTTATGTTTGAAAATTAAACATTATAACCATATACTTTATCATCTTAAAACAAGTTTATCTTAACCTGTAAATAAATATATTAGATAATATAATTGTGCAAGACATTTTATTTAAGAAAATACTAAATAGTGTTCTCGGCGGCAAGTTTTATGCAAAATAATAAAAAAAACAATGACAGCGTCTTACATACTCCGTGAGAAAATAAGAAGTGCAGAAGTGTAAAGGACCATTTAACTAAATTCGAATATGGCCTTGACTCGACTATTATATCAAACATCATGTTATTAGTGTCAACGAATATCATAGTAACTGTATTACCATACCTATACAGACGATTTTTGTTACTCTTGTTTTTGTTTTTGTTTTTTTTTTTTTGGGGGGGGGGGAGACGTTTTGGAAGGGTTTTTGTTGTTTTTGTGTTGTTGTTGTTTCTTTTTTTTTTTTTTTTCGTTTTTTTCCCGTTATTTTTTTGGGGTTTGTTCGAATAGGAGTATTCTTGATTTTTTTCGAGTAAAGCATGAAACATGCAAAAGGAGTAAATTTAGATACAAAAGTTACCCATCCTTGAAATATATTGTTAACACTGAAACTGCACCCAAAATAATATTAGGATGTCTACAGCACGTCAAAGTAATAACTTAATCAAAAACGACTGCGATAGAATAGTTAGAGCGGACAAGAAGAAATTGTTACGTCTGTAAAAACTGTAAGAACTAAATGAAGCCAATTACGAAATCCATGGGTGAAAAGGCTCTCATGAAAGCTGTCTATTTAATGCGTAATGATTTCCTGAAAACACGCTGTGAGGTTAGACTAATTTAAAGTTGTAAAAATAACGAAACCGGCGAAGGACGTAATAACACCATTGCAAATTAAAGTACGGTCTATGATTTAGGAATAAAATACTAAAGTACAATCTCTCTTTGCAATGGTCCACTAGCCGAAATGACTAGCCTTGGCCAACAAACAGGGGTTGTTATAACTTAGCACAGCTTCCACTGGGGCAGAGGTCAGGCCTTATAAACAGTTTTAATGAGTTCAATTTGAAATAGATAAAAAAAGGCATTACATAACGAATTGTCCAGTATACCATCTCTCTCAGCCTTATTTTACTCTCATATCATAGAAAATTAGTGAATCAGTATTGTAAAAACGTATACTTAACCTCCTTTATGCGTTTCGCCCGGAATCTAATAATTTCAAAGATAAAAATATATTATTATATACATGCTCATTATTTTATAAGCTGGATCATCTTTACAGAAAATGTTGTATAGTCTCGAAATAACATTGCCGTTCTTTTGACGTTGGTGATTAAGCCACAATATAAAATCATTAACTAAATACGTATATGGCGAATGTTATTATCATTTTCAGAATGTTGCCTCATGTTAAGGATAAACGTTAAGAGAATTTAATTAAAGATGTGCGTCTTATGTTTTCATAATATTTGTTTCATTCACTCTTTCCTTATTGCGAAAACAAGTGGTGCGTGCTATCTATACGTCACTCTGCCTATTGTGCATGATATGACGGGCACGTCACTATTGTGTCTATCATTGCATCTGTCCGACGTCTGTAATTGAATAAGAACTGAAAGGAGTCATGTTTCATTTGTTAAAAGAATGTCAATTAGTGTTTATTTCTTTGTCTGTTATTCATGTTTTACTTCATTTAAAAGTCTCACATATAGATTTCTGTTTCTTTGACATATATGTGGTTTTTTTTTCAGTTTGAACTAATGCGAGTTGATTTACTTAATTTAATCAGTAACTCTAAAACATGCCTCTCTATTTACTGTCAAAGACACTGAAATTGTATCTAAATAAAATTTTATGGAGCAGATCATACTGGTTTTTAGTGATTACGAGTCGGAAGTTTTTTTGGTTAACAATTCCAGTAATTGGCTAACAACACAATCAATAATTTTCATGATTGTTTATGTTGTTAATATATTCAATTGCAATTATATACTTTGCTTTACTTTTGCTACATTACATAATTTACTATGATTGGCAATATTTAACTTGATTTTCAATTATTCATTTAAATGATTTAAATTGACTGAATAATTCTAAGTGCCAATGATAATATTGTAGTCTTAGAGTACATAAGGCGTGATTTGGATCTTTTAGCTAGGTGAAAGGACATATTTTGCCTTTCAATTGCTGCTAACTTTAATGTCACAGGAGCACTTTGAATGAAAAATAATTTGTAGCTCTTGTATTAACAAAAACATGTCTTACCAGCAAAATTGACTTTTGTTTGTACGAAAAGCATTCCTAATGCTACTTTTAAACCAAAAGTACATGCTTTACAGTACATATATCCCAGTACTTTTTCAATGTTTTTGTAAAAAGTTAGAACACTATCCAACAACACTTTTATGTGATGAAGCGATATAAATTACGAAAGAAAGGTATATGTCAACATTGCTTAAGAATGAATAGATAACAAAAATATTACTACTCAGTCTGTTAATTGATTGTTATATATGTGAGTATTTAAATTAGTAGTGAGGTTTATGTCGTATGTAAAGTCACGGTTGTACAAAGAAATTTGCATACAGATTTATTTCACCCGAGCACTCAGATTCATCTGCGTCTCTCCTGTTGGAGAATTGGTGAATTAAATACATTATTTGTCCGCTTACACCATTACAAAACAAGTTCTCACAAATTACATAAAATCTCCCGGGAATATAAGCATTGTCCACGCATGCTGCAATTTTCTGGTATTTTCTGAACTATTAGTTGCCTCACATGTTCATGCATACCACAACTGCACATGTTTCAACCGACCGTATATAGACATGAATTGATATAAAATGAGTTTTTCTATCTCTCTCTCTCTCTCTCTCTGTCTCTATTAGGTACGCTAAATAATGTCACATAATTATTCTAATATTCGTTAGCACATTTAAGTTTAGTTTTATTTCCATAAATTGAGACATTGGAAGTGGGCATCTTCATTAATTGCTTTGGTGTTTGCTGGTAGCATTTGGCGTCAAAACTTTAAAAAAAAAATGATATTATGCCTTCTACACAAAACTTGAATAATACAACAAATGGTGCATAAATATTTACTAACTTATATTCATGTCTTAAACCTAGATAGTTCTATAAGGAATGTACTGATAATTTGTTTAAACGTGCGCACAGCAAGTAAATGTAGAAGCCAACGGGTAACCGGAAGACGAACTAAGTATTTGTGATTTATGTAGTTCTTGACTTCGCCGATGTTTTGAAAAGTGGTTAGTGGAGGACTTGTTCTTGGCTTATTCTTAAACATGTACAAGATAGGCGATACAAAAGCCGAAATGCGAATCTGATTTTTTTTACTATAGATCTATGATCTACCCAAAGAAGTCCCCAATGAAATTAAGTTTTCAATCCAAAATCAAATTCTTTAGATACAATTGTCTCTAATTCATAAATGAAGTGACAGCTCATTTTAGCAATTCGTCACAGCCGACACTGATATACCCCTTGAGACATATCTGACACTCACAGTTCTAAAAGATACCTTTCTTCGAGCCAAGTGTGCTAACGATTAGACGATACAAATGAAAAGATTCAAGGTTTTGCCGGTTTGTTAAATTGAAAAAGTGCTCTTATGTAAAAGTTGCCAAAATTCTCTATTTAACTATAATCTGAGAGTTCTATGTGTTATGGTAGGGTTAGTATAGTTTCAGTTTTTTGTTTTACATTGATTGCAGATTTAAGTTGTAGTAACGTATATTAGCTATCGCTGTCTTTGAAATTTCAACCAATACGTGCACTGCAAGAATGAATTGCGGAGGTCGTGGTCAAATCCGCAGCTGAATGTCTCGAACCCTAGACCTTAGACGCTATATTCTAAATCAAACATTAGGATACAGCTCAAAGAAACTCATTTTACCAAATGCAGTAGCAATTATGAACGCCTTACTTGGGCTTGAAATGAGCATAATGTTCATTTAAGGGTATTTTTTAGAAATACTACTACAACCGAAGTACCATGTGTCATTTTTAGCCAGTCATACAATAACAATGTCAGTATGTGTGATGCTTAGTTATCCAAAGTCAAAAATCAGATCATATTCAAACCATATCTCCCAATCATCCAATCATTATCGAAGTTTATAAAATATTGAATATATGCAATGTGCAGACATGAAAATAAGTGATATTAGTGTATTGGCAGATTCAATGCATCTAGTCCCACAAATCCCAAAAGTATTATTGTCTGTCTCATCAGCAACTAATTCAGCAGCATTTGCGCTAATACGTTTTGTTCTATAGATGCACTGTCATAAGCCAAAATTACCTCTGAATTCAAGTCTGGATTTTACCTCTTAAATTTGAGTAACATAAATTTAATGGCATCAACTAAACAAAGTCGCGCTTTCATAAAAATATCACAGCCCATATTTATTTTCGATAAATCATTTAAGTTAATGATACAGGGAAATTTCGTTAATTGTAATTTCTACTTAGAATTTGTACAACAACAATTTAGCCTGAGGGTTGTATCTGGATAATGTTTTCTTTTCCAATCCATTAAACAGTGTCTCGTTCCTTTGGGCAAATTGAACAATTTATTTACATTAGTTCTTTCAAAATTTGCGCTAGCTCGATCTGATTAGGCAATTACTAAAAGTTGTTCTTGCACATTTCTGCATAGCAGAATGTTTTTTTCTTACACTCTTTCATACAAAGGCGTGCATCCCGTGTAGTAATGGCTCGGATATTCTTTCTAACTGTAAAAATGCTTATGCCCAAGAAACAGAAAAAAAGTTATTTGTGTTTGTATTATTTCTGACTATCAACAGTAATGGTAAAGTCATTAATATGTTTCAATTTGACAATAATAAAAAAAAACTGTTACACGACTAGAAATTCAGGAACATACAAATATTTTATTTGTGAAGGAAATACACTGCGTAGGATATGTTTGGAGGTGAAAATATGTAAGCGGCTCGGTAAATCTGATGATGAAGGAACCATTGAGCTAGAGTAGCATGGGCCACTTAATTACCAATGCGCAATCTTCGGACTTACTTACAACAAAGAACTTTATCAAATTAGCTGTTCTACGATTCCTACTGCTATTAGAAATACATGATAAAACGCCAGAGTAATTAACCTATGGGGTCAAACTTGACGAAAAATTGGATGAAGTTCTCTCAAAAGTGTCAATGGGGAATTGTCATTGTTTACCAGAAGATCAGATACTGTTTATCAGCTTATAACTCATTTTGAGTAGTGGAGAGGCAGGTGAAAATAAAAAAAACTTATTTTTTGGAAAATTTCTACATTTCTGGTAAAAATATACAGTAATCATGAGAATGTACCGGTTAACATCTACTACACATATACGGATATAAATTCGTTAATGCATTTAACACAATACCTACTCTTCTGCCACTTGAGAAAGAAACGTACCATGTTTAATTAGCCATTAACTTTGGAATAATGAAGTTTTTAACGCTAACACCGTCGTTAAAGACATCTCACCATCTAAGTACAGTAACTCTGTTATATCGTTAAAATAAATCATGGAACTCCGCCTAATGTACATAACATTAGAGTTTTAGGCCTACTTAGAGGAAAATGTTGACGCTTTCTTCGGAGACTATTTTAAGCAAAAAAACCTTAAGTTTTATTGTAACCCACATACACGTAACAATATACAAACATGCATAGTACTTTATTAGATTAAATCATATAAAATTGTCAACTTTCACCCATTCAACCATTTACAAAAAGGAAATGTTACTTAAAGCATGGAATTAACGCAAAAACTCTAGTAAAATTTGTTACGCAGGGCCTCCGATGTTTCCACTGTTTCTGCCCCATATATTCAAGAATATCATTAGAAAAAACATATAACGCCTGTGGGTTATAATTTGAATAAGTTGGTTTGATATCTTTTACATTTTCGTTATAAAAACCGATAGCGTTCATGTTTATATCGGTAAAACATTGAATGTTCACTAGTAATTCGTACAAGTTAATCATATCCTGTAACTTATCTATCTTTCTGTCTGCAATAAGTATTTTATCAGCTGTGTAGTTTGATAATAGCATGAGTTATTGCCACATTTTCCGCATGGTCAATATTGAAACGAGGAATATATTTTATTGTTGCAAATAAACTTATCTCTAGAAACACTGCACTTCTCACCTCTCTCTCTCTTTCTCTCTTGTTATGTCTACGAAATAGCATTGTAATGTGATGACATTAAATGTAATCATGTATAGGGCACGCAATTTTCAGCCATGGTGAATTTTTATATAGGAAGTATTTATATACATTTATGTTCAATGACTAAACTTTTCATCTTTTCAATACTCATGATACATGTCAGAAAATGTTAAAACCTAGACGTCACATATTCTTCAGCCAATAGAGGAATTATACCCCTTGCTTCAGTACGAGCACTAGTCTTGAGTAGATGCAGTCTTAGAAAGACCTAGATACAAGCTTTTACAAACACTTGATCTGGAAAGGTTTTAACTAATGATAGATATACAATAAGTTTTACTCCATGTATAACAGCCGAGCTGTTTGTGTCATTTACTTCTCTTGTACTTATAATTACCTTGTCTCTACGAAATTGATGTGTAGGACAATAAACGATTTGATCTATTTGACAGTGTTATCTTTTGATAGAATCAGCACTGATGTCAAAATCATCCGGACAGAGCCGGTTGATTAATGCGCGGTAAAGAAGTCGTCTTCTTGATTGACAATAAATATTTAGATATCAGACAGAATTAACCGTAAGTATCTGTATTCTCAAACAGCAATAGGATTGTAAATTCTGTAATAAATCAGATATTGTATTTTGTTGCTCAGTATGACGCGACTATCTAGACACCACTCATTTTTCAAACATACTTAAGCATACTGTAGATAACGATTGCGGCGACAAGTCTTTTCCTAGCAAGACCAATTAGCGGTTTCAGAGGTCTGTAATGAATAATGAAATTCACATATGGCTAACGCTAATTATGTATAGTTATCAACATTTCGGTATCATCTCAACTACCATTTATAGTAAAAAAAAAGGTCAAGATCATCTGCATCGTACCATTTCACGACTGGGAAGAACCATTAGATAAAAATGAAAATTTTGAAGCAATCCTTCCTAATATCATAGTTATCACAATGAGACTTGTGGAAACACGGTTATAATCTTTTGAGACTTTCTCAAACTGCTGACATATTCTTATTCGATTTCTTAGCTATCATTGATGAAAACATGTTGACCAAATTGAACAAAGACATAGACAGTCATAGATTCTGAAAGAAGAAGAAAAAAATAATATTTCGGGCTATGATTCAGTTTTTGCCTTCAGATTACTGAAACTGTTGTCGACATCTAAGTAAGAAAAGCTGGCTTTGTTTTCTAAACATATTTAAGTTTATTTTTAAACATGTCAATGAAAATAACCCAGAGTCTATATCGGCCAACAATTTAAGAAATCAGCCAATAATATTATTACATTATAACCTTTATTGCTGGTGTTGATTCCACACAAATCTTATAGGACTAAGACAAGGCCTATTTTAACAATTCCTAACATAGTAACTCAGGACAGACTTGAATGAGTTTGGCTGATTTGGGTGATTATGTAATTTGACCGAAATATTATGCCCATGAATATTTTGACTACGTTTGTTACTTGATGTGATAAAAATTATATGAAATTGGTTTAATTTTGTGAAACGGAGGAAAATGACGCAAAGGTTTTGATCCCCACTTGGTTGAATTATAACGTGATGTTACACTGAAACGTTCAATTATCCTCTATGTATTTGTGCTTTCACGCATTCATTAATTTGTTTATACCAGTGTCCTTTTGTCGACGACATTTTCACACAATCCATACTACTCGTTTCAAAATGTCTTGATGAATTATTTAAAATTGACTATCTAATTAAAAATGTTAATAAAATGCTCCTACAATGTATGAATTCTTTTTAAATCGACAAAGTCAGCAAAATACTAAATTTTCACAATGCTTTTATCTTTATTTTCCGTCTGAGCTATAAAATGGCAATTTCAATAAATGCAGTAAATGTAGCTTCATTAACAAAGCACAGCAAGAATGGAGTTAATATCAAAGGTGTAATTTGTTTTCGATAGAATACTTAAAAGTGACAGCAGTGTGGTACTTAAGTTTCATTAATAGAACATAAAAAATCTTTCATTGCGCATCTCAGGTCACGAAGAATGAAAATCTCACTTAAGTAGACAAGAGTGTGGTACTCAATTTTCATTTATGGATCTGAACTTTATAAAGGACATATATTTTTTGCATTATTCCATAAAATCTGCTTTATGTAGATCTTAGAGATGAAATATTACTAAAACCGGCGGCACCAATAGTGCTATCCTTGAATCCAAATGTCAAAAAGGTTTATATCAGTCTGTAATCATAATTTAAACTTTTTTTTACTATTTTTCCACTCAATTGATTCTGTTTTAGATAATTTCCCTAGGTTTCTTTTAATTGTATCATTCTGATCTTAAAAAGCTTCTCTCATAGCTGATGTATTTTCCATCTATTTCCTATTTATTTTCAAAAGAACTATCAGAGTTACTCTTTGTCACAATTATTGTTTGTGTCCAGATAGCAATTGTCTCTAGGGTTAATCTTTTGGTTAAAAAATAATCTGTTCACAAATTCTATTTTTAATCTTTCGTTACTTTTAAAGTTAAACAAATGGATAGATATTTAAAACCAGAACTTTGAAATGAAAATGGTCATGCTATTTAATTTAGAATAAAATATAGTAAATGATACCTCGAAACGGATGACTTGGCAGCAGAGAATTTCTAAGCTATAAATGCATTGTACGTTCGCGTAGGCTATTTAAACAAAGCTGGGTTAATAATTTGAAACTACTACTAGAAAATAATAAAAGGTTGTCATTGTGTAAACTGTTTTGTTTTATGCTTTTTGTTTTTTATTTTTCTTTTACCTGACGCTTCTGGGTCATTACATTAATATATATTTATATTATATGGTACATTTATACTATTTTATTATATTTAATTTATATTTATTTATATGGACTTATATTTAATTTATTAAGGTATTTATATGGTACTTCTTGTGCTGTCAAGACCATGTGACTTTCTTGTTTTTGTTAGCCTTAATATTTTCATAAACAATTCTTCAAGTGGTATTGCGTTCGCAATTACCTCTAACGTAAACTTATGTTGAAGTATGTTGATGATACTGCCATTACCGTCAATAAATATTATGTTTGGCTCTACTTCTGATCACGAATCAATCAAAAAGCCAGAAGGTGCCATCGGCGCTCTTTGCCTTTTGCAAAACTACAGAATTATAACAAAGGCAAACTGCCTGAATAAAAATATATTGTTGCAAGTGTTATCATGTCTATCGCCAGTGTTATCATTTTACTAGTTTACAATGTTATAAGCTTTGGGTATCTGTCACATCTTCACCTTTTTCGAACCTTAAATGACTCCTTGCAGTAGTTATCAACATAAACACTTTCACGAAGTCACAAAAAATCTTTAAAAATAAGCCCCTAGAGTAATTGTTCCCAGGTCTAAGTTCTGCGAGTCAGTATAATTTATAGATGATATTTGTTTGCGAACATTATGCATTTGTTGATATTTAAAAAGAAATCGACACTGTTGTTCTAGGCTTGCTTTGAAATATCAACAAAAGTATAATGTTCACATATGGTAATGCCATGATTCAAGATCTGTTAAAATGGGCAATAATCTGTAACGCATAAATTTCTAAGAAAGATATGTCAAGAAATTGCTCAATTTAACAACTATTCCTGTCTTTCATATACGAACGCAATGCAATATATGCAAAATAAAATAGGCATTATTAATAGATGGATGTGGTATGAATTAATTTTTGAAAAATACAATCTCCAGCAAGCCTCAGCTACAAAAGCATGGCTTATTGCTTTAATACTACCACTCTTAAAATGTACTTTTATATACAGGAAATATCGAAATATCACTATTATAGCACATAGCCTGCACCGAAAAACACCACAAGACAATGGCATCGATTTATCAGTACACAATCGTTTTAATGTGTTTTTGTTGTTTTACATAACGCCTTTGTGCAATTTTACACATCTAATTTAGAAAAATCTGTTCTCTTTCGATTTGAATACTTTTAATATTGCTGATGTTCTTAAATCCTCTATCCTGTTATCTAAAATGCCTGTTTCAAAAAGACAAAAGACTGAATTTCCATTTCAGTTTCGGTATTAACGTGCGACATCTCTTAAAAAACAAGTTACACAAACAGCAGCACAAGAAAAAAAGTCATGCCAAATAGACCATATGCTTAAAACCCTGTTATCATTATGAAGCTACGAGCTAGTTTTTTCCTACTATTTGCAATAAGATTATCGGGGTTCAAGGTGGTGCTCTGCTTCATCTAACCTTCAACTTGTTCTATGAAACGGTGTTCAAGTGTTCCCTTCATTATAAACCTTACCGCTTATTTCTACGTAAACATTTATTTACCAGAACATTATCCCCTGAAGTGCCCTTAAATAACTATTCAGAACAGTTACAATACTTGATAACGTACATGCGACCAGTTTCTCGTAGGTCTGAAAATTGAAACCTCTATACTGGTGCATTGTTCTAGTATTTTGGTGTACACAATGTATTTGCATGTAACCGATTTTCCGAGATAGGTCATTCACATTAAACTTAACGCTACTTTTACATTTTACACAGATTGACATTTAACGTTGCAATTTAAATTAAAAAACATTGGTCTGTGGTTTCATTAACTGAAAGCAGCAAGAGGAGAAGAAATAGCAAAGGTATAATGATTTTCAGAAAGTAATTCTAATTTGATAACAGTATGGAACTTAAGTTTCTTTAAGAGAGCATGTAAAAGGTTGGCGACAATTTCCTTCTTTACATAGATAGGGTTTCAATGAATAATATATCACTTATCAAAGAACTTACAATTGCTTTAAATATTATAGTAGGCTTAATTTTGAAATGAGTACTGAAGATTTGGCTTAAACAATTTGAATGTGCAATGAATGTTACATTTATAACTGCTGTTACTTGACAATGTGAAAACATGTGTTTCTGATGTGACTGTTTTATTGATAGTTGCTGTACTTGAACATGAATAAACTCCAGTAATTATGAATTATTATATTATATTATATTATTGTTATGTCGTGCTTAATATCAAAGTGATGGCGTAATTCGTCAATGAACTCTTACTTTTAAAAAAGTTGTCTTCATTTTATAGTAACTAACATAGTCAATCAGTACAAACAAGACTCCACCCATTCTTACACGTGGTTTTGTATCTTTTGACACGTGATTTTGTAAATATGTCCCTTCCAACATTCAGCTTTGCTATTAATCTTAGTTTGTTTTGTTCTACGACTTTAATTCTACGACTTCTTCTGCTGCACGTCATGTAGTCTCGCGTTATCTTTCAGACTGAGGATGTCAGGAAGGCCGATCATTAATCACCGTCAAAGCACGACTGCACTTCTGTTGCAATTACTAGTTACTAGTTTTGCCGAATGCTAATATGAAAATCAAAACATTTTCGAAAAATCACATTTGAGCACTGAAGTAGGACAGGAGTAACTAATTACTTTGATATGATATGTGACAGTATATGCGACTGGTCCAAAACATTTTATCAGCATCGTTGCCATTTAAATACTTGCAACCATTGGAAGCCACAGATGCCGATGCATCTAAATACGATTTATCAACTGATTGATTTATATAGACATTTAAAAATATTTATGCCATTGATTTTACCGAAATATTAAACCTGAATTAAATTTTTCAACCGACAAGTGTCGCATATTTAACTGGGTAAAAGATGCCTACGGTAATTCTATCCTCAAGTTTCGAATGCAAACATCTTCCATCAGTAATACAAGACAGCAAAGCATCAAAGGCGCTGCGCATGTTTTTGAAACATGATTTAAAGGAATCAGGTCATTTTAGAATACAGTAAACAACCTATCAACGGGAAAAACCAAATACATTATGTTATTTGTAACTGTTATCATAAAAGAAAAACCACATTTACTACAGTTTAACAAAAAAATAAACGAATCATAAAACAACCTTCCGTATAATGGTACGAGACGCCCATAAACAAGGCTACAGCTCGTGGTCAGTAGACGCTTTTCGACGCAGACGAAACCCACGTGATTAATTTTGTCTTTACTATTGGTCAGTTGTTAGCGATGCTTTACATAACTTTCATTGAGACCCCATGTATCGCATAGTTAGGTGAACGGTCTTATTTATAAGCCTACATTATACTTTAGTATGTAGTAATTAAAATGGGTTTTCATTAATTATTCACGTTGACAACATATGTATCAAACTTCAAAAGTTTAGAGTTAGCAAAACAACATTGAGACGTTTTTTCTGAACTTTGATGAATCTGGCCGTAGGGTCCGTAAACAAAGCAAAAAAAACCGTAACCTTCAAATTTGTGGAAAAGTTATTAAATATCCTATGAATATGTCAAAAGTTTTGAATTAACGGTCGAAGACGTATGCATCTGGTATAGTATTGTTTGTAATCAGTTAATACTATTTATTTATTCATTATAGGGAGTTTGTTCAAACATAATACATAGTTTTTAATTACAATAATAATGTTGGCTGCTCCCTATTCGATTATGCAACCCCATGGTACAAAATTAAAACCTATTCAATACTGGCACTGTGCTTCCGCACAGCGCCAACAATACTTTTGTGTACTAGCATATGAGTAGTAAAGTAGGTCGTACGCATAAGAACGAGGAAATAAACGAAGGAGGTCGAATAACATTTGTAATACTTTTAATAAGAAATAGTGGTTAGGCTGATATAAATTCTCCATCGAGACTTAATAACCTGAAAAAATTAATCGGTTTTGTAATAATAATTTCTTTGCGCGTAAAAAATTGGTATGCATGTCGTACAAACCAACAACTAAACATAGTAAACAAAACATATGCACGGACATTTATCAGTATAATAATAAAATAAAAAAAATAATAATATTATTATTATTATTATTATTATTAATAATAATAATATCAATAAATAGATTTATGTTCCTTTCATGCAAACAAATGTCTATTATGTTTGCGGGCATTGCAGCCGTTCCGGAACTTGTTTTATTTCATTCGTCAAATATTTATGAGCTCTTAATTTTACATTTGCACGGACTTTTCATGAACTTTCAGATTTAGTCAGCGGCACACGTGGAAAGATATCTGTAGAGAGCACATCGTCAACGAAAATTTCGACCCTTCTTCCCTAACTATTCATGCTCAACTTTTATACAATTTACTGTTTCCAGGTTAACAGTTCCAATAGTTCCATTTTGTACTACATTGTTTCCTTCCGGAGGTACTACGCCAGCCATGCTATGCTATGCCGTGTCCATGTCGCAACCATAACTTAAACTGACTATATGAAGTTGTATTGATTCTGGCACTAACTGTATATGTGCGTTTATTACGGATAAATGACATCCATTATGGATAAAAGTGAAGAACGACAGTGCTCACTTTGTTAGTCATGTGGCGGTTTAATGTGTATTTATATCGTGACTTTGAGGTATATATATTTATGTAATAGTTTGTTTTACATACACTTGCATAATATCAGAAAGGCATAGTTCTCCGGCATTTGTATGTCGGAATAACTAGTGCATAAACAAAGATCGCGCTTCGCTGCCAGCAATTACTTATATGATCCACAAACAGATCTGTCGTGGATTAAGATAAATGCATATATTTGTGGCTGCCGTGGGATTTGCTTTACTTTCAACGGTTTTCAATTGGAATGTGTGTCATGATGATATCGGTAAAATCCATTTCATTTTGTGGAGAATAGCTTGCTCAAGTTTGCCGGAGGTGTTCGGCTGTATTTCTTTTGCTTATAACAAAGTACATAAAACAAAGTCACGGCCTGTTCCCATTTAACTTATGTTTCTTATCCATATTTACTATCAGTGTTAAAGCTACACTCCGTTCAATACAACTTACGTTTTCCAAACTCGGTCACATTTTCAAAATAGGAGGTCATATTCTGTACCGTAATGAAGGAGTGCTGATTTATATATCGTTCAAATGCCCGCTAATAAAATAATAATAATCATTCATCATTAATCATTTCCAATTATTTATCACCATTTCTTATTTATTGTATTATCATTATATTATTATTATTATTATTATTATTATTATTATCATTAGACATTACTATTATTATTAGTAGAAGTAGTAGTAGTATTATGACTGCACTGCACGCCTTGTCCTGAAGAAAAACGAGAATAGATATGAAGAGGTGGTAATAAACGGATCAAAAGATATTCAAAACGAGAGCTGGAGTGTTTTCAAAACACACCGTTAGTCATGTTGAACTATACTTGTTGTTACGAATTCTAAGTTATACCTATGAAGATATGTTTTGTTATGTTGTACACTGATTTATTGTATAAGCTTTATATCAATGTATATGTTATACATAAGGCTATTTTGATTTTGATATTTCATTTTCGGGTCAAGGTCATACGTATCAATGCCTTTAGTAATATATTACACTATAATGCAGTGAGTGTTGAAACATATTTTTTCAGTCTTAAATGTCATTTTCGCTTGGCGGCTGTTACTTCATTATGCCTGCAAGGTTCATGATGTATAAAGGTGTAATATTCTATGTTTACCAGAACTATCTACAGGTATCTTGTAATGCCAATGATGACATTTCTGTAAGATTGTTAGTGTTTGTTATTCATGTTTTACTAACTTGTTATAATAATGTAAATTTGTCAATGTTTGTATATAACATTTAGATATATATCTATATATAGGTGCATATTTGCTCAGTTCTTCAAAACATTGGAGGAATAAAAGTATCTATATATCCATCTACCCTTTATATTTGGCGTGAACGCGCTTAGTACCACTGCAAATCTTTAAAGCGCCATTGGGTTGTCAAATAAATTCTTAATAGTAAGAATGATTATTTACCCATTCATATTTGTTTTATTAAATAATGTATCTGAACATTCGGAGGCTCTGTGATATATTGGTAGTTCTAATCAGACTTCTTAAATCTTTTCCTAGACGTGAAATGTATGCAGTTCATTCACGGTTGTATTTTCTAAAGATTTTTATTGTTTATTTATCATGTACTCATGCGTTCGTAAAATTAATAATATGGAAATAAGATTGAAAATAAGGACCAGTAAAAGTTAAGCTGATTTTCGTTTGCGTATTTATCAGCTGCGGGCGATAATAAATTAACCCTCTATTCCAAAAAGTACAATTATTAGTGGACCACTGGCAGAACCTCATGTTTCATTTTGGTCAGTAATTGTTAATCAATAAAGATATAGCTAGTAATTTTCTGTTTGGGTGTTTGGGAGAAAGGCAATAACATCACAGATATCACTATTAATCAGCTGGCCTGTAATCAGTTGCGCCGCTGTCTGAATTAATAAGAGTTGCATTGTTCATCTGGAGAACAAATATATACGGTTCATTAGTCTCCGTGTATTATTTCGTAATCGAGTAAATACCAATGCCCTCGTAGGCGTTTATCTATGATACATGACTTGATAACATGATGTGGATGAAGTTTGTCGGGCGTCATCTGGCTTACTTTTTAGCTCGACTATTCGGAGAATAAGGAGAGCTATTGCGGTCGCATTTTCATCGGTGTCGGCGTTGCACTTTCGTTTTTTTTTTTTTGCATGCGAGCTTCATCAGTAGCTAATTATATACAGGATTCATTTAAAACTTGAATAATGCCTTCAAGGGTATCCAGGAGTCAAGTTAAATAACCATGGACTGAATTTTATTTACATTATAAACCATGTTGAACTTAGACATTGTGGTTTAAGCTTTACATTTAGTCTCCTATCCTTTCTTCTGAATTTATTTCAATTGCTATGGTTATTCAATTTAAAAAAATAATTTTATCAAATATCAAAATTTTATTTTCTCAGATTAGTTTTGATTATGAGTAATTTTAAAAGCTATCCTTATTAAACATGGATGTGTACACTGAAAGTCAGAAATCCTTCATGTCCATAGTAAGTTTTGACGTCAAATATTTCAAGCTGTCTTTTAATGATAAATTTGTGAGATTTACAACTGGCAAAAGTTTAAAAGAAATATCCAAAACTTTTTTAAATTCTATTTTTACTGGTGTAAATGTTATGAAAATACCATATAAACTATCTCCTGCAAACAGTCTTTGAAATTTTATGCTTTTATATGAAATATATTGTGAATTTTGACGTTGTGAATCACTTTTGAGCCAAATCTGTACAAACAAGTGTTGACGGGTATAAAAATTGAAAACAAGAAATAAGCATACAGTTATGCGACTTGCGACTTTAATTAGAACGGTATAATAGAAATGTTTTACTGGTTCGAATAGTTGAGCGTGCTGTCATCTGACAGCTCTTGTTTGTAATTTTGATATTAGCAACGGTATATGCGGTTTATATTGGCCAAACAGATTTTTGAGGGGGGTGGGGGCGGGGCAACATTTAAACTTTCTTCTATTTTTAAATCGAATATGTTGCACCCAAATATCAAAATTACTAAATGATGAAATGTTTCCGAACGCACTCGGTGCTTAAACGCGGTAACTAAAATATACTTTTACCGGACCGTAAATTTAAAAGGCCAACCAGTCAGAAACAGCATTTAAGTTGAAGCGTGTTAGAAATTGACTCATAAACTATATAGCGTGAGGTGAGGTGAGGTAATTTGAACCTATCGAGAAATTCTGCTTACTTTGCCACATAGTTGCAATTCAGCACATTAATGATCTTTGAGCCATCTAATTTTGCAAAGCTGTTCCTGCAATCAACTAAGTTTTTGATTTTGTCGTTCTCTGATATTCACTTCAAATTGGTACAAAAATTGAAATCTTAAAATCATGGATCCTTCTGAAATCGATATTTTGCCCCGCCTACTTAATTGTGTAACGTCGTTTGTCTGACCGGTTTTAGAGATCTGAATTATACGACTAATTGCTAATATTTGCTTACATTTAATAGTCCAATTTCTGAAATGTGAGGCACGGAAATTGCGTGAAAGTATCTGTAGAATGTGACAGAAACTATTATATGCAGAATATTTTGTAATTGACAATTATGCAAAGGGCAATCGTTCAAAATATTATTTGGCCAGGCCTTCTTCACAAGCAATCAATTAGTTTTTTTGGTCAAAGACCAGATATCTGAAAGAAGCAAAACAAAAATCATTGTGTAGATAAATAAACAAACGTAAGCAGACAGGCACACGACCGAACAAGTTTCAAGCATGTAAGATGCTTTGAACTTCCGACCCAATTCTCGAATACACAATTGTAACTGCCCGCTTCCAGCAGAAAACCATGTTTCTCAGACAGTTCTCATTTTGTGTGTAATGGAAATGTTCTTGTTTTTTGTCAACGTGACAGGAATCATTTCATAATTATGAGAAACAATCCTTTCTTTGCAAGTGTTAACGACCTCCATTGTGCCTTGGTAACAATCCTAGAAAGGACACAAAACTACTTTAATATAAATTTCTTAGTGCGCGTTCTTTACTGACCAGCATGTTGTCTTATGAATTCCTTTTTATGTTTTTATCAAGAGTTAATAGCTGGCTGTTTTGTTTTATTCTTCTGTTGCTTTTTAAAAGTATTTTTCTTGTCATTTTCTTCAAAACAAAAACAATTTGCAAGCAATTTTCTTGCCATATATTTTATATTACAAAACCGTAAAGAGGAATTACTGTGAATAAACAATTACCATGAGTGTCTCGACTTCATGTAAAACTGGTATTTTTATTATTTGAACAAAATTCCTTAAAAATGTGTGTCTCTCCAATACAGGGTGCTTTCTCATGACGCACCGGCATCGCTTGTTTGTGAAGCGGTATCACGGTATCGAATACGGGCTAAAAAGAGTGCGTGTTTTTTTTATTTCCTCCTTCATATTTGGCTGCCAGTCTGTTTGCCTGCAAACCTATCATTTGATAAAGTTGAGATCTCATTCGTCAAGTAGTTACTGCATTCGGTTAACAGTCAATAGGACATTGGTTCGATTAAAGGTCAGTCGTATCCTTTGGCAAAAATTAACACGCAGTGGCCGTCACCTGGATTAAGGATAGTGCAGTGTAATAGGCGGTGTGTCTAAAGAGAATAGCAGAACAATGGCAAGGACTTGTTTCGCAAAAGCTTTTACTTTTATCAGCCAGCTTGTAAAATTTTATAACATTACTATGTACATTTTCTTCAAAGTCCTGTTTATATATGGATACATATTTAGCTGATTATACTTTACTGTTCATCAAATATGTACTTTAAATTCTATAGATTTGTCTGACATGACTTTCATCCCCTGTTTTTAATTAAAAAATGCCTTTATCAATATAGTGATCACATTTCGTCTGCCGCAGATGTTGTTACTTAACCGGTTATTGTCACGATACAATCAATCTCGTAAACAATTCAACTTATTCTATACATCTGGAAAAATACGTTTATTTTAGTTTAATAATTGTACTTTTGAAAACATATTGGTTCGAAGACACATTTAAGACATTTACTTTTAGAATTGCAGTCGTTTATTGTTTGTTTGACAGAGTCCGAATGTTATGCATTAATTTCTAACATCGAATAATTCTATACTGTGATTTAGATCAAACATTCTAGCTTCACCCAAAAAATTAATTTCATTCTTCCATTTTGGGGTCCATGAAAAGAGTTTACACCTGTCATACTTAACTCTTGTAATATGGTTGTATTTTCTGTAAGTAGACCAAAAAACTGGACTGAATTATATCGAAACAATGACAACTGAATAACACCTTTCCCCTTAGATAAAACTCTTTAGTAAAGCTCTGCTTGAGATGAACTTCATGGAAATTTGGATATGATAAAATTAGATTTTGTTTACGGACTGAATCTGGTAATAAATCTGACGAGAATAACCGTTTGCAATATTTCATTAAGCGAAATGGGTGCAAAATGTTTTCAATGCATGCTTTATTTTTCCTTTCACTTGATAATGTTTGGCTTCAAGACCAATCAAATAATGTTTGAAATGCAGTCCATTGCTCTTGGACAACAACAACAACAATCAACTTTATTTGTACCAGGTGACATTATGTAACAATATGGTTCAATTCAATATCTAGACTATTACTATGTAGGTAGTATTTCCATTCAATTGTTCTATATTACAGACGCAAATTATGATTATATGCAACATTCAACAGCAGCAGTCAGTGTTTTCAACACTGTAACACTGTTGAAAACTGCAGATGACCAAATACCGCGTCGGCAAGTTTCAATAAGAACAATTGTTGATTTCTTCAAAGATAAGTTGGATATGGTTAAAACCTACTGGTAGATGTTTGAACAGCTGGATATTTTGATAACCGCATGACGTGGCAATTATCTATGAAATGTTGACCCTGGTCCTAAATGTGACCTTCTGTTTCATTATTGTTAATCTATCACACATCGACTGATGTAATACGGATCCTGGACAAGTGTGATGAAGGGCATGTAGTTAGGCCGACGGACTGACGGACGGACGTATCATACTCGGCTTTAAGAAACTGACATTGTTCCAACTAGTATATAAAACATCTTAAAAACAATTCCATCGAGACGAAGATATAATACATAAACAGACACTTAACGACCATTGAATATGTTTTGTATCATATAAAATATCCACTGCACTACGTATTAAAATCGCTTTCTAGAAAAACATATTTTCTATCTTCGTGGTAATTTGTCTGTTGTCGTTTTATAAACGTCTGACAATTCGAAGCAATGCTCTTCTTTACTTTTATTTACGACAATGTTGAGATAATTCACTTCTGGAAAAAAATTGTAATTAGTTTAGTTTGGCTACAACATGTGTGGTCTGTTTAATGTGTTTATTTCCTAAGGCCCAGAAACAGCTGGTTATCTTCAAAGGTCTATGACCATGTTCGTGGAGTCGATTCAAATTTGTATGATAAAAGTGACATATTTGTATCAAAGTGAAAAAAAAATGGTAACACATAAGATTTTAGCATTACAATTTATTTTACTTAATGTCCTTGACCAAATATTCCTACAACTAATATATATAATACAACCTATATTTTTACAATCAATTATCCTGTGATGAATGTTGCAGTTGTATCTATAAGGTGATCTGCTACTTTAAGAGCCTTTCAAAATATAACGGCTTCCTTATAGTTTTCTTTGAATACATTATGTCAAAGTGAGATAATTACTAAAACGTGTACGTCAATACTATGTTGGCTGATTTTTGTCATGTTCATGTTTTCGATTTGGCGTGGCGAAAAGTCGAATCCGCGAAAACTCGACAAGTAGCTATTTTTGAATAAATACGTCGCGATTTCGGCATTTGTCGTGTTTTCACGTTTAATCTGTTGTGTTTTCGACTTTTAAACACGATATGGCAGAAATCAGCCACCATGCAATACAGATGAAAACGGCCGCTATAGATGCCAAGACATAACGTCAGAATTTGTATTATGATATCATATTACGCAGGGAAAACATTTTCCTACTAGATTAACATTTAGCCAAGCTGGGAACATTGTTGAAACAAATACTTTACAATGGAGTTATTTGATGTAATAACATATATTAATATCCTAAGAGATATAAAAGGGCAACTGGGATCATAAAAGGGCAACTGGGATCATAGCTACAGACTATAATTAGCTTTTAGACGATACTACATAATAAAATAATAACATAAGGCATGCTATATTTTACTTCCAGTTTATGCATCAGACAAATAACACGTCTGCGAAAAACACGACAACGTGATACCGGGCAAAAACAATGGTTTATTTTCCGACTATAATTATTTACTGACACTACATCAATCACATGATATTCTTGCCTTTTAAGCAAAATTCTCGGAAAAGCCTTTCAGGATCGGTAAGCCTCCGTCGTGCGTTCTTCATCAATTTACATTGAACAACATCTCATTTGAAAACAAAAGGCCGGTCGTGTTCATGGTCCTCAACTTGGTATTTTGCCGTGCAGACACTTCAAATCTAAATGATCAATTCAGAAATCCCGAAATGATAATTTAACAAATTTTCGTCAGAAACCGCAAGATATAACTACATTTCACACATGTTGCTTAAGGGGCAACAAATTTTACTAAATTTAATAGTATTTTAGTTTGCCAAAGTGACACGAGGGCAGGCCAAAGATTACCAAATAGGATTAAAAGGGAAACTTTAGAAGCCATTTTAGAGCAGTGCATCGTAGAATTTAAAAAAAAATTAAAAGAACTACACTGAGGACTATACATGCATGTTTTGTTTTGCTAGTCGAAAATGTGAAAATATGATTGCAGATCTTGCTTACCATACTACAAACTACTAGTATATTGTTTGTCAAAGCGACTGCCCTCTACTTTTTACGATGTCTGGATTTTCAGTTCAATGTACTTGCATCCAATTCTACTGATACGCACCACAGTTCTTATTGCGTTATATGGTCATACATAATAGTTCACAAAACTTCATCTGCGCAGACCAGAACATGAGAAACAAAGAGAATTGACGGATCATTCACGCGGACAGCCTTAAAACATTTCAGACAGAAAAGGACAAAAGATACCATAAGACACTGACCGTTCACGAAAAATAATTATGTTGATAAAAGACCAACGGAAACACGCAACAGGGTTACGCATCGGGCATTGGACATAGCGTTACATTAACAGCTGAATGCATTTATTGACGTATCATTCATTAGTTTGTAGCTTTCATTTACAATGGAGCTTAAAATACTTAAGGTTTCCTTTGTTCTAGAAATAATGAAAAGGTTGCATGACAAAAGAAAGGAAGGAACAATGAAAGTTCCTTTATAGGCAAAGAGTTGATCACTTGCCTTTTTATATTTCATGTGTGGTCTTAAGTTATTATTTTAAGCAAAAGAAAATCTTACAGACAAATGGAATACAGACAAAACCTTACAGACAAAAACCTTACAGGCAGATGGAAAGCATACAAAAAAAACAAAAAATCAAACAGGGAATGCCACGTACCAAAAACGCAGCCTCCCCAAAACCTCCCCAAAACCTTACAAACAAAGCAAAACTGACAAACTTAACAGACATATGAAAAGGAGACAAAACTTTTAAGACAGATGAAAAGCAGTCAAAACCTTACAGACAAATGGGAAACAGACAAAACCTTACAGAGAGATTGAAAACAGACAAAATCTTACAGACAGATGGAATAGACAAAACCTTAAAAACGGATGGAAAACAGACAAAACCTTACAGACAGATGGGAAACAGACAAACCCGTTCAGACAAATAGAAAACATACAACATCTTATAACTACATGGGAAACAGACACAATCTTACAGACGGATGGAAAACAGACAAAACCCTACAGACGGATGGAGACAGACAAAACCTTACAGACGGATAAAAAATATACAAAACCTGTTGGCCAGCAAGTGCAGGTACAAAGTCACCGTCCCTGTCTAGCTGTCTTACTTTGATTTTGTTTTTAGTTAAAACATACAAAAGCAAGCTATGTACATGAAAACTAAACAAAATATAAAACGAGTAAGTGGGGTTACAAAGTTGCAGGGAAAATCTCAACCGAGTAAATACCTGAACGTGTTATTACCAGTATAAGGTGCGTTCACCAAGTCCTTTATTAATTTCACCAGTTTCAATAAAATCAACGGTTATCACTTCGATAGTAAAAATAATAAAGAAAATTCTTAACAACATCCTTTGAGATCTTTAAGTATGTGCACTGTGATAAGATTTTTATTGCCTAATGAAATATGAAAACAGAATTGTAAAAGCAGATTATGTAATCGTTTTCAGTACCATCAAAGAAAAGTTACTAAACTTTAGTAGTTAGTGCTTCTGACAGGAAGTGTATGCTGAGAAGATGTATGTTAGAGTTAGTGTTTTAGAGTAAATAAACTTTACCTGTCAGCAGTGATTATAATCTAACGTACGACAACATTTGGTTATGCAGTAAACTTCGGTTATAACGAACTCCTTGGGACTATTCAAATTTGTTCCCTATACCGGAGTTTGTAATATCCATATAACATTTTCATATAAAATAAAGAAAGAAAACAATCTCGGGCTTTATATCTGGAGTTCACTGTATTACAACAATATTGACCAGTGGGATGTTACGTCATAGATGACGTCGTGATTGCAGTGTGTTAAAAATAGAAGCGTGATCCCAACTGGGATTAATCTTGATCATGTTGTTTTATGAACCAGGATTAATATGAAGTTTTGGTATTGTGATTTCTGGTCGCGCCCCAGTAGGATGATCGCACTTATTTAGTGGGGTAAAGTCCATTTATGTGATCTAGAGATGTGATCACAGCGGGATAATTGTACAGTTCCATTTTCGTTGTAAAGAGATTTAGTCGTGATCAACGTGGAATGATTGCATAAATTTGGTATATTGTGATAAACGGTAGTGACCTTTGTGAGATGATTACAGAAAGAAGGTAGTCGTATGTCTGTTCTGAGATGTGGTCATGACAACCGTTTGATGATTGCAGAGTGAATGTCTGTTCTGAGATGTGGTCATGACCCCCTATGAATGATTGCAGAGTGAATGTATGTTCTTAGATGTGGTCATGACCACCGTTGTATGATTGCATAGTGAATGTCTGTTCTGAGATGTGGTGACATGACCACCGTTGGATGATTGCATAGTGAATGTCTGTTCTTAGATGTGGTCATGACCACCGTTGGATGATTGCATATTGAATGTCTGTTCTTAGATGTGGTCATGACCCCCTATGGATGATTGCAGAGTGAATGTATGTTCTTAGATGTGGTCGTGACCCAAGTGGTATGATTGCAGAGTGTGAGATGTGGTCCTTACTCAAATGGGATGATTGCAGAGTGAAGATGTGGTCCTGACCTCCATAGGCATAATTGCAGTAGGAACAGTTCAAACAAACTGATTTTGAATTCAAATACAAGTAAAAGAGACCTTACAAACGCAATTTCAAATGAGACACTAGTATAAAAACTTCAACAATTATAGGTATTAAAGTCTCTTTTTATAAGGTTTATACTCCCGGGCGTTGTGTTATTAAAGTCCTTTTATTTCTGCACATGAAAACAAATATTAACACAGAACAGTTATACAAGATATTAATATCTTGATAAGAAATCGTTTCATGTGTAACACGTGAAGATGACAGGTTTTTTAAGTCAAGGTCTCACGAACAGTGTAATCCCTCTACATGTATATAGAACATCATGGTCAATTAGAAACGTGCTCTAAACGAATGGAATAATCGTAAGCTTTGATCTTAATCTCCAAAGAAGTACTCTCCGCCGACAACGACCGTATACTCGAGTGTTAATCTGTGAATAACGGCTCTGTGTATGACAGTTTATATGGTCTTGTTCTGCTTTACATGTTGGAATTCAACAAAATAAGAAATGTTTACGATTTTCAAAAAGAATGAAAAATATTTTTGCTGACATTTTCACCTTTTATGAGAAAATCTGTTCAAAATCAGACTTTAGATAATATTGATCGAATGTTTGACCTGTTGTTCATAAAAATTAATGTTGCACGCAAATAGTTTTGCCTCTGCCATAGTACAGATAGGGGATGTCAGCAAATGTGAAGGTAATGTTTAAAAGATATTGTGGCACGGCTCCTTGAAGCAGGAAAACATGTACATGTATTAAATTCAACTTGGGGAATTGACTCTCCTTGTAACCTTGTTAAAAAACCGATGATATGTTAGACATTTTATTATCGTTTACCTCATTATATCTTAAAGGAATGAGTTTGTTTTGTTGAGATGTTTAGAGATTTAAGGTACTTTCTTTTAAAAAAAGGTATAGGTTTAGAAATCTAAACACTTTCTTAATTAAGTAAAGAATATATAAATCTTAGATATAGATTAATTAGAAACCCAGAGGAATTCTCACGTGTATCGGTGCTATAAACCGGACACGTAAAGGAACCAAGGGGTCTATTCAAAAAAGAGCTAGGGTCTGGTACGGGATTCCGTTGTATCAGTATCTGTCTCTTCAACCTGCGCCTTTCGGGAGTCTTAGCTTAGCAAGTTCACCAGGGGAGAAGTCCAAGGGTCGGCCGGGACCAATACAATCGAAAAAACTCTTTGAAATTTTTAACGAATGGAATTAAACAAATCATGATTGCAACCTTAAAGACAATTCAAACCTTGATAGGCTAAACCGCAGGAGGTCTAATCCCTTAATTGCTTTCTAGTTTTTAATCAGATAAGACACTTTCTGATTAGGTGGCTTTAGACTTGACATTTAGTCCAATTAACAGACCATACATTTTATTGACATGTAGAGATAACTGGTTAATTGCTTCATTCTTGTTTTTTGCTTTTTAAAGAAATTAGTTTATTATCAAAATATTTTTTGTTTTTGTTGTTGATTTTTGCTTATTATTTTTGTTGTTTAATTATTGTTGTTGTTGTTGTTTCATGAAGTGAAGTATGTATTTTTTATTGAAATGAATAATTTGATTGTGGAAGACATTTACTGTACAATTTTCTCAGACTGTAGCAAAAGTAAGGTGCATACCGTTGTGGTATTACATTGACAAAGTTGTAACCACCATATATGTTAAATGTGCATATCCTATTGAAAAAAATATAAGTAAAATTTGAATTTCTTCATTTTTATAAAAGAAAAATCAAGTAAGAAGTTTTTAACTCTTTTGAATATGAACACCATCATTTATCAAATCTTACCTACTGTAATAGCTATGCAGTAGCTGAATATGGAAAATGGAAGCTAGAGGGCCCCCTACTGTGAATACAAGGATCTGTATGGCCCTCTCACATTTCTGTTCAATTGAATTGCCTTTAAAGAGGCACTCCCTTCATCTTGCAGATTATATTCTCGAAACATAGGTTATGTGTTCAGTGAACGTAAAAAGATATATAAACACAATTACAAAGAATAACCTTTAGCGAAAAATACTCCATTTTACCACAATTAATCAATATAGAGGCTTTCTGTAATAAATCACATCCACCCATTAATTGTACAACAACAACTCTACATAGATAACTGAATGGTTCACGGTACTGCATAACTGAAACTTTTAGGTTGAGTTATAATACTTCTTAAGATTCCATTATTTATGTTTTGGAGGTTATTTAGTTTGACATCAGTGATAGGGTATGTCCCTTTTAGTGAGAATCCTATATTTAAATGTTGGTGCTATTCTAGATGTATAAACGTATAAAAGGGACCTTAACTACATTCACGGCGAGGGGCGTAAAACACTTGACATGTTCGTGATCCGGGGATGTATTAGAACACTTATTACAGAGAGGTTCCATACAAGTGTTCACTAGGTTTGAATCACTTAAACAATTACGGCAACACTCTAGGCAGCAGTGCGCTTTTTGTCTTATCTAGTTCACAATTAACTCGTGGTTGTAGATTTTTTTGACAGCTGCTGGTACGGGCTTATAGCACTTTCACACGATGCTGAGGGCAAATAACAATAAGATAATTCCAACGTGCATTTTAATTTGATTTTACATAACAACGTGATGAGAACAATAAAGAGAAGACACAAATGCTACGTCTGCGGTATTAAGAACTAATCGTTCTCACTGACATTCGAGAACAGTATAGGGTAAAAGGAAGTGTAAATTGTCTGCCAGGAAGACATTGTGAAAGTTTAAACATGCTTATTAACTAAAACCGTACGTTTAGTAGTTATACGTTAATTTTGGAGAAATATAAAACAATTAAGATGCAAATTTGAAACTTTCAAAAGTTTTAAGTTTAGACATTTTGTAACAAGCAACTGTTTTATGTATAATGGCTAACTGAAACTGACAAAGACACCATTCGTCACTTTTAAACTTTTCATATGCCTATGAGAAATGGCTTCAATGACGACATTTAAATTTTCAACGCAGTTTAGACAGCTGTGGTAGATGTGACAGTTAGTAACATATTCATTAGTTTCCATCTACTCTTAATGTTACGGTGCCTGTGAAGTGACACGTGATTCTTTTTTATTATGTAATTTCGAAATACATTTCGTCAAGACGAAATAAGATTTCGTTAAAGTGAAATAAGATTTCGAAAAAACGAAACAAGATTACGTAAAAACGTAATAATATTTCGTATTAACGAAATGTTCTTTCGTTTTTACGAAATGTATTTCGTAATTACGAAATGTATTTCGTAATTACGAAATAATATTTCTTTTTTACGAAATCTTATTTCGTTTTATCGAAATGTTATTTCATTTTTACAAAACGTTGTTTCGTTTTTACGAAATCTTATTTCGTTTTTACGATATTTTTTCCGTAATGACGAAATAAAAATGTGTATCACGTGTCACTTCACGGACACCGTATGATGTAGATAATGAACAATCTGAAATATATTGGTCGACGCACTGTTAAAAGCAACAATTGCCAACTTGTGGTCAGCAAGTCTAGGTTATTTCCTTTTATACATATAACAGTGTATGACATGTTTTTTTCAAGTTTCGCATTAATCTCTCACCACCAAGTAGCAATTTTTATTGAAAAAAATGTAAAGATGAAATAAAATAAGATCTTTTTAGTTTGTTGCATCTATTTCCGCGTTTGTTAAGCATCTGTTTGTCATATTTACAGCATCAGATTAAATAAGATTGTAAAGTGAGAGAAAACCTATACTATACCGTCTCTGATACAATATTTGTCTTCTTTTAGTAACAGATAATAAGTTTGAGAAGAATAGATGAAGATGGAATTTATGCAAATAGATCGAATTTCTCAGTTTCAGTAATGCTATTAACGACCTAGCGTTATACGGACAAGAAATACTAATTTACTGACCAATCCTTACTGAAAGAAGCGTTATGCTATATTTATGAAATAACTTCCGTTCCAGCGGTGTTAGTCGTTTAATAAACAATGATTTGGAGTACTGATACGCAGTAATTAGCCACGAAGGCCGAAGGCCTGAGTGGTTTATAACTGCGCATCAGTACGACAAATTATTGTTTATTAGACAATAACAACGCTGAAAAGGATGTTATTTCGATTCTAACATGACCTGATAGAAATCTATTACAAAAGGTGAATAAATGCAAAGCTTCATTTTCTACGCGAACGCTCATTTAACGTCATGCGACACAATATGACGTCATGTTTACAGCATATATGTACCCGCGCTGTTTATTTTTTAATATAACATAGTTTTTCTATTCTTTGTATATAGAGACAAAATCGTGAGTCATGTTAGAATCCATAATAAAGGGTAAAGGTTCAATCATTTATTATATTTGCCTTCAATTCTTGGTGCAACGTTTCTTTTTCTTTGTTTTTTTTTAATGTTTTTCTGTCACAAAAATATATCAGTTTAGTAAAAGATTGATAGAGAAACGTTGGCAGCGTGTTTGTGGTAATTAAAATATCTTGAGCGAGTTTTTTTAACACCAGCTGTGACACGGTTAGGACACGGTGATATTATGCAAAATGCATTTTTTCCATGTTTTTCTGTCACAATAATATATCGGTTTAGTAAAAGATTGATAGAGTCAAGTTGGCAGCGTGTTTGTGGCAATTAAAATATCCGAAATTGGACCTTCGGCGTGTTTTAACGCCAGCTGTGACACGGTTAGGTAGGACACGTTGATATTATGCAAAATGCTGAAGGCTGCCACATATTTAGTGAGTGTATAATTTTTTTCCATCGCATACTTTATGGCCGACTTTTAGATATTACTGTTTGATATATCTTGTCTGGCAATAACAATAGATTAAACGACGCCGCAACATCATGTGTTAAATTTAATGACATTATTAAATTTTGAAACTCAAATGGTTAAAATACTATAGATTTATAGTTTCCACATAATAATACTTGACATGTCTAAAGTGTCTGGCTTTTTCACTTTTTAGCTGTCTTAAGGTGTTAGTTTTCACAATACATATCTGGATTTGTGTCTATTTCAAACTGGTGACATGTAAGTTTTACGATAGCTTACATACTACTTGCAGCATTCCAAACTTGTACCGAAGTTCCAGATGGATTAAGCACGCGGTGGCAAATAACGGACACAACAAAGGATCAAGCTGACTTGAATGTTTAAAGAAACAAAACATACTGAAACAGACTTTTAATATCAGTTGCTATTGTTGTTCATCGACTTCTGAAATTTTCGGGGTGGTGAAAGTTTTTTCAAATGAAAAGACAAAACTAGGTATTGACATGACCTATTATTATGATAGCAAAGTGGTCTTCAAAATAACGCTCATCATTCAAACCTATGATCAATTTTTGTTGTTGTTGTTGTATTTCAGAAAAATATCAAATCGCAAGTAATTCTTGAGACCAGTTTAATTAAAAAAAATAATTAAAAATCAACATTTCAAATGGCTGAAATTTATGGATTTTCAAACACAACCCCTCTAACTCGTTCTGCCCAGAGAACCTTTTCGTGTATTACAGTGTGAAATGTATCATTAAAATCATTTTACAAAAATATACACATATCGATCAATACTTTAAAAAAACAATTAATTTAAAAATGAAAAAATAAAATGTATTAATATTTTTGCATATTTTGCGTCATGGGTAAAATAACCGAAAATGCCAATTCGATATGAGAGAAAGTATAATTGTGTTTCAAATTGCACGAGATATGCTAGATCGTTATTTAGTTATATTAAGAATAAATATGTAATATATATTTTTTATTGGGATATATGTTTAAGTACGCCGAAAAGTATGGTTTTTTTTCTTCTAAATCCGAAATCAGTGATCGGATTATATTATTTCAAACACGTTATTTATATAAACAATATCCAATGCCTTAATATGTCTAACGTGACTCGAATTCGAGAATGTTGTTTTTTTCTAAATCCAAAATTTGTGTCAGGATACTATCATTATTAAAACGTTATATATCTTAATAATATTCAATGCCTTAATGTGTATGTACGTGACTGTTATGCGTTATTTTGGCAAAATCAAACAATGAAAACAGAATCAAGATAAAAATGTATGCATCAGGTTAATTACTGGTATGTAGATACTTACATTAGGCGTATATCCAAATGACATAAGTTTCCGACATATACTGAATCCAAAGGCAATATAAAAGGAATCACACAATCGTCTAACCACTTTTACGTCTCAAAAATGTGAAAAAAAGGATCTGGATTCCTTGGAAGAAAACTCTTACAAGCACTTGAGCAAACACAGAGTCTGAATTCGTCCAGTAAATCTTCCTAGAAAAAAATCTGAGTGAAAGTAAAGCTTTCTGGTTTTGTAAGCGTTTCAGGCACTTTGAGATGTGATTAACATTTATTCCGCCAATACAACTGAGCAATTCAAAAGACCTCGTTTTTGAGTCAGTGAAACAAGACAAATGCGTTTTATTTTTTCAGCCGATCTTTCTTAAAATACACCAATCTTATTCTATGTGTGTTGTGAAACAAACTTTTCTATTAAAAGATTTCTGCATCGCTGTAGATAATGGATACAGTCTTTAGTGTGTAATGCCATCCGTAAAACAAATATTGAAAATTGGAAACAGCAGGTATTTCCCTTGATAGAAATTACTTTGTGCGAATTGTCAATCTCTTCCAGTCACTTCAGTAAATGTAAGTCAACATGCCTGTGTTTCGTCCATTACCGTTTCAACTATTTCCCGATTAAAACTTTCCATTCCTTATTCAGACTATTCTTATAGTGGCATTTACTTTTAGTTTCTTCAACAAGACCTGAAAACTTCGTTTAAATTCTTGCTATACAAGCAATGACAATTGTAATAGATATTAAAAGTGTAGCCGCCACTACTTCGCGCCAATCTCCAATACGTTACCTTCAAAGCCTGCTGGTGCGCGGACATACGTAACTTTACAATAATAGCGGAAAATACTGCCACAGAGATTTTATTGGAAATGTTACATTACAGAACCAACTTGAGTTATTGGCGCTGTGCGGAAGCACAGTGCCAGTATTGAATAGGTTTTAATTTTGTACCATGGGGTTGCATAATCGAATAGGGAGAGCCAACATTATTATTGTAATAAAAACTATGTATTATGTTTGAACAAACTCCCTATAATGAATAAATAAAAGATTAACTGATACAAACAATACAACCAGATGCATACGTCTTCGACCGTAATTCAAAACGTTTGACAACTCATAGGATATTTTAAAACTTTTCCACAAACTTGAAGGTTACGGTTTTTATTGCTTTGTTTACGGACCCTACGGCCAGATTAATCAACGTTCAGAAAAAACGAATCGATAGTTGTTTTGCTATCCCAAACATTTTGAAGTTTAAATGCATATGTTGTCAACGTGAATAATTAATGAAAACCCATTTTAATTACTACATACTAAAAGTAAAATGTAGGCATTATAAATAAGACCGTTCACCTAACTATGCGATACATGGGGTCTCAATGAAAGTTATGTAAAGCATCGCTAACAACTGACCAATAGTAAAGACAAAAAATCACGTGGGTTTCTTTTTGCGTCGAAATACGTCTACTGACCACGAGCTGTAGCCTGTTTAGTGGGCGTCATCGTACTATTTACGGAAGGTTGTTTTATGATTCGTTTATTTTTTGGTTAAACTGTAGTAAATGTGGTTTTTTACTTATTATGATAACAGTTGCATATAACATAATGTATTTGGTTTTTCCCGTTGATAGGTTGTTTACTGATATTCTAAAATGACTCTGATTCCTTTAAATCATGTTTCAAAAACATGCGCAGCGCCTTTGATGCTTTGCATCAAAATTTGTCTTGTTGCAGTATTATACAAAGCGTATCGCATTTACTACAATATTTATATTTAATCATCAGTTTGTGGATGAGAATAGTCGTGTACACACAAAGTTACGCGTCATAGAAAGCGTGGTACAAAATATGGTAAATATGTAGGAAAAGGAAGCGTGTTATGAAATTTTCAGCTTAAATTTAAACCTAGTAAATAGCCATTTTGTCTGTAGGAAACTATTTGCGCTAACGTTTTTATAACTTTACAAGTTACAAGTGTTTAAAGCTATACGATAATTCAGATATATTTTAATAAAAAGTGTTACCCTTAAGGACTGACTGCCGAATCTGTTTATAAAAATTGAACGATGGTGGACTTTGTACATTAAGGTCCGAGTTTTATGCACGCTGTAAGTTTGCGATAAAAACCGAACATTTTTGTTCTTGCCATAGAAGGAAAGCATTGCATCGACGTATACCGTCCTTCAAAATGCACTGTTTGAGCGTAATTTTCACTATATAATTTCATAGGGGTTAATCAACAGAACCCAGAATCTCCCTTTTATAACAGTTATTACTCCGATAAAGATACAGTCGTCAGTTGTGTTTAGCAAATCAGTTTATGGCCAAACAATCACACTATTCTTCCATCTTTTCAGCTAACCAGCAAAAGTATTATTAAGTCTTCTTGTGCAACTCATACGTTGCTCTCACCCAAATCCTATTACAGGAGCGGTTGGTGTAGAGGTTAAGGTGTCCTCTGCCGCTCATCCTGGAGGTTGCAGGTTGGAGCCCCACTGGGGTCACGACCATACCTCCTCATATAAGACAACAGTACTGGATTTTTCAGGAAACGGACTCGAGAGTGACCCAATGAGATTCAAGCTTTCTTCACAATCGAGCTAAAATAAATTAGTATGGACTAAATCCTATTATTTGATTCCAAAACTGTCACGAGCGTAATGCAATAATATCGTACAACCTTTGACAATGACAAAACATTTTTAGTCGCAAATTCTACTTTGCATCACTGCAATCAGATTTTAATCCCAAAGCCCTAATTTCTGTCAAAAGACATTTTATTCCTGTTCCAGCTTCATCACGTCTATGGTTCTTGCCAAATGGAAGATGTAAATTAAAACAAAATAATAATTCAGAATAATCACGCATTATTGTGGTGTGTGTTCTGGCAATTTTTTAATCCCTTAGCTAACTCTGGAGTGATACGGCTCTTCATCTCTCTAAATGACAATTTCTGTTAACTGCATTGGCTTTATTTGCTGGAATTCAATCATTGTATGACGGCTTGCCTTTTATTACCTCAAATTCTTCTCGCTATCGCCAGCAATTACTGTCACTCAATAGCTAAAAGGTGACAGTTGTCAACATCTTCAGAATGGTTGCTTCCAGTTTAATTATATTTTGCCAAATAAATATATGTGTTTGACCAAATCTAGACGTTCCTAGCGTAATTGTGCTGTGTTTAAACTCAATCTTACTGTTATTCCGAATATGATGATATGGCTGAAATGATTCTGATTAACTAGCTACATTCTTTCGAAAATTGGGACATATTTTGTGTTACGATCGTCCACCCGTCTACTAAAGTGTACGTCCATTAACGGCCTAATTTTGGTCCATTGTATTACATTTGGACGGATTTCAAATTGTTACAATATTAAAGAGGCACTCCATAAAACTGGTGTGTAATTAAATATCTTTAGACGCATAAATAATATAATAATTGCAAGTAATATTGGTTTAACCTAAACGTTTAAGCTGTACATTCCAAATCAGCGTTTAAAAATATGTTGCAGTACCGTAAAATATGCAATAAGCTAATAAAAGTTGTTTCTGTACAATTAATGGGTGAATAGCAATTTATTACATAATATCTCTTTCTTGATTACTTGTGCTTAAATGAGGTATTTCTCGATATATGATGTTCTTTCAAATTGTATTTATTTATTATTTTACGTTTATTAAACACTTTATTTATGTTTGGAAATTAAAATTTGCTAGATGTAGGGAGTGCACCCTTTAAGACGTGGAGAAACATAACAATCGTTAGTAGGCGTTGTCAGAGTTTTGTGTTAAGTTTTCAGTAGTGTTTTTACGTAGTGACTTCTTCCACATACCATCTTTTAATTTCGTTTTGATAAAGCCTGATTACGGGGTACAGTAAAATAAGACTGTTTGCTGATTGAGGCAAAGCTGTGTCTAAACATATTGATGTTTTGTGCAAACGAAAAACAAAGGTTCCTTGGCACATTGAGTACACTGTAAAAAATTACCGCTTTTTACGGTCATTCGACATTAAATACTGGCAGTTCTTGCCCCGTACGGCGTTTACGTCCTAAATATAGATTACGGAGAAATCCAGTAAGAAGAAAGGATTATGGGATACTCAGGAATTTTATTCGGAGGCACGTGGTGTGAAATTTGACTCCACTGAGCCTTATGAAATTGACATTCACACAAATGTTCTTGTGTACCTGGTTTTTAGTCTACCAACTGGAGAGTGCATGCTCTATAAGGACCTGGCCCAGCTGCATGTTTTTGTACTGTAATGATATACGGTATGGTACCGTAAAAAATTACGCTGAAAGAACTGGAAACCAACTGCCAGTTCTTCGACCGTAAATTCAACGGTAATCTTTTACAGTGTAGTTTGTCGAGCACTAACAGAATATGACAATACTAAATAGCGGATTCGTTTACCTTTCTGTTCTTTTGGAACATGTAAACTCATCTACGTGTGCTAATAACATAAACAGTCCTGATTATGGGTTGTAAAATTAACCATTACAGCAGTAATGTCCGGTCAATGGTAGTTACTTACTTGCACCAAATATAATTACCCTTTCTCTTTGTCCTTCCCCTAGCCAATTCACACATGAGTGAATACTTCCACCAGGATAGATTTTGTCAATTACACACATATGCTTCGGTGGAAGAGTATTTTCGTGAAGATTGATCATGTAATATATGGCAAAATGATATACTTCGGGAAACGCAAAACATTTTCTATAGAACTGAACGGAGCAGAATAAAACAGTTCTATAGAACTGACGACGACATTTATAGAAGGCTGGAGTTTAGTTTTGAATCTGTGCGCAACAATTTCATGTGTTGTTCTTATGAGGTTATAAGACTGGTTGAAAAACACGAGATATCATGCAAAGTCAGATCGGTTGGCCATGGCCTTTAGTTATATTTCTTGCTAAAGGCATGCAATTTGCTGATTTGCCAATACAGTTGAAAAGTTGAAAACAAAGTTAAAAAGCTTGTTTTAAAAGAAAGTCGGATACTGTACTTACATCTTTGTTCTAGCAATTTCGTACAATTTCAGCACAAAAACAATCGCAAGATTTTGAACAATAAAACAGGTTTAAAATGAAAGAGCTTGTTACAATAAACTACACATGTTTAGTGATGTTCCTATAACTCGTCGCCCAATCCATTTGTTTAATGTATTTCATATGTTATAAGTATATGTGTACATAGAACAATGAAATAGTATTAAACTAAATTACTAATGTGTGTTTCGATTTGTCATTTCTTCTACTAAATTAACTCTGTAAAATGTAATTCAATAGAGTCTTTAATACAACAAAATGTCCTCTGCAGCATGCGGAAGACGGATTTAAGCAACAGGTTAAGTGGACTGAAATTGTTTCTATGGAACATGTCAACAATTTCATGTACTCTTCAGAGACATGCCACAATATTTGCCTCGAAGCATCTAAAATTCATGAAGCATACATGTATACAAAAACAAAAATAGTAACATACCCAAACTTTCATATTTACACGGTAGACATCATTATTTATTAATTTCATTTAAAGATCATGTAAAATGTTTGAAATAGTCCCCAAAATGAATTCGTTCTTCACATTTTTATATCTTATTAGCAAAATACAATGTAGCCAAAGATACCATGCACCAAAGTATTCAGAAGAAGCAGTAGAAACTTTCAGTAATGATGTTTGATTCTTTGTGTATCAATTATCACAAATGTCGAGTATAGGGTCATTTATGTAGAAAACAACTTCTTTATTTGAAATATCATTTCTCAAAATTTATCATTATCGTGTATGTAATATACTAATCTAGGTACTCCAAGTAATGAAAAACAATAATAACATTACATACCAGCGAATAAATTAATTTTGTCAGTTCTACTTTCACTTTCATTTTGACTATTCCACATATTTTTCAAATTACAAAATTAGAGAGAGAGAGAGAGAGAGAGAGAGAGAGAGAGAGAGAGATTTTAATCATTCCAATGATGTTTCAACTTCACTATTCAGACTACCTAGATAAGCATATTGTACACATAACAATGATAACTTTTGAGAACAAATATTTTAAATAAAGGTGTGTGATGCTTTATGCATATCAGGTCCTAAATACAAAGTAATTGATGTACTTGAAGCAAAGGAAACATTTGTAAACCAAATATTCACTTTGGAAAACTTAAGAGGCTATCAAAAAGTATAAAATATTAGGAAAAAAGTCATGTTACGGTCAGATTTCTTTACATGGACCTTAAGGAAAATTTTTATAATCTTTATATAAACAGATACTTTAAATGTTTAATAAAAAATTACATTTTTTGTATTTGTGTGATTGATCAGAGGCATGGTGTGTGTGACAAAGACTGCTTGAAAGAGAGGAGAGAAAAAGAGAGATAGACCGGGGGGAGAGAGAGAGAGAGAGAGAGATTTTAAATTTGTGTTGGTGTGTTTTGTTTTGTTTGTTTTTTTTTTGTTGCAGTTGCAATTTTTTGCTTAAACATATATCAAATAAAGCTTTAACTTTCTAAGAAGAGATGGGTGGGCCAGTAGATTGACGGCTTTATCTTTTACTGCATCTTGAATAGCATCGGGTTGAGGAGATTGTACAATATATATACATTGTATTTGAAATACGATCTTTTAAAATCAGAGGAAACGCTACAGAGGGTCTCAGTTACAGGTCAGTTCAAGAAAAAAGAAATATGAAGCATTGCTTTTTCAAGGTACCTGCATACTCAAATAAATACAGCGATATTCTTCTATGTGTCTATTCATGAGTTTGCAACTAGTAGCGATTTTTAATTTAGCCAACGGTAGAAATATGCAAATTTGCAGACGTTACAAAGCCGTGAGCTGACATTTCATATAGAATTTAGCCGCATTATTTCGTGCATTTCATGCAAAACACAATAAATTACAGCTCATTTGTCAGAATGAAACCGGCAAGCAAGGAAAAGCTGGTGGATTTTGCATGTTTTTTTCGTTAATTTTAGAAATAGATGAGACAGAATAAAAACGTTGACTATTTTGCAAATCTTAGCCTCGACCTCCGTCGGTGAAGATAATTTTTGTTTATTTTGGTCGCGCATGCTCGTAAATATGGGGCCTTTAAAGGGGTACGTAGAGCACACGAAAAATGGGCATTACAGCAGGAAATGTGGGCGGCTTGCATTTATCGCCGATATTCAGCTCATGTCACTATAACACAAACATATTTGAAAAGCATTAAAAATAATTATTTCCAATTGTTTGAAACAATAATTGTCTTTGAGAAATGATATTAATTTGTGGCTTGGTAAGTAGGTCTATATACATATACCTACATGTACCATTGTTGCCGGAAGTAACCGTTTTCTACTTAGTCAAATAGATGCAACTTGTTTTGCTAAATACCCTGCATTAGAAGTTTGTTTGGCAATATAGCTTATGATTTCCCTGCATTGAACCTTCCTCTAACTAATGGGAACTACTATATAATCAGTAAAAATTACTTCCCTTGAATAGAAGTGTCAAATCATCCTAATATACTGGTGGATGGTTTTAATATGTTCTCAATACCTTTTTATTGTGCGATAAAATGTATTTTAACATGAATTTATAATGTTTTAAGAAAAATTGAAGAAATATTTTCGCGCTGAAATCAGAAGTTGACAGGCGTCACATTACCCCTCGAGTCTATGTTGACAACATAAGTCAAGGTTGTGTGTACGCTGAAATGAAAAGTCGATATTTCAGTAAATATTTAACACTTTGACTCATGATTTCTGTTAGTCAGCTTCAAAACAAAGCCTCCGATAGATTTTGATCAAGACTTCCTTTCTACAGACTAGTTATAGAGGCATGTAACGGGAAACCTAAAAAGCCACCGACAATTCCTTGCCACTGGCTTTTCCTTGCTTGCTAGTATGGATCGGTCTATCTGTACCATATATCCAAATAAAACAACCTAAACGGAGAAGTGACAAGTAATTTGGGGGGGGGGGGCTATTTATGTATGTATAAGAATAGTTGGTTTTGGTAGCTGAATTCATTTATTTAATCTGATATACTCTGCCAGTCGTTTGATTGCTTTGGTACAATTCACAGCTCAATGGGAAGGGTTTTGCCGAAAGGAGGCAGCATATAGTGATCGCATCGTCTGTCCGTCCCGCTGTTGTGCGGAGCATTACCCAAAACGTATTGAAGGGAATCAATGGATATATCTATAGAGGACAATTAGAGGATGTGCAATGCACAACAATTCTAGTTTAATGATTTTTAATTTGTTACCCTTGGTTACATTCTTTTTCGTACGGAGTATAACTCGAAATGTTTTTATGATAAGATGTTGATACAATGAAGGGAAGTGCAATGTACAAGGAAAGCCATAACTCCAAGTTTATCATTAAGCTTGTAACAGCTCTTACTCTAGTTTCTGTTATTTCAGAAGATACACCTACACTGTTTGAAATTACACAAGAGAACAAAAGGAAATCATGGTTATCTTAATGCATTAAAAGAAGCGGTGCTATTGACAATCACATCTGCCATTCGGGGGCTGGTGTCACTATTTGTAGTATCAGCTCTTGTTTTTTATTTATCTATTATTTTTTTGTTATTTAGTTTGGTTTGTAGACGCTTTTGATTTCGAAATTTGCTTCTGAACTTCAATACGTTTCCTTTAATATTCGCTCACAATGTTTTTATATTTTACACGACTGAATGTTCCAGAAAAACTGGTTTCACTTTTCTCTGTTTTCTATACTAGAGCGCAGAATTTTATTAAATGTGAAACGGGAAAGGGGCCATACGTTTTGAATCTAATTTCAATTTCGAATCATGCGAATGTCTAGTTGAAACATTTTATGACAGATATCAACTGGTCTTAATCACAAAAAATGTTGTTTTTGTGCGTGTTTCCTCAATGCACTTATAACGAATGATAGGAGATAAGCAACAATTTGAAAGAAATGGAACTTTGCAGACGAAAAATGCGTTTTCGTATTATATTCTTGAAGAATAAAGCCCATTTAATAACTCATAGCATTGTGAATATCGGCCGAACAACAGTCTGTTGGGACCAATAGTCTCAAACTGGAATAAAAAACTGCAATGAGCCTATTGAGACTGGTTTTTCTCTTGCATTCTTGTAGGAATCTATGAGAGTAGAATGAAATTTATAATCAAAGGACAACCTATGAAAAGATCTGTAATTTATTGCTAGGAATTTTTTGCAATGACATATAATACAATAGTGAAAGAAAATAATCATTCACTTCATTAGTGATGTTGGTGCCTTATAATGCAGTGACGACGTATGACGGGGATTATAGTTTACACCAAGTCTGCCTGGCCTCCATAAAATGATTTTAAAAAATAACAGAGTTTTATATGACGTTGTCGTTACGTTTTTATTAACAAAGAAAGGTATTTCTCTTTAATACTGTTAGAGATTTTACAATCATATGCTTTCTGGCAAGTTTAATCGGCATGCTCGTGGCTGATTCTCACAAGATTACTTTGTTGTGGCGCAAACTGAACCAAGTACCAGAATCTGGTCTATGTTGCAGTAATTCTAAAATGTGACAAATTAATCATATGAAAAGCAGAAAAACAATACCGTGAACGAAAATACAGGCGGAGGTACATACGATCGGCTGAAATAAAATGTCTTATAGAAAGGAATGTGCTGAATGAATTCAAAAGATGACACAAGCCACATGACGGTGATGAATACGGAGAAAGGAGTTGTGGTTAATTTACTGAGAAGTCAACTCAAAGGTGAGTATACCGATACTGGTGTGGCTGATGTAGGGAATCCTCTTCCACTTCATCGGAACCATTTTCATCTAAAGCATAGTATAATACATTAATTAGACAAGATCAGCATGAGCTTTTAAATAATTTAAACATAAATATATCAAGTATTGTACATTAGCTATTTTTATAATACAGACACCTTAACATTGCATAAATCCATTGATCCATTCACAAGCCTGATTTACTTAAAACAAATATAATCTACAGCTTTTCTCAAAACTCACGAAATAAATAAAAGATAGTATATCACTCGGACAACTTTTTTGTATCATTTTACAACCAATATCAGTTATATGTTTGAGACTTTAAAAAATTTCATTGCAAACTTACAATGTGTGTCACTCCTTCTTCTCCTGTATCGTCTGATGACAGTAATGATAACTATAATCAACACGACACCAACAACACCTCCAATCACATACCCAACAATCTCTGCAGCTGGTGTTTTACTTTTCCCAGGACCGGCTGAGATGCATTACAATAAAGGAGATTTACTTTTGCTTAACTGTATTAACTGTATTTTTCCTAAATCAATTTGTTAATGATAAATCATACTCTCTAAAGAGGTAAATTCCGCCAACTGCTGTCATATGCCCTTTTGGTAGAAAAACTTAAAAGGAACTTGTGAAATTAGTTTTATGTTGAAAGCACTAAAGTAAGTAACATAAAAAAACATTTGCCCGCGATTTCTCGCACAATAATTCAGAGTGTGGAATTCTGATATGGTCGTGTTACGAGGCATGCGCGAGATAAATATTTGCCATTCTCAGTTAGAAATAAATTACGATTCCAAATATCGGGTTTTAAAAATATACTTCATTGAAATTACCTATTCTGAAAAAAATTACTACAGACATAAAAGTTTACGAAACCCGAATTACATTTAATAGTGTATCAATAAAAATTAAAGTCAGATCATCGACAAATTATTATCTTTCCAGAAACCACGAACCTATATACACATGTATGTAGGTCCGTGCAGAAACTCAGTCTCACCAGTTGGCCCCTAAAATAGTACATTCGGGTAGAGAAGTCGGGTTGTTCCATTGCACATGCGCCAATCCTTTACCCGAAAATTCAAAAGTGCTCATTGTTTGCTTGATACCGGTAACATCCTTTTAAATAGTATTAACACTAAACCGATTTTCTTGACAGTTTACACAAATGAAATCAATACACTATGACTTCTGAACGTCTAGAACCCGACTAGTTTTGAATTTTATAGCTTTTATTTTGCTTATAATAATGTATACGACAAACTTGTAACACGTGAGTATAACATACGAACCTTTCGTTGCGAACGATATCTCATTAGACATTTTAGCAGTCCCTCTTTGGTTTTTTGCAACCAGATATATGTTGTAAAATGCTGAACTCTCGAGATGTTTTAGCAAAAAAGATTCCACTCCTCCTTTTCCACCGGTTGAATCAAGAATGGGGTTTGGATCTAAGACAAATACAATAAATACGTTATCTTTTGTTTTCGAGAGAAAAATCTGCACCTGTAAAGCACTTCTGTCATTTACAACAAGTTAATGGCAATAAAAATTTGATTGATAAAAGAATAAACTGAGTGACGTGGTATAACAGAAAAACAAACTTTCAGCCACTCCGTAGATCTAAATGTGTAGAAGTAGATCTAGATTGTTTTTTTTTAAATAATGACAGTGCGTGAGTATGGTCTTCCCAAATGAGTTGTTTTACTAAAATGTGAGTCCAAATAATCCAAATTGTCTGTAGAAATAGGATGAAATCACTAACTGCTGTATTCCTTATTATTGACAGTTCCCTTTACTTCAAAGGACTGTTCACTGCCATAGTCAAACCCTGCATCCCAGCTTAAAACAACTGAATCCGAAGTTATATCGATATGTATCAAGTGTGTGACGGTCTCCGGTGGTCCTGTACCATACATATAAATATTAAGTTTTAAAGTTAAGTAAAACATATAAATAACGCCTATGCAATTTGTTATGTACATGTAGTTCGAAATGTAATTAAGGCCAACTTTGTATATCTTAATTTCTAAGATTGATGATTAGATACACTGAAAAACGTGTGTATGTTTAATATATTTTTAGAGCAAAACAACGCGATATTTTAAACATTCTCATTTTATTCCAGCACATATTATTCAGGCATTGACTGAGGAATGGGCAAATATTCCAGTTAATGCGAAAAAGATGCATGACCAGCATTCAATCTAACGGTAGCTATATATTGAATAATTGTGAGTTTTGACTTGTAGGGTGGTAGCTATATATTGAATAATTGTGAGTTTTGACTTGTAGGGTGATACATCTTGAAGCAATGAAATTTGTGTTTATCATGGTTGGATTTCTGTTAAATTTGGACATAACAGTGATATCGCAGTCCAGTTGATCGAAATAAAAAGTTTCATATAACTTTTTTTTTGCTTATTTAGGAAGTTATCTATTTCATTTATTCATATATTTAGGAAGTTATCTATTTCATTTATTCATATGGATTTTAATGATAAATATTATTAAGCAGTTAGCTACAACGCTATATTCTCCTAAAAATAGACAAACTGACAATATAATTATCTACATTTTCTTAGTGACTTCTTATAAGCTCTCATGTAATAAATATTTTCAGACACTTCCTGAGCAGAGACTACTGCTGTAATTACATATCAGTTTCTACATTTAATGATAACTCGTCTGACCTCTTTAGATAACAGGGACGCCTTATTGAAGTTTGACGGGCAAATTGTAAAGTTTCAGGAAGAGAATTTAACTAATTGGCAAGAAAATGAACCAGCACTAAAGAAGTATCATTTTCCTCGTCGAAATGCCTGGAATTGTTAAGTTATAGAACACACAAGAAATATGTCATTATAATGATACGATAGATTATCTTTCGATATTACAAACCATAATTAAATGCCAAGGATACGTTTTCAGCTGCACATGCAATAATACCAGAAGCATTTTTGAAGTGATTACACATGAAAAATACCACAACTTTAACCTCATTGGTCCCTCGGTAGCATTTGATTTATTTTTTACGAAGAGAAGCATTTAACAAGAAGTTGAGTTACATGGTATTCAGCAAGTAATTACCAGCCTAATCAACTTTCAATGGATACACAGGCAAATCTAAAAAACATAAGGAATTTGACTCTACACTGTTTATGGATTTTCATTTCACCCGGATTACTTACTCACTGTGAACTTCATCAAGAATCTTATACGATCTCGGTTAAATAGCACTACAATATCTATAACTATGAAATACTCATCTCGTGTTGTTTATATGGCCTACAGCGGATTAATCAAGTTACTATACAGACTCTGCGAATGCTACATCTAATTATGTAATTATTTTAGTATGACAGTCGCGCAAGGCTTTGCTAAATAGTAACTGTTTAATGGTCACGAATATGGTCTCAATCAGTGCACACTTCTAGATATTAATGTGAACACAGCATGTTGCCCAGATAATGTACTTACCATCAGCTAGTATTTCGTAGACTGTTTTGAAATGTCCAGCCTCATTTGTCATGTTTAGTACAAATTTCCCGAAATCTTCAACTACGACGTTTTCTATGCGTACTTCGCTGGTATAGCCGGTATCTGTACTGTTAACCGGGATACTATTATGAAACCACTGATATTCCGGTACTGGATACCCTACAGCGTGCATGCTTAGTACAACAACCTCGCCAAGGCGTGGTTTAAATGTAGAATTTGTTGTCCGAGCAGGGTCTGGTTGAGGTGCACCTGTAACATGGCATTATTAGCGCTCCATTACATGTTACTGACATCCGTCATAAGAAATTATACCAGTTTAAATATTAATTAGCAAAGAAACAATGCAAAATAAAAAATAACGGGATTTGTTATAAAATTATTTAAGAGTATTGCGACAGTAAAATGTTTAAGCAAAGATGAACGTAGTGCTATATAACCGTTAAAATCAATATGATAATGCTGTTTACCATATGGTGAGAATATGACAGACTCGGGGGCGGGTGGAGATCGTCCACGGCTGTTCTTAGAAATAACTGTAACATTATATATGGTGTCTTTTACCAGCTTACACACCGTGCAGCTAAAGGGATCTCCGCCTCTACCACTTGTCAGATCCGTACAGTTCTCAAGCACTGCCAAAAAAGGCAACGTTGGATTATCAACATTTATCAACACACTTTCAATATATTTTAGTATCTTTTACCAGTAAATTTACAAAATTGTAATTCGTTTTGATTAATTCAAAAACAAAGCAAAACTCACCTTTATCCCAAAACAAATTAAATAGTAAATTTACAACCCTAGATGAGCATCTTCCTGTATGGTCTAACAAAATTAATAACGTCATTTATTTAACGCTGTCATTATATAAAGGATAAAGTACTTTATTTCACCTGCCATTTTTGCCTGTTTGTTTCTGCTAATAATAAAAGTTTGAGTTCTGTTGTAGTTATATCCAGTCGTAAAATTGAGATGAGCACACGTTTCATTGATATCAAACACGCCTAGATTCGAAACGGGCTCTGGTGGACCTGAAATAATTGTATAAACTGTAGTTCTCAAATAAAGCATATAACAATTCAGAGTTTGTCGATGTACCATCCATACGTATTCCCATTTTATATTTGTTTTTCAATGAGGCGGGAAATACAAATTCCATGTTATGATTATGAACAAAAAAGAAAATAATTTAATTTAACATGGAAAAGAATTAAATTGACAATAATACAAAAAAAACTTTTCTTACCGAGTACTATGTAACAAGCAGCATTCTTTCAAATTGTCTTTACTTTTCATACACGACTTACCAAACCTACCATTTTTATGTATAGTTGGCCTTAAAATGTGAACACGGTACTATAAGACATTATAACTATACTTGTTTTAGTATTATTACTTGCTGAAACTATTCTATTTATTTTACACTTACATTTTCATTGTACCAGCTGTCAAAAAGTTACCTCTACGAATACACATAAAATTTACCGTCTGCAACAACTTGGTACTCCTGTGTGTAAATGCCGGCTGCATTTGTGATATTAAGTGTATACGTCCCGTAGTTGTTGACGGCGACTTTCGGTATTCCAACTGTACTATTGTACTTATCGTCCGTACTGTTAACTTGTGCCCCATTATGCGACCAGTAGTACTCAGGTACCGGGTATCCTCGTGCATGCATGGTGATGGTTAAACTGTTTCCAAGCCGGGGTGTATACGTTGTATCAAATGGAAATCTTGGATCAGGTCCAGGTTTACCTTAACACAATCATAATGCTAACCAAATTAATAGTTTGTACTAAAAAGAAAATACAATGCAGTATAACGTTAGGCTGTGTTTCTTCTACAATACTTTAAGATAACTACTAGTTATGACTTGTAAAAAGAATTTTCAGATGTTAACACCAATATTAAGCAACTTTTATCAAAATTTATGAGACAAGAAATGACATAATCTTCTTGTGTGAGAATGGAGCATCCTAATTTTTTTTCAAAATTTTTCAAATGGCAACTTAGTGATAAGAATACATTTATGGAAAACTTGGGTTTACAAATTCATAAACTTCATCGGTTAAGACAAAATGGTGAACTGATGACAATGTCTCTATTTCTTAATTTATTTTCAAAGCAATTTTTGTCGATTCTTTTATTAAAACAAAACCTGCTACCATCCATAATTTGGACATATCTGAGTCTTCTCCAAGAGGTTACTTGTATATATGAAAACATAGCCTAAAAAGCATAGGTTATATTTTGCGTTAGTTATTCACCCTGAATGGGCGTTTTAAAGTATTTAGTAAACGAATGTGTAGGAATTTGTGTCAAATAGGAATACTGTTACAATGTATATATTCTTGACGTATATTCTATCAAAATTGTATCTGAGAAAAGTATTTAATTGTAATCAATAATTTTATCCTCAAATAAGACCTATAAAAATTCTTTCTCATACCCAGCAATATAACAGTATTTCCTTCTATTACAATTACGGTCCATGCAGTTTATTTGTCAAATATACGAATTTCGACAACTATTTATAACAATTTGTTGCTTACTCGTCATTATGCGTTTTACTTTTTGATCATTTGTCTATGAACGATAGTATTTTTGTAAGCATAATCTATAATACGGACACACCAGAAGAAGATGGCAATGCCTTTGAATTACATTCATTTCATTTACGCATATTTTATAATTTATATAAGAGTCTAAATCTAACATTTTCATTCATTACTCTATGAGCTAAACATTTGAAACGAGTCGAAGATACATGGCATTCTACAATTTACATTTTTGACGCAGTTTATTTACCATCAGTTTCAAAACAATTTTTTAATGTACAATAAGTTTCCAACCTAAATGAATTACAATTATGATCTATTTATTTTCGAGAACCATTTTTGTTAATACTGATATGTACGTTGAATTACAGTTTTCAGTTGCATAACATTAACATCTGGATTATTTAATAAAAAATGCAAAGCCAAACTCTTCGAAAATATTCTTAACATCATAGGCCCAAGTTTAGCATTCTCTCGTCATTAACACTCTGAATAACAACGAATTTGGTTGCTTCATGCAACAATGAAACACAAGAACATAATAATTTGCATTTTACGCTACACAAATGAACAGTAGTTGAATGTCTGTTGTCGAACTCAAAATAGCTGTTTTAGAAACATTTCACTCAATTTCAGGTGCGTAACCAAACCCGTAACTTTCAGAATCGTAAGTTAGGAAAGTTATTACTATACTATCAAAACGATTAACCTTTTCTGATATTTCGAGAGACAGTGAGCCAAATTATTGAATTAAATGCATACAGAGCATTTAAAGCCTGGTCATATACAGTGTTTTGTGCTTGATGGAAAGTGAATTTATCAACCAGTTCGAATATTGCATTTTCATATCTAAATTCTACATATACTAAATATTTCCCTTTTCGCACATCATAATAACTGTAGTATGGTTAACTAAAACTTTGGGAGGAGAAAATTATTTCATCTGTAATAAATAACATGAAAACTTGGGGAAGAATCTACAACGTCATCATATATATATATTTCTACATAATCATTGATAAAAAGATCAACAACATTGGATACAATACACCTACCTGATTTAGAACAGTGTTACATTCAAAATAATTACGTAACCTTTTTTTCTAACACAGGTTTAAACACTTTCATGTATTACATTTTTACAATTTTAGTAGATGCCCCATATCTTATTAATTTAAACCAGTTTCTTTCTATGTAAACAACGTCAAAGTCTCTGCGAAAATCAATGAAAGCACAGGATAATTTCTTTTCCTTTGTATTATTCATTTTGTCTATAAACAAAGTTAAAACAAAAACTTTAAGATGGTTTCCATAACTTAGGTTTTTTGTCGAAATCAATATTGGTAATCGGACAATAACTTACTTGATTCTACCCAAGTGCGAATGCGCGCATCTACAATCACACACTTTTAAAAAAATACATTCATAAAAGTTAGTACCTCTTTAGTTGTAAATATTATTAAGGTTACCCTTCTATCGTACTGGTATGATCATGCTATTTGTCAATATTTCAAGATATTGACTGTTCTTTTGCATAAGATTTGAAAGAACAGGATTTAAAATATATTTAATCAACATCTCCATTTTTGCTTCATTTTAAATATGCCTTCACTAATTAAACATCAAACTGAATAGCAACATTTTCTTTTTGAAAATTATTGTAACAATAGACCCTTTCTGTTCGTTACTAAGAGCATTATTCTCTGAAAAAGGATTTTAAAAATGCTCAATCTTTTCTTTACATATATCTCCATGGTTTGACTATTTTTATTTGAAATTTCGAATTTCCTTACACCTTAACAAAAAGGTTTGCTGCTGAGATAATACTGTCAAAGGATTCCAATGTCATTTAAGGTGTTTAAAAGTTGTAAACTCGTATAGATTAAGATAAATACAGAACAGAGCTATCTTTTACTTATAGATTAAATGAACTCATACTTATCATAATAAATGATTTTAAGATGTTATTCGGTATTCAGTTAGCATTTAAAATTGTCATACTGACATTGCAGCAAAAGAAACTTTAAAAACCAAACTAAAAAATGTTACAAAGTTTGGATTATTCGGGGAATATGTAAATTCATAACTGTCTTGCCGTAAGTGGAAAAAGTTACAGCGTTGGGAATGTGTGTCGAGTTGCCATGGCTGTTCCCAGACATTACTGTCAGGCTGTATCCTGTGCTGTCTTTTAGATTAACGATCACTAGTGTAATATTTCTGCCGCCACTATCACCCGGGGAATCCATTACTTTTCTCTTGAAGTCTAAAATGTGAGAAAGTTACATTTACTTCATCATACATTTACTTCAGTCTACATTTACTTCATAATGAATGAAAACACCTGTCCGACTGACGGTTTAAAGTTACACAAACATTTCGTCAATACTTAAGGTCATAGTTTTGTCATAACTAAGAAACATGCCAATCTAACTATAGTTTAACAACACTAAGCTTGACTTTCTCATTCTCTTCTCCATTCCTAAAATGGAATTCATGCTCACTGAACATTGTTTATTTAAAAGGTATCTTCTGATAAAAGCTTTAAATAACATAACATAACATAACATAACATAACATAACATAACATAACATAACATAACATAACATAACATAACATAACATAACATAACATAACATAACATAACATAACATAACATAACATAACATAATGCTTATATGAGTTTTAAAAGGAACTTAACAATTAAGAAGTACTCTAAATAAGAACAGAGAACGAGAATACTAGCATAACTATTTCATTTTTTTATTTAATTTTTAAGTTAATCTGTAACTTGACGAATCGCTAATTGGTCACACATTACAGAAATAATGATTAAAGAAATCTTGGAAGCGGTATACCGGTAAGATTACCATCCACCTCTCTCAATATGTAGAAAGTTTGTCTGTCGTTGTTGTCAAACCCCGTCACGAAACTGAGGTTAACAGTGTTGGTTGTGACGCCAGACACCTCGAGATCAGTGACAGGATCAGGAGAACCTGGGGTGTGAAAATGCGGATAAAAGTCCAGGTAATAACATTAAAGTATTTTTCTTAAACGATGTGACATGTAGATATACATAATGCAAACATTATAAGTTAAAACTATACCAAAAGAAAAGATTGGGAAAATAATTGTATTTCATAGTGGATTACTTTTATCATAACTGTAGATTCTACTGACATTTACCAATTTCATGATCAGAATTGCAAGAAAAATGCAGGATAGTTTCCTTTGAATTTCTGTTGATTATTATGCCGTTTATATCTCCCATAGACAACAAGCTCAAAAAATCTCATTTAAATTACAAAAAAAGTAACGCTTTGTAAATAGAGCAATATTTCGAAACGTATATGAATAACAGCAGAAATATTTTTTATCATAATTTGAATTTACTTACATAGAACAGTAATGTATTCCGAGACTGAAGCGTTCGCTAGATCATTCTCACAACTCAGAAGGTATTGCCCTGTGTTTGTACAGTTTACAGAAGGAATACTGATGTTGAAGGTCCCCTCTGATTCCTTTCGAAGAAACCATGCCCTGCCATCATTGAGAGACTTGAAAGTGGTTGTAGGAAGTGGATTACCCTCCACTTTAACTCGCAAACGAAAATCATCGTTTAGAGGAACTTTTGTTGAGGTAATATTCACCACAGATAATATCTTTGCAGGATCTAGTAAATACAAGTTTATGTAGTTATAAATTTGTAATGTGTATGATCAGTACATGTAAGTTGCAGACGAACCAACGCCCCGTAAGTTCGAAATTGTTTGAGCTTAAATATCTATTAAACGACGACTTTAGATTTAAGGTTTCAGTACTTAACCCATTACTGGTGTCGAGTGTCTATTGAAATAATACGTTTTTCAATCAACTTCGCCACGAATCAGGCGACAACTACAATGTCTGATCATGATTTAAATTGTAAATTTTTGAATCTTTGAATCTTACTTGTCTCTAATTAAAAAAATAGACTAGACCAAAGAAGAAGCCAGAAGATCCCATTGTAAAAATCTACGTATAACTGGGTTGATGTCGGAAAAGGAGTTTTCGGGCTTTTAACATTGTTGCTGTACTTTTAGAAAAATTAGCAATGGGGAGAATACTTACATACCACATTCAAGAACAATGTGTATACAGTTTTTTGTAAATTTGGTTGTCCTGTTTCATCTGTGTAAGTTGTATTAAGACTGTTATTGTAAGCAATACACCAGTACAATCCAGTCAGACTTCGTGTAATATTTGTTATGTTTAATGTTCTACCATCACTAAAAGCACGTCCGTCATGTGTCCAATAAACTCGGCCCGTGGCTGTAGCGTTACACATCAATGTTACATTTTCACCTTCTACCACATCCCTGTAGTCGATTGTGGCACTTAAGTCTGAAACTTTACAAATTATATTTATCACCAAGTCGAGCACATGTTTTGACCATTGTTAAACACTGCTCAATTGGCAGTGTTTAAGAGGGGTAGATAAAGACCGGCGTCACGGGAAAAAGGGCCTTCGGAAATTTCTTACATTATTTGGTAAGAATGGGTTGAAAAAATCACAAACGTTGCATGTTGTCATCCTCTTAAAATGCGAATCCAGTATTAGAAACTTAAAGCAAGTAGATTTTCCTGAGCAGAAACATCCCCTTTATTTCAAAATTCTATAAGGCATGAATGCATTGCCATGGCAAAAGCGACATGATTATTTTTACTTAATTTGGAGGAATAAGTATATCATGAAAGAGGTCGTACAACTTCCATGAACTATAAAAAGAGTATATAATTTGCCATCAAATATGTATGAGACTATTGCTGCCCATTTAAACGGAAAGCAGTATTGACGCCAAATTATCATATGACGTCATTTGATAGAGCAAGCAGTGACGCCTTCGGTATATGTATTGCGGATGTTACAATTTTGAATCTGCTGGATATATGAACTTTTGACACATTAATATTGAAGTACTTTTTATTCAAAATATACAAAAACAAATTAAGTACTTTGTCCGAATGCCCTTTTCCCCGTGTCGCCATTCAATAAATCATAAAATTTTAGGTTTTATATCGTTTTGTTTAATGGACAATTTACAACGGACAATTTTAATAGCATCGAATAAAAAACAAATATACAGAATAAAAGATGATTGTATGTAATCTTTAGAAACAACAGGCACTGACTGACTATATGAATCTAAATGCGTAAGCTTTGCTTAAATCTGCTGGATATATGAACAGCAATAGTCTCATACATATTTGATGGTAATATATTTGAAGTCTGATATCAAATTTTGAGAGTGAGCTATTTAACTTTCCTATGAAAAATTTATTCTTATCAACCATTTTGCGAAGGAAATCGACGACAGTAAAATGAAGCAGTATTAGTACCTAAACTTCCGATACAGGCAAAAGTAAGTTACTTTCAAGTAACTAGTACTTTTTCAAGTGTCTTATACAGGTTTTATTTATTGTCGGTATGGGTATCGGTATTACTACGTTACCATTAATCATGTATGATAAGTCGACATTTTGTCCATGAAAGCAAAAGTCAGTCCCCCTGAATAACCTACATAGTGCATATGGTTCTAACAAGACATATCAGCTTGATCACGCCGTGTACATTCATGCCGATGATGGAAATAACGTGAAAAGGAATTAAATTTTTGTCTTTCTTTTGAATGTTTACAAATTCCGCCATTTAAGTTATAATTAATTGCACTGTTTCCGGGATTTTGTTCACCTTGATGTGTAAATGTACTATGTTACTTAAGTGATTTCAAATACCTGTATACGTTTGTTTTTAGTTTTACAACAACTGTCAATTCAAGGCGTTAATGGTTGTGAAAGCCCTGTTAGTGACTGATACAATGTATTACAATTTTGTATCTACTGGATATAGGAATTTTTGACACATTAATATTGTAAGACCTTTTATTCAAAATATACAAAAAGTACAAATAAAAATATGCAAATAAAGTACTTTGTCTAAAGGCCATTTTCCCCATGTCGCCGTTCTATAAGTCATAAAATTCTAGGCAAATCTTTTTTTGGTTATCTTAAACTATGTGAATTGTGAGTTGGACAATTTACAACGGAAAATTTCAACAGTATAAAAAAAGAAACAAACCGAATAAAAGATAACAGTATGCTATATTTAAAAAACAATAGGCAACTGACTATAAAAAAATATGAATTGAACTGTTTGAGCTTTATTTGCTACTGGTGTTTTGGTTAACTGTTTTAAATGTTTTCAATTTTGCTAATTCGGTGGGGAAAGATAGCTAATTCACTT
>JAFMSR010000016.1:12978584-13063584 GCA_022818135.1 Saxidomus purpurata
ATTGACCAAAGTCTTCTGCAGCTAGTTCGTTTAAGTCTAATTCAGTTGTATTCCTGGTGTCCGTATGGTTAATCAGTTGTGTACCATTATGCCACCACTGATATGTTGGTTTAGAGACGCTTATCACATGGACAATGATTCCTACGCTGTCACCTACACGTGGTTTAATTGTCTTGTTCAAGGGGAAGTTTGGGTCTAGTTTCGGGGGACCTTAAGTAACAAACATAGCTAAGTAGAAAGTTTTTAAGCTAACGTCTTACAGTAGCTTCTACTGACATTTACCCATTTCATGATCAGAATTCATTACAAAATGCAGGATAGTTTCCCTTGAATTTCTGTTGATTATTATGCCGTTTATCTCTCATTGACAACAATCACAAATCTTATTTAACTTATAAAAAATACCGCTTTAAAAATAGAGCAATATTTCTAAACGTACATTGTATATGAATAACAGCAGAAATTTTTTTTATCATAATTTGAATTTACTTACACAGAACAGTAATGTATTCCGTGACTGAAGCGTTCGCTAGATCATTCTCACAACTCAGAAGGTATTGCCCTGTGTTTGTACAGTTTACAGAAGGAATACTGATGTCGAAGGTCCCCTCTGATGTCTGAAGAAACCATGTTCTGCCATCATTGAGAGACTTTAAAGTGGTTGTAGGGCTTGGGCGACCCTCCACTTTAACTCGCATACGAAAATCTTCGTATAGAGGAACTTTTGTTGAGGTAATATTCACAGATAATATCTTTGCAGGATCTAGTAAATAAAAGTTTATGTAGTTATTTAATAAATTTGTAATGTGTATGATCAGTACATGTAAGTTGCAGACGAACCAACGCTTAGTAATTTCGAAATTGTTTGAGCTTAAATGTCGATTAAACTACTTCAGATTTAAGGTTTCAGTACTTAACCCATTTATGGTGTCTAGTGTCTATTGAAATAATACGTTTTTCAATTAACTTTGCCACGAATCAGACGACAAATACAATGTCATCTGCTCATGATTTTAATTGTACTTTTTTTAATCTTTTGGAGTTTGCAAAACGCCCCTAATTAAAGAAATAGACTAGACTTAAGTAGAAGCCAGAAGATCCCATTGTAAAAATCTACGTATAACTCGATTGATGTCGGAAAAGGGGTTTTCGGGCTTTTAATATTGTTGCTGTAGTTTAAGAAAAATAAGCAATGGGGATAATACTTACATAACACATTCAAGAACAATGTGTATACATCTTCTTGTAAATGTGGTTGTCCTGTTTCATTTGTGTAACCGGTATCATAAGCAGTACATGTGTACAATCCATCCAAATTACGTGTAATATTTGTTATGCTTAATGTTCTATTATTATTAAAAGCTCTTCCGTTGCGTGTCCAATAAACTCGGCCCTTGCCTGTAGCGTTACACACCACTGTTACATTCTCACCTTCTACCACATCCCTGTAGTCGATTGGGGCACTTAAGTCTGAAACTTTACATAGTATATTTGTCACAATGCCGAGCATATGTTTGGACCATTGTTTCACAATGTTAAGTAGCCAGTTTTTAAGAAGGTTACATATTAAACTAGACCTATCACTAAATGTGATTAATACCCCCCGAAAGCCTGCTTTATAAACTGAGGAAGTTCGTAGTAACAGAATACCTTGCAAAAAAACTGAAATGGAGATATTGTTCTGTAATTTGTCAAGATAGAGTTATAGTTCTTGTACAGTACACTTCTTCTCATTGTGCTGGATCATTGTATGAAGTTGTACTGAATTCCAACCAGTAGTTTTTAAGTAATGCCCTGGAAAAGTAAAAGTAACAAAGGGCAATAACTCTGTAATTAGTCAAGATGCAGCTATAATTCGTGTGCACTGCACTCTCATTCATTGTGCTTGACCATTGTATGAAGTTATATTGAATTCCAACCAGCAGTTTTTGAATTAAGCTCTTGACAAGTTAAAGTAACAAAGGGCAATAACTATGTAATTAGTCAAGATAGAGTTATGATTCTTGTGCACTGCACTTCCTCTTAATGCACTTGACCATTGTATGAAGTTGTATTGAATTCTAACAAAGGGCAATTTCTCTGTAATTAGTCAAGATGGAGTTATGATTACTATACACTGCACTTCCTGTTATTATGCTTGAGCATTGTATGAGGTTGTACTGAATTCCAACCAGTAGTTTTCGAATTATGCTCCGGACAAGGAAAAGAAACAAAGGGCAATAACTTTGTAATTAGTCAAGATAGAGTTATGATTCTTGTGCACTGCACTTCCTTGTAATGCACTTGACCATTGTATGGAGTTGTATTGAATTATAACCAGTAGTTTTCAAGTTCTGCTCCGGACAAGGAAAAGTAACAAAGGGCAATAACTCTTTAATTACTCAAGATAAAGTTATGGTTCTTGTGCACTGCACTTCCTCTTAATGTGCTTGACCATTGTATAAAGTTGTATTGACTTCAAACGAGTAGTTTTCGAATTATGGTCTGGACAAGGAAAAGTACAAACTGCAATAACTCTGTAATTAGTCAAGATGAAGTTATGGTTCTTGTGCATTGCACTTCCTCTCAATGTACTTGGCCATTGTATGAAGTTGTATTGAATTCCAACGAGTAGTTTTCAAGTTATGCTCCAGACAAGGAAAATGCAATGGACCGACCGACCGACCACCGGATGACTCCTCTATACCCCCCTAAACTTAGTTTCGGTGGTATAATGACTGGCCTCACGGGAAAAGGGGCATTCAGACATATTTTACATTATTCGGTAACAATAGGCTGAAAAGTTATAAAACTTTTCATGTTGTCATCCTCTTTAAATGTGAAACCAGTGTTAGAAACTTAATAGCTAGTATATTTTTATGAGCAGAAACATCCCTTTGATTTCAACAAATTGACATGGCAACAGCGATTCGACATACAATAAGATTTTAGGTATGTATATATTTTGTTTTTTAATTACATGAGTTTTGAGTTGAAGTTCTTACATAAAATTTCCGTAATATCGAATAAAAAGAAACAAACCTATGGTGGCATATTTCTGCCACCACATAACCACTTAATTACCACGTTAATTATCATGATAAATATCTGATTAACGCGTTAATTTTTATGTTAACAGATACTATGTCAACACAAAAAAGTGTATGTTACTGCCCACTACTGCCAACAGATACCTACATAATGATATTTTAGATATCTATTAAGTGGTTAACGTGTTATGTAACTAGTTAGTCAGATAAGTATCGTGATAATTATGTCGTTAACTAGTTAGTGAGATAAGTATCGTGATAATTATGTGGTTAACTAGTTATGTAACTAGTTAGTCAGATAAATATCGTGATAATTATGTCGTTAACTAGTTATGTAACTAGTTAGTCAGATAATTATCGTGTTAATTATCTGATTAACTAGTTACAAAACTAGTTAACGACATAATTATCACGATTCTTATCTGACTAACTAGTAAATAAATATCGTGATAATTATGTGGTTAACTAGTTATGTAACTAGTTAATAAGATAATTAACACGATAATTATGTCGTTAACTAGTTATGTAACTAGTAAGTCAGATAAGTATCGTGATAATTATGTCGTTAACTAGTTAGTCAGATAAGTATCGTGATAATTATGTCGTTAACTAGTCAGTCAGATAAGTATCATGATAATTATGTGGTTAACTAGTTATGTAACTAGTTAGTCAGATAAATATCGTGATAATTATGTCGTTAACTAGTTATGTAACCAGTAAGTCAGATAATTATCGTGTAAATTATCTGATTAACTAGTTACATAACTAGTTAACGACATAATTATGACGATACTTATCTGACTAACTAGTAAATAAGTATCGTGATAATTATGTGGTTAACTAGTTATGTAACTAGTTAATCAGATAATTAACACGATAATTATCTGACTAACTAGTTACATAACTAGTTAACGACATAATTATCACGATTTTTATCTGAGTAACTAGTTACATAAGTAGTTAACCACATAATTATCACAATACTTATTAACTAGTAAGTCAGATAAGTATCGTGATAATTATGTGGTTAACTAGTTATGTAACTAGTTAATCAGATAATTAACACGATATTTATGTCGTTAACTAGTTATGTAACTAGTAAGTCAGATAAGTATCGTGATAATTATGTTGTTAACTAGTTAGTCAAATAAGTATCGTGATAATTATGTGGTTAACTAGTTATGTATCTAGTTAGTCAGATAAATATCGTGATAATTATGTCGTTAACTAGTTATGTAACTAGTTAGTCAGATAAGTATCGTGATAATTATGTCGTTTACTAGTTAGTCGGATAAGTATCGTGATAATTATGTCGTTTACTAGTTATGTTACTAGTTAATCAGATAATTAACACGATATTTATGTCGTTAACTAGTTATGTAACTAGTTAGTCAGATAAGTATCGTGATAATTATGTCGTTAACTAGTTAGTCAAATAAGTATCGTGATAATTATGTGGTTAACTAGTTATGTATCTAGTTAGTCAAATAAATATCGTGATAATTATGTCGTTAACTAGTTATGTAACTAGTTAGTCAGATAAGTATCGTGATAATTATGACGTTTACTAGTTAGTCAGATAAGTATCGTGATAATTATGTCGTTTACTAGTTATGTTACTAGTTAGTCAGATAAATATCGTGATAATTATGTGGTTAACTGGTTATGTAACTAGTTAATCAGATAATTAACACGATAATTATCTGACTAACTAGTTACATAACTAGTTAACCACATAATTATCACGATACTTAATAACTAGTTAGTCAGATAAGTATCGTGATAATTGTGTGGTTAACTAGTTATGTAACTCGTTAGTCAGATAATTATCGTGTTAATTATCTGACTAACTAGTTACATAACTAGTTAACGACATAATTATCACGATACTTATCTGACTAACTAGTTACATAACTAGTTAACGACATAATTATCACGATATTTATCTGACTAACTAGTTACATAACTAGTTAACCACATAATTATCACGATACTTATCTCACTAACTAGTTACATAACACGTTAACCACTTAATAGATATCTAAAATATCATTATGTAGGTATCTGTTGGCAGTAGTGGGCAGTAACATACACTTTTTTGTGTTGACATAAGTATCTGTCAACATAAAAATTAACGTGTTAATCAGATATTTATCATGATAATAAAGTGACTAACTAGTTAATATAACGTGATAACTAATTAATATAACGTGATAATTAAGTGGTTATGTGGTGGCAGAAATATGCCACCATACAAACCGAATAAAATATGACTTGTTATCTTTAAAAACAATAAACAGATGATTATATAGAGGATAATTGTTGGTTTCGGTGTAAGATCACGATATAATTTCTCCGAGTGGGCACCAAAAGTGATATTTTCATGAGTAATTTGCCTCTAGGTTTCTTTATTTGATGTTAGAATTTAAATATTTAGGCGCTGTTTGCTACTGGTGTATTGGTTAATTTGTTATAATGTTTTCAATTTTGCTAAATTTTTTGCGTCGAAATTCGGTGGACAAGGTAGTTTATCAATTTTAAATAAAACATTCCAACGTTCTATATTCAAGTTACTTTTTTCAAGTGTTTTACTATGTTACTATTAGTCATGTATGATAAGTCGACATTTGTCATGAAAATCGCAATACTCAGTCCCCCTGAATAATCTAAAAAGTGCACATAGATTTTACAATACGTATCAGCTTGATCACGCCGTGTACATACATGTAGATGATTGAAATACCGTGAAAAGGAAATAAAATTTTGTCTTTCTTTTGAATGTTTACAAATTTCATCATTTAAGTTATAATTAATTGCACTTCCGGGCATTTGTTCACCATGATGTGTCAATGTATTATATTACTTGAGTAATTTCAAATACCAGTATACGTTTGTTTCTAGTTTTACAACAACTGACAATGCAAGGCTGATAGTGACTGGTACAATAGAATTTTATAATGAATAGACTCTTTCAAAGAGTCCTTGCGTCAACTATTTGATTATTTTGCATATTACAAAACAGAGGGAATACATTTTCAGTTTTGTAAGAGGTTGTGAATCTGAACTCTCATACATGTAATGGTGCTCTTTATAGGCAACTGGGCAGATAGTTAACACAGTTAGACCTTTAATTAAACAAATAAATATGAATTATTTAGTACTTGTTTAAAGTAGTAAAATCTTATATATAGGTATACCTGTTGCAAGATCGCTATTGAATGGATACAATATTTGGTTTTTATATGTTAGATGTAAGATAAGCAGATACGCCTGACGTTGAACTTTTGTTGAGTGCAATATTTGATAATGTTTATGGATACAAATATGTATTTTATCTTCTTTTGCTTGCGAGCTCGCTATTTTGTCTGTTCTAGACAAAAACCGACATAGTATACATTATTCTTAAGCACATTTAGACTATTAAGAAGTGTAGTACGTTGAAAATATCTTACTCCGAAACGAAAAGTACTATCCGTGGCGAATATCGTTGTTAACACGATAATTATCTGACTAACTAGTTACATAACTAGTTAACGACATAATTATCACGATTTTTATCTGAGTAACTAGTTACATAAGTAGTTAACCACATAATTATCACAATACTTATTAACTAGTAAGTCAGATAAGTATCGTGATAATTATGTGGTTAACTAGTTATGTAACTAGTTAATCAGATAATTAACACGATATTTATGTCGTTAACTAGTTATGTAACTAGTAAGTCAGATAAGTATCGTGATAATTATGTTGTTAACTAGTTAGTCAAATAAGTATCGTGATAATTATGTGGTTAACTAGTTATGTATCTAGTTAGTCAGATAAATATCGTGATAATTATGTCGTTAACTAGTTATGTAACTAGTTAGTCAGATAAGTATCGTGATAATTATGTCGTTTACTAGTTAGTCGGATAAGTATCGTGATAATTATGTCGTTTACTAGTTATGTTACTAGTTAATCAGATAATTAACACGATATTTATGTCGTTAACTAGTTATGTAACTAGTTAGTCAGATAAGTATCGTGATAATTATGTCGTTAACTAGTTAGTCAAATAAGTATCGTGATAATTATGTGGTTAACTAGTTATGTATCTAGTTAGTCAAATAAATATCGTGATAATTATGTCGTTAACTAGTTATGTAACTAGTTAGTCAGATAAGTATCGTGATAATTATGACGTTTACTAGTTAGTCAGATAAGTATCGTGATAATTATGTCGTTTACTAGTTATGTTACTAGTTAGTCAGATAAATATCGTGATAATTATGTGGTTAACTGGTTATGTAACTAGTTAATCAGATAATTAACACGATAATTATCTGACTAACTAGTTACATAACTAGTTAACCACATAATTATCACGATACTTAATAACTAGTTAGTCAGATAAGTATCGTGATAATTGTGTGGTTAACTAGTTATGTAACTCGTTAGTCAGATAATTATCGTGTTAATTATCTGACTAACTAGTTACATAACTAGTTAACGACATAATTATCACGATACTTATCTGACTAACTAGTTACATAACTAGTTAACGACATAATTATCACGATATTTATCTGACTAACTAGTTACATAACTAGTTAACCACATAATTATCACGATACTTATCTCACTAACTAGTTACATAACACGTTAACCACTTAATAGATATCTAAAATATCATTATGTAGGTATCTGTTGGCAGTAGTGGGCAGTAACATACACTTTTTTGTGTTGACATAAGTATCTGTCAACATAAAAATTAACGTGTTAATCAGATATTTATCATGATAATAAAGTGACTAACTAGTTAATATAACGTGATAACTAATTAATATAACGTGATAATTAAGTGGTTATGTGGTGGCAGAAATATGCCACCATACAAACCGAATAAAATATGACTTGTTATCTTTAAAAACAATAAACAGATGATTATATAGAGGATAATTGTTGGTTTCGGTGTAAGATCACGATATAATTTCTCCGAGTGGGCACCAAAAGTGATATTTTCATGAGTAATTTGCCTCTAGGTTTCTTTATTTGATGTTAGAATTTAAATATTTAGGCGCTGTTTGCTACTGGTGTATTGGTTAATTTGTTATAATGTTTTCAATTTTGCTAAATTTTTTCGTCGAAATTCGGTGGACAAGGTAGTTTATCAATTTTAAATAAAACATTCCAACGTTCTATATTCAAGTTACTTTTTTCAAGTGTTTTACTATGTTACTATTAGTCATGTATGATAAGTCGACATTTGTCATGAAAATCGCAATACTCAGTCCCCCTGAATAATCTAAAAAGTGCACATAGATTTTACAATACGTATCAGCTTGATCACGCCGTGTACATACATGTAGATGATTGAAATACCGTGAAAAGGAAATAAAATTTTGTCTTTCTTTTGAATGTTTACAAATTTCATCATTTAAGTTATAATTAATTGCACTTCCGGGCATTTGTTCACCATGATGTGTCAATGTATTATATTACTTGAGTAATTTCAAATACCAGTATACGTTTGTTTCTAGTTTTACAACAACTGACAATGCAAGGCTGATAGTGACTGGTACAATAGAATTTTATAATGAATAGACTCTTTCAAAGAGTCCTTGCGTCAACTATTTGATTATTTTGCATATTACAAAACAGAGGGAATACATTTTCAGTTTTGTAAGAGGTTGTGAATCTGAACTCTCATACATGTAATGGTGCTCTTTATAGGCAACTGGGCAGATAGTTAACACAGTTAGACCTTTAATTAAACAAATAAATATGAATTATTTAGTACTTGTTTAAAGTAGTAAAATCTTATATATAGGTATACCTGTTGCAAGATCGCTATTGAATGGATACAATATTTGGTTTTTATATGTTAGATGTAAGATAAGCAGATACGCCTGACGTTGAACTTTTGTTGAGTGCAATATTTGATAATGTTTATGGATACAAATATGTATTTTATCTTCTTTTGCTTGCGAGCTCGCTATTTTGTCTGTTCTAGACAAAAACCGACATAGTATACATTATTCTTAAGCACATTTAGACTATTAAGAAGTGTAGTACGTTGAAAATATCTTACTCCGAAACGAAAAGTACTATCCGTGGCGAATATCGTTGTTTGCAAGTGTCCTTGTTTTGAAGATTTTATCACGTTCGGCTATCTTTCATATTCATTGACTGCTTTTTGAAAATTAATTTGACTACTTGTGACTAGTTAATATTACAGTGTTTCAAAAGCTAGTCACGAAAAAAGAGGCCACTTTTACCGACTGATTGGCAAGATTTATCTCCCCTGTGTCAAGGAAAGTTACTCTTAGGGACTGATTTTAATATGGCAAGATGTATCTCCCTTGTTTCACGTGCCATTACTCCTACAGACAGATATTAAGATCGCAAGATTAACTCGCCATGTTTAACGAAGTCACTCTTACATACGTCTTTCAAGATAGCAACATTTAATTCATATTTTCCAAGGGACATTATTCTTATTGACTAATTTAAAGAGTTGTCTCCTTTGTTTCAGTGCACATCACTATTTTCCACTTTTATTACTATGGCAAGATTTAACACCTCTGTGTCAAGGGAGGCCAGACATGCAGACTGATATAAAGACAGCAAGACTTACTTACCCTGTTTCAAAGGACATTGATTTAATTATATTACGGACTTCTATGAAGATTGCTAGATTCATTTCCATTTTTCCAAGGACATCACTTTCACAGACAAATTTAAGTTGACAAGATTAATATCCCCTGTGTCAGGGGGATCACTCTTACTAATCATTAGAGGACAAGTTTTACTTATCCAGTTTCAGGGTTGCATCACTCTTACCGGCTAATTTTAAGATGTCAAGACTTACTTCCCTTGTTTCAGGGGACATCATGTAAAGAGATTTCTTTGAAGATGGCAAGATTTACCTTCCCTATTCAGTAAACATTACTTTAAGCTGGTAAGATTGATCTCCCTTGTTTCAGGGCACAACACCGTTTTGGGCTTGTTTCAAAATGGCAAAACTTATCCCATTTGTGTCAGGGGATGTCACTCTTACGCACGTAAAATAAGGTGGCAAGAGTTACTTTCACTGTTTCGAGGGATATCATTTTATCGACTAATTTTAAGATACATTTTGTATTAGAAAAATTATTAGTAAGTGCTTTCATAATACGCATTTGTCTAACTGCGTGCCCATAATGAATTGATTTACCGATTGTACATTTATATAATGCACCAATTGGCAACAAATGAGAGAATGAAAAACATTCAAATTTATACTCATTCAGTGCATTACGCAAAACTAAATATTGATTTATTATTTTAGAGATATCTAAGATTTTAATGACTTCATATGTAACTGTAACTGCTCATACAGCTACTATTGTGAGAGTGTCACCACGTGAAAACCAATAACAAAAGTATCCACTTCCGGTGATCATTTTGCAGTGAAAAAAGTGCTTAGTTGTACTTACTTCTTGATGCATCAGAGGATCCATTGACATGCAACAAAATACACAAACTGTTAGCAACTAACAATAAAGCAGCCAGATATTTTAAAACGTATTCCATTTTGTATGTTCCCTGTTTTCTGTTTTAATTTGAGTATAAATTTCGTAGTTTTGCTTTAATTTCCTTTTCTTTTTTGAAAATAAGGAAGTTCATAACTAAACAAAAACTGTATTAAGATGTATACAATCTAACATGTAAAACTAATATCGCTTAAAGATAACATTTTTTTCGAAAACAGGGATGATAAATGAAATGTTCACTGATACCCTGATAAACATTTTGATAAATTGTTAAATCGGGCCTATCTGTGCGAAAACCAACTTTCTTATGTTAATATTTGTTAATAAATGTCAGATTTCGTTACTTTGCTTGCCTGTGATCTATAAGCAGTATATATCAGTTATCGTTCATAAATCAAATAAAAGTGTTGCAGTTGATTCAAGGTCGCAGACCGTTCATTTCCAAATTATTTCAAGAAGAATTAGTGTTCACTAATGAATAATCTCATAAGTGATATTCCGGTGTTATTCAACCGTTGTCCGTATACATCAACAGTCTATATATAAGTTCTTTTCAACAAACATGTTTAAAATATTTCGCGAAATCTCAATTATGTTAATTTGTTGGATATATGTTACATTCTTGAAGTTTGCACATCTTTTTAAATGTGTTAAACTGAGGTCTGACTTGAATTATTTTACTTTAAATTTGAAGTGTTTCCAAATGCTTTTGTTATATTCATTTCCGTATGTAAATGAGATTACTAATTTGAAACAGGTATGAATTTGGTATTTGTTTATTTTGAGTTGATATGTAATATATCTCAACTCAAAGTGATACAATTTTTACATGTTAACATTTTCGCTCGCGTGAACAAACAAATTTTCTTTGTTCTGTTTATTTAATGCAGTACATGCATACTGAGATATCTACATTATGTCAAGTACCATTGAAAAAGTAGCTCCGGCAAACCTATATCACCATACTGTGATATGAGATCTATATCATCTCTGATAAAAGATGGAACTATTTCACTGAGAGAAAACAGTATTTCATTAGCATAAAATAAATTAAGGATATTTGTTTGTTTTGAATGGATATGGAACATGTATCTCAACGAAACGTGATACAACTTTAATATTTTCACGAGCTTCCCGCTCGTGAAAATATTAAAGTTGTATCCCGCCCGAGTAAAAATGTGCAATTTGTTTCACTTTGAGTTTAGATATATTCCATATTCAGTCAAAAACATGAAACACATTTTCCTTTTATTTTTATGCTATTAAAAATTACATTTTTATGTACTAGATAGCTACATTATGTCACGGACCTATATACCGTGAGTATGTATATGTACCACTGAAAAAAGTAGTTCCTTCCGACATATATCACTACACTGTGACTAATATGAGATCTTTATTATATCATCACACTCTGACTGATGAAATATGAAAACATTTCTCCAATCAAACACAGTATTTCATTGGTTAGCATAAAATAAATCAAAGCGCTGTCAGCGCTGAAGGCCCGGAGGCTATAGATTAACTCCCCTAAAAACAACTTTCGAAATGTGCATAGAGCGAAATTTAGTATATGACACAGAATTAATGATTCACAAATATATGGGTGGCAGGGAAGTTTGTTTTATTATAAAACGTACGTTAAATGAAAAATAATCACATGGTCAAAAATATCAATTGTTTGAGAGAACAATAAAAATAATTCAATCTGCGCTTTGTTCAACTTCAAGCGATATCTGATGATGTGGATCGAAAATGATTGTGTACCAAGGACAAGACCTTGAAACAGAAATAAACAAAGCAATACCAACAATGAAATATAAAAACAGTTATGTACAATGTGTATAACAGGGAAAACCAAAAATGATTCTTGGTTACCTTGTAGTTGTAATCGGTGAAACCGTTCACTGGGCCTTGACATGCAGCGTCCTCGATAAATGGCGGGTGATTTTGATCACGTGAGTTCCTTCTCGGGAATGTACGTAAATTGTACCTTTTTTTAAAGAAAGTTATTTTAGGTAAATATATATGTAATCGTTCGTAAATAACAAAGTTGTCAATGAAATAACATCAGAAATTTGAAAATCAAACTACAAACTCTTATATCGAATTCCGTACGTTTCCGTAATTTCCGTAAATATCCATAATTTTCCGTGATATGCACATGATTATCTTCCGTAATCAGCTAACAGCGCAGTAATTTCTAAAACAAAAAAAAATGTGTAATGCAGCCCGTAAGCTATAGACCTTTCTGCAATCGTTTGAAGTTGTATGTACTGTTTTTATTTGTAATATGTTCGTATCGTATGCGACATTCAAACAAAAGATGGATCTGGTCTGTCTTGCACTACTTTCCCAAGGCACATGTTTACAGTTGTTATTCGCACATAGCACAGTTAAATTGTGAGCAGTGTTTGAAATGTGGTATGCTAACTTAGGCTTAGGGGACTTTCAGTCCGCAGGCCAAAATATCTATTTTCACAAAAATGTGTGCTTTTGTGTTTGGAAAATATAACGTAACCACGCTTTGTTGACTTCAGCCTTTTCAGTACTTTGATTCTGTTAACACGAAATAATCTTTCGATTTTCAAGAAAGAGGGTACTTTTGATTCGGGAATACATTTGCTTGTACATTTAGTATATTTCATTCATCTCGCACAATTGTTTACTAAAGCTAATATAGTCATTATATGGAACACATTAAAACTGTATGATAACTAAAGGTCAAGCACTGATATAGAAACACGATCGCTGTGATATGAGGTCCTTCAAAGTAACTGTCCTCTTCGTTTATTATCTAGTCTGTATAAGTGATAATTACTGCCAGCGTTCGCTGAGCTGATGTTAAAAAGGTAATTAATCATTGTTGAAAACTGGCAGTCTGAACTGCCCTCATTGCTTAATACAGTCTAGACGGGTATAGATACAAACTTGGAACACAGTTCAAGTAGCCGTGATTATAGCCTAACGATTGTGTGGGCTTGTAAAAAATGATGAACATACTAAAAAGATCGAGTCTCTCTGTCAGTGATTGATTGAGATTTAATAATCAGTCGGCGTTGTTGGGTCAGAATAAAAAATTCACCCAGTTAACCTTGATAGTGGTATTTATAGTCTTCTAGTGTATGAACTCGATCTTTAAAGCATTTACCTGTCTGCCTTAACGAGCTAAGGACATTGCCAGCATTTTTCAAAGATTCGATTAGATAGTCTCCCTTGATTATCTATGATTCATGCCTGAATGGATTGTCTCCCTTAAACAACGACCTCAGGATGAAAAACAGTATTGGAATAAAAATGTTATGGCAAGTCAGAGGTTGAAGAAATCATTACAATGTGTTTATTGCACATTTGCTTACAGAGACAAAGCTATTTAACAATTAACAGAAAGACACAGTTAATGAACACAAGCCGACCGTGTGTTTAAATGTATACTTTTTGATTTTGAAAAGAGTTTTTACATAAATGCTGACTTATTTCTACTATGAAATAACAATTGTCGATATATTATTGTACAATGTATATGTACATGTATTATCATTATTTTCAAAATATGGGCATACTTCGTTCAGTACTCACATAATTGAACAACCTTTCTTTCAAAGTACACACCGTTTCTGGTCAGTATCAATTAAATGCACAGGTACACGGGCCAAGGCCAATGGGGGACGTGTTTCAATGTCATTTGAACATCAGCATTGTTTTCTTCACTTTCATTCCACACACCTATACAAAATATCCTCACTATTAAAATTTGATAGATGCACTTAAACTTAAAAGTATCTTGATCATTAAGGATCATGTAGACCAGGAATCTTCTAATAAATCCTTTGTAGACCTAGTAATATACAATTGTTCTCTGCGATTACAAAACAGAAGGACCATGATGGTCATATATTGCTCACCCGAGTGAAAAAGAGGATGTCTACAGAACATGATCAGATCTGCACTATTCCCGATAATAATTGTACATTGGCACAGACTTCTGAGCAATTTTAGTACAAGACCATCCAAATGACAACTGTGTGAAGTTTGGTAGAAACTGCCCCAGTGGTCAAAGAAATGTCAAATAAGAGTTTTTGCATTTTCAGCTCCCGTAGCCATCAAGTGCAGTGGAGCAGAGCCATTTGAGTTTTGGTGGAGGACCATCTACTGAACTGTCCTGTGGAGTTTGGTTGGCTCAGTGGTTAAGGAGATGATCTTTCAAATGTTTTTTTTTCTATTTTTAGCTCTAGTGGCCATTATGTGCAGCAGAACAGAACCGTTTGAGCAATTTTGGAAGAGGAATATCTGTGAGTTGGATACTGATCAGGAATAAAAAAGGCATTGTGTAGGTTAGTATCTGTATTATGTCTACTTAGATAACAGTTACAACAACGACAACATTATGTCAGAAGTTATGTAAGATGCATGATAGCGTACTTAACAGGGACATATAGCACCCAAGGAACAATCTGTGAAGTTTGGTTGAAATTGGCCCAGTGGGCAGTGGTTATGGAGATGAATTTTTCTATTTAATTAGCTCTTATGGCAATTATGTGCAGTGGGGTGGAACCATTGGAGAAATTTTGGCAGAGGACCATCCAAGGAACAACCCTGTAAAGTTGACTGGAATCGTTCCCAGTGTGCTCAGGTGAGCTAAAAAGAACACAAAAACATTTTTTGTGATATTTTTATTAAGCATATGTAATTAGAAAGATACAAATACTCTTTAAAATATAGCAAACAGCAAGCACAATACTAAATGACATTTAATGAAGGTGGAAGGAGAACAAGATCTTTTCTGTAATTCAAGAAACCATTACCCTCATGATTCTTAATGTTAAAAATTTCACAAATATTTACATACATTTACATCTTTCTTTTTGTGCAACAATTCAAGGCCAATCATACCTTTTAAATGTCTACTGGAAATAGAGTTTAGTGTTGCCGTTTATGAAGCACTGTACTATAACATTTCAAGGGAAACAACTCCTGGTGCAGTTTAAAAGTTTAAAGAGTAAGATAGCTTTGAACAACAAACATGAACAGATAGTTAGATCTGTTTTCATAAACAAACGTGTCAGAACTGCATATTAGTAGGCAAGTCTGTAAGTAAAGTTAGTACAAAATTAAGGTACATATTAAAGTATGCCAGGATTGTATATGGGTACTGCTAAGTGAAAGTCAAAGAACTGAATAAATGTACACATGTGTCAGAACTGCATATGGGTAGGTAGGCTTAGTGCAAGTACTAAATAAAGGTACATAACCATGCCAGGATTGTATATGTGAATCTTAGTGTGTGAATAAAGGGCCACAAGTGTGCTATGACTGTATATGAGATAGTGGGTAAATACCGAATAATGAAGTGTGCAAGTACTAAACATAGGTACACAAGTGTTCCAGGATTGCATATATGGGTAAGTGAATATGCAAGTATTGAATAAAGGTGCACAATGTGTGGCAGGGTTGTATATGGGTGAATGTGTAAGTACTGAATAACGCTACAGAAGTGTGCCAAGATTGTATATGGGTAGGGGAGTGTACAAATACTTAATACAGGTACACAAAATGTATCAGAGTTGTACGAGTATATGGGTGAGTGTGTGAGTATTGAATAACGATACATAAATGTGCCAAGATTGTATATGGGTAGTACTAAACAAAGGTACACAAAATGTGACAAGGTTAAATATTGGTGAGTATTTGAGTACTGAGTGTGCCAAGATTGTATATGGGTAAGACCTAGGTGAATGTGCCAGTTCTGAAAAAAGGTACACAAGTGTGCTAGTTCTGAATAAATTACATGAGCGTATAAAGTAAATGAGAGGGAAAGAACTGAATATAAAAGGTATGTAAAAGTATCTGGATTGTTTAGAGGGATATAAAGGTAGAGCCCAGCAGTGGGCACAATTACTGCTAATACTTCTGAAACATGGCAATACTTCATTTACTAAAACCTGACAATATTTCAATTACTGAAACCTGACAATACTTCAAGAACTGAAACCTGGCAATATTTCAATTACTGAAACCTGGCAATTCTTCAGTAATGCCTTAACTTTTTATTAAATATTTATTACATGTCTCTACCTTGAAAACATCTGTACACGTTCTTGTCCTTTAAAATATATGAAGATATATTTAAAGATTTTTTTTTAAAGATATAGTGTATTTGTCAAATAAAAAGCTTCCATGGTGAAACCTTTGAATACATGGGGAATGGTTCCTTTGAATTAGCTCAGAAATTAAATGTTTACACATACAAAGAAAACATAAATCATGTAATATGGTATGTAAAACACATTTAAACAGTACAACACATATATGTACAAAGAAGCAGCGTTCACTACATGTTTAGATATCTTTGGATTACCTATATGCTTGAATATTTTTACATTATGCTCTTTCTATACATGTACATAAAAAATTCATGTACATGTATATTGTCTTATACAAGAAAAATACAAATTATTGCTACATTTAGTCTGCATAATCAAACACTTAGTAGATACCCATGACTTATCAAACTTTACTCTACTTTCTGTTATATTTGAAATTTTTTATCAAAGCTGTTAAAAAAATTTAAGACTGGTTTAGGGTACTTCTTGAATTTATAACAAATAATGATATTCTCAAAGTGAACCAGGCAAATCTCTAATAAAACAATGGAATGTAGAATGACAACACTTTAAGCCGAGTCTGGTATGTACAAAGCTAAACCAACAGGCATGTGATTTATGGAAGAGAAAGAGGGGTCAATGGCCCTGGATTGCTGACATAAATGATCACACGCTGGCTTCACTGTCATCCATAGTTATAAAGCTACCGTGCAAAATTTGTCAGGAATAGGCTTTGCTGAAGAACAAAATTTTGATGTTCAAATAAATAAAAATGCACAAGTCCTTTCACCTAACTAACAACTTCACACAATTTCCAAAGGCCATGATATCAATGTTTCAGATAGAAAAAATAAATATTGAGAAAAGTCCTTGAGAAAAATGAGAAACATTTGAAAATGAATGACTGCTAGAGAAAATAACCTCTTCTAAATGATGGATTTCTGGTGAATTTTTTATGAAAGTAGATACCGTACCCTGTTACGTTAAAGTTGCTTCAAGTTGACCAAATGCCTTAGTTACTGACATGTCACAGGAGGCTGGAGTCCTGTAATCAAGTCTATTTTTAGCAAAAACCTTAAGATGCCCAGAACATTTCCTTCTTTTAATGGTGGTACCAGTTTTGCTGTATTAAACATGACTATGTGTGCATTCTGTTCTGAAATTTCATAACGTGTGAAAATGTGATGGAAGTTTACTTTAAACAGAGGTATCTAGCATGTCCGATTAAAACTAATTTAGTTCAGCTAGGAAACTAAAAGAAAATACATTTTGCAAGCACTGGCAGGTGTACACAGGAGTTAAAGCTATAACTGTGTTTTAACAACACAAGCGCAATTTATGATACAATTTAATTTAGATTTATGGTTTGTGTGCTTTAGTACTGTATATTAAGGTCAAAATATGACCAAAAACAGAACATAAATATTTTTTGTTTTAATTTAGCAACGTTTCCATTCAGCAAATTTCGTCAGGGTATAACTGGACCAACTTCCTAAGCCTTTTTTTAAGGTATGTAAATCCACATATTTCCTAAAACTTGTACGTCATATAATTTAATGCCTCTTTTTACAAATTTAGTGTTTTCACATAGATCTTTTCTAGATCCTGATATATATGAGGGATTTAAAAAAAAAAATTAAAATATACTAAATCATTAATTTTGCCATTTTTCATATGTCTGAAACACCTATCCCCAGGATTCAGTGCAAAGTGGTTATAAGTCTTTCTGTACTTCATATAAGTTATGTCTGTATGGCATTTAACCCAAGATGTTTTTGAAGAAGGGAGATAACTGGTACCAGAAAAATATCTGACCAGCGGCGATAATACATGTGCCAAAACTAGTCAGCTGTATTTGTGTGTAACGTCTGCTAATAAAAGCAAGTGGTAGCATTGATAAAGGCTGGGGCATTGAAAAAGGAAGGGGCTTCTTTTTGGAGTTTTACCATATTTAACATAAGGTTGAAGTTCAAGCAAAACATTATATGCATGGACATATACTATGCCAGTCAAAAATCACAACACTGTTTAGGTTTATCATGAGATCTGTTCAGTAAAAACGGTAGCAGTAAACGAAAGTACATGTATTTGCCCTATGTCTTTTAGTCACAAAAATAGATATATTTCGTCACCGCTGTTGTAAGAGTTTACCGCTCATTTCAACCATACTTTGTTCATTTTTACAGGTGCGCAAATTTCCTAACCATCGTTCCTGGGAAGACCCAGTACTAGACCCCTATCCTCAGTAACAAACTGCCAACTTTCTCACCTAAAGAGACAATGGTTGTTAGCAGGCCTCGAACCCATGACCCTCAATCTAAGCAAGTTATTCGTCACTGCTTGGACTATGTTCTGGCATACTCATCCTGTGTACTGACTTGTACTAAAGCAGCATACTCAAGTGCGCCTCAACACACTTAGTAAGTTGGGTTATCTAACACTGTAAGCTGGCGTAAATTTCTATACATTTATAAACTAATGCTACCATAAGCACATCTGTTGTCATCAAATTAGCTTACTAGGGCAATACTTTTAATATAATTATTTTTATTAATAATTTATATGGTAAGTGCATTTTTAAATTATTCTTATTAATTTGTTTAATAACATATGAACAATGGCACAAGAAGTCCAGCACTGAAAAATATAAGCTTAAATTTAATTGATAAAAAACTATAGGGTAATTATAACACTATCTTCTACAAAAATACAATTTTAATAAAAACAAAATCTATCTATAAAATGCCAATACTGATAAATAGGTGAATTGTTTTAAATTACAGTGTCTCATTGCACAATTTGTAAATTGGGTTAAGTGCCTGATATGGCATGAAATTAGCTTAGAAGTTGAAGATGAAGATGTATACATCATTGGTTAAAAGTTAATCGAAGATAATTAAAAGAGGTAGACAAAGGCCTGTCATTATAAACTCTCTGATCTACAGAATTGGGTCTGTTACTGGAACATAATATGCTATCTTTGGGTTGATATGAACTTAATTCTATATAAAACTTGTCTTAAACATTCCTGCATTACATTTGCGAGAAAGACTGCATGCATGAAGTGTTTCATCAACTTTTTGCAAGACTAATATGATCAGTTATTGTACAGGTATTAAATTATATGTCTTAATGAAAACGACATGTTTGCAAAAATATCATATTCTTAAAATCTTTAAAATAACTGCTTTTAAGATTAAAGGTTTACAAATGTCACATGTTAACTGGTGGATGCAGTAGATTTACAGCAGAGCACATCCGATCAAATCATTGCGAGATGTTTGCAGCAGTCTCTAACATTTTTCTGAAGCCAGTTGAGAAGCTTTCTTAGGGATAAGGCTCTAAAAACTTTGAATTATAAAATCTATTAAACACTGAAAAAAAACTTAACAAGTTCTAACCCGTTTTCTGATGTGCCATAAATCATTTATGAGAACCAAACCAATGCTAATATATCATAACCCAGGATCAGAGAGAACAAAACAAATTGTAACAATAATGTCAAGTGAGGTAAGTGAGGTAACAGCTAACAAAAATATCAACAAATATTAAGTTGCCCTCTCTGTTCTCAGTCAAACATTGAAGCCGAAATCCATTGAAAAGAAGATTTTAATAAAGATACTGTTTTAAAAATTTGATAGAAAAGATAGATGTTGTGGCGAATAAGTTTGTGGTAAGATACAAATGTACTATAGTGTTAAATGTGTTACATAAATTAAATAAATACAATTTACATGATGAACAAAATGCAAGCAAAAAATACACTTTGCTGTAACAACCTGAAATAGATAATACACACTTCAAAACATTAGCTCTTACAACAGAGTCGTCCAAACAATATATTTTCACAACTATAGTAAATATGAACAACTAGCCATAAAGTAGAATGATTGAAGCAATAATAAGGTGGATGTTACAAAAACAGCCATACACTGTCTGACAAAACAGGCATGTTCAGCTTGCACACAACACGACAAACCTTCCCTCTCCCCCTCCCCCTCCCCCTCTCCCTCCCCCTCCTACTCACCTACACAATTTATACTATCTATTTCTAAGTAAAGGTAATAGTTCATTAATGACTGGGGCAAGTCCTCAATGTATTATAGCCTGTTCTATTTATAGACTGTTTTATTTTGGTATTGATAAATAACCATAATTTCAATGAAGAAAAAAAGTTCTCCATGAAAAAAAACTAGAATCTCTTTTTATCATGAACTTGAAAAACAAATCCAAGAAAATACTTCAAATGCTAACATTAGACGTTTATAGATGGAAAATACCATTTGCAGTCTTTCTATATGTATAAAATATATCATTTCCCGGAAAATCCTACGCACAAGCACCGCAACCCCCATTTCCCTGATTGTGTCTCAGAATTGCTGTATTGTTAAGGCTAGGGTACCATTCTCTGGAAAGTATGTGTTTTCTGTGTAGAAGATCTCTTACATGTCCTATAGCTACAACAACAACATTACAGGACTAAATGACTACAAATTTCCGGACTTGGTCCCTTAAATTGTATTTTAAATACAACTTTACAACAGTATTAAAATGATTAAACACTTGAAAACTTGCCACAACACTACACAAAAATTACACTTGTACATAACATAAAAAAAGCTCTCACACAAAAGGTTATTAGTGCATTAACAACACAGCATGTCATCTCGTATAATCAAAAATTTCACATACTAAATACATAATTATCTTAAGAGAGTGGATCAGTTTTGAGCCATTATAAACTAACTACTAAATCTTTTTTAATCCAATATTTGTTGAAAACCGAGATCACCATTTTATTGCTGTCTGTTATCCTTTTTTGGCTAATATTATATTACACCTAATTTTCTGTTCCTGTTGGTTGCACAAGTGCGCAGGTGCTTCACAATCAATGCCACTAGTTGACCATGGTTGCCAGTTTAAATGGGCTAGATATAATTTGCAAGAAAAAAAAAAGACATTTGACTGCAATTTCAAGTGCACGAAGCCTATGCATATTGTCACAATTTTGCCACAATTTCTTTGAATGATTTAATTTTACTCCAAGAAACAAAGTTATCTTTCCTTGTATATAAAACTGATTGTTACAAAAATTAAACGTTTACTTTTTACAGATATTGTAAGACGAAGCCCGATGTCTTGACAGCATTATATAGAATTATCATTGGCAGTCTTCTCCAAACATGTCCACAAAATTAATGCTGCCTTTGGCACAAAGCAAGTTAAAGGTTTGCAGGATACATCATTGTGTCGTTGCAGTATCAATTTTAATGAAGCATTTGTTAGAAAACACGGATCTAATTCAGCAAACATCAACTTTCATAATTATGCACACGAAAAAGCTTATGAATTTACCTTATCATTGATGATGTTATTGTAATGTTATTAATAGAAATCAAGTCACAATATGGTTGGAAAAAAAGCTGATGATTATAGAATGCTCACACTTGATGTTTTGCAATTTAAAGACACATATATAAATATATCATAAATCAGTGTCTGTGATGTGGAAAACATTGAATTTAAAAGGGAAGATTGCTAGAATCCAAATTCTCTGGTACAGAATAACTCACTGTTCCAGTCTGGTGGTTGACATAGAAACAGACGACTTTGAGACACTGAATCAGTCAGGAGTAACTAAGTATTACCACTGAATTCCACAATGTAAGTAGTAAATCTGTGAGGAAGGCTGAAAACTAATATCACATGTTATTTGAGACAAATAATTAGTAAGTCTTTAATGAAAAGGGGTGACCAAAAAGGTCACAAAAATTTGAGACAGTTCACATTATGTTCTTTGATGAGGGTTGACCAGGAAGTTTACTCCTGTGGTTTATCAGCTGCAGGTGGATCATCAGCTGCTGGGATGTCTTCACTAGCTGGTTCAGCAGGTGCCTAGATGAGTACATGAACACAAGTTTACAAATAACAGGTCTGTTATAAGAAATAATAAATTTACACCATACTTTAACATGTATTAATTCATGGTTAGGAGTTCAGATGAGGAGAAATTAGATAAAGAGCCCATCTGAACACTTAACCATGAGCTAATACACATTAAATCATAGTATGAATTAATTACTTGTGACATTATTTATTTATTACAGAATAAGATGGAAAATGGAAGTAACGTTACGTAAGTCGATTTTACTTCCATTTCTGTCTTATTCTGTTTTATTGTTGTGAGAATTTAGTGCCACCAATATTTTAACAAGAGCCATGTTACACATGGTTAATCCCCCTCTGGGAAGAAGTTACCTGAAGGTTGTACTTAAGGCTTTTTAAATGGTGAGAGAAATCCTTAAAAAGCCGTATAGTTATGGTGAGTACAGTTTTCAAGTAAGTGGAAAAAGAATAAGGCAATGAAAAGAAGGTTTGCAAAAGTATAGTAATGTTCATTATCAGTATAGGTATGATAATTTTCTATTTGACTAAAAGTAGGCAAGGTAGACTTATTGTTCTTGCACACTTTCATTTGCACTTCCTTACCAATGTGCTATGTCCGTTCTCTGGTTTTCAGTTAGAAAATGCCTCAAGTACTTATAGATTACTCCGAATTTTTTTCAAGTAAATCTGATAAAGGGAATAACTCTAAAAGTAGGCAAGGTAGAGTTATTGTTCTTACACACTGCACTTCCTACCAATGTGCTATGTCAGTGTATTAAGTTTGAAGAAAATCCACCCACTTTTGGAGCTATGCTCTGGAAATTTTTTTCAAGTAAATCTGATAAAGGGATGAAACTCTAAAAGTAGACAAGGTATAGTTAATTGTTCTTACACACTGCACTTTCTACCAGTATGGTATGTCAAAGTATTAAGTTTGAAAAAAAACCCTCAAGAACTTTGGGAGTTATGCTCTGGACAAAACTTTTAAAGTAAATATGAGTAAAGGGGGATAACTCTAAAAGTAGGCAAGGTAGAGTTATTGTTCTTGCACACTGCACTTCCTACCAATGTGCTATGTCAGTGTATTAAGTTTGAAAAAGAGCCCTCAAAGTACTTTTGGAGTTATGCTTCGGACAAGTGAAATCTGATAAAGGGGAATAACTCTAAAAGTAGGCAAGGAAGAGTTATTGTTCTTGGACACTGCACTTTCTACAAATGTGCTATGTCAGTGTATTAAGTTTGAAGAAAATCCCTCAAGAACTTTTGGAGTTATGCTCCGAATTTTTTTCAAGTAAATCTGATAAAGGGGAATAACTCTAAAAGTAGGCAAGGTAGAGTTATTGTTCTTACACACTGCACTTCCTCCTAATGTGCTCTGTCATTGTATGAAGTTTGAAGAAAATCGCTCAATTTTTTTGGAGTTGTGCTCCAGCAAAATTGGGACGGGCACGGACGGAGACCATTTCTAATATCCCCTTCGCCTTCGGCGGGGGGATAAATAACTTTGATATAGGCTTTTACAGCTGAAATGTCAGAAATTAAGAGTGAAAACAGACTGTGTTTTATATAACTAATTTCTGAAGGACTTTGAACAGTGAATATAAGAATGAAGTAGATGTATAAAATATCAAGAGAATATTACCTGCTCAGTTTTTGGAGATTCAATTTTTTGTTCTGTTTTAGCAGCTTCTTTATCTTCTGGTTCCATCTCCGGCTTCTCTGGTTTTCTGTTATACAAACAAATTAAAACACTGATAGACTTCTCCGGTGATCAAACAAACACAAGCGTTACGACAGATAAAAGTTATATTACAACCAGACCCACATGCACAAACACACTGTGTGTAAATACAAAAGACACAGTAAATCTTAATCTCTAATATATGCAAGACTTTATAAAATTGCAGTAAATGGGAGACATCAGTGAAATGGGGTAAATGGGAGACATCAGTGAAATGGGGTAAATGGGAGACATCAGTGAAATTTGGTAAATGGGAGACATCAGAAGAGTGAAATACGGTGAATGGGAGACATAAGAAGGGTGAAATGAGGTAAATGGGGGCCATCAGAAAGGTGAAATGAGGTAAATGGGGGCCATATTTAAGGTGAAATGATGAACATGGGGCATCAGAACAGTGAAATGAGGTAAATGGGAGACACTAAGACAGTGAAATGAGGTAAATGGGGGACATCATAAAAGTGAAATGAGGTAAATGAGGGACATCAGAACAGTAAAATGAGGAAAGGGGAACCACCAAAACAGCAAAATAGGGTCAATGGGTGCCATAGTAAAGGTAAAATAAGGTAAATGGTAGATATCAGAACAGTGAAATAAGGTAAATGGGAGATATCAGAAAAGTGAAATGAGGTAAATGAGGGACATCAGAAAAGTGAAATAAAGATACAGCTAGATACACTTGACTGACCAAGAATGTAAATTATCAACATACCCTTCATCAACTGTGTCAACCTTCTGTTCCTCTGACAGTAATGGCTCTTTCTTTTCACTGAAATAATCAGCAAAATGTGTATTTGGTAAACAGTGTCATGTGTAGCAAGAGGGTCATGATGACCCTGTATCAATCACCCAAGAATAATGGCACTTTCCAAATTCCAACACAGAAGTGAAAGCGTGAGAATCTATGCATGATAAGTTTGAACTCTCTAAAGAAGGTCAATATTGAAAATTAATTACAAAATGAAGCATTATTATGGTCTATTAGCTTCACTGTGAAAAGGAGGAAACACATCAAATTCAAGGTCATCAGTTTTTGAGAAGAAGATTTTTAAAGTTTTTCTTTTCCATTGCCATGGCAACCAGAGTTCTGTATGGAACACATTTCTTTGAACAATTCTGGAAAAGGACCATCAAAGGACCATTTTTGTAAAGTTTGATCAAAATTGGCCAAGTGATTTAGGAGAAGTTGTTTGAAGCACTTCACATTAAGCTGAGCTAAAAATCATGTGACCCCTGTGGCAGAGTCAATTTCGATCCAGGGGTCATGATTTGAACAATCTTGATAGAGGTCCACAAGGCATGCTACAGGCCAAATACCGTATATCGAGTTATTTTCGCGTACATCAAATTTCGCGATTTTGATCCTGTTTTAATTTTAGCGATTCTAATTTTCGCGATTTTAAAAAAGTTAATTTTGATTTTCGCCTTTTTTGACTAAGGGGGCAATTAACCATGACACTGTTTTATAATTGAAAGGAAATTACTTTGTGACAGTGCTATAAACCAGTATCTCGAACAGCTCCGTTTGCTTTATTTGTTTGCTAAAATTAACAATAAATAATAACACATCATGTATATTCATTGAATGAATAGCATTTATGGTGATAATGACTTTCGCACTTTCGCAGAGATAGTTTTTACAGGTTTTAACTGTTTTAATGCTCAATTATCTTAAGAGGTTAGTATTCAACACCTGTCCTGATAATGCATTTAAGTAAGTAAGGTAAACAACTGACACCTTATTTAATATGATAATTATACAGTTTGTGTAAGATAATGAGCTTATAGTGATACATGTATAATACGATTGTGGAACTTACAATTTCGCGAAATGCTGTACTAAATTTTCGCTGATTTTAAAGTTCACGATTTTCACTGCTCGCGAATATAGCGAAAATTAGACACACGCGAAAAAACCCGATATACGGTATCTAAGAACTATGCCTAACAGTTTGGAGAAGATTTTCCCCCTATATAAACCTATGTAAAATCAAGTGACCCCCAGGGTGGTGTCAATTTTGACCTGGGGGTCACCACTCTTGGTAGAAGTCCACTAGATAATGTTGTATGCCAAATATCTAAGATCTGTGCCTTGCAGTTTTGCAAAGATATTTAAAGTTTTTACTATTTGTTGCTTTAGCAACCAGAGTTCTGCATGAAATAGAATTCCTTGAACAAATGTTGCAAAGAACATCCCTGCAAAGTTTCATAAACATCAGTCTAGTGGTTTCAGAGGAGATGTTACTTGAAGGAAATGGTGGACAGACATAACACAGATGGTCAGTGGGCACTTTGTACCAGGTGGGCTATAAACTTAAACTTACTGAAATAAATACACTGTTACATGTGAAACAAAGTTCATTGCCTTGATGTACCTTGATGTACTTCAATTAATCTGATTACACATGTACTCAAATCTACACTTTTTATAAATACTTACTCATCTTGCGTTTCAGCGAGCTCACCCTCTTCTGCAGCCTTCACTTCTTCTGTTAACTCATCCTTCTTTGCTCTGAAACAAGGGAGGTAATCACCACCTTTACTATTCTGAACATTGCTGAGAGTTGCCTCCCACTACTTAAAAGCATAAGACAAGGTCACACACATAATGGAGGAATATTCATCAACTCTAATATGCTGTGATTGCACTTGACACTGTCTGGAAATAGGATCTATGTGGGCTGCTGCCTAATTTGTCAATAACTAATGTGATATTGATATATATCAACCATCCTTTTATGCCACAGGGCTGCCTCCAGCCAGACATCTGCGTACATTATTCACTGTGTTAAGTGCTCTATGGAGAATTGATTGTGGAACTATTTCAACTGCATACATATAAAGTGACAGATGCATGAGTTTCACTATCAGCCCTTGCTACGTAAACAAACACCAGATTATGAGATATGATGCCATTTTGCTTTCCAAAATTAAATGAAACGAAGACAAACTGAAAGACACGTTTCCAACCAACTTGCTCATTACGCACGTAAACTTGGAATCTAGTGGTTACTGGTCTGGGCTACAACTGCGATTACTGTAAGAAGCAAACTGTCCTTTGCCTCCCACTTTCATTCAAACAGAGAAAAAATCATCCCGTTCATCTGTACATTTGCTTAACTTGCTGCTGCCACATTATTATGTATTGCCACATACCTACATGTATATACATATCGATGGTTCAATGCAATACAGTCGTAAGTTATATGAAATAAAGAAGGACTTTTGACTGTTTTGCATTTAACCCTTGATATGTGTATATAGGTCTAGGGTATTACATATTGTTTAAAAATAGTTAAAAACGAAATGTCATGTGCATAAACAATAAGTGTAAAGTATGTTTCTAGCCCATGCAGTCAAGTGCCACAGCCCCTTTCTCAGTACAGTAAAGTTCTTGTATTGAGACTATCCTTCAGACCAGTAAAAAGTAGTCTTATTAATGAATTGGTCTTATTAGCAAGACTATTTTACTATGAAATTGAGCATTTGCTTCTAAAATGTCTTGTCTAAATATCGGCGACTGTCTGAATATCGGGTCATCTTAAAAGGGGAACTTTACTGTACTAGCTAATTTACATCAATTTGGCTCCACTGTCGACATAAAAATAATTATACTTACAATCCTTCAACGTCTTCAGTTTTTGCGACAGCGTAACCTTCCTCGCGACCTCCCCCGACTCTCTCTCGGATACTCATCAAGATTCCACAGTTGTTCTTGAAGTAACAAGTGACGTCAACGATGATGAACAACAAGAAGAAGATACCAATCACAATGCCGATGATCGCTCCCGTTGACAACCCGCCGGTCTCTCCTGAGATAAGTAATTCAGCACTATTATACATGTATGTATAATATCAGTCTTTCTCTACATTTACTTTACATCTTTCTGCTTATCTTATAAATCTACATTAATTGTAAATATTAATATTGGTTACGCAAAAGATATGAGTATGTGTGTTTTGGGTCTCCTTGCCAAAAAAATTAAGGTCGGTGACGGACAGCAGGTTTTTTTTTTCTAATTTATTTTATTCCACCTTTTTTTACTCATATCACTTGAATTTTTTGTCTTTTTGATTATTTTCTTGTAAAAAAAAGTTTGAGGTCATCAGTAAAAAGTTAAAGTCGGTCAGGAGACCGAAAACACACATTTTTATTTCCTTATAAAAGATAACTGGAACTTGCAGTTTATTGTTGTATGTGTTTTACAAACTCAAAATAAACTTTATCAGACCTTAAATTAGATTCTTTCTTTGTGATATTTAAACTTAGTTTAAGATCTTATATATTCAAAAATGTCTGGGAGATATTCCTGTCTTTCTCGTTTATGTTAGTTACAAACGTACTGCAATTTTACTCTTAAACTGTCTGATTTTCTGAATAACTATATACATTGTTCATGCAGACTCTCATTAAACAAACATCATCCAGTCATTCAGGTTAGACAATTCTTTTTGATGGATTAAAAATCGCTGTAGCTGAATAAGGCAGACAAATAAATTAAAGATCAAATATTGCCTCTTGGAATAAAACTTCCAAGAAACTAAAATGTTGTAAAAGACTGTAGGAGAACTTAATACAGCGGTAATTTATCACTTAATGAAGCCTGAGTGAGCTTACCAGTTTCAGTGAAAGGTATTTGATGGGTGTCTGTGCAGTATTCCAAAGAGAATAGCATTGATCAATTCTGTCAAATGGTTCATGAAAAGAAGCCATTTGTATCTACTGCTGGTTGCCAAAAGAGAGTTTAATGTAAAGTAAATATAAAGTTCTGTGTTTAGTATTTTAACTATGACTGATTTGCAGAGTCCAATGTATGCCAGTGCCCCTAACATCTCTCACAAAGGCTTCCCTAATTTAATAGAGAAGGCAAGATTACTCCTCTGGCATAATACTTTTCATTAGATCAAGACGAAGGACACTCGGTCACTGTGAATAATTGATTGGTTACTTATCTGTATAGCCTTTGGAAAATTGGAATACCTAAGTATATGTAACAAGACGACCATGATAGTCCTATGTAGCTCATATGAGTACATTTGCACTTTCAAACAAGAAAGCAGGTCAAAAAGTCATAACCAACGTCAGTCATAGGAATTTTGGAAATTAATTTGCAAAACTAAACAAATACTTAAGACTTCATCTCTCTAGCTTGAAAAACAAAAACTTGGCCTACGGACAAGGTCAGCCAAGGTCAAAGTTAAAATCTGCAATCAAAACTGTACATATGGTTCAAATGTCATTTTTGTGGTTTCAAAAACAGAAAAGAAGGTCAGTAGGTCAAGGTCAGGCAATGTTGAAGTTGAAATCTACAAGCAAAATTGTATACATGGTCAAAATTTCATTGAGGTAGCCTCAAAAAAAGAAAGTAGATAACGGTCAAGGTCAGCCAGTCAAAGTTGAATTCTATATGCAAAATTATCCATATTGCTTTAGCTACAAAACCAAGAAAGTAGGTCAGTAGATCAAGGTCAGCTAATGTCAAAGTTGAAATCTACAGGCAAAACTGTATACATGGTTCAAATTGCATTGATGTAGCTTGAAAAGCAGAAAGTAGGTCAGTAGGTCAAGGTCAACCAAGGTCAAAGTTGAAATCTGCATGCTAAACTACCCAGGCTGTTGCTTAAAAAACAAGAAAGTATGTCAGTAGGTAAAGTGATCCCTGGGCAAGGCCAACTTAGACCCAAGGGTTATGATTTGAACACTCTTGGTACAGGACCACTAGGCAATGCTACAAGCCATATATCTAACCTCTGGGCCTTGCAATCTGATACAGGAAGAATTTTAAAGATTTTCCTATATATATCTAAATGCAAAATCAAGTGAGCCTTGGGGCATGGTCAGTTTTGACTGGGGTGGATATGATTTGAACAATTAATTTTGACCCGAGGGCATGATTTGAACAATCTTGGCAGAAGTCCACTTTACAATGTTCATTCTAAATATCTAAGCTCTGAGCCTTGTGGTTTAGGACAAGAAAGTTTTTGAAGTTCTCCTTATTGACACTGCAGGTGGGGTCAATTTTGACCCGGGAGTCATGATTTGAACAAACTGGGTAGAGGTTCTTATGCTTCATGCCAAATATCTAAGCTCTGGGCTGTCTGGTTTTTGTGATTTTTAGAGTTTTTTCTTTCGGCTGCCATGGCAACCAGCATTCTAAATGGAATGGAATTATTTGATAGAGCTTCATGCAAGGAACATCCCTGCCAAGTTTCATCAACATTGGCCCAGTGGTTTCAAAGGAAATGTCATTTGACAGAATTGGCGAACGGATGTTTGAAAGACGCCAGCGGTGAGCGATCCTAATAGCTCACCTTGGCACTATGTTCCAGATGAGCTTATAAAAACAACAATACATACCTTGGTTTACTACACTTCTGCATGTAAGATGGGACTTCATGCAAGAATCTCCAAACTATATTCATACAACACGAGTAAAATGCACAACATTCTCAAACTGAAAAAACTGCATAAATCAATTCAAGCATATAAATACAAGAGCTACTCGACAGAAAAAAATACAACAGTTTCTTCAATCTTTTGAAAACCCTTTAACTTTACATTCTAAACCTACTGGGTTAATTTCAGATCCAGGGGCATGGTTTGAAAAACTTGTTTTAGGTCCACTCAACCAATGCTACAAACTAAGACATTGGGTTTTCTGAGAAGATTTTTAAAGTATTTCTTGTGTGTCCATGTAAAACAAGTAACTTCACTGGGTGGGGCCAAGTTTGATTCAAAGGGATTTAAACAAACTTGGTAGAGGAAGTACATTACACAATGCTTCACACCAAAATTTTTTGGGCAGCCCACTGGGCAGAATTTAAACAAACCTGTCACAGCCAAAGCTACACAGCAACTATCTAGGCTCTAGCACTTGCAGTTTCTAACTAGAAGTTTTTCTTCTACATTTTTTATGTAAAGCAAGTGACCCCCAGGGTGGGGCCAATTTTGACCACAGGGGCATGATTTTAAGACACTTAATAGGACCACTACAAAATGCTGCATGCCAAATATCTAAGCTCTTGGCCTTGTGGTTTTAACCAAGAAGGGTTTTTAAAGTTTTCCCTACTGTGGTAAACTACTTAGAATTGAATTCTTTGACCAACATTGGAAGAGGTTCACTAAAGGTAACATTCTTGTTAAGTTTGGTGCAAATTGGCCACGAAATTGTTGAGAATGGGTCATGGGAGATGCTCATTATGAAAACTACGTGCACAGGGGAGGTAATAAAATGCAATAAACATGAATCCATTAAAGTTGTTATAAAATGACAATACATACACATCACAATAGGAATCTGTAAGAATTGTATGCATGTGGTAACTGAAGGTTGCAAACAACTGAAATACACAATACAACATACATCATGCAACATGTGAATCTGGAGGTAGTATTGTTGTCAATATACCAAATTTAATTCATTTTGCATCAACTATTGGCGTCAATATACCAAATTTATTCATTCTGCATTGACGATTGGTGTCAATATACCAAGTTTTTTTCATTTTACACTAGCAATTTAAATTTTTAATACTTACCCAATGTCTTTTAAATTTTATATCCTAATGTAAAATAGAACTAAGTAAATGTGACTCACACACTTGTAACCCCTTTGTGGGGTGGGGGCCACTACAAAACTCAGAAATAATATATTCCGCAGATCATGTTCTCTTTATATAAAGATATTAGTCTCTTTATTAAAAAAAAAAGAAAAAATAATGTAATTTCAATTTGAAGTTCCTATTCTGAGCAGTGAAGCTGATCTGTTTTGCCGAAATAAATAAATTTCCTGTACTGTGACCCTTTCTACCCTGTTATTTTGCTAGTACCCTTTATTCTTGAATTCAGACCTTTAAAGGAGCACAAAGTTGACAGGGAAACATTGTCATTGGCTGATATAAGCTTTCCTTGATACTTTTTGGCCCCCGGCATTTATCAGGTCAGAGTTTACAGGGTTTGATGTGTAATCCCCATTCTTCTTTGCTGATAAGCCAACTGTTAATGTGTGGCTTATCACTGAAAATGATGTAAACACTTGGTAACTGCCTTGGCAATGTGTTTATACCTTAGCTAATCCCAACTGGACAGTGCAACACCAATTTGATGTGTTTAAACCGTGCACCACAATGTTTTAATACAATGCAACATTGTCATCACAATGTGCTTACACCTTTTAACATTGCCTAAATTTGGCCATATGCTAAAAGTACATGCAACACTGCCTTGCCAATTTGTAAATACAAGATTTACTTGACAACATTTTAATAACACTGCATTGGCAATGTGTATAATACCTTGCAACATTATCTTGACAATGTGTTGATATTTTACAATATAGCCTTTTATATTGTGTTGACATCATACAAAATTGCCTTTATATTGTGTTGAAATAAATTAATATTGCCTAGACAATGTTTTAATACTAAGCAACACTGCCATAACAATGTTTCACCACCTCACAACACTGTATTTGACAATGTTTCACCACCTCGCAACACTGTATTTGACAATGTTTCACCACCTCGCAACACTGTATTTGACAATGTTTCACCACCTCGCAACACTGTATTTGACAAGTTTCACCACCTGCAACACTATTTGACAATGTTTCACCACCTCGCAACACTGTATTGACAATGTTTCACCACCTCGCAACACTGTATGACAATGTTTCACCACCTCGCAACACGTATTGACAAGTCACCACCTCCAACACGTATGACAAGTTTCACCACCTCACAACACTTATGACAAGTTCACCACCTCACAACACTGTATTTGACAATGTTTCACCACCTCACAACACTGTATTTGACAATGTTTCACCACCTCACAACACTGTATTTGACAATGTTTCACCACCTCACAACACTGTATTTGACAATGGATTTAATACCGATGTTGAAAAGAAGTTGTACTTCAGGTAAACCGTTATTTTCCAACATTAAATTTCATAGGAGTACTACGGTTTCAAGCACTTGGTTATGACGTTTGTAACCGTATCTTCACTTTGTCTGTGTTTTGCTACTCACTCTTAAACACATCAATTTGTGAGGAACAGATTTAAAAGAAACACAAACATTTCTTAGTATATCAAGAAGTTTTTATTTACGAAAACACAGATCATTTTACAACAAAATTATGTGCACTTTTTCACTTGTAATAACTCTTACATCAGAACTAAATCGTAACGATAATTCTACTGCAAAACCAAGGGTAGAATAATGCTACAAAAAGGAAACAATACATATGCTATTGGTAAATGAACATGTTTCAATTGTACAAAACATATATAAAATGTAATACATAATTATTTATTCAAATAGCGTAACAAACTAGTTACAGTGAGCCAAATCTATCCCGTGTAATTGGGTTAAGTAACATAAAAACAATAAGCAGAAAACTTTGTAGACATCCCTCCAACTTTTGAACAGACCCTCTGCATTTGTTTTTCTCTTTTCTCACACTAAGGAAACCTACTAAGCATATCTGCTTTTTGCCACTAACCAGTTTTAAACATCTTACTGGTATCAAAGAGAAATTCATTTGGACTGACTTGTTTTTTCGTAAGATGTGATGAATGGAAAGTGTGAAACTATTTTATACTCTTTGTAATATGTCTGAGATAAAAGAATTGCATACATTTTATAACTATCATAACTGTTCACATTTCCCTATTTACTCTTAAGTTAATATTTCTAATTGGTCTTAGATTTAGAGTTAAAGTGATGTCTGCAAACTTCCCCTTTTTACTATACACTAAATAAACAGGCACCTCTTCCACAAATGTTCCCTTCGTCAACATAACAAAAGCACAAGACAATGTGCATATACAGTTAAAATAAAACCAAATATTGCATTCTATGAATTCTTTTGGTACATAAAGCTTTTGTGGTAAAGTTAACATTTGTAAAAATGGAGCCTGCTGTTATAAAGGTGGATTTCTGTCAAATGTGAAGGCCTCCGTAGGTCAGTCAGGCAGGTCAAAGGTGAAGGTCATCCATAGGTCGGTCAAAGGTGAAGGTCATCTATTAGTCAGTCAGGTAGGTCAAAGGTGAAGGCCATCCATAGGTCAGTCAGGTAGGTCAAAGGTGAAGTTCATCCATTGCTCAGTCTGGTAAGTCAAAGGTGGAGGTCATCCATAGGTCAGTCAGGTAGGTCAAAGGTGGTCATCCATAAGTTACTGAGGTGGGTTAAAGGTTATCAAAACTGGCCAAAAAGTCCTCCGCTTTTATAAAAAGGAAGGTGAACTGTGGGGAGGGCTTACCCATGGAATTTTCTTCTATCAAATTAAAATACAACTTGCTTTTAGACTAGAATGTTACTATTTATAGACTCACTTATTGTCTGTTACTAAGCAACATTAAACAGACCTTTATTGTTTTGAACTCATATATTTACAAACTTTTTCAAGTTTGGAACTGGTTGGTATTTATTTTTATATTTATACATTTAGCTTCTTTGGGACAGTGCACTTTCTAAATCAATATAGGGCATTCAAGATGGTATATACAAATGAAAAAGAGACATTATTGCATTTCTGTAGGCCAGTAATAATGGAATCTGACCTATATGAAAATATCTTAGACCAACTTTGGTGGAAAATATCTAAAATGGTTAAAGCATACAATCTAAATTCTTATGGAAGTTCAAACTAAAAATTGTACCAGTAATGGGGGTGGGACATTCACTACATGTATACTTGAAGAAACTTTAGCCGTATAATTTCACAATTATAAAATTTACACTCCATAATACTAAATACCATAACTCTTGAAATTTCTGTATTTTAGAATGGTCTATTTTCTTAGTGTGTGGAAAATTGCATTTTTGCAAGCCTTAGGACAAGTCCACAATGTTGTCTCCAAAAATGACCTTCTAGAAGCACTTGAGGAAAAAAACTCCAATATAATGTACAATGCTACAAAATAAAGATACATGTAGGGTGATTCAAAAATATTGCACTTAACATTATGTGGAATTGCAGTATGAAGCTTTTCTGTACAAAGCTTACATGAAAAATAAAGTCAGCATTAACCAAATACCATCAGCCCAAATGTGTTCACAGACACTGACATTTGCTTGAATTCCTTTTCTTGTAATTAACATATAAAAACCTTTTACTTGCCAATCACTCAGTTTAGGTTTTGTGGGGGCGGTGACATTTTCAGTCTTATAAGCACGAAATCAATGAACAAGACATCAATAAGTTTCACAACACTCTAGACATCATTACAGGAGTCAAATTTGCAAGTATCTTTGGATAAAACATCAATATTATTCAGAATGTCTGTTACTCCCTAAATAATCATTTGACAGAAAAGAAGAAACAGGTTTTTTTCTCTTTATGTCAAAATTTTTAACTCGATGTAATAACATTAAGTGGCACTTAAGAAAAAGGGAAAATAATTCAAACAGCAAAAAAAGTAATAAATGTGGGAAACTAGATATTGATGCAAGGAAGAGTTATGGTTCTTTGCCTCTTCATTTTTTCTCAGCGAGATATAATACAGGTTGCAATTTCAAAATTTGAAAAGTTCTCCTTCATGCAAATTTTTTAAGGGGGAATAATTTAAAATAGAGGCAAGGTAGAGTTATGGTTCTTGAACAATTGATATTTTACATAGGTTATTATTGTGAGCATATATCTATATAAACTGCTAGTGTAACTAACTATATGTATAGCTTTTATTCTTTTGTCGCCCATTCTATAAGCAAGGTCTATTATAACAAGAGCTGTCAGTCGGACCGGGTCCAAATCTTTGACTTTGCCAATAAACAATACTTTGACTTTTAAGTCTGCACACAAGGCTTTAACTAGGAATTTATAAGCACCAATATCTAGGAGAGTTACATTTACAGATAAGTCTTGAACAATAATAAGTAAGACTCAACATTCAATAATAATGATATCATAATCATTAAGTTAATTAACAGAAATATTAACTGAGTAAGTAAAAAGGGCATAATTCAAATAAATCCTTACAGAATTACCTAATTCCCCAGTTTGGGAATCGATGAAGTTAAGTATTCCAACTTTCAAATTGGTATCTCAAACAGTTACATTTAAAAGCAATATGGCACCAGACATTTAACCAAGATTCTAAGTTTGTATAAGGACTTAATATGCTCTTCAAACAAATCCCTGACAGAGTTACCTCTTGTATCTGATGGGGGTAATATGTTCAATATCAGGCAATAAGTTTATAGCAATGTCTCAATAGGGATCTAAGGTAATAAATGGATTTTACCCTATTCAAGTACTAAGTAACAAAAAGGATAACTTCTGGCAAAAACCTTGACTAAAGTTATCCGACTCATTTCTATTTAATTACAGGTTGCAAGGCAAAACTCAAAATTAAACCATTAACAGAGTTCATAGAGCAATACCTCCAGTGGTTTTAATAAAGTGAGTGGCAATAAAACAAAACTTTGACATAAGGTCAAACAAGATTTAACTAAGAAGGGCATAAGTACAATCAAAAACCTTTTCACAGAGTTATGTTCTCTTGTCTGTACAGATGGAGGTCTCATGATGGTAAATAAGTATGGTAAGTTTCAAAGTAATACCTCAAATGGTTAAGTTAAAAAAGTGGGATGGAAATTTTAACTAAGTTTGAGCTAAGTCAAAAAGGGCCATAGGATTCCCCTATAAAAAAGTCGTTCACAGAATTACCTTCTCCTGCCAAATCTTGGGACTTTATGGTAACCAAGTATTGCAACTTTCATAGGAATATCGGAATGGTTTAGTCAAAATTATGGACCAAAAACTTAAGAGATAAGTCGATAAAAGGCCTTAACTTTTTAAAACAAATACCTAACAAACTAACCTTCTCTTGCTTACAATAAGGTAATGATATATAATCAAAAGTTCAAATTAACAGCAATATCTCAAAGGGTTAAGGCAATAATGGAATTACCCATATTCAATTATTTTCAAGAAAAAGGGGCTAATTCCAGTAATCAACCTTGACAGACTTGTGTACTCTTTTCTGTTACAAATGGGCACTGTGGTAAGCAAGTTTGGCAAGTTTAGAAGCAATATGCCACCAGACATTTAAATTAAGTTTGTATAGATTTAATATGCTCTTCCATACACTTTCTAAGTCAAAAAGGGCTATCGTAAACCATGACAGTATGTTATGTACTTTGTCTCAATATGGAGGCAATAAATGGTAAACAATGTCATAGGTATGTGAATCGAAATAACGTTTCCTTTCAGTACTATAACAAAAATATAAGTTGTAGCAAAAACTTAACTAAATTTATCCGAATGGCCATTTTGAGTTCCAATTACAGTTCGAGCCAAAACTTCAAAATTAAAACCACTGCAAAAATGGGCAAAGGGCAATGCCATAGTCTAAGTCTAACGTCTAATGGAAGTTAGTAGGAATGCTTTACTGCATGGATTAACTTTACAGTACTGTTTACATATATTTGTGGACCTCTGTATTAATGGTATGAAAATAAAAAGGTAATTTGGGAAGCTCTAGCTTATACAAAACATAATTGTGAGTATCGTATGTAAACAATCAGCACAACAAATATGTCTCTCTCTTATTCTGACCTGATTAATACATAACTACATACAGCACACATTCACACATGTACATAATAATATCTGGACAAATAGTAAGCACAATTCAAAATGTGCAACTATAGGTAAAAAAAGCTGAAGTTTCTAGCCTGCAAAAGTTATAAACACACGAAACATAGAACTTTTCTGCAATTTTCCTCCAATCAGTATAATACAAGATGGCCAAAGTGGGAAACAAGATGGCCAAAGTGGGAAACAAGATGGCCAAAGCGGCCCTCTAATGACCATCAGGGAAACACATGATTACCTGGTACAGAATGACAAGGGATTGACCTCTGACCCATGAAGACTCAGCCTAAAATTTGACTGGTACAGCATGACTGGTGTCATATTAGGTATGTTCTTGGGGCTCAAACCCACAACATCCAGGATGTGCGTATTTGTAAAATTTAACTGACTGACCTAACTTTTACATGCAGGGTGACTCCATTTCAAACTTCACCAGGATTTCTTACAATACTCAGACCAAGTTCATAAATACTGGGTCAAACACATATTCTTTTTAAGGAAGGTGACTCACATTTAAATTTGACCTAAATATCTGATAAAGTTATTAATATCCGGTCAAAAGAGCTGCCTGAAAGTATCAACAAGGTTTTTCCTGATTTTGACCTTTGACCTAGTTTTTACACTACAGTGACCCAGTTTTGAATTTGACCTGCATGTCCGAACAGTGAGCTTAAAACATAAGCATTCCGAGTCTGTTAACCAAATCCAAGCTTTTGCTTATCTAAAACATCAGCAGCTTTTCCATGTATTCAGTTTCAATGAAGTGAGTGATGAACATAAACTTACGATGATACTGCACACCCAATCAGGGATATTTTATCGACTTTGATAAACTATTAGCTTACAATAACAAAAATTAAACCCAACTCATACCTTGTACTTTACATTTACCCAAATTGGAGAAGGACTGGCAAAATTTAAAAACATTACAAAAATTCAATTCAAATTGACAAACAACATGGAATGCAAACAGGGCGGGTGGGGAATATTAACACTGCATAGAACAATATTCTAGAGGCCACATAGGGTTGTACTCAAACAGGTAACAAAATTTGCGAATTCTTGTAGGTAGATTATAACAGTCATATACAAAAATGGCGGAAAAAAATAAACTTAGCACTTTATCCACTTTTTACTATTCAATAACGTTTGAATTCAAATTCCAAACAAGCAAGAACTTATGAATGCTTGATTTGAACATTAAACCATTTTCCCATACAAATATGGGAAAATTGATCAATATTCAAATAATAATTCTAAAAAAAAATCTGTATTTTGTGTCAATGAAATCTATAAAAAGATAAACAATGTGCAAAATTGGTACCAATTCAATTCTGATAAAAAAAATGCTGTATTATTTATTTGCAGACAAATTATTATGCATTGAGACACACGTCCCTGTCTTAAGGAAGCCTCTTTCAATAATATCACCACTATGCAGGGAATAAATGAGTATTCTATTTCCTCATAAGCACACATCATGTTTTCACACTAAGCCTGGAATGTTAACTAATCTCTAAAACAGTATGTCGACCATGTATGATTCACGAAAAAGCTGCCCAATCAGTCTTAACCTTTCACGGCAAAACAACATAGCTGCAAACACAACCTTTACACTCTCCCGTATATGTACAACGTAGCAATATCCAGATCAATACTCAAAATCTACACAAAGCCCTTCTGAGTACACACGCATTGTACATATTTACAATATCATATGAAGCGTTTGTTACATAAATTACACATTTACATCATCACTGTCTACATGTCACACATTTACATGTATATACACTAAAAATGAACGAAAAAAGATACAAACTGCAGTAACTGTTGTAGAATAAGGTCTTTGTATGACTGCTTAGTCTTATTATGCTATTTGGCATAAACACTGGTAAATTACCAGTGTCAATAATAAAGTACCACTACACCCCATTGCTAATTACTATATACACAGACTCAAATCCCTTCTAGGGAAGTCAGTCGAGATATTTTCTCAGAATATTTCTTCTTCATTTTATGCAATATCCTACTTTCTGATGAAACTGCATGTTTTTTGGCAATTCTTTCTCAAGAAACACATTTTTCGGTTTCTTAGGCGGACAAGATAAGGTGTAAACACAATTTATACGACTTGGCAACAACGCAACTGTCTTTGCGTTCCTCTATATATAGCTACAGCTCTGATATCTATCACTGCTCACAATAGAATGTTTAGCCTAACAGATGTGTTCTTCCCAAAGGAAATCTTGGACAATTGAACAAATTGTTTTGGCCAGTTTCTATTGATGTGAAAATACAAATTGTTTGTCATTAATAATCGTGACAAAAAAAATGGATCCTTATACAAAGACGACCAGCATCACAAAATTAACGAGCGTTACAGAAGAGGTGTTGTCTGCCTCTGTCTGGAAAAATATTATTCATAACTCGAAACGACCAGTCAGCAAATTTTCTATTCCTAAATACACAACTGTTGCAAGACAATTGTTCCCCTTGTTGCTATGACAACCAAACGCCTCTTTATTTAATTACAGCCATGGCAAACGTGGTAACCTGGTTATATAATAACTACTGTTGTGCTGTGACCTTGGCAAAAATGTGAAGAACACTGAAGGAACCGTATGTTTTATGTTGACAAAATTCTGAGACTTTCCAGAACTGCCATTATTAATGGGCCAAAATAAAAATGCCTGGAATAGTTCGGTCACATGATATGTATTTCTAGAAAAAGAAAAGGTGAAATTAACCGCGAAAGGACTTTGATCGTGTATGGACATGAACGCATTCAAAACAGGTGAAGTCATACCGTTACATCAGTCATAATTAATACCTGAAAAATGATTCATGTGGATTTCTGTGGCTTTGTCTATTTATGAACACATAAAGCAAATCAATATATCAATACCCACCTTCTCAGCGCACAAATCATAATTCACAATTCCGAAACATTACAATATTGAATATTACTCAATTTTTAAGTACAGTCATGTATCGAAGCTTTGCCCAACTATAATCAATACATCATTACTGAGTCTTTTGATCAAATACGGCAACGAATTATAAATAATGTAAATTTCACCTATGCCACTTGCGCAATTACAGATAACAAGTCATTCGCTACATTAAAAGCATATCAATGACACATGGAAGATAATAATCAACATTATATTTTTCAAAATCTAAAATAACGGTTTAAATTTTCCACTGAAAATGCTGTTCAAAAGCTTATGAAATGCTGAAAATATTCACAAGCCAGTATATACATGTGTAAAAAGAGAAACTAGGAATTTATAAGACAAAATTCTTTGACTAAGAATTGCAACGGTTCAGCACAGACGATCAAAGATCAATTTATACAGCACTCCTTCACTGCTATTTCACATGGCTATACATTTAGATGATTGATTTTTTCAAGTCGTCTAAGACAATAGACTGTCAAATGTATGCAGAGACAATAAACAGCTTGACTTTGGTAGGTCGTCCAATCAATTAGGCCATAATTGTACCACGTAATATTCTGGTCATAACACAGTTTTAGACGATGTTACAGCATTCAGCAAGTTTCACTGTGAAAGTCATGCGTGTGTAGACAATGTGTGCACTGTCAAATGTAACAAAATCTGAACAGAAAACTTGTTTCTCAAAAGTTAGAAAGTATTGATTTAGTACAACAATGTTACACTAAAATACGCATTAACACCACTGTCTGAGAAATCCAATAGGAGCCAAGATCAGTTCCGATTCTACTGACAAAAGACAGAAAATCAAAGATATAGTTACCTTGCAAAAGATATTTTTCGTAAGAAATGAAATAACATACAGACAATCTGTACATTGTATATGTATGTATATACATAAAATCAGATAAAATGTCTGAAAAAGGTCTTGCAACATTATTTAATACAACAAGAGAGTGCCTAACAATAATGTATAATGAAAACAAAATATTTGGTCAAAATGTCCATACATCTTATAAAGCAATACAGGCCTAGTTTATGGTAACACAGATGAGAAATAGGCCTATGTCTAAAACACTCAATGTTTATGTAAAAAAAAAAAAAAAAAGATTTCCCCAAATATACACTGATTTATATATATATATAATATAGTGTCACTTGTTATTGATGGGGGTTTAACATGTAAAAATATGTTGTTTCACCTCAAAGTGTCGATATATCTCCGGGTTTTATTTAGCATAATGCAGAAATGTCTAGTTGCTAAATGAAGAAATGAGTAGAGCACAATATATAGACTACACACATCACATAAAGCTTTTCAAGCATGCGCTCAGAGCTACCAGGCAACCAAACATCGCCATAGAAACGTTCCCAGCTATGCATCTTGGTGCCTTACTAGTATCCGGATTATATCTTGGATCTGAAAAAAGGGAATGAAAAAAGGGGTTGAAAAGAGGGATTTCAGTGCAGGCAATTAAATATAAATGTGAGATACATAGTCCGCAAGCATCAACAACTTGTACATACATTCTCGACGCTATATCAGATCATTCGGTTTTTTCATTTATTTAATAAATATGGGAAGAATAATGCAATCTATGCTGGCTGCATTATGCATGGGCATAATGCTCCCGTAGGAAATCTTCTGGATTTATAGCCAGGAAAAGTTGATAATTCAAACATTTATTCCCATCATTTGCTGTTGCTGATACAATGCCACAAAGACTACATACTCGTTATGCTGAAATATTGCAGTTTTATACAATGTTTGCTTTGTGCTGCACTGGTAAGGGTTACACATTCATTTTCAAACTTTATGAGAGATTTCACAGAAAATTGACAAGCAAAAATCTAATTACGGAGCACAAACATTGCTACTACAAGCTAACATAATACAGACTAAACAAAAATTGAAACGCATTCTCGCAATAGAAAAATTCTATAAGCATAATTGTGTGTTAGAAATCATATTCCTTGCCGATTTTGTCCATTACTATTTTAACTATCACACTCTGTATCTTCAACTCTAAACACAAAATATTTTTACGAAAAACCCAAGTTGTCTTCTTCGTCACAAAAAAAAAATGATAAAGGCACCACCATACATCTGTCAATGCATATTTAACGCAAAGTGTTCTAAAGAGGTAATTTGAATAATTAAAGGATCAGGTGATTTCAACTGAAAACAATCTGAATACTGTGAGGTTTTTCGGACAAAAAAAACATGTTTCCCTGAATACCCATCGACCTTTGGCCTTGACTTTGCATCAGATTGGCTAAAAAACATGCACTGTTCATAATCATCTCAATCTTTCAAGATGTCCAACAGACAAATGCATATGAAATGTAGGTGCAAGACCATTAATCCTTAGGTCACAGGACCTGTATCTAGGCCAAATGAACATTTTGTGCCATAGGATTTAAAAATCCTTCATATGGTCCAGGAGACTGAATGAAGTTTTGATCCCAAATTGTGGCATGCATTTTGTATTATCATAATCATTTTTGCAAAGTTATTTCAAAGTCCTTCCTTAGGAACAAAACTTAAAAGATTCAGAATGGTGATATGTGCCAGACAGGCAATTGCGAGACAGATATCCAAGGTAAAATCACTATGTCTCCCACAGTGATGGTTCAGACATAATTGTTGCTGCAGTCATGTTGCAAAATATATATTTTCGAGGCTATTAATTAAATAACCTTTCTTCCATTCAAAAAACTGTTCATCAATCAACTGTATACCAAAGGTTAAATGTTTAAAACATTGTCTAGGGTATTCAGTAAATGCCATGGCACAGAATATCTTTGTCTAGTGTAATCAGTAAATGCCATGGCACATATCTTTGTCTAGAATAATCAGTTAATGCCATGGCACAGAATATATGTGTTGGGAATCAGTTAAGCCAGGCACATACTTGTCTAGGTCATCAGTTAATGCCATGGCATAGAATATCTTTGTCTAGAGTAATCAGTTAATGCCATGGCATAGAATATATGTGTTTAGGGTCATCAGTTAATGCCATGGCATAGAATATCTTTGTCTAGAGTAATCAGTTAATGCCATGGCATAGAATATCTTTGTCTAGAGTAATCAGTTAATGTCATGGCATATGATATCTTTGTCTAGAGTAATCAGTTAATGCCATGGCAAAGGATATCTTTGTCCAGAAAGTTAATGCCATGGCATAGAATATCTATGTCTAAGGTAATCAGTTAATGCCATGGCATAGAATATCTTTGTCTAGAGTAATCAGTTAATGCCATGGCATATGATATCTTTGTCTATAGGCCTGGCACAGAATTCTCAGGGTAATCAGTTAATGGCATGGCACATAATATCTGTCTAGGGTAATCAGTTAATGCCATGGCATAGAATATCTTTGTCTAGAGTAATCAGTTAATGCCATGGCACAGGATATCTTTGTCCAGAGTAATCACCGCACGATTCTTGTCCAGTAACAGTTAATTCCTGGCACAGATATCTTTGTCCAGAGTAATCGTTAAGCCATGGCACAGGATATCTTTGTCCAGAGTAATCAGTTAATGCCATGGCACAGGATATCTTTGTCCAGAGTAATCAGTTAATGCCATGGCACAGAATATCTTTGTCCAGAGTAATCAGTTAATGCCATGGCACAGAATATCTTTGTCCAGAGTAATCAGTTAATGCAATGGCACAGGATATCTTTGTCTAGAAGACACATTACAGTTTATGTCATGGCACAGAATATATTTGTATAGAAGACACATTACAGGGTAATCAGTTTATGCCATGGTACAGAATATATTTGTCTAGAGTAATCAAGGGATGCCGTGGTATAGAATATCTATATCTAGTGTAATCAGTTTATGTCATGACACAGAATATCTTTGTCTAGAGTAATCAGTTAATGCAATGGCACAGAATATCTTTATATAAAACACAAAAATTATCAGAAGTCATGGACAGATTATTGGAAGACACATTACATGGTTATCAGATTATGCCATGACACAGAATATCTTTGTCTAGAGTAATCAGTTAACGCAATGGCATAGAATATCTTTGTATAGAAGACACATTACAGGGTAATCAGTTGATGCCATGGCACAGAATATCTTTGTCTAGAAGACACATAACAGGATAATCAGTAAATGACATGGCACATAATATCTTTGTCTAGAGTAATCAATTGATGCCATGGCACAAAATATCTTTGTTCTGGAGACACCTTACAGGGTAATTATTCAATGTTATTGCACAGAATAGCTTTGTCTAGAATAATCAGTTTATGCCATGGCACAGATTATCTTTGTCTAGAAGACACATAACAATTGTAATCAGCTTTTGCTATGGCACAAATTAGCGTTGCCTAAATACACAAAGGGAAAACTTGTAACTGAACACACATTAAAGGGTTATCATTGTTTTTTATGCCATGGCACAGCATAACATTGCCTATATACAAAGAGGGAACTTTTGAATCTGAAAACACATTATAGAGTTTACAAGCCTACTGCAGGCTTCAGGTTACCTAATAAAGGTATGTGCATCAGATTATTTTACCACTGACGTTTGGAATGACCAGTGCTAGAACCCTATCCTCTAGAAGAAACTGCTTACAGACTCATAAAATCATACATGGTCAATACCAGTGCTTGAACACAGCTGACTGAAGTCAGTGACTTCAATATTTTATACTCTATTTGAGGGGGTCTTTTCCTGGTCAATATACACTAAAAGACGATCAACTAAATGCAAGGTAATGGATGATTCGCCTACATACACTAAATGATGGTTGTGATGAACATGGATTACAGCAAGAGGTTGCAGAAAGAAAATAAACACACAAATCTACAGATTAAGCATATATCAAGGTATAAATAATCTGAAAAAGTGATCACTCAAAGATTCAAAACATGGTCAAACAGGTCTATAGAAGTCTTTCACAAAACCTAGTCTATGGGAATATAATGCTTCTTATGTGTATATGGTCTTCTTCTTACCAGACCTAACCCCTGTCTAAAGGTGCCATATATTCTAGACTGGAAAGATTCGGACAGACTCATCAATCCTGGAAGAACAGACCTACATTTGCCAACAAACCTTCTTCCTGAATTTACACAATCATCATGTATTTTTACTCCTGCTCAGAAATAAATGGTGCCAAGGCTTCAATGTAACCCAGTTAACAACCAATTTTGAGCAAAACCTATGAGAAAGTTTAAGCTTCTTTTAATGCCCTATTTTTTGTCCATTTGAACTAGTGACCTATTTTCTAAAACTTTAAAACAAAAAACAAAAGGAGACAAACAACTGGCAACATGCTAAAGTATCATTATGCCACAAAACTTCTATCTGGTAACATGCTAGAAAATCTGTCAATAGAATTTCTATATACAATGTAAAAGAAAAGCAAACCCTCACTTTGTGAGCCTCATTTATAGTTGGTCCAATTTCCTTTCAGTAATTTTGATTTATGATCGCTTGATGAGAACTTGTGCCAAAACAAAATTGACTTTTTACCAATCTTTTCAGAAAAAAACATTTTGTTGTTGTTCTGTACGAGGTAACACCTGCTTCCATCATATCTAAGTCATTTTTACAGGCCTGCAGCTTCTCCAACCATTATTCCTGAACAGAATATAAGATACCTATCCTCCATAAGGAACTGCCAACTTTCTCACATAAAGAGACATGAATGATAACAAGGCTTGGATCCATGACCCTCAATCAATGAGAAGTTGCAGTGATTTCAAGTCAGCAACTCTAACCACACGGCTACAGAGGTTGTGACACAAAAAAATTTGAAGTTTCCTATGTGGGTTGCCATGACAACAAAAGCTCTGCAAATATCTAGTTCCCCACGTAGCCAAGTAACAATTCTAAACCAGACTTCATCAAAGCAAATAATCTTGAATTACCTTAACTCTGACCTACCCTAAGAAGAACTCTTTTGCATGTTATATCTCACGTTGGGGATGCAAACAGGTGACAGAAATACATACTGAAGAGGGGCTTGAATATTTTAAGTGGAGATATCAGTGCTAAATTCTACATTCAAACATGGATTTAAACTCAAACAAAATTAATGTTATAAGACTGCTTTGTCAACTGAAGAAGTTATTAGTGACAAATACTTTGTAAAAAAAATCAAAGTAAAGTTATTGTTCTTGGACCTACCACAGGGTAACACCAAGATACCCCCACCCCCCCAGCTTCATTTCCGGGGTATAATTAAGTTTGATACTGTTATCCACTAGTATGTGAACAGATTTCTGTGGTTAATTGCTATGGAGAATGGGAGAGGTGAAAACTCTGCTATAAGTAGTTCTCAGAAAACTATTTCTTTTCTTGTTCTTCACCAACAGCTTTGTGCTGATACTGGAGCAGGGATCTTCAGAAACTAATCAGCCTTCTTCCTTTAGGCTTTCATGTCTTGTCAACAGTTTTTTAATTGGGTTTAAATTAAATTTATGCTTCCTAAAATAGATTCTGAAGAAATACAAAGCCAAAGACATTATTGCACTAAACTATATAGCCTTGAAGGGGGCAGTTTTATAATTGGTCAATAGTTACTTTTAGATTTAAATTTATATCGTTATTTTGTGTAAGAAAATCCCAACCAAGCTATTAACAGCTTACCTAATGCCTACTCCTAACACAATAAACCGTAATACAAACGTGCAGCTCTAACTTAACTCCCCTTACAGTACAAATCCAACTACAAGATGGACCCATTTACTAACCATTTTGAAGTTGAAATTAAGTTGTTGTTGTTGTTGTACGAGTCGGAGCCTGTTTCAACCTTATTTCAGTCGTTTAACAGGCAAGCAGCTATACATTACCACCTTTCTCAGGAAGGACCAGTACAAGACCACTATTCTCCATAAGAAACTGCGAACTTTCTCCCATAAAGAGGCATGGTCGCTGGCAGGGCTAAAACCAACGACCCTTTATCTATGAGGGGTTACAGTATCATCAAACAATTACTCATACACTTATCATGTACATTCCATATTTCTACAATGAATAACAGCTACAAGACTGATTTTATCAATTCTGTAAAATTCCAATTTACAAAATGCAAATAAAAAGCATAAATATTTTAATGAAAAGCGAACATTTGAATTTTGTACAATTTCAAAGACATAGGTAATCACAATCATACACTTATTTCTAAGCAAACATAGGTTCACTCTGACATCATCAAAGAAGCTATTTTAGTGAAGCTTTTACGGAATGGCTAAATACAAAGCTAGAAATAAGTTTTGCTCGTTTGCTTGGTATTAGGGTATGAAATACATTTAGATTTCTTGTTATTTTGAACCGTTGAAATCGGTCTCGTTTCTTGATGCGATTTTATCAAGACTTAGTATGGATGATGTTTATTTTGAAGACTTCAGTTTGCCTTTTGGACTTCTATGGATTCTTTTAATTTCATGCCTTTTAAAAGCTTTTCACACATATTGAAATAAGCGGAAATTTACACAGCTTATCAAAATAACAAATACAGCGGAACATGCTTATAACAAATTCCTTGGGACTTGGGATTTACTTCAACACTATATTAAAAATTTCATTGTATTTGCACAAGCAGAATTTCTCTTATAATATATCAGGAAGAAAAAATTTAGTTTGTGAAGATGCATGTAAAATCCCATAGGCATGATTCAATCCCATACACCTCCACGATTTTTCTCTAAATGTACACGGAATTGGGGAAATATCTTTTCACTTTTTTGATCACCAGCAATATTGTCTTACCAATCTACTTAAATAATGATTAATTAAGTCATGCATAATTCCAAAATTGGCTAAAAAGCTGTATTACAAAGTTGAACAGTAACTGTGTCAATATCATGAAAATATTTTTGTCCAAAAAAATTGTTGAACTTCGCCTTGGTAAAGTTATTAAAAAGAAAATATAGGTACCTTTTATGTTTGAAATTGTTTAATCACAAGTTACTGACTAAACTTTTTCTTCTCAATATATCCTAAAATCTTGATATTTAGCCAGTCTGGAAAATAAGCCGGTCTGGAAAATAAGCCACAAACTTCTTGCATAAAATTAGCCGGTTTGTGAAATAAGCTGCAAGCATTAATTTTTCTATAGGCAGAACAAAGATACTATTGAGATAAAGTTGAAAACAGCCCTTAGTGTGACTTTGACCTTCAATGCAGCTCCCTATGTGTGATGCATGACACACGTTTGTGTTATGGGCAACACTTGTGTGAAGTTATTTGCAAACTGGACCATGCATATAGAAGCTACAGCCCGGACATCAAGTGCTTATATTCTGACTGTCTGTCAGACAGACGGATGGAACAGAGCAAACCTGTAGTCGCTAGTTGCAGACTTATAAAGAAAGAGACAGTCGGGAAATTCATCTATAATACAACATATCAATGTCTTTGGGCTATGTCTAAATTCAATATAAGTAAGCTCCACTGAAGTAATTACATGCAAATCAAACTTCTTATGCAATACTTCATGCATAGTAATGAGTGTTCAATACATGGTCGATATAATGACCAGCTCTCTTGTTTCAGTCATTTTCTTTCCATGATTGCAGTATATTACTCAAATGAGTCAACCAACATGTATATAAAACATGAGGCATACACAATTCTTGAAAAGGAACAAAAGTATTAATTACTTTGAAACTGGGATAGTAGTTTGAGAGAAGAAGATTGAGAGAAGAAATCATAATGCAATAGTCTATGTAAATCACATGAGGCCAATTTTGTCGAAAGTAACATGTTTTACAACTTGGAACATGCACACTGTCCAATACTACATCACATAAGAATATGAATTTTGAAATTTTTCCCATTTAAAAATATTTTGTAAAATAGTGACTCCCTAGGACAGGTACTATTTTCTGCCCATGGTTTCGATTTGGAAAAAAACAACCTACAACTTTGTACTAACACTTGACACTGAACATTGAAAGAGCTTAATTTTGACAACATAGTGACAAATACACAAGACAATGACCCAGTCTTACACTATTCTGAGTTTCTTAAGTAACAATGGGTTTCTATGAAAATGCCAAACTCAAAACTAGGTAAACTAGAACTATCACTGAAGGTGATGAATATCCCCGTCCCCTTCCCCCTCTTGCACACAGGACGTAAGTTTTCATATCCCAATGCTTAATGGCTCGACCATTTATTTCCCAAAGAGAAATTACTGCTTTTCATTTCCCAAACAGGAATGGCTCAACCTAGGAATGGCTCAAAGTTTGACTTCCCAATGAGGAATGGCTCAACCTAGGAATGGCTCAAAGTTTGACTTCCCAATGAGGAATGGCTCAACCTAGGAATGGCTCAAAGTTTGACTTCCCAATGAGGAATGGCTCAACCTAGGAATGGCTCAAAGTTTGACTTCCCAATGAGGAATGGCTCAAGCATCCACTTCCCATAGATGAATGGCTCAACCTTATACTACCCTAAGAGGAATGGCTCAACCTTTGACTTCCGTTAATGGAATGACTCAACCTTTCACTTCCCAGAGAGGAATGGCTCAACCTTTCACTTCCCAGAGAGGAATGGCTCAACCTTTCACTTCCCAGAATGGAATGGCTAAACCTTTCACTTCCCAGAATGGAATCACTTAGCCTTTCACTTCCCAAAGAGGAATGGCTTCCTAAAGAGGAATGGCTCAACCTTTCACTTCCTAGAAAGGAATGGCTCAACCTTTCACTTCCCAGAGAGGAATGGCTTCCTAAAGAGGAATGGCTCAACCTTTCATTTCCCCAACATTCAAGTCCCAGTTAAAAATGCTTCAATCTTTCACAGCAAAACACACTACATAATAATAGCTGAAGACTAGTTGGTCAAAAAAAAATGGAGACAATAAAAATACAATAAAAAAAAAATTATTACAAGTGCATGCAAAAAAACAAAATTAAATATGGCTAAATAACATGCAAGTGCAAACTCATCAAAGCAGCTAGCATTTCTGACTTTTTTTTTAAAATATTGTACAATTAATTCACTCAGTTTACAGTCGCCTTTTTACAATTTGTTTATGGATTTCTTACTTAAAAAATTTTTCCCTACATACAAACAACCCATGAACCTAACATTAACCAAGAACATTTCTAGAAAAACATAGATCATACTGCGCAATACATATATCAGACCTAACATGTCAGGACTGTATGTATACATGGGATATAATTGTATACTGACATATCTAGTATACTCTCAGAACTGTTCAATTTCCCGGAAAGGAATGTCTACGAGAGACCGCCACAAGGGATTGTAGCTCGCTACTGACAATTTTTGTTGAAAAAATAAGTTACTCTTTACAGAATGACAATTACTACTCTGAAAATATCCACGAGATTTCAGGGGGGAAAACGCAACAGAACAAAGTTCTCGGACAAAGCAAATTGTTCTAAATAGAATTTCTACTTGTTAAGTGTTTCTGGGAAAAACTGGAAATAAATGCCTAAAATAATTCCTAGAAATAATATTCTTATGGACAACTATAGACATTACTTTACTGCCCCTCGTATCTGTAAAATGAAAACATAATGAAAGATCTAATACATGGCAGTTTTTTGCTGAATTCACCTTTGACTCAATTCTCTCAACCAAAAATGTCTCGGAAAGAACACTCCACAGGGTCTGTAGGTATAATCTAGATGATCTGTAAAACTGCAGGCCATGCAAGATTGATGGATAAAGCACAGGTAATATTAACAACAGTCCTACATGGTTGTAACTGTACCCAATACCCAAAACATTTTACTGAAGAGCTGCGCTCGACTCAATTTTCTTGTGGTTCTACTTGTGGACTGCATCAAAATGGAAAAACACGAATGGACTGTGTAACACTTGAGATCATGGATCTTTTAGTATTAATATTGATTGCCGATTTACATTCTGCCGTATTTTATTACAGTGAAAGGTGCAAGTGATGTTTTGTCTGAGGAACTAACCAGTCAACCTTGGGAGATTATCAAGCAGCAGTCTGCTGGCAGCACAAAGTTCAAGTGTAAAGTACACAAGAGTCCCTGTAATATTTTGTTAAACAGCCATGCGTGCTGATTTCGACTACCGGTATTTCTTTGACTTCTGCATCTGGCCAAGTCTTATCAATTTATAGCAACAACACTAAACAGTCACAAAAACAACCCCTCGCAATAAGAATGATTCATATCATAACACAACACTTGAGTGTTACGGTGATCCCCAGGCAAGTCCCATTTCAAGAGACGAACATATCAAAGTCTATCAGCTTCCTAACTGTATAAACCAACGAAATGCACCTTTCTTATGGTTCCAAATTAACAATTTGGTAACTGTATACAAAATATTTACATTTTTCAAATTATGTCATTTCTTTTATATGTGATACACAGGTAGGACCCTTGGGAAAGATAGGTGGGGTTTATTACGCTATAGTGATTCAAGGAATTTCACTTCTGTTTGTAAAAATGGCATGCTTTCTCAATACCTGTCATGCCAATATAAACAGTAAAACAACACGTAGGTCATGTTTAGCCTGTACGCTATTTCATAAACACTACCTCCAGATTCACATGTTTAAAAAATAATGATATAAAACAGTAAGTATATCTGCATGTAACCCTTACCAGAGCTTGCACCAGGTGCAAATGTGGCTGAAAACAGCAGCATATAATGTTTTGAAACAGTATAACAAGTATGTTGAAACCAAGAAAAACAAAGACTTACACTACTCTGAAAGAAGGTCACGCGAAAGCTACTCTGTGACTGTGTAAACACAGACACGGGTAACAAGAGTCATGACCTAGGTCATGGTTATGATGATTCAGCAAAAATTCATCAGAACGATGAAAGATGCCTCCAGCAAGTATCATCCATTGTTTAAATCAATCCACTGATGTTTTTCTTCATATAGGACCAACATCATATGTGTAGATACAGCAGAATGGGTATGATTCACTGGCTTTTAAATTCAAACAATTCTTACACAGACTGTCTCCCTTTTTATACACAGACAGGATTCTGAGCAATGATGCTCTTTACTGTCTTTATTTCAATCATCAAGTTATTCAAACATAGGAAATGCGTGTAAATATAGAAAGGAATAATAAACCAGTGAAACAAACCCATTAAGCAGTATAGCGAAGTATCGACCTCAGTATGACATTTGTAAGAACCAGACAATAGTACAGGAAATATTTTAACCCCAGACACTCATGAATTTCAAAACTGTCATTATTTTGGTTTTAAAGTACCAGTAACTGTTCAATTTTGAAAGTAGGATTAACTGTTTAAAACAGCATTTAGTGAAAATACAGTAAAGTTCTACCATTAAGACCACCAGATATTAAAACCATTTGAAGACTAAAAGTTTAAAAACCGGATGGTCCATTTTAGAGTAAAAAGGTCTCCGTAAAATAAAATAAATTTTTTTATGCCAGTTTGAATGATGGACTTATTACCGGAACTTTACTGTATCCAACTATGTAGATCAGGATCAGACTACATCAAACATCCCACTCTTCAAGACGCCATAATGAGGTCGATTGTAACAACATGAAAGAATTTATGAAGGTTTCTGCAACAGATTTATCATAGCTCAACCCTGCATCCGTATCCACCCCCTTTTTGTTCTAAAATGGCAACCCACGTCTCCCTTTCTGTATCAGCTATATTCACACCCTCTCTTTAATCATGGAAATATAGCCTTAAGCATCACATACAACTTTTGGCCCTTCTACCCTGTAACTATGGTAACCAATTCCCTAGCTGGACTAAAACCTTTAAATCATGAAATCACTATCCATCCAAATGTTTATGAAGGTTTTAACTGCACTTACAATACCCCTTATATCACATATTGTACCGTTATTATTGTGATTTCCTGCAGTAACTTGGAGGATTTGTGGCAATTCTTTCAATTATTGTATTAACTTAATTTTATGTAACTAAAAATTACACAGCCAGTTTTAGAGTGTGCCCCATTTAGACAACTTATATCCATGAAATACCCTTTTTTCTTAAGAACGGGACTGTAAGGCTATCAAGGACCTAAAAGTACAAATCAACAACAATTTGATAGGATTTTCACACAAACTAAGTACATCTTTTGTTGTAGAAACCCTCACATGAAGAACTTACAAACTTACCTTCTTGTGTACGAATAACTCTCATACCGGCAGGACTTGACCCCTCACCATTGACGGCATAAACCTTGACTTCATAGAACTGGCCTGGAATGAGGTGTTCTATTGTATAAGGTGGGCCCTGTATGCCTTTTATTTCTGAGACAGTGCTGATCTTATCAAGGACCTCGTAACCTCTGGTGCCTTCGAAAGTCTTGTTCTTGTTCACATTCACCTGCAAACAGTTTCAAAATATTCACTAAGTGAAACAACTTAAAATGTGATAAAAATGCTAGCTAAGCAAACCACTGCAACAGTTATGACATCTCCTTTGCGACAAATAACTTCATATACATATTTTTTTCTCTGCAACAAGTCCAGTGATGAATGCCTCAAGTAGGTCACGGCTAAATTTTTGCGTTTAAAACTTTTTTTGAGAAAGTCAAAGTCTTCATAGAAATGTTGAAAGACTATTAGCTACCAGTACTTCTGATCTCAACCAGTAAGGAACACGTTTACCCAAAATATGCTCACTTGTCTCCCCTGACCCGCACCCTGGAAATCTATAGTACAAGTTCCCAGGAGTTAAGAGATTCTCATGTTAAATACTTTCACCACAATAGAGTAACAATTAAGATGTGTATTGAATTTTGGAATAACATACCCACACACATCAAAGTGCTAGTGGGGGTGTGTTAAAGATCTGTTTGTTTCTCTGTGCAACTCAGCAAATATAAAAATCAACATCAATTCAAGTGACAGATGTGTTGCCAAGTCAACAGTACATGGCAGACATTCTGCATTTATATTCTGTTAGATAAATATAAGTCTGCTTCTGGAATATAATCAGTTCACAGCGATCAATACAAATTCTATAGCTTGTTCGACAAGGATTCCATGGTAATTTGTCTTTTCGCTTACTCAGCATTATTATTCCTTGCCAAGTGTTTGTTGGCTGTATCTTCATAAAAGAAGAGAAGATTTGTCATAAAGTGGCTTGAAAATTATTTGGAATCACTTTTTTCAAGTTTTCTTGAAAATACAATCAATAACATAGACTGTGTCTATAATAAGCAAAATAACCTCCCTACCGAAATGGCCTAAAAACTAACCTACTGATGAAAAGTAATACAAAAGAGTTGTGTTTCCTCTCTTTTGCTACTCCCATTATTTATATCTATATTGTTTTCAAAATTGGAATACAATCCCTCTGAAGGGGAGCGGTGGGGTAGAGGTTGTCTGCCGCTCATCCCGGAGGTTGCGGGTTCGAGCCCCACTGGAGTCACGACCATACCTGCTCAAATGACACCAGTACTGGGTTTTCTATGAAGCGAACTCGTGAGTGACTCGATAAGCTACAAGCTGTCTTCAAAATCGGGCTAAAATAAATTAGTATAGACTAAAGACACAATGTAATGTGCAATAAAATAAAGGCATGATTGTATGGACTGATGGACAGAAAAGTGTTCTGTCCCTCTACAAAGCTGTGCTACTTTCAAGCAGGGGACTCAATAAACCAGCAATGTGCTGTATTAAATATTGTGTTCTAAAAGTTTTGAAAAATATTAAAAGCATACCCTTTGGTAGGTAACTATGTATTCCAGTATGTCTGATCCACCATCTCCTGGGACACGCCATTGTAAATTAATACTTGTTGAGAATGGTGAGTTTGCCTGAGTTGTTATTTCTGGCATTTTGGGTTTAGCTGTAATAAGATACCGTATATTACTATTACTATTTTCTACTACAATAAAAAATATTCAGCAAAAGACAAAACAACAAAAACAAGGTCATGATAGCTCTGTGCCGCTCACCTGAGTACCGTTGCTCCAAACGACATGAAAGTAGATCAAAAGGTCATGGTCAGATGGGGACAAATCTGCTTGCAAAATTGTACACACAGTCCAAATTTCATTACTGTAGCTTTAAAAACAAGGACTTAGGTCAAAAGATTTTTGACCCCACATTACCCAGTTTCAAACTTGACCTAGAGTTCATCAAGACTAACATTCTGACCAATTTTCAAGATGACTGGGTAAGAATTTTGCTCCTGAAATGCTCACAAGGGTTTTCACCTGTTCGACTGACTAGGTGATTATCAAAACTGATACTAATTTTCAGAGTCTTCACAAGGTTAAGTTTGGCCGAACAACAGACACACGATGGACATCAGGCGATCACAATAGCTCACCTTTGAACACTTTGTGCTCAGGTGTGAGCAAAAAATATGAAATATTTGTGGACCATGTGGGCCCTATTGGCCCTATTGTTAAACAAGAAGATAAAGTGCATAGATCTGAAAAGGCTTTAACATGTATACACATAAATATAATGACTGAACTAAATTATTTTCTCACAACAACCTGTGACAACAAACCATATAAATGTATCAACTGATCTGATTAAATACAAGAATGCTATACATATTTGATATTGATATAAATGATGTGTTTCACTGCGTAAAAGACAAAGTCTTTTTTACTTTTTATACATACACAGAAACAACAGCTATCACTAATTGTGACTAATACCCCACAACACTGCAAGGAAATTTGACTGACATGGTCCGGTACAACATTTTGACCTCTAAATATGACCTTGACCCTGGCAAACAGAGATATGGGTCATATCTTGGATAAATTGTCTGCTCATTATGAGCATTTGCAAGTAATTCTTTGAAAATTAGAATTAAAAATCTTTGACCATGTACGTGGATCGAGGGAGATGGGTCTTGTGCCGTAAAAAAATCTCCTCGTGATGAAAATTTATGAGTATAATAAGAAATGCCACCGGCAGCTGGACAAGCCTGAATCCTATAGTGTCCCCACTTCATCCATGAAATGGGAGTAAAGAAAACAAAAAAATCCAACAGAAATTATCATGAACTGTAGCAGGAAATGCAGCCAAACTATATACGGTACCCTAAACTAAAATACTGGCTTGAAATTCAGACTACAACAGAATCTTGGGTGTAGTTGATTACTTTGGACAATGGATCTCTTCTCATTACATTTACCCACTGCCAAGTGGATAATCAAAAGTGTAAAATAGTATCTCTCAATGCTTACTTCATAATGCTTACTCTTTTAACTTATTTCAGCATCATCTATAGTTGACCTTTAATTAATTAAGGAAATGTTCAATAAAAGAACCCATGACCCTTAATCAGTAACAGATCAGGTGGTTCCAAGTCGGAGACCATAACCACAACCATGCAGGCGGGTTTGCAAGCCATTATTAAGAGGACAGAGGTCTTTCTGGCCAAAATTCCAAAAATTTAAACAGATTAGACAAAAACTATCAACAAACACTGTTGAATTTTCTCTTTACCTGGTACTCTTGAATTGAATTACTTGCAAGACTTATACCAATCTTCAGTAGGACTTGGGTTATATGTACGATGCCCATAAAAATGAACAGTATTGCTAGACGGATTTCAGATTTAACTGTCACTTCCCTTCCACTTGTTCTACTTGATACAGGCATTGCATATTCATACCTTCACTAAAATCTGACAAGGCAAAGTCAGAACTGGTAATTGGCTCAGTAACATACAAGCATGCATCTATGACGCTAAAGGACCACAAAACAATTTGAGGTCCGACAACTGAAAAGTCCAAGCAATTTTCAGAGAAGCGCATCATATTTACCCCACCCTAAAAATTTCGGAAGGGAAAGAAGCGCAAAACCACAAAAATTGGGGAAATGAACAATACTAAAATGAATGAACGGCACAGTGAATGTAGCAGGAACAAATCTGAAACTAAACAGACTGTAGATGGTGTGGGTGACATCTATGGTTCGCAAACGAATAAACTGCTCAGCAATCTCCATTGTGCTTCTATAAAACAATAAAATTAATGAAAACTAAGACTTGAAAAAAAAAGTCATACAGAAATTATAATTTGTTATGTAAACAGCCACAAATTAAATGGAAGAAAAACCGATGTACTAAAGGATTATTTCAGTGGAATTTGAAAAGCAATTATAATCAATACCAAATACAGGTACAAAATTTTCTGTATGACACTTTCTCTTTTTATCTTCGGACACTGGACTCATCAAATATACATGTACTAGTAATGTACATGTATGTAACATGATCATGAACCGATGGTCAAAATAATAAGACAATATAAAACAAAAGGTACTGGTCTCCAATAATTCTTGTTGATATTCAAAAATATCTGCAAAGACAACATTTTGTAAGCATAAAAAGCAAAAAAGACTCATTTCATTCTTTCATTAACTTTTGTTGTTGTATTTTTGTTTTATTTTCAAGGGCATTCAAGGTAAAGAGTAAGATGTAAGTTCATGAAAATTTGTATAAGATGCAATATTCACTTGCTCTGCGATAGTGTTCTAGTAACATATCGATACAAAATCTTTTAATCATGTTACATGCCTTGATTAAATTAGAGGAAGTTTTACTGTTGTTTTTTTTCTTTTTAACTTTAAATTTATCTGTGTGTTTAACCTATCCTGGGAGGATGCACATAGAGATCAGAAAAGAGCCTAGTTACAGCAACATTATTATTCGTTAGAGAAACAGGGAGTCAACTCTGGGTAAAGTTGTTAATTTTTGCTTCCGTTTTCGTTTTTATGAAATATGAATCAATAGTTGATATCAAAAAATTTGCAATCAATATCAAATCCGCATTCTTGGATCGTTGATATATAAATTACATTGGAACCGATTATATGCCTACTTCAATTTCACTGTATCCAGAATGACTGATACGGTAAGTACAGATTAGTTCAAAAGAATACTAAATTTGACTTGGATGAAAGATGATCAATATTTCAGTTATAATGCTTTCATGGTCTATTTCCCCACCCTTACATAATGCAGTAGAATAACATTACGTCCTTGGAAGGTTGCTGTTGCCATGACGACGTACACATCTTTTGAAACCCTAACTTGATACTGAATGCATCACTTAAATCAATACTGAATGCATCACCTAAATCAAGGCACATGACTGAAGAGCCGAAGAGGGTAATAATAATCATGTAGATGCCTAACTTGTGCCATTGATGCTTAACTTGTGCCATTTATGCTTTAGATGCCTAACTTGTGCCATTTATGCTGTAGATGCCTAACTTGGGCCATTTATGCCATGGATGCCTAACTTGTGCCATTTATGCTGTAGATGCCTAACTTGGGCCATTTATGTGTTAGATGCCTAACTTGTGCAATTTTTGTGTTAGATGCCTAACTTGGACATTAAATGTGACTGAAAGATGCCCAACTGTAGATGCCCTGTTTATACAATGTGACATAAAATATACATCAATTGTTAGTCTGTAGAGCACTCCAGCCACCAGCCAACTCAAGTGCCTTGTCAATGTATTGTCTGCATGGTAGGTTTCAGACTATCATGCTCAGATATGATGATGTAAACAAATACGTCATACCCACTTCCTAACGCTTTGCTCAAAAGAACCTCAGAAACTTGCAAAAAATGAGCTGAAGCAAACAATTCACTACATGACTGGAAGAAACTCGTGTCTAAAATGTTTCTGGGAAAAAAGTCATACAAAGAAGCTATTTTATATTGAAAGCAAGCAAGCATTTCAATGACAAATAAGATACTTTACTGTCTGGATGCAGTTAATGAAGAAGACAAATGAATAAAGTTAAAGAGTTCATGAACTGCTTCTAAGAAAAGTCATACAACTTAATTTCAACTATCCTACTGCAAGAAGAAATTATGAGCTAGTAAAACAAAGTGTCACACTGTCTAAATAATCTTTAAAAGATCCTTAAAAGGAAAGATATGTCAGAAAATAGTTTGACTTTAAATTGAAGAACTTGTTAAGAGGAACATACTGTTGAAAGATTTCTAAAATCAGAGTACATTAGAAGTGATGATAAGAAAGATTGATATAAATAATGGAGGCTCATGGAGGCAGCCATTTTGAATTTGTGATGTCGTAGTGCTCTAATTAAATATTCATGTAGATAATACAGCTAGGCTTAAAACAGCAGCTTCAAAAACATATTAAATCATGGTAACCTACATGACACTTCATCAATTTTATCAATTTCTGGTGAAGAACAATCATGAAAAAATATGATAAAATGGGCTTCAAAAATAAGTCTTGAAAAAGTGGAGTGTCTTAAAGTGTGATTTCAAGAATTCTTTCAACAGTGTGTCCATATGAACAAGCTCTTTTATTTCATGCTCAGCTTTATTCTGACTAGTGTTCCCATTTAAAGAAGACACTGCAGATTCTAGAAATTACAGATTTTAGAAGAATATACTTCATTAGTAACAACAGCCAACTACTGATACGAAAAATATATTTTTTAATACAGAAACACAACGGGAGGGCCAACATGGCCCTATATCGCTCACCCGAGACCTACTTATTACCGATTGTGACTAGAAGCACAAACATTCTGTTTGACCTTGACAAGACAAACCTTCTGATCAATTAACATGATGATTGGCTATAAAATGTGACTTTAAGGGTATCAACAAGATTTTCCTTGCAACTGACCTGGTGACCTAGTATTTTATCATAGGGTGATCCACACAAACTCTCTGACCAAATTTAATGACAATCAGTTATTAAATGTAGCCTACAGACTGTGTACAAGGTTTTAGTTTGATTTGTTATATTGACTTTGTTTCAAACTTGACCTAGAAATCATTTGAACAAACATTCTGACCAATTTTAAAGAAGATTGGAGATAAATTGTGGCCTCTAGCATGCTAACAAAGTTCTCCTTTCATAGACTGTGTCACCTAGTTTTATACCCAGATGACCCAGATTTTAACTTTTTGTAGAAATCATTCCGACCAATTTTCATAATGATTGGGTTGTAATGTAACCTCAATAGCATATTAACCTCAATAGCATACACCATGTTTTCAATGATTTGACTTCAGTGGTGACCTAGGTTTTAACAGAGACAACATATATTAGAACTTGACCCTAGATTTTATCAAGACAGCCATTTTGACCAAATTTCATGATGTTCCAGTGAAAAATGCAGACTCCATTGCACACACAAAGGTTTTCTATGAATTGACCAGGTGACCTAGTTTTCTGTATCTCAGATGACCCATATTCAAACTCCTCCTAGATTTCATCAAGGCAGTCATTCAGACCAATTTTCATGAAAATCCAATGAAAAATGCAGCCTCTATTGCATAAACAAGGTTAAATGTGAACAGACAACAGACGAGACACTAGGCAATCACAATAGCTCACCTTGAGGTGAGCTAACAAAGAACGATACAGAAAAAGAAAAAAGAAAAAGGTAACAACTTGGTCATCCGTATCAATTAGATACCATCTTTAGTGTAATTGTCAATACTTCAAGTGCTGGTACAGTAATAAAAACAGTTATTTTCATTGGCAAAATATTGGTTCATTATACAGACATAAAAATGATGTTAAATCAGCAGAGGATGGAGACAAATAACCTGTACAGGAAAGATTCTTTATACATTGAAGTTAAATATGTCGTTATAGTAAGAAAAACTTATCATTGGAAAATCTTGTACAAAGAATGGCAACACCACACCACGACAAAGTGCTTCAGATCAATAGCTGTTATGACTTTTTTGTTAAGAAATGAACTGAAATATTTCAAAATGGAATCTAACTTGACAAAGTTATAAACGTTTAGGAATGTTCAAATTTATGCCGTCCTTTCACCTTTACCCCGCCGGAGGCAGTGATTCTACCTTTGCAGCCAGTGTAGATCATGATCAGCCTGCACAGTTACAGAGTCTAATCATGATCTACACTGCTTGCTACTCAGTCAGTAAAATTTCAGCTCAACTATGGTAATGTGAATACATCCATTTGAAAAAATAGGCAGGGTCAAGGTTAATGATAAAACAGAACAGAACACACTCAATTCAGTAAAGCCTTTTACGTCGGAACCTGCGTGTAATACTGATCATTTGTGCTAAATATTTCAGTCCACATGAAGTTCATACAATGAAGACCAAAGTAGAAACATTACACAAAAAAAGAATGAAAACAAATGGAATGAATGGTAAAATTACTTCTGAAAAAGTTGGACAAACACAGAGGAACTTTCAAGAACCAAATTCAACTAGAGATTGTTTTTCACGAAAATACATATGTCTCCCACTCTATGACCTTAACCTTTGACCCAAATTACAATATGCATAACTAGACCTCATACTGATGCTTCCTGCAAAGTTTTATGAAAATCCAGCCAGGGTATATGGAGGAGAAATGCAGACAAGATTTTCGTTTTTTAGGTCCCTGTGACCTTTGATTAGTGACCCTAAATTATAATATGCACAACTAGACTTCATGCTGATGCTTCCTGCAAAGTTTTATGAGGAGTTGTCCAGACAAACTTTATGGCAGGCAGACGGACAGAAAAAAACCAGCAAAATAATTATTCGTGGTGGGAGACATAATCATAAACAAATGCAATAATGATTATATTCCTACTACCCACACTGACATCCCAGCTAGAGCAATTTGTCATGGTAAACATTCCTACCGGAAAAATAACTGACAAAAGACGCAAATTTAGAAACATTTTGGAAAGCATCTATTTTCTGTTCCATAAAATTTCCGTTTTTCCTCGGGGGTAAAAACAATCCAATGGTAATTACTTTCTCTTGAAAAAGACAGACTCTTCTGAATTTATCTGTCCGACTTTAATTAATATTATAGAGAATCGGTATGTTTGACAACACATTACAAAAAGCTATTTTAGATACAGCTGATGGAAAAATCAATGTACTAAGATGAAAGGAACGACACAAGCTCACTGAAAACAAAGCAATTGTGACTGAATTACCATTCATCAAATACAATTACAGAATGTATATGAAATGCATTTCACAAATTATACGTAAAAAATATAAATTATACGTAGTGCCTCAAGGTCTCAGCGCACTTATCATATGAGATGATGGATATATGGAGAACCTTTGATCTACTCCAATTTTTGTGAATAAAAAAGAAGCGCATAAGTCTGAAAACATGTTCACCTGATATTCATACACTGAAATTGCATTATGCTTGAGTGTTCACAATGGGTTGCATTTTGAACAACTGGTAGTCTTTCTTAAACTTGGCCTAGTAAACGTATTGTCTTGGATTTGACCTTGTGACCAAGGTAATGTGAACCAGTTTCAAATTTGCCCTGGAGATCATTGCTAATCCTATGAAAATTTTAACCAAATTTCATGATAACAAGATGTCAAATGTGGCATCTAGATGTTAATAAAATTAATTGTGGACAGACAGCAGACAGACAGACAATGGACATCAGGTAGTCACAATAGCTAACATTGAGCACATAGTGCTCAGGTGTGCTGACAAAAGATGTTGCTATTAATGACATAAGCCAACACACTGAGGCTTTGAACACTAATTGTGACCTTGAATGAACGAATGAACATACAAATGAACAAAGGAATGAATGTTCTATGGCGCATCAACTTCTAAGGTCATATTGTACACATTAAAATCATGGACAGTGATATTGTAGCTAAGGTCATGAGCGTTGATCCAGACACAAGTCCTGTGATGCTCTACAGTTGTGTAACATTTCTGAACTCCAATAAACAATGACAAACTTAGAGTGACACATTAACTTTCGCCGTGTAATAAATTGGGGGCCGTGACGACAAATTGTGATGGGAGGGGGCAGCATAAGCAAGGGTATCAAGCTGTATTTTTTAAGACTTTGAATAAACAGCAATTAATAAAATCTTCAAGCTAAACTGTACCCTCCGTGTAATTTAGTGACACTGGTAAATTAAAAATTTTCATTTGTTTAGTACAATTAATAATTCATAACCTCTTCACTAGAAAAATCAAATCAACAAAATAATGAGAAAAATGAAGTAAAATATTTCAATGTCAATTAGCAAAAAATCACATTCACCAATTAAAAACTGCCAGAGAATGAAGGCCGAAGACACCAAGAACTATTTAAACTTAAAAGCAATCTAGCTGAAAACTGTTTAATAAAGACCACATTAATACAAGAATGTAAAGTAGCACTAATAGACATTTGCACAAGTGAAATGTAACTGTAAGATAATACATACTTATAGGGGGTGTGTTTCTCGTCATTTCATAGGGTGTACCGTCACCTACGGGATTTATGGCTATGAAAGTGAAAACGTAAAAGGTATTGGGTTTGAGATTGTCAATGATAATCTTCGTGTACTTCCTCCCGACGTCTATGTGATCTCTGTATTCTGGAATCACGTAAACACAAGCATATAATCCCTGTATTTTGTAACAAAGTAAAAACATGCTCACGATACTTAAATTCTGTAACTTTGTAAATAAATATAAATAATACATTATTGTATTAAAATGAGTTCAGTAATCATATAAATACTACATATTATTGTTGTATCCTGCAATTTATGTTTCGGCATTCTGTCATGATGAAAGCATGTCTGCACATTATGACTCTGTTCATAAACACTACCTTCAGTCAGACGTCTAAAGACTAAAAAAAAACAACATTTCTGCTCATGATACAGGTTACCAATTTTGAAGGTAAAAAATAACCAAATTATTCTTTTCATTTGCTCTCCAGATTTGAGAGACTCCATTTCTTAGCGTCTTTTTATCCCATAAATACAGAATAAAATGATTTATAACTGCTAAACCTAGTTCAGAGAGAAACCCAATTATTAAGGGCTCTACGTTTCATCCCCACCTGTATATATCCCACGTATACCTGGCATACCCTGGTATATTAAGCGCTATTTGCAGATAATGCACTGGATTCCTTCTAGCTATATGAAATTAATAAACAGGTATATGCAGGTATATGTAGGTATACACCAGCGCCGATGAAACATTTAGACGCATAGAGGGACAAGTTTGCAGAGGTTCTACTGTTATACCAATTCACATGTTGATAAATAAATAGCATCCAATAGCCATCAGATTTTGCCGTCAGATTTCACAACTACCTTTTTCAAAAGTCTTCTCTACAGCAGGATCAGAACTTCCCTGCACCAAGTACGTAACCTTAAAATGTGTCACCTCCGGACCTTTCACAACTGGTTCATATAACCAGAATTCAAAAATTTTTGGATCCTCTGTCCTCAAATCAACAGTTGGCTTTCCTGGTCGCTCTGTAAAACGAAACAGAGAAAAGTTGTAAACACAGAAATAAAATGTCATACAGTGAAACATGCTTTATATAGTCAACCAATGGGATACAACTGCTGGTAAAGCTAATGATCCTACAGTGTTAATAACTGGTAAAAGACTACAATTTCACAATACATTCATTAAAGTCCCCTCATGTTCATATGACAGCGTGCAACTTGTCTAGCATCACCTGGTTTTCCGGCATGGGTGAAATCAGTGGAAATGCTTGTCCCATAACAAAAGGTTAGTAACGCAATCTTAATGGAAGAGTACAATACAAGATATATTAAAACATACCATAAAATTTTAGTTAATTTTAAACAAGTAAATGGAGTATTGTCATGTAAAACGAAGTCCCCAATCATATGTGATTGGATGAGACGAAGATATGACTAAAGTTTCATGAAAATTCTCCAGGAGTTTTGGAGATGCAGTCACATGAACTTTGACCTCAAGAATGACCTTGACCTATGTTATTATGATGATGAGATTAACATTTGACCTAAGTTTAACGAAAATGCTTCAAATGGTTAAGGAGATATAGTCTTGTGACTCTTGACCCTCGACTGTGACTTTGAGCCAAAGCTTGGTTGAGAACAATTAGCCTGACGCCAACCAGGTGTCAATCGGTTGACTTTAGTACCAATCAAAATTTGACTTCACCTACGACAGATAAATGCATGTGGAAAATGTTTGAATGGATTGTTTCGTTATAAATATTACAACATCAACAAAGAGACAAGGTTATCACATCATTAGTGTCATGTTAATTACTAGAGGTTACAGCAAAGTCACAAAATACCAGGACGTAACCCTTAATTGCAAGTTTTAGCGCCAAATGTGACCTTGACCTCCAAAGTAGCCCCCTGGATGTTGTGCATGACATACCCTTGTAATATGGACAATAACAACTGTGTGAAGTGATTTCAAAATGAGTCAATGTATGTTGGAAGTTGAAGACACAAAATACTGGTATATAACCCTGTATCAAGTTTTGACCTTGACTGTCGAAGTGGCTGTGTGGTGGGTGCATGACACATCCTCGTAGTATGGGCAACAACTGCATTAAGCTCTTTCAGATCAAATTTTGAAAATCAGTCCATCCATATACATGAAGTTCAGACTTACAGACTGACGGACAGAACTGAGCAAACCTATTGTCCCAACTGATCTTTGATTGCTTGTTTTTTTTATAAAAGTTAACTGCTAAAGGCTAGAGGAAGAATAGTAACTACCTACCAGCTGGTACCATAGATAAGGCTATTTCGCTTCTTCCTCTCAAATTGACCGTTTCACATTTGTAGTCACCAAATACTGCATCTGCGTTATTGCCGTTATATGTTACCTGTAATACATACGTATGTCATGTCAATATGTCTTCACATTTAATTTCAGGAGGACCGTAAACACTGATTTGCAGTACTGATGCTTTCTGGGACGGCACAGTAGTAGAGCATTTACCTCGGGAGCAGAGGTTATTATTGTTAGTTTATTTATAGTCCCGGCCAACCCTAGGATTTCTCCCAAGGCGAAAATGCCAAGACCCAAGTATGACTCCAATGCATACTTGTACCTAACAAATCCCAACAGAGGCAGTCAATTTTTCATTACATCCTTAATATTATCAAATTTTAAAATGTTAGGGAGTTTTATCTTGCAGACTGCATTACCCGGTCAGTAAGATTTCTTTGCCAAATGGAAAGTACTGTCAGTAGCGAAAGATAGGTGTGCAAGCTTTCAGACCAGACACATTTCCAGCATAATTTCATTCTTAAACCACTTTGCCTCGTAGTTTTATTTGGAATTATAACACGGAAGGTGGAATCCTTCACCAGTGGGTAATGACCCTTTATGCAAAGCTATGTCTCTATTACCAAGTACTTTTCAGAATAGACATGAATACTTGTAGGTTTGCAGGATCAGAGGGTCCTTGGTTTGAGCTTCACCAGTGGCATATAATGGTAGTGTCCTTTAGCAAGATACAGATTATTCCACATTTCGAGGTTGATTCCATCTTTAGTCTCAAGTGTAATTTTTTTAAGTTTAAGAACTTGTTTTGCAATCTTGGGTAAACAAATTAGTTCAGTTCACCTTTCACTCTCTACTCCATGTTTACACACAAAAATTTAGAGTGAAAATTCTTTATGCTAAACGTGAATTTTTCAGTGATTAGGCATGTGCATGGACCTGTTTTATGTGCCACTTATGTGATCAAGAGCCTAGTTACTCACCCTTGTTTGCCTCCATTAATGGGAGTGACTGAACATACCTTAACCGTAATACAAAAAGGCGCAGCTTGACCTGAATATATGCACCATATTTGCCGCATCGGCCACTGCTTATATGCCAGAGCGTCCTCTACATTCATTTTTGTTTCTAAAATCGCAAAAATATAGGGGTGCGGCAAATACAGCCAAGCGGCCTATTGTCCAGAAATTGCGGTAAATTTAAACAAATAAAGAACTTCCTGATTATGGAGTGGCTTTTTTTTTCTTGTGGCTTAACCAGTTTCAACTATAATATGGGTGTTTTATCCAACCATCTTTCCAGTCATTGATCCCATATCAAAGAAGATACAGAGTCAGCTAGGTCACTTTGCACTTGAACATTCCTCAACTATTGACAGACATAATGATTTCAAGTCCTTAACTACAGAAGAGAGTTGATGAAAAAATACATACGAGAAGTTTACTTGTGACCCTATGTTCATTTTCTGGATCTGTCTCGGGTGTCTCAATTTTATGAAAGTTGTCACCAGCAGTGATTTCTCTCTGCGTGTTTTGCTTCTTGTCTACTTTGTACCACATGAATCCAGGCAGAGGGTTTCCGTTTGCAGTACACGTTATATAAGACTCCTTATAGCCTTCCCAGTTGTAGAAAACTGTTTTTCCCTGGTCATTAAAGTTGGGTTTGTCTGAAAAATGTTTGTACATCATTTTATGATTTAACCATGTAAACTTTCATGAAATAAGTCACAAAAGAAGAGAGATTATTCCGCCTTATAGGAGTGTAATCTATAATTAGCACCATTTGTGCTATAATTAGGGAGTTTTCGATTTATGTTGTTCTTCACAGTTGTAGTTTATTATCATTTAACCTTTATTGAACACATTATTTATGTCAGGAGAACATAATCTGCCAAATGTAGGGAGTGCCCCTTTAACATAATCTGCTAAATGTAGAGAGTGCCCCTTTAACATAATCTGCTAAATGTAGGGAGTGCCCCTTCTACATAATCTGCTAAATGTAGGGAGTGCCCCTTTAAAACAGTCTGGACTGTACTTACATTCAACTTCTAGGTTTACCGTCATTTCAACTTCAGCAGCGGCATTACTTGCTTCACAGATATACTCTCCTGCATCAGAGTGTTTAAGCGGATCAAATTGTAGTGTTAACTTAGCGCCAAGGTTATCTGGCTGGTCCCTTAATAGTGTTTGTACCGCTGATTTACCCTGCAACACATTAAAACATGTTGGTCTTTCTGCTTCTGTATGGTATATACTATCAGATTAAACAAAATCAGAGCAAATCGTATCTAGAGAATTACAGGGTTGCCATTACAAAAAAAAAGTTGTAACGCCAAAAAACCAGGTTTTCATCATTTCACTAGTCAGTAACATTTACATGAACATATAAATGTAATTAAAACAAGAGCCACTGAGCTGTTACGGCCAAGGGTCATATTCCCCTAAAAGATAGCTGTTGAATATTTAACAGACATGATTTCATTGTTTCCTTTATTTTTATTCAAAACCTCAACTTGTATGACATTCATTCTACAATACACAGGACTGGTGTCCTAAAGACATATGAAATTTTTATTTATACAAACTATGAAGAAACAAAATGTTCCAGCAAACTCACATCTTTAGTTGTTCCTTTACTGTATCTGTCTTTTGTTTTTTTATTCACCCAAACCATATCAGGAATTGGTTCCCCTCTAGCGACACACGTCAGAGTGGCGGTACCTCCCTCTATACCTTTGCCATCTTCTGTGTCATCGAAAGTTGGAGGAACTGTGACAAAATAAACACAACACGGCTACAAATCTCATTTTTGATAATTGCTATAAAGAGGTTTCTAACCTGAACTTGAACTGAAGATAGACAAGAGCTGTTGTAGACAATTATAGGACTCAATGTTTCAACCTTGTTGACGGACCTAATGTAAACATGTGTAACTTTTCCACCAAATACCTGTATTAGTTTTAGAAATACTAGCTTAAATGCAAAACTTAAACCGAGGTGTGATAGGTGCCATGCAAAGTAGATTGGCTAGCAATTTTCTTCAAAAAAGACATGCTGAAAATGATTCAAAGAGTACTCTCAACTTCTATCAAACAATTTCCCAATTCTAGGAAGAGACAAATTGAAACTAGAATTACAACTGAACATGATTACAATACCTAAATGCACCTTGTCACAAGACGTGGCATCTTCAATTACCTTAAAATAAACCAAGATGGCTGAAATACACCTAGCTACAGTGCATTTCATGCATATCCTTCAAAGAGTTGACACAGTTAACAGTTAACAGTTTCATGACTGTTTTAACCTTAAGTATGACACTGATCTTAAGAGACCTAGAGATACAGTCTCATGACCTCTGACCCCTAAGTGTGACCTTGACTCTAAACTGACACCTGTCACAAACTAGGTTCTGCTCAATATCTCGATCATATGCATATTTGACCGAAGTTTCATAGGTTTAGGAGATGCCGTTTTCTTGATATCTGACCTTGACCTTCCTCCAGCATTGTTAGATAGTGGGTTTATGGTGGAACAGTACTTCAGCACATTACTAAATAATAAAATTGCACTTACTCAAAACAATAAGTTGACCACTCGTCTCTGCAACACCAACTTCGTCACTTTTATCTGATGCACGATTTTTTGCAGTACACGTGTACTCTGAAGCATCACCTCTTTCTACAGATGTGAAATTAAGTATACCCTGAACATGGCCATCTTTTTTGCTCTCTCTCGCCTCGATACGGTCTGTTTTTTCTATTACATTTGTCGACTGAAATATAAATAAAACATGAATTATTGTTCTGTTGTATTTAGTATGATTGTTTCTTAAAATATAACAAGACATTCATGATTGTTCTGTTATTCTTAGCATGTTTGACAACCAGAATGTAACAGGACATTAATGATTGTTCTGTATTTTTAGCATGATTGAAACCAAAATATAACTGGACATTAATGACTGTTCTGTCATTCTTAGCATGATTGACAACCAAAATATAACAGGACATTAATGACTGTTCTGTCATTCTTAGCATGATTGACAACCAAAATATAATAGTACATTAATGATTGTTCCGTCATTCTTAGCATGCTTGACAACCAAGATATAATAGGACATTAATGATTGTTCTGTCACTCTTAGCATGATTGACAATCAAAATATAACAGGACATTAATGATTGTTCTGTCATTTTTAGCATGTTTGACTATCAAAATGTAACAGGGCATTAATGATTGTTCTGTATTCTTAGCATGATTGATACTGTTCTGTCATTCTTAGCATGATTGACAACCAAAATATAATAGGACATTAATGATTGTTCTGTCATTCTTAGCATGATTGACAACCAAAATATAATAGGACATTAATGATTGTTCTGTCCTTTTAAGCATATTTGACTACCAAAATATAACAGGACATTAATTATTATTCTGTCCTTCTAACCATGTTTGACTACCAAACAATAAAATCCCATGGTATATGCAAAGTAGAGTGTTCAATTGTTGACCTGTGCAAGTTTACGATGAAATTGTTCATAAATAAAACAAAATGTCACACAGCTGTTAATATAATATGCACAGCAAGGTGACAAGTTCAAAGTCGAAAATTCTGCAGCAGTTTTCAGAGAGAAGCAAAGGCTGTTTTTCAACAATGACAATATTATATGAAGCCATAGGCAGTACATGTTTCTGAATTGAACTTGTACGAGGGCGATAATTAGCTTTTATCCGCATGACAGAGTGATGATTGGAACAATTTGCAGACACCTCATGTCTTATCTCCGCAAGTAGTACCAATAACTCACGACCCTTTACATAATTGCTTAGAGAGAAAAACACAACTGTTTGAAGATCAATACGCACTGAATACGAGCCGTATGCAGCCTAACAGCTTCCTATCTCATGTAATTTGATTCTTTGTGCAGCTCTGTTATCCAGAAAAACCAATTATTTATTGAATCACTACACTGCAAGGGCTTGCGATATGATACATTAAGGTTTTATGGGACACTTAGAACCATTGCTTCACAACCCCTGTAATACTAAAACCTTGTGCCAAAATACTTAGTGACACTACAGAAGTAATGTCTTGCAGCCTTGACTTCCACAACTAGGAAACGTTCTGCCCACTTTTTGCTTTTTTTGGGGGGATTTCATTGGTCAAAACAGTCACTGTCTAAGCAAATCCCTAAATTTAGAGGCATTAGAGAAAACTTCACAATATTTGTGACACTAAAGAAGCAGTGTGTCACCTTTTTTAGCTTCTTATATGAAGATTACTTCAACATATCTTTGAGGCTCCACCTCTTTTTTTAGCACAATATAAACTGAACTGCCAGTTTAAATAACAACCATCAAAAGTTGCTTACAGGGCAGGAAATAATTTACAGTTGCTTTGATAATATGGTATTCCTAGCTCTTATGAATATTCTAGTTTACAAAGTAAGTCTAGACTTGTGGCAATAAACAAACTATTGATTGTCATGTTGTTCTACACAACAGCTTCAGTAAGACAGCATTTCTCCAACAATCAATAAATGATATCATGTGATTCATCAACTTTGTTCATTTCAAATCCCATTTCTATCAACATTAGATTAACAAGAGCTGTTTGCAAAACAAAAACTGCTCCCCTTGATGCAGTAAATAAATGGAGAGCATTAGCATAAAGCAACTGAATTCTCACTGTGACCTTGACCTTTGAAAAAGTGAAATCATCTACTGGGGTCATCCATTTGACCCAAGCAACCAAGCATGGACACTCTGACGAGTGTACATCAAATGTTTGCGAAGTTATTGTGTGCAAAATAAGTTTAATACACAAGAGATATCACTAAACACCCCCCCCCCCTTTAATGCAGCCTCACACAGTTATTCTACCCTTTTGCTAGCCGCTTCAACCAACTTGGATACACTAAAGGTATAAGAGCACTGCAAATGGATGCAACACGCTGATGGTTGTGGTTCCTTTTTCCAAGAATACTAAATAAATTTCTAGAAATACCAGCCAAAAAATTATTCACGCACAACATGTCAGCTGTATGCTCAACTAACTTTAATTATCGCTCACATGAAATATCTGTGGTTTTCAGTCGGTGAATTGTGGAAAATAATGCGTGTAAAAAAAACCTATCTCATTGGAGACTAACTGCAGGAATAATTCTTCTCCTAATCATTATTGCATTCATTATTCCCAAAGTGTATTTGGTTAAACGTAACATTCAGACGTATCTGCGTATAGGATAGACGTAATGTGGTCACATATATTTGTTTAAACAAACTGATTTTGATACAGTATGGGATTTCTGGCTAATCAATCCCAAACGATGTAGGCAGACCATTTCAGAACGTTCTTGAGGTGCTACTAATTACAGAAATATACACATACCAGTATATAACATGATGTCAGATTCTCCGATTAAGCGTAATTTTTGACTGAATTTGACCTTCAACCTAACTACAGTTATCTATTCCTGTTTGCAGAATAAACTTGCTCTGTCTAAATTTACCCAAGTCCTTTTTTACAGAGTACAATTAAGAAATGTGTCTCAAATACAATGTCATTCTGCATCATCTGTGAAAAACAGTGTTCCAACAATTTGTGTAAAATGTCATAGAATGTGTAGTTGCTAAGGAACCAATAACACTATGTGGTTAATGAATACACATTACTATGAAACTAAATGCAGTCAAACCTGACTTAAGGGACCACACAGGGGAAGTTGAAACTGTGGTCTCTTAAGACAGGTGGTCCCTTTACTCAGGATAGTCTATCCTTGCTTGAAACTGCAAGGGAGGAATTTAAATTGGTCGCACAGGTCAGGATGTTCCTTAACATAGGCGGTCGCAAGGCTATGTTTTACTGTATGCAATAGAAATAATTACCCCTTTTTTCCTCCATTCAATATTCGGATCTGGTTTTCCTTTTGCATTACAGTACAAGGTGGCTGGTTTACCAACAACTGCAGTTGTTTGCAATACTGGGGAAGTTATTGTCGGAGCAACTGAAAAACACAATGAATATTTAAAGCATTCTCGATTGGAATAAATGATGACTCGTCAATGTAAAACACAAACTATACGTTTTCTTAGAATTCTGCTTATACAGCATTTCTGTTATATATAGACAGAGAGTTTAAGCCACTATTTCTGGGAACCAGTACTAATTTCCTGTTCTTCAACTGTCTCACATAAAGATTACGGCCATTAGTTTGATTTGAACATACAACCCTCATCGACAACGAATGATTTATTCATTTAAAGTCAGCATTATGAAGTTTATTGACCAAGCAAATTCATTGAATTTATATCTCACATCTCAAAGGGATAAATCTTGTGTCTGCATCTTACAGTTATACTGAACTTGTTGTAAGTTAAATTAAATCAGTACTATTAGTTTTAGAAAGAAGTTTCAGGTTATGTATTTATGATAATGTAACTTTAGAACTATAACTGATGGTAAACGCCACACTGACACAGTATATAAAACTTATGTAAGATGTGATGCCTTAATTATTGGACCATGCAAAACTAGGCATGGTACTTATCACTTCTATGAAATATCATTAAATTCTGACCAGGGCTTTTGGAGATTTAGCTTCAACAACATTTTACTATCTTGAGCCCCTGTGACCTTAAAATTTGACCAAGTGACCCTAAACATGGACCATGCACAACTAGGCATAGTACTTATCACTCGCCTCATTTGTAAAAAAAAAAACCATTTTCTAAATTTTCAATTGTTATAAACTACATAGTTGATTTAACAGCTTAAATATTTGATTATAGAGCTACAGACATTTCAATGACATCAAATCAAGAGAGTATTTGTATCAAGTCAACTGGAAACACAAGGTTCCTGCAAACACGCTAAATAATCACAATTCAGATGTAACACAGGCTGGTACAAAAATCATATAGCAGAAGCCGGGGTATTCCAATCGCCAAGCTAAAACAAAATTAAAATCTTTCTCCATACTGTGTCAAAGCTGCCGTTAAGTGGGCTTCAATTAAACTTAATACTCACTGTCAACTTCGAAATTAATGCGCTTGAATTCATTGTCTGAAGTTGCCATGCTAACAACCCTGTATGTATAGGTCCCTGCGTCATCTTCTTCTGTATTGTGGATCACAAGCCCAGTTGGACCTCTAATATATTCTGAAAATGTAAGGTATATTACATAACGTGATTCAGCCATATTCTCAACATTCTATGATAAACAAGAGGGCCATGATGGCCCTTTATCGCTCACCCCAGTACAACTGCTTTTAACAAAGTTGCTAGAAATCATCGAAACAACCTTTCTGACAAATTTCCAGGATATTTGGGCTGAAAATGTTACTTCTAGAGTGTTAACAAGGTTTTTCCATAATTGGGCTCTGTGACCTAGTTTTTGACCCAAGATGACCCATATTCGAACTTGAGCTAGAAATCATAGAAACAACCTTTCTGACATATTTCCAGGATATTTGGGCTGAAAATGTTACCTCTAGAGTATTAACAAGGTTTTTCCATATTTGGGCTCTGTGACCTAGTTTTTGACCTAAGGTGACCCATATTGGAACTTGAGCTAGAAATCATCAAAACAACCTTTCTGACATATTTCCAGGATATTTGGGCTGAAAATGTAACCTCTAGAGTGTTAACAAGGTTTTTCCACATTTAGGCTCTGTGACCTAGTTTTTGACCCCAGATGACCCATATTCGAACTTGAGCTAGAAATCAACCAAACAACCTTTCTGACAAATTTCCAGGATATTTGGGCTGAAAATGTTACCTCTAGAGTGTTAACAAGGTTTTTCCATATTTGGGCTCTGTCACCTTGTTTTTGACCCCAGATGACCCATATTCCAACTTGAGCTAGAAATCATCGAAACAACCTTTCTGACAAATTTCAAGGATATCTGGGCTGAAAATGTAACATCTAGAGTGTTAACAAGGTTTTTCCATATTTGGGCTCTGTGACCTAGTTTTTGACCTAAGGTGACCCATATTCGAAACTTGAGCTAGAAATCATCGAAACAACCTTTCTGACATATTTCCAGGATATTTGGGCTGAAAATGTAACCTCTAGAGTGTTAACAAGGTTTTTCCACATTTGGGCTCTGTGACCTAGTTTTTGACCCCAGATGACCCATATTCGAACTTGAGCTAGAAATCAACCAAACAACCTTTCCGACAAATTTCCAGGATATTTGAGCTGAAACAGTAGCCTTTAGAGCCTTAACAAGACTTTTCTATTTTTGGGTCATGTGACCTAGTTTTTCATCCGAGATGACCCATATTCGAACTCGTCAGAGTAATTACTGGGACAAACATCCTGACCAAGTTTCGTGACAATTGAGGCAAAAATGTGACCACTAGAGTGTTAACAAACTAAGTGTGGACGGACGACGGACATTCATCGATCCTAATAGCTCACCCTGAGCCAGCTCAGGTGAGCTAAAAAGCAAATTTGGCAAATCATTTTTCTAAATGTTCCATAGTAAGAGACTACAAAGTTGATTACTTGTGCCAAACAGTCAATGGAATTTTGATATGCCCACATCTAGGGACATAGAAATAAGCATCTTTAAATATCGAGGGGATGGGCGCAGGTGGTGTAGGGGATGGATATCAATAATATGGAGTGATTATTAGATTACTTCAGCCAATTACAAATAAACTTTGATAAACAGATGAAGAAAAGCAAGTCTTTATATCGAATATATGAGAAAAGCAATTAAAGGGCAATTACTCTATAGTTTCTACAATCTTGACACAAGTTCAATTTCTGCCAAGTTTCAATAAAATCTTACCACCTGGTACCAAGATATGGCTCTGGATAGAACAACGGCTATTTTAAAGTAACAAATGCTACAGCTCTGCTATAAATAGGTTGATTGTGACTGTGCTTGGCGTACAACAGTTTCCTCCTTTATATAAAATTTATATAATCAAGACCTTTTTAAGAATGATTTCTAAATTGTTGTCAACAAGAGCCATGTGTCATGGCCAATCCCCCCCCCTTGCCGAGTCGAATCTTCCCTATTCCTTAACAAATGTTTACAAATACATGTTCAGTGCCCCCCCCCCACCCCCCTCCCCCAACCACCCTTCAAAAGATCTGTATGAACTGTTAGTAGTGGTGCTACAACTATCTCCGTCTGTAATATCCTTCTGATGTATTCTATACAAGAAACACTCACTGTCAGTCTCATTTTTCATTGGAGGTCGTCTTTCCCACATTGCATAAGCCGTACTAATAGATGCTTTACAAGATATGGTAGATGTCTGGCCCTTCACTCCATACTGTAGATCATCGCAATCTATTATTTTCAGAGCAGCTGAAATTACAAATAAACTTTGAGTTAAGTATGTTTATACAAGAACCTTTACATACAACACTATTCAACAAGAGGGCAAAGATGACTCTATATCGCTCACCTGTATATCAATTGCCAATGATACAAGGGGTCATGATTTTAAAATAATTCGTAGAGGTCCACTACACAATGCTTTGTAACATTCTAAATATCTAAGCTCTGCCTGTGGGCCTTCTGTTTTTTTTAAGTTCTCTCTATATAAGCATATGCTAAATCAAGTGACCCCTCCCCTCCCCTCCCCTCCCCCCGAAAGGGTTAATTTTCACCTTGGGGTCATGATTTGAACAATCTTGGTAAAGGTACACAAGGCAATTTTGGTAGAGCTTCATAGAGGCACATCCCTGCATAGTTTCATCAACATTGGCGCACTGGTTTCAGAGAAGATGTCATTTCAGAGATGTTGACTGACAATCATCCATTAGAAAAGCTCACCCTGGTAAAGTTAGGTGAGCTAATAACAGATTTATGAATGGCACATACTTATTTGGTTCATAACTGTTTTCTATTAGCCTACAGACATACATGTTCCAAATACTAGCCTGGAATGCAAAGTTTAGTAAAAACAGGAGGGCCAAGATGACCCTATATCTCTCACCTAAGTACATGACCTACTTATAACCCAATGAGAAAGAAATACAACCTTAACTACAGTCCAACCTCCCCAAATTTCATGACAATTGGATATCAAATGCATCACCCAAGGTGTTAACTAGGTTTTTCTTTGATTTGAGTATGTGACCTACTTTTTGACCCCAGGTGACCCATATTAAAACCTGACTTAGAAATCATTAAGACAAGCATTCTGATCAAAGTTTATGATGATTGGTTAATAAATATGACCTCTAAAGTGTTAAAAAGGTTTTTGTTTTATTTGATCATGTGACCTAGTTTTTCACCCCAGGTGATCCAGATTTGAATTCCAGTTAAATATGAATTATTAAGACAAACATTCTGACAAATCTCATGATGAATAGACACTAAATGTGGCTCTAGAGTGTTAACAAGGTTTTTGATTTACCTCCGAAACATATTTTTGACCCCAGCTGACCAAGATTCAAACTTGACCTAGAAATAACTAAGACAAACATTCCGACCAATTCAATGATTAATAGTTAACAAATGTGGCCTCTAGAGTGTTAGCCCAAGTTTTCTTTGATTTTGCCATGTGACATAGCTTTTAACCCAAGTGACTCACGTTTGATTTGACCTAGAACTCTGATTAAGTTGTATGTACATCAACTGCTGCCTCTAGAGTGCTTGCAAGTTTTTTTATATTTTGACCTAGTGGCATAGTTTTTACCCAAACTTGACCAACATTTTCATCAATGTGAATATTGTCACAAAGTTTCATTGAGATTGGACTAAAGTTGTGGTCACCATAGTGCTTACAAGGAACTGTTGACAGACGGACGCCTGTCAAAATTCATGTTGATCACAATTATAGCTCACCCTTGAGCACTTCTCAAACCAAATTACTTATTAATTGCAGTGTAATAAATATCTTTCCAGAATTTAGTAAAATTCAAATCAGATAAAACAAACTTCAATACCTCTCACTTCTATAACTAGGGTGTCTTCATATTTAGCATCATTGACTGTTGCCTCACAACTGTATTTTCCGGCATAGTCTATAACAGCTGCCTCAAGAATCAAAAATCTTTTAGGTCCTGGCACATCAACTACATGGGGTGCAGGTCTGAAATAAAGAAGACTTACATAATACCACATACAACAAAGCACAAATGAGTATTAGTAATTTGAAGCATTTGACAGCTTTACCAGAACAAGAAGGCCATGATAGCTCTATATCGCTCATCCCCTTACATTAACTGACTAAATCAAAATGGGTAAATATTGTAGATAAATCTGGCCTTCATTGTAACATTGCATATAAAAACAAGCAACATTTGTCGGCCATTTAGAACTGGAAATTTAGGGAAAGGTTATAAAATGACATGACAAAGACATCCTTAAAGATATCAACTTCTGCAATCTTATCAAATATGCTATCTACCATATTTTCCCTTATAGACGTGCCTGCCCTAGTTAATGCTCCCCCATGTTTTTAGTGGAGAAAAAGGCTGGTTCTTACGAAGTTCCTGTCATTCTCAACAATTTAAATAACCAAAAGTCCCAATGAACACTAACTTCAGCTTTGCTTTCTTTATTTACTTATATTTTGCATCTACATTTTCGTTTTTCTATGTTCGTTACCAGAAGTAGACTACATAGAGATTTGTTTGACTGGACTTATTCTATCATCATTTCGTTACTTTTGCATACATTTGTTGTTCTTGAAATTCAGATATACCTACATGAAAAACGAGATATTTTGTGCCCAAATAGTCGCACCCCCTTGCACCTTGGAGCGTTTTAAAGGGAAAATACGGTACAACTAAGGTACATCCTATGTCAATCCTAGCATTTTATTGAGGATACACCTAGAAATTGCTACAAAGAGCAAAAATGTTCTTAATTCTATAGAATCTGCAACAAAGAATAAGAAAGTTCTTGAATTCTATAGAATCTGCCACAAAGTCTAAGAAAGTTCAATAAAAAAATCTGACAAAACTTGAAGCTAAACCCTTGGCTCAGACGAGGTAAAACAAGCACAAGCAAAGAATCCCTAGATTTATTGACAAAATCTTACCCGTAAGTTGCTGTAATTTCAGTTTTGTTTGGGTCGTACCAGCGTAGTGTGGCACTGTCACCACTTGGGGTACTATCAGTTAGTGAACATATCACAGTAATGGTGTCCCCTGTCTTATACTCTACTGGACTCTTCACATTGAACTGTATACCTGTAAATAGATGACGTACAGTAAATACCGGCGTGAATTACCAAAACCAGCACCTTGGCAGCCACTCGACAGTCTGGCCTTAGTCAGCCAGTATTGGTATTAAGTCTGTGTAATTTCCATATGCAGAGATATACACAAGTATGTAAAACTAATAATGAAAAGAAACATCTGGGCTCCCTGCCTCAACATGACCATGTACATGTTTGATGTGCAACCGAAGGGTCAAGCCTCAGGACATACAAACACCATGGTTTCTTTCTGTTTTAAAAATCCCAGAGACACTCTGAGACAGTAAACAGAACACTGTTCCACTTAGAGAGCGGACAAAGTGTGGATGCCGCCCACCCACCGCAGGTGTTCCCATAATATGTCCTTTTGGGCCTATAAAAATTACTTTTGATTGCATCCTGGAACAACCATACTGGATAATTGCATTCATGTTTCAAGATCTATCAGAGTATTCTAACAGTTCTGTTATAAACTAAACCAAAACATTAAACAATCAATAACCTTGTATTCAGCAGACATGTACTTTTTGTACAGTGTCCTCTTTAAAGAGATATGCCTTAAAACAGAGAGCAATTTAAATAACTACAAAAGTTCAACATGTTTTATTTTGCCACCAAGCCTAAAAGTTTCAGCTTAAAACTCCAGCAAACATCGGTAAAATAGGCATAATCAGATGTGTTGCAGTTAAATAAAACCTTCATAAACACTTGTTTAATAATTTTTGAGTGGATTGCGCTTTATTTAGACTAGTTACTAGTCTGATAAAATTTATCTTTTTTCTATATACTATATTTCATGCACTTTTTCCAGTCTATTTTATATGATTTAATATGTCGTCTTTCTATAGATGACTGACCTTTTTATAGAACATGAAATCGGCGCTGGATAGTAGACTGGCTTTAGAACAAAACTGATAGATATTTATTAGTAAAAGAGATATTTCAGGGCCTGGTGACCAGGCTACGCTTTATTATAAATGGTCACTTTAACAGCTGACCATGCGTAAATAAGATATTTCTCGATACATGTTCCTGAAAAAATTGTATATTTTTATTTTCATACATTTCCCTCATTTTTTACGTTTAGAGAAAATAATCTGCAGGTTGTAGGGAATGCCTCTTTAAAGACCTATTGTTTTTAGGCCTGTAACAGGCAAATTCAAAGCAACCAGTTATTATTTGTTAGCATCCGCTTCACCAGTCAGCTTGCTACCAGTTCTGGTAATCAAATTGGAAGTACCGGTGAAAAACAAGGTAAATCTGCAGATAACACCTTGCAATAGTCAAGTTTCACACATATTGGGCGTTAATGACTTGATAGAAATGAAGAACAGTTTTATCACCTAAAAACAATTTGTTAGTGATGAGATACTGGCATATTCTTGAGTACACAGAATAACATGCTGTGAGTTAAAAGGTTACTTGTAAATATAGTCCAGGACTGCCTTCATTTATTATTTGAGTGGTTAAGATAAATGTTGACAAGAACTGTAAATTGATTATCTTCACATGTAGCTGGTACTAGCTGAATGAAACTCATTAAAACAATCAAGAAAGCAAAGAAAATGAGAAAATCATTAATTGAAAACTATTTATAGATCACAGACGATGTCGGTGGTCTAGCAGTCATGGCATTTGCTGAGCAATGAAGAGGGCCAAGGTGCGAGTCTGAAGCCTGACCCCTGCCTCAGTCTACAAAGCTGTAAAATGGATACCAGTAATGGACCTTGCCTGCTCTCTATCTCTCTCTATCTCTCTCTCAAGTATTGATTGGTACATACGATCATGTCTGGTGTCATGGAAAATAATTAATGTAAGTTGAGAGACTTTGTTTCTCAATAAAACAACAACCCTAAAACTCAAACTTATTTGCAATGTAGTAAATCTATAACCATTTCCACATCATATTCACAAGTGCAACTTTTTGTAAAGATAATAAATCTGCCAGGGGCTATGAAGAATGAGATGGTATCAAAACATTAATGCATGTATACAGTAAAAATAGTTTTGGTAGTGCATAACAAAATTGCATTCTGCTTGATCAATGAAAACCAATTTAGTGACTGTACATCAATGTTATGTTTTGCTATTGTATACATCAGGGGTTCAACATGCTAAAACTTGATTTTGCCAAGTGACAGTGGTCGAGTTAGCAATGGACTATAATAGTTAACACCCATTCCAACAATATTTGATCATTTTACAGGCGTTTGTTTCTCCAGAGTGTTAAGTGACAAACCGGTATCTGCAGAGGAAAAATGGCAAAACTGAAAATCTTTGAGTACCTTTTTATGATGTCATTTAAAACATTTTATTTTTGAAATTGTACTTGAGAGAATGGACATGTGTTCAGTTCAAAATACTTTTATAATCTGCTTCTGGCTGCGTTCTTGCAAAAGCCTGAGTATGATGGACTTAAAGCGTAAAGATTCATCAAATGGGTACATGTAGCAATTATAAATTAACGACGGCAGATACCAAAATGTGCTTAATACTCTCTGCAGAGACAAAAACGTGCATGATACTGTTTTTTCAGCCATGTAGTCCATATAATCACTTTCACTGGCATGGGTTTAGCTGCAATGATTACTTGTACGAAAAAGTACAGAGCCGCAGGATAAAAGTATACTGGAAGTAGGTCATTTAGCTCTTGTAAACATTGATTGTTGCAAACAATGTCATTTAGCTCTTGTAAACATTGATTGTTGCAAACAATGTTCAAGCAAAAAGGCTAAGTATTGCACCTCAGACTCACAGACACAAATACACACCTCTGCTAATAACTGAGACATGCTACCAGCTGCCTTAGGAATGTTCTAATAGGAGAATTTACACCTTTCACTGCACTGGTGCTAAATGGATAATGCATTAACAGGTTTTCACTATTACCTTCAACAACACAATGCAACATTTATGTATACTTCCCCCACAACAAAATAGTTTATCTTAAATTGACTTCTCATACAGGTGATGTATTTCAACAGTCTTCCTCATGAACAAAAATCCTTTTTGTTTTGAATTTGTTTTATTTCTCTGCAAAATATGAAGGTGGAGTTCCAGTTTTTTAAATTCTCACAAAAGCTTAAAATAGGAGCTATAATGCACTATAAATAAAACCTTTTTTCCATCTAACAAACATTTCATTTATTTTTATTTTATCTAAAGATACTTATTGTTCACATCCATTTTGAATAGATTTTCAAGTTTTGTGTAAAATGTTTCTTTCCAAGTTTTTTCAAAGATACATTTTACTTTAAACACTCAAAACAGCAGCAAAAGTATTGCAGCCCCACTCAAAACTAGGGCTGTAACGATACATTCGAATATTCGATTTAGTCGAATACAGTTTTGTCCGAATTGTATTCGTTCCATGTGCCCCGATTTACTAATAATAGATAAAAATTGCATGATTTAAACTAAAGTCATTTGAATTTACCTAAAACAGATGAAATCTACTGAAAACGCCCGCTTTATAGCGCATTTGCACTATTTCTAATACCCCACCCACAACAGTTGACAGATATTTTCACAACATTTATTTAGTAGTCGTGGGGGGGCGATATTTGATGTTGGTTTACAATTGAATAAATGATTTTCATAACTTTCTGGGTTTTAAACTGATTGAATTCATTTAAATTTCACATTCAATTAAAATTTGATTTCAACAAGTGGGAATTCCCATTTCACTTCCGAGAACCGTCTACATCAACAACATGTCTAGCATCGAGGAAACCGTTGAAATCATAGATCCTCTTTACTCTATAGTCGTGTCTAGTCATTTTTTACTAAATTAAAACAGTTCTAGTCATTTGAACTCAGAGCTCTTTAAGTTACATGTTTACTCAGTGTTTTTTTTACGTTTGAGCAGTATTATTTCACAGTGATTTAAGTACGAAGAAAGTATTATATGTAGTCAGCAGACTGTAATATATTGTTGGCAAAAGCCATACAATGTTCACTTGTTCAATGATTTTAGTATAGCATTCATATTCATGAATAAATATTCGTATTCGTCACCCTGTATTCGTGATACGTATCGTATTCGCCCCCTAGTGTATTCGGTACAGCCCTACTCAAAACAGAAGTGCAAGTAGCGCAAGTAACTGATAACAGCCCCACTCAAAATAGCAGCAAAAGTAGTGCAAGTAACTGACAACAGCCCCACTCAAACAGCAGCACAAGTAGTGCAAGTAACTGACAACAGCCCCACTCAAACAGCAGCACAAGTAGTGCAAGTAACTGACAACAGCCCCACTCAAACAGCAGCACAAGTAGTGCAAGTAACTGACAACAGCCCAACTCAAACAGCAGCACAAGTAGTGCAAATAACTGACAACAGCCCCACTCAAACAGTAGCACAAGTAACTGACATCAGCCCCACTCAAACAGCAGCACAAGTAGTGCAAGTAACTGACAACAGCCCCACTCAAAATAGCAGCACAAGTAGTGCAAGTAACTGACAACAGCCCCACTCAAAACAGCAGCACAAGTAACTGATAAAAGCCCCACTCAAAACAGCAGCACAAGTAACTGATAACAGCCCAACTCAAAACAGCAGCACAAGTAACTGATAAAAGCCCCACTCAAAACAGCAGCACAAGTAACTAATAAAAGACCCACTCAAAACAGCAGCACAAGTAACTGATAAAAGCCCCACTCAAAATAGCAGCACAAGTAACTAATAAAGCCCCACTCAAAATAGCAGCACAAGTAACTGATAACAGCCCAACTCAAAACAGCAGCACAAGTAACTGATAACAGCCCCACTCAAAACAGCAGCACAAGTAACTAATAAAAGCCCAACGCAAAACAACAGCACAAGTAACTAATAAAAGTCCAACGCAAAACAGCAGCACAAGTAACTGATAAAAGTCCCATTCAAAACAGCAGCACAAGTAACTGATAAAAGCCCACTCAAAACAGCAGCAGAAGTAACTAATAAAAGCCCCACTCAAAACAGCAACACAAGTAACTAATAAAAGCCCCACTCAAAACAGCAGCACAAGTAACTGATAAAAGCCCCACTCAAAACAGCAGCACAAGTAACTAATAAAAGCCCCACTCAAAACAGCAGCACAAGTAACTGATAACAGCCCAACTCAAAACAGCAGCACAAGTAACTGATAAAAGGCCCACTCAAAACAGCAGCACAAGTAACTGATAAAAGCCCCACTCAAAACATCAGCACAAGTAACTGATAACAGCCCCACTCAAAACAGCAGGGCAAGTAAGTTACAATAATCCCACTCAACATAGCAAACATGTAACTGACAACATCCACAGCAATAGAAGGAGATGTATCAATTTGACACAGAAGAAACTCAACTGATCATCATGAATTTGATCATTCTTGCTCAATGACATTAAAACTGCCACAGTAAAACTTTGATGACTCAAAGTCGCATGGGTCCTCGGGTAAAATTCTCAAGTTATCCAATGTCTCAAGTTGTCCAAATAATGGGCATTTACAAGGGGAAATATCTCCTACTATTATTAATAAAGTGCACTGA
>JAFMSR010000016.1:13071084-13523584 GCA_022818135.1 Saxidomus purpurata
TATTTATATTAACCAAAACATGCTCTCACCACTTCCCGTCACCAGCATCAAAAGCAACATTTTACTGCCTCTAAAAACCAACAACAATGAAAAGGAAATATGCATTGTCAGATTTTATGATAGCTGGAATATAGTTTCTAGTACAAGCAGATATTTTCCTAGTAGAAAGTAAATGAGCTAGCCAAAGGCGGGAGATAACGAGATAACCAGACTAAAGACAATCTTCGTTAAACCAGTCTGTGGAATTGTTAAATCCCTAATGACCACCTCTATAGAAGAGTGGTGGAGGTGAAACCTTTCTCTGATGTGTTATAAATTACTCTAACAATAATACATCAGTTAGGCAATAATACATCAGTTAGGCAATAATACATCAGTTAGGCAATAATACATCAGTTAGGCAATGTCCGACAGCCTTATAGACCAGATGGGCGGCAAACACCAGGTGTTAGCAAACTGGCAGCAATTTAGTTCTTTATGACCAGTATTAAAATTTCATGGCATGCCGATAACCAGGGAAACATGCTGTCTGAATCTGCGGAATGGGTACAATAAATTCTCACTGAAACTGTCAGCTCTGACTGGTTTACTTTAAATATTTATATTTGGCATCCTGAAACAGTCCAATAGAGGTGCCCAATGTCATCAGAAATAACTAAAATTTCCCAAAAGAAATAACTAAAACCACCGCAAAATAGACCAACCAAGTCGGTAGGGACATACTGGTACAACTTTGTATATACACTGTACATGTATATCTTGTGACTCAAACTCCAACTTTATATTATACCTCCCTCCCATTGTTAATGAATACTGAAACCTCAAATATGACAATGTATCTCCTTAAATGCATCCTGATATGCACTAAATTAGATTACAATGTATATATGAGAAAAGTTTATACATGTAATTCGTTTGACCTTCGACATTAAAGTATGACCTTTAGCTTGGCCAAAACACATTACAAATATATTCCCAGATGCAACCCCAATCTTCATATCAATGACACACAGGCTACAGATTGGCCAAATTTCAAAAATACATGTATAAAAAATTATACATTTTTATTTAGAACTACAATGTACAGATAAAGGCCTAAGCTTGCTACATGCACAAAGATCAATGACCACCATTCTACAACCAATGCACACAAATAGCTCATATTTTACGTTATGATCTGATACTGAGTTGCGCTCGCAAGAGGCTGTTTACTAGGATTTTAGAACCAATTTATGACCATATAACCTATAACTACGTAATTTATATAAGTGTATGGTACAACTCAAGTTTCGGTTTTAAACAAAATCTATAAGCTTCTCTCCTGTAAGCAGCTAGTCAATTACAGTCTTTACTGACATCCATAACTAACCCACACAGACTCCAAAATAAGCCATGAAAGACTTTATTCTATCATAATTGCACAATTGCATGACATCCTGTCAGTGACTTCCGCATAACTACGCCAGAATCAGAAATAACCTTCACTTCCAATGTCTAAATGTACATAGAAGTAATAAAAGACACAATCCTGTTTACCATATTGACTGTTTCTTCAGAAAACAGAAGAGTACATGATTAGATTGTTATTGATCTTGTATCTTTAAGAGAGAGGATCTGAGGAAGCCAATTCCTATATATAGACCAACAACTGGGAATGATACAAGCTGACAATTTGTCATCTACAACTCTACAAAATCTGCTATTTTGAGATTTCTTCCTGGTTTAAACTTTAACAGACATTTTTTTTTCTTCTTCTTTATCACTACCATCAGTCAGTAAATCAAGATTAAAATGAGAAACGTTTGGTGCTGAAAGGGTGTTGTTTGTTTCTTTTTGTATTGTTGTTTTTTCTTGCAGAATAATACTAGGGACAAGCTCTTTGCAAGTCAGATTATAAGAGAAAGCCACGTTCAACTGAACGGTCTGATGGAAAATTGACTGACAGTTTACTAAATACATGTACAACTATCTTTGCAAAGAGACAAGTCAGTGCTCTGTCGGCAACACAACAGGAATGGATGACCGCTGGCTAGCTCATTGTTTAGACTAACTTTTGCAATCAATCTTCACTATAGGTGAAAAGTGCACCCAAAGTCATTTGTATCAATCTATTGTTGATTACTGTTATCATGTACCGGGACTGTATCTTCTGCAAGGGTTTCTTCACCTGGTCTTTCTTACTTTCTGCAGATTCTCACAGACTATACTAGATCTGATCCGAGATAACATACCTTGTTCCTACCTTTTTATTTAGGGAACTTAATGCTTGATGATTCACAAGAGGAACTGGTTTTCCCCAATAAAAATGCTTTAAAGTACATTGTTCAATAAACCTGAATTGTTTATACAAGTATGTCATTTATTTATTGTCCTCAAAAGGATTGTTTTTATTGCGTTTATTGCCAGCTCATTGCAAATACATGAACATGGATCAACTTTTGTAACTGCTCAAATACCAGCATCTTCAACAATTCCAAACAAAGGACATTTAGCATTTGTATTAGACCAGTACTTCAAATGCCTCAAAAATAGGTATTTAAATAGTGTGACTTTTTTTGTCTGCTATTTATTATTAAAAAAGCATAGCATACTTCACATTATTATGTCTCTAAAAATAAATGATAAAAAAAATGTCAAAACAAACTTTCATTTGATTGGCTAATGTTTGGGAAAGGAAGGTAACTCCTTAAAATGTATTGTTTAGTTTGTGAGCATCAATGCATCTGTTTATGGAAAAGATATTCATCAACTGTTGTAACAGACCTATCTGACAAATAAATCACTCAAATCATTCCAAATATTGGCAATCATTATCTACAATAACAAAATCCATCTGGCTTTACTAAGCAAGCCAAACCATCTGTTCTTCAAACAGTTTGTTTTCAAGCTTTACATTTTGAGAACAACATGAATACTTCTCAGGGTACCGTATTTAGACTAAAAAACAGCAGTAATATAGATATTGGATGCCCATCTGTATAATATTGTCAATAAATGTATGTCTTTAATTGGAGAACCTAAAAAGGCATATATAAAAAATATTATAAACTAAATAATAAAATGACCCTTATGGAAATGGGATCCAGAAGCCGGATTGGCTCTTCTCGCAGTCAGACCATACTGTTGCTCTGTGCTCTTATGATCTGATACACGACTCCTGGAAATCCGGCATTCTTGATCATATCACCACATTAATAACCATACTACATTGTATACAGCAGAAAAACACGATACAGACAGTAAGAAAATGAGTATCTTTACTGCATTGCCCTAAAATTGACTTGAGTACAGTACATGTAAAGATGCCCCTCAAACATGTCAAACGGACCATTTGAGTCAAGAAGATGACTAGCACATCTGCAAAATGGGTGACCAAATTCCTATAGATGTATTTTGGTAAATGTTTTATACCCTAGCCGCACATAATTTTTAAATGCGGAATCACCAATATTCTCTTTAGCACTAGTCCCTTTACAGCCATCTCTGGCTCTATTGATTTTACAAAGCCTGTATAATTCTCTGTGTTTTTTTGGTTTCTCAATATTTCATGACTCAACTGATGTCTATTGATTGTTGAGCTACCAGGGCACACATATTCTATGACCATGCAGACTAATTGACTCATATATAGCATATTCACAGAAACATTTACTCAACCCAAATCCCAGAAACTGTAATTTCCTGCATAGTTAATACTGTGTATGACACATGAATATCCCCCATTCCAGATCAATTTACATAGGAGATTAAGCAATCTCAAGAGAACTGTTGCATAAAATTCAAAGCCGGGAATTTAATTCAGAACAATGATGGCAGCATCTGGTAGTTCGAATTGAAGAACTACTTTCACTATTTTTTGTCTAATAAAAGCCAGCAGTCTTCATTTTATTTGATGCGTGCACTCTGCTATGGTGATTGGGGCAACTCCCAGCTCTCTTTACATGTCCCTCTCGACAAGTTGGCATCAATCCATTATAGCTTAATCGTGGCAACTGTGGACCTAAACACAGAGATTTCCATGGACACACAATTTCCACATCCCCGTCATGTTTTCTAGAAGGACTCGCATTTACCAGAAACCACGCGTACCCTGGACTGGATGATCAGATTTGCACATGTCTTGTTCTTTAAATAGCCTTTGGGTCATAGTTAAGTTCTTCAACCCATGTGGGCACTTGATTTGCTTGAATTATAACATTTCACAAGCGATTTACAATGTACATGTATGTACCAGGTAGTAAAAAACGTAGGGAAACGGTCAAAATTTGTAATTTTTTGTGCAGCCTGGGACTACCAAAAATATTCTAGATCTATGACTGCTTTAGAGCAGGGATGACAGTCCTTGGACTCATATTTCAAATTTGCGTGGGAAATACCTGAAACAATTACGTTTATAGTTGCTTCTTATGAAGAACTTTCAAAACTAATGTTGACGCAAACTGTTTTTTTTTGGATTGCAGTTGCACAACCCTGGCACTGATTTTCAACGAACTAGATTTTAACCCAGACAAAGCCAAATTACTAAATAAAGGTTCATATTTTAGGTAACATGTTTATAACTGTAGTTTTTTTTGGTCAGAAATTATGCAATCATTAGATCTGAAATTGAAACACTCTCTTTTTACCTTACTACTGCTACAACTCCAGCATGATCTCACCATCTGTTGGCATCATATTTATCAAGAGATTTTCCCAGTTTGCCATATCACAAAAACTCAATACATGTCTGCATCTGCATGTACATGTATCTTATAATTTTGCTGTTTCATGTGAATGCATTTAACCTCTGACATCTACATGTACCAATATAGACAGCATCATTGCAGACTAAATAGCGACCTTGGGTACATGAGGTTTCAAATATAATCATTAATCTTTAAAGACCCTAACAGACCAAAGCATTAGATTTTAAGTCTATTAAAAGTAACCATTACAACTCCATGACATACATGTACATGTATACTATTAAGAGCGACTATAGTATTGTATTCAACTAATGAACTCTCAAATAACAGACCAAGAGCACACAAACGTACATACATGTGTATGTAACGTTGTTTACCCATTATCAAAGACTTTTTTGTATATCAGGGGATCTGGTAGATATAAATGATATCCTTGTCAGCAAATTCCATAGCAATGTACAAAAAACACTACAATTTGATCAGTGGTTTCCCAAGATACAATACCTTATTTTCTTTCATTTTACAAAAAATGTACCCCTGTTGGCAGATAAGAAACACTTATATCATGGTTGGAGAGATGTTTGTTTTACTGGAGAGCAGCATGTTTTTCTATAATGATCACTTTTTATGAAAAGAAAAACGAAACTGTTCCAGAAAATAATCATGTCTGTGATAAATGATTTATCCAGTTTTTATGAAGAAAGTCTTTCTTGAGGCTGATGTAAGGAATACTGGATCCGATTATCCATTACAGAAGGAAACTCATTAGCCATTTTTTTCTGCACAACAAAGTAGTGTATACTGCTTCCTTGTAGGTTAGGACATGAAACTTTGGTCAAGGAGGCGCCTCTCAAGCAACCATTGAAATGCAACATACATGTATGACGCATTTTAAATAAGTACAATCTACACGCATGATGAAATTCTACTTCAAAATATAATATACATGTATTTAATTTATGTAAACTTATAATATCCCGCTACAATGAAGAGGGGAGCGGTGGGGTAGAGGTTAAGGTGTCGGTCGCTCATCCCAGAGGTTGCGGGTTCGAGCCCCACTGGGGTCACGACCGTACTTCCTCATATGGCACCAGTACTGGTTCTTCCAGGAAGCATACTCAAGAGTGACTCGATAAGCTACAAGCTTTCTTCACAATCGAGCTAAAAATAAATTAGTATTAACTAAACTACAATGTATTCTTCACAAATGCTTTACATTGTAAATTTCCCATTTAAAGCCCAAATTTGGTGTGCTTCATTCTGAAATTTTTTCACTCAAAAAGGGGAAGACATCCTAACTCTTTTAAAGGAAACACACATCTAAACTCTTTTAAAGGAAACACACAATAGCTTTTTTTTCAAATGAATGATGAAAGGGGGAATTTTATTTTTTTTTTAAATATCAATACTACTGATACCACAAATCCAATGATTTTTCTGCAACTTTCATTCTAACATTTCCTGCATACTGTCTACCCCTGCCTCTTAACTTAATATTAATATAACTGCTCCTTCTTGACTGAGGATCACGGACAATGTTGATTTGTGAAAAAAAAATGAATCTTCAAAAGATTGTGTTCGGTGGCTTTTAGCAAATGTGACTAGTATCATTCAGTAATCATACATAAAAAATTTCAGTTATGTACAGAAGGGCTGTTAACCTAACCATAGTTCCTGGGAAAACAAGTACTGGACTCCCATGATGAGTCCCATCCTTTTCAGAAAATGCAAACCTACTCTGAGGAAGAGCCCTGTGTGTTAGCAGAACTCAAACCTTCAACCCTTATTTTATTTTTTTGATTGATACATGTACATCGATGTATTAATTATATCTACTCTCAAAGTTCTGCCAAACAGTCATGTTTTACAAACAAATTAAGATTCATTCAACGCTCTTGGGGCTCACTCCAGATGAAATCAACCTCAGAGAGACAATAAACCCTAGTCAGTAAGAGGTTTAGTTTGTTTACTTTAAATCTTAGTGAAATACATCTGCCTCCAATCTATCTAATTATAACTGTATATAATTTTTAATTATTCATTATTGAAGTAGACATAGAATAGACTGATGTCTCTGTTAAAGGGGCACTCCCTACAATCTACAGCCTACATGTAACCGATTATAAATTATATTCTTGAAATATAGATTATAAATGTGTTCAATGAACGTTAAAAAATAAATACAATTTCAAAGAAGAATTTATGGCGAAAAATGCCTCATTTTACCACAATTTATTAATATAGAGGCTTTTTGTAATAAATCGCATCCACCAATTAATTGTACAACAACAACTCTACATATATTATTGAATGGTTTATGGTATGGCAGTATATTTTAAACCGCTGATTTTATCAATAATGACTAGGAATGCATGACTGAAACTTTTAGGTTGAGTTATAATACTTCCAAAGATTCTATAGATCATTTAAATGTTTTGGAGGTTATTTAGCTCGACATCGGTTATAGGGTATGTCCCTTTAAAGTGTAAGTACACTGAGAAATGCTAATGATTGTTTGACTTTAAACCATATTTTTGCTTCTTTCATACTCTGGTAAAGTGGCACTGTGCTGTAGTTGACAGTAAAAATACTGACAAAGAACAAAATCATCAGCATAATTTTCACAAAATTTCAAAAATGTAGCAATAGTTTAAAAATCTAGGTATACATGAACTTTCTCTATGCTAGGTTCCTAAGGGACATGAGTTGCCTAAATCTGGTCCGAGTTGACTAAGCAATGACTTGTAACTTGAACGAGGTGACTAGATACCTTTCCAAGATATGTTTTTTTGATACAATTAATAAACTGGCCAGCATGTCATCCCGGCAACTTGGGCAAGACCAAAAATATTAACTAAGTCTGCAACCTTTGCCATTCAAGTCTGCCACATCCGCCAGTTTAAAACCATTACTCAAACTGGGCATATGATAATTCAAACAGAAAAGTGCCAAAACATTTCTCAAGCACATGTTTATACTGGAAATGTGGCCGGCAATCTTTAAATGGTTTCTCAGAAAAAAATCATTAAGTCCCTGTAAACTGAGGTCTTAGAGTGAACTGCCTTTTAATTTCAAGATGCACTGCATGTCTGCAGATGAGACAGTAGACCAACAACTCGGGGTACAAGTATTTCACTTTTTGACATTCAGTAATTCATGACATTTTGGTACCATCTGGTTCAGTAGTTGTTTAGCATAATGTAATGATTAAATAGTGTCCTTATTTAACATTTTTTTACATATCATAATATCACCAGAGTCAAGACGAAATAGAACTAATACAAGTAACAATTCGGCGTCCATTTCAGAACATTACGAATCCAATATTTCTCTGCCAGTGTATTTATCATTCAAAACCGATGACTAACTTTGAAATTCCTAATTTACGAAGCAATTACCTGGTGCATCTGGTGTATTTCCGTATACAGTTTGAATTAATACAAATGGAATGATAGATAGTAAATAATTCTCCATCATGACTTCTATATCACAAACAATAACACTTCTTCACGACTTGTCACTCCATTAGATGAATCTCTCCCTGCAAAGATGACAATTGGACCGAATAACACAGTCGGTGCTTGTTACTTGCGCTTTCGAAAATAGTCCTATAACCGAACAATATTATCATAAAGAATGATCGATATTGAAATAATACAATATTTAAAATTATGTTAAGTGTAACATAATATATCATTTTAGTACACAACTTTAATGATATTGACTGTGTATAGTTTGGTACTGAAATTTAAAAAAATTTAAGTTTCATTTTATGCGCTCCTTCGTGACAGTAGATGTAGATAGGTATAACACCGCTAAAACCAAATTATGCTTAATTTTCATTGCGCGATACTCTCAAATTAAGTTGTTTATTATTTCGTTTCAGTCAGCATAATACATAAGAAAACTAGTAAAGTTCATAGAAATTTAAATTCCTGACGTCGATGTAAAATTTGGCAGAAGCATAGTGGGACGAATATATTAGACTAATGTCCATAATATATGTGTATATAGGTCCGTGTAACGTGCTTTAGCATAAATTTAGACACAGACATCTGTTTAAATAATACACATATTTTTTTAAAAACCATGGTTCGTATGTATTTTTTTTGAGTTTTTTTTTTGGGCCGGAAAAACCAAGGGACCAATCCGTATATATGGCCTGACGTGACCAACGCTCAAATGTAAGGTTTCGGGAGATAGTGCATGATACAGAACGCGTCCCGTTCCAGAGATACCGTCTGGTTCTTTAACACGCCCGATGTACAGCACTGATACATCAGACCTCTGTTTTAGGACTAGTCCGAAAGACCTCTAGTTATGTCAGTGGTGGAGCGGGGAATCGAACCTGCGATCCCTAGATTATAAGTCCAGCGCATCAACCACTGGACTACTGATCCGCTCCTAAGATTTGGGTAGATTTCGAGGAAAGGCTTTATCTATCTTGTAAAAAATGCCTCACGCCTCTCACGAGTATTACTGGTAAGGGCGGGGTGCACGTCGGGTGTTAATAAAAGTACAAATAAAATAACTGCACGACCGTTCTTCAAGCTAAGAGAAAATAGATTGTTAAAATTGTTAAACTGAAGAGTAAAATGTTAAAAACCAACTGCTTCTTGTACTGTACAGTTACTTTAACCAGGAATCGCACATACAATCTTATTATATATGTAATAAATCCTGCTGTTACCATAAAGCACTAAAAGCGCATGTCCTGCAACACTCAAGTTATGAGTATTCAAGTAAGTTTGGGATATTTTCGTGTGTACATGTATATAATGCAAAATGAAAGAGGCAGTCTGTTGAAAAGAAACGAAATAATAGCAAGTATGTACAATGATACTGTGATCTGCTTTTGTACAATTTGTAACTTAATACAATTATTAATGCTTTAAGTGTGCATAACATGGAGCTTGTCACAGTAAATATTAATAAAGATTTTTCAAATGTAATTAGCTTAAAATAGTAAATGTTTAATATTTTTGTTATTATTTACATAAACTTTCTAATCAGTTGTTATTTACATAACAATTATAGTACTCATAATCATAATTAGTACAATTACTTTGTACATTAGTTAAAGATAAATTATGTTTACATATGAATTACAATGAGTCAAACGTACTTAATTATCATACAACTAGTAGCTTGGGAACAATGTTGTTTTTTTTTAAAAAGTGTGAAACGTGCATGCATGCAGTAAATTGGACATGATCAATTTACTAAATATTGCCGCATGTATATGTTTATCAATTTGTTCATATGTATTGAATATATATGTACATGTACATACATAATAATGGAGGAAACAATATACATGTATATTCGTTGTTTTTTATACCGCATTTAGAGCACACTGAAGTTTGTTTATACCTGAAAATCGCCGAACCAACAACTGTACAGCAAAATATGCTGGTCATGCGGTATAAAAAACAACGAATATACATGTATATTGTTTCCTCCATTATTAAGTATGTACATGCACATATATATTCAATACATATGAACAAATTGATAAACATATACATGTAAAGTACATTTTCCCACATTTTCTGTTCATCAAATTTACTGCGTCTTTGATTGTGCTTATTCCTTCACCACGGTTCTTCCAAACTCTAGCAATATTATGATACGTATGTACACCTACATACCGCTATGTACACCCTATAATACAAAGGATATTAAAATATATTTAAGCAAATTAACTATCATACTGAGCTAAAAGAAGATTCCACACTACTGCATACGGAACATCGCTCGGAATTGTCGGGAGAGGACTAGCGGTGTTCCGATTTGGGACGATTGCTGGAGACAATCGCGCTAACATCATTATTTACGGATAAGACGTTTTAACAAACAACACGCAATAGAGATATACAGTATCATTCCAAAAACATATTGAATCAACCAAATTAGATATCATTTAAAATTATAAAGTTATTCTGACAATATCATGTGAAATAGAAAATAGACATATTAATATGGTGTGTTAAAATGACAGCAGGATAACAGCTCATATGGAGAAGAAATAATAATTTGTCAATCGATACAAATAGGTAATAGGAAAGGAATACACATGTACAATGTGTTATGATATATACGTTCAGCAAATTGAATTAAAAAGATGGGCTGGTTAAGAACATTAATTGCATATTCATCTTGTGACATTTAAGAAAATGAGACATTTCGCATAAATTCTGCGTTCCAAAGTTTAAGCTGTTCCACTTCAAAGACCCTTGTAAGAAGTTTGCTGGATTTACCCCCTAGTCTGAACTGGTAAATCAACATTAAACACAATTCATAGAAACTTTCTCGTTTTTGTTCCGTGTTTAATGTTTAATGATCGTACATGTACTACTATCGGGGAGGAAGGATGTGGCTAGCACTGATAGGAAGTAAATTGGTTTTTAGGATTCAGACAAAACGTAGTAAATGTCTAGATAATGATTCAACGCTTAGATCACGATTTATGCCAACTTTATAACAATTAGACAATAGGCAATTCAAACGTTTTTTCTTTATAATACCAGAGTTTCGAGTGATTGCAAAGCATGTATGTTTTTTTTATTTCCGGTAAAAACATTAACAATGGTCATGGCAATTGATACAGATGTTTCATATCGGCGTAGTGAATATGAGTACTTATCTAACTTTCTTTTGTACTGTGACCTAAAAGGAACCAGTTTATCATGATTAATTAACTGCTAGATAGGTACTACAGCGTATATACATTCCCCGTTCATTCTACAAAATGGGAATTAAAGGGGATCATACCTTTGTTCTCTTGACGCGGTGATTTGTATGCACCTTTTCGAAGCAGTATACGCAAGAATCAAAGCAATGACAACATATTTTGTTGTAGTAAAACTGAAAACATGGCATTTCTTTGTCTTTATTATGTGAAACGGGTGCACACAAGCACAGTAGATGTGGAATGCACAACATCTGGCGTCCTTCACTCGATAATGTTAAGACATGCAACAGCTGTGTACGTAAGGTTCTTAACGCCAAATAAAACGTGAAAACAACAAAAGTGAACATGCTTCTGGCCCTACATTTTATCGTTATCATCTTTGCAAGAAATTTATTCATACCCTCACGTGCTCAACGGGTCCTTTGAAAGTAGTTCTGGTTGCAGAACAATAAATGCCCACTGCTTATCAATAATCGATAGGTTAATCAGATAAATCCGATAAGATCGGATAAATTACCGCGTTGTAGCCCATATGAAACCAGAAAATATATTAACATAAACCGAGCATGAAGCTAACTGATAGAAATCGATGTTTTCCAATAAAACTATTGAGACGTGATGATGTAATCGGTTGAAGACTAGTTTAAAATGTTCACTTATGTTGTTTTTTGTTGTACATTATTTGCATGATTTTTCTTCTTATTCTACCCCATTTTTCAAGAAACAGCTTTTTGGTGGGGAATCACGAAAGTAGGCGTCTGGTCCAACGGATCGTTTTCTGTTTCTGAGAATTTCGCAATAATATGAAAACAATCGGGCTATTCTGTTTTCAAGTGAGTAATATATATCTGCCTTTTAGTACGCTAATTTATAGGGAAATATGGGGGGAAATGGTTAATAATATAGTTACAGTAGGTCATTCACCACCGTAATTGCATGTAACGCTGTCAGATGATATAGCATGCATGAATTACGACTCAAGAGAGTAAATAACGTTACAAAGTAAAACAAAGAAAATTCCAGTAGTCTTAATTAGATAACCGCAACTTGTGTTTATCTAATCTGTGGAAATAGCAAAAGTGGTTTAGCGTATCGAGTAATTATGTTGCCAACGCAACTTCTGTTCAGCAACAGAATATGTTCAAACGTTTCTGCTTGAAATATATTAAGGTAATCGCAAAGTTTAATCCTATTAATACTTAATACATTTTTTTCACTACTGGTTCAATATTTCTGTAGGTAATTATGTTTGAAATTAGCCATGCTGTCTGTCCTTAGATCTCTCAGCATTTTATATGTTGTTTTTATAATGAACGTCCTTCCTCATCACAGGCACAATGGGAGATACAACTTATGGTATTGCACGTGCGCAGGTTGATAATTCCACTACATAATCAACCATTCACGTGCAGAAACTGCTCTTTTACTAATCTGCAACACATTCGCTCATCTCTAGGGGGCTTTCAGGAATAAAAAAAAAATGCATCGTAGTGTTTTATCGGGCAAGGGTAAATAACGGACAATATTCCCAAGAAGGCGTGTGGCTGGATTTACCTATAAACTATTTGTCAAATATTTCTTACAAAATTTTATCCCTTTCGCGTTAGAAATGCATTATCAAGATGTCCTATCATTGTTAGAAGGAAAGGACGGAAAGTGTTACTACTTGGACAAAATATAATGTAAAACATTTAGACATGCTCGATATTGGGTATCGATCTATGCTTTGTAAGTGGTTAGCCAAGTTCGTTAACCTGTCAGATCTTCTAAGTTACATCATTGGATGGCTAGATTGTATTCCTTTCCACGAGACCTCGTCAGCTTTTGTCAAAATTGGTTTTGTGTCTTTAATGTATTTATGTATGACTTATCCTGTTTTATCGTCCCATCACACCAGCGCGGCGTTGATAAATGCATGCAATTCCAGAAATATATTACATAATGCTGAAACTTTTTTTGTTATTAGATGTTTTGCATTCTATGTTTATTGATTACATGTCACGGACTGTCTTGTTCACCATACAGATATGACATGTTCCTGCAGCAGACGACGGTTTCCCGCGCGCGACTCTCTGCTGCAACAATATGATTATGATTCTACATGCTAGGAATATTACTGTTCACATTAAAGTATGGCAAGCCAATTTACTATTTGATAAAAAAAATCAGATGTATCTCCTTAAAGAGGGGGGATATCTTTTAAATTCAGAGAAATCTCTGTAAATGGTGACATATTTTTCTTATAATAGAGATATTTCTCATGTTTTAAGTACAGAGATATCTCTCCTACCTTGAAATATATCCTTGAAGGAGAGAGAGAGAGAGATTTCTCATAACTTAGAGAGATATCTCTCAACATAATGAAAAATCTTCCTAATAATGAGAGATTTCTCTGTTTCCGAGAAATATATCTTTATGATGACCATTAAGAGATCTATCTCTTATCATTAGAAATATAGCTTTTTATTTTACAATGATATCTCTGCAAAATGGGGAGATATCTCTCATACGGTTGTTTTGTTTTTTTTTTTGCTATTAATTGCCCCCTTACGCGAGCACTGGATACTTTCGAATTATGACCAGGCAATGGGATGTGTTTATGGGGAGGAGTAATATTGGGGATAAATAGGCTTAAGAAGCACTCTCAAAGAACGAGAAAAGCAAAGAATGATGTTAGCTTTCTGATTGGTCTAAAACAAAGGCATGGGGATCAGTTATTATGTGTTTGTTGCCTTTGTAAAACAGCACTCAAAAATAATTTTGGAAAGATATCTCTTGTCTTTTGAGTGGTATCTCTTTCAGTTTCATTTATATCTCTAGTGCGCAACAAGATATCTTTCAAAACGTGATATCTCTTCTTTTTACAAAAATATCTCTGTAACGGTGGAAAGAATATCTGTAATTTTGAGCGATATCTCTCAAAAATAGAAAGATATCTCTCATGTGATGTTAAATATATATCTCTTTTGGTTTAAGAGATATCTCTTAAAGTTTAGGAGATATCTTTATATGATACAAAATTCAGAGAAATTGTTAAATGGCCCGCAAAATGTAAAGATATACAGTTTCTGAAAAATATAAGTAATAGATGTAAAGTCTAACAATATAATATATAAAAAGCATATATCTGGCTATACTACAACACTTTGCTATAGTCGATATCCCAATATAACTGCCATAAAATGTATGAGACGCCATACACGAGACGTATCATGCTTTGCCACAGTTTATATTCGAACTTGTGTTTCCAATTTCGTAATGTCGTCGTTTGTCTGTAAGTCTATGACTATATGTGTTTAAAATGTATATATTGGACGCCTGGAAATTGAACCTTATTTAACATTTTGAAGTCCATAACAGATCGACTATAATGGTATAAACTGTATGGAACGAGTGTTTGATGTTTGTTAAGCGGAAGTGCCTGTCTACGTTTCACGTGCATGAAAACCACGGATCTATAACTGCAAACATCTACAGTAACCCAAAACACAATGGCTTCCAGCGACTTACTTCCATTCAGTGCGAAAACCGCATACCAAAGATTAACGACGAGTGACGAATAGAAACGAGTCTTACAAACTGTTTGTCCTTATTTCTCCGCCATTACGATGGAACAGAAAATTTACTCAATGGCACTGAAAGGAACATCACGAATTAGTATAAAGTATTCAATGATACATAAAGGAACATCTATGTGGTTTGTTTGGTTTTTCTGTATAAAGCTTTATGAAAAAGAAACGTAATCTGTTGCCTAAGTGATGAACAATTCCCATTCAGTGTAACTTTTTGTTTGGACTGCATCTTGAAATCTGAAAACTATCAACATGTATTCTTTGAAACTGCAAATTATAATGTGGGGCATTGATATCAAACCAAACTCGGCCTCGCTTCTTCTGTATAAGCGGACACCTTGCTACATTTCTTTGCACTGAATGTCGGTCACAAAGACGGGAATTTATTCTAATAAAATCAAAATATGGAAGACATTGAGTGGATTTTTTTAGTCGTTTGTTTTCGCACAACATGCTCAACTGTATACGGAAATGTAATTGTTTTGCTGACTTTGCTATTCTTAAGTTCTTAAGAAAGAAGAAGACGTGATATGCTTCAATACATATTGTAAGATAAGCATATCTAAGTTTGTTACCATACGGGGGCTGTTAAAAGTGTATGATAATGTCGAAAGCAGACGAATTACTTCGTTAGATATGTCTGCATACGTAATGAACCCGTTAAAAAAAATGTCCATTTCTGATGTAGCAAACGACAACTCATTGCACACATATCGAGTCCTACTACCTGTTTCACTTTTAAAGATTGCATGAAAGCAAAAGACATCCAGCTTTGTTTATTTCATGGCAAATGGTGCAGGCAGCCAATAAATGAAATCTCGAGAACTTGGACATAACAAATCATAGAGCATACATTTCGCAAGTATTTTAAATAAAGATATTGGAGAGACAAAACAAGATGTATTATTTTCGCAAAAGTGTTTTCTGCCACAGGCAAATATTTAGTGTCTGGAATTATTGATGTTCTAGCAGAAATTCTTACCAGGTCTAGACAAATTACCAATAACATCAATAATAATTTTGTTTATAGATCAAGCTAGTTTCATCTGCTTTCACTTATAAATGCCGACCTGATGGTCATTTTCAGAAATCATCCACTGGAAGGAGAAATTCCATTCATGAATGCCAACTCAGTTTTGTTTTGCATATAAATCAAAGCCAGTATACCTGACCTGTCGGTATGGGACATCGTTAAAGGTGGATAATCAGATTTTGGTCATGTAACAGATTTGTCTGAAACTTTAACATCTGATCTTTTTCACTCATTTATGTTCACTTATCGCTTGATTCAAGTGAGATTTTCACTGGAGGTATTTTTAAAATTTGATTTCCCTATCCTGGTTGCCAGACCAAGATAGAGTTATTTTATCATAAGTAAAAATTTGATACACATACTTTGCCTAAGGAAAGATATAAATATAAGACCTATTGTATTATATTTGTGAAATATTTGCATTAAAAATTATATATTTAGATCGAATTCATTAGAAATGCAAGTTTGAAAAATATTATTACCCCCCTTTACCTATATTGGGTGCGCACCCAAGATAGATTGGAAATAAATGAATTCAGAAGCTACACGTAGTTTTAAAACTTGCATTTTGGTTCAGAATGTTAAAATATTTGTATATATATCCAATTCAAATGTTAAAGTAGAAATTATATTGAAATAAAAAAAGGAATACTCAACGTTTTAAATACTTTCATATTAAAGGAAGTTAAATTTTTCAAACAAAGCAAAGAAACCCACAAACTATGGGCTGCATCAGCACAACATAGATTACATACATACATCCCCCCCCCACGCACCCACGCACGCACGCACGCACGCACGCACGCAGCTTGTCAAATTCTTTTAAATATGGACGATCGGCTGGTCTGTACTCCACCGATCACGTGTGTAATGTTGTTTGTTCGGGGGGGGGAAAAATTTTTTTTTTTTTGTTTATGGGGGGGGTTTTTTTTTTTTTTAAAAATTTAATAATTTTTTTTTTTTTAATAGGGATCTAATTTTATGTACTGCGTCTTTTTGTTCATTAAATAAATCTCTAACAGAATATACAAAAAGTAAAAATTGTCATAAAATGTTGCTTAAATGTGATTGATCAAGTATATCAGTGTATATCATAGTCGTTAAGGGTATACCTTAGTGTTAAAATGTGTTTTTATCTTTTGTTTTCAGGAGCGAACTCAGTAAAGTTTCAATGGCGGACAGTTTATCTAACCAGTACACCATCCCCTGAGGAGTTCTCCATCAATGCGGAAAACATTGTACATGTATTAGGACAGTTTTTTGCACTTGTCAACTACATTTAAAAAGTGTACATACTAGCCGTATAACATTTTTAAAGTACATGTATTGTATTTTGCGTTGAGTTCCAGACAATTATTCCATAGGGAATTTAAATTAAATAACACCGTTACCTAAGTAATGAACCAAAATGCAAAATATGGAGGTGTGGTGGCCGAGTGGGTAACGCTCTGGACTACCAATCCGGAGGTCTCCGGTTCGATTCTCGGCCGGGGCACTGGATATATCAGAAACGCGTTTCAGTGTTTCCCACCTATCTGAGATGAAGTGGTTAGAAACCCAGAGGTAGTCTCGCGTGTATCGGTGCTATACACCGGGCACGTAGAAAAGAACCAAGGGGTCTATTCGTAAAAGAGCTAGGGTCTGGTACCCGGATTCCCTTGTATCTGCTTCTGTGTCTAAAATAAAGGACCACAATGGAAATAAGAGCTTGCTCTTTATTGTGTTATCCTTAGTACTTGGTACATACATACATATGCATGCATGCATACATACATACATACATACATACATACATACATACATGCATACATACATACATACATACATACATACATATACACATACATGATTTAACCCACCAGCATCCTTTTAAAATTGATAAAAATATTGAGGTGTATTTTGTATTACACAATATAACCTCGCGATTCTTCTCTATTCAATACAGTAACATTTCAACCCGTGTAGACCGTCTGCTTGCCTGTAAGACCATCATCATTGCAGGACTCAAACTAACGACAGGCACGTTGACCTCCATTTTTCTTACATTTATTCTTCTGAACTCGGGGCATTGATTTATTTTTGTCATCCAAGGAAGATACTAATAGAGTTAATTTCCAGTATCCCGTCCGGCACTATTGTTACACTAGGGCCGGACTACTTTTTTTCTTTGTTGTAAATAGGAGCGGCACCCTGCTAATCGATATTTTTAAAATAAAACCATTCATTATGCGTGATCGACTAAGAAAAACTGTCATAATGTTTATTCGAGTCTCATGTCACAGATGGTATAGATGAAATCAAATAATATGACCAGTTATTGATATTCAAATCTAATATAACGGGATAATCCATTATAAAGAGATGCGGGTAGATTTGATCTCTGATATCCTCGTTATTACCCCGGGACAGGGACAAGACAAACCTTAAAGTAACACCATTTAGAAATATGAAAATGGCATGGGGAAACATGTCAAAGGCGGTCTGTTACAGTTTATGATTGCAATAAAATTGAATACTAAAAAGTAAGAGTTTTTGATAGAGCACTGCCACGAATAAAAACACTGCTGTCGTTCGTATAGTAGGTCGTACACAACTGAGAACGCTTAGATACACTGAACTTAGTTTGCCTATGACTTGATTATACACTGCATATTAGCAATTTACAAGATCGAAGGTGAAGTTACAGGTCGCACGAAAAGCAATAGGCATCAGTCGTTACAGTCATTACCTCATGTCTTTTCTAGGCATTTTTATAACATCTTCACAATTTCTCCTTCCCTTGACTCTAACGACTGTTGAGATGAGCTTTGATTGAGACAAAGTTTTGATAGAGATACTTTCTAAAAAGAAGAAAGACCTGAAGAGAATAAAGACCTCCCAGTCTCAACACACTTATATAAGTCTAAAAGAGCTACTGCGTGTAGTAGTGGTGTATCAGAAGGTGCGTTGCGTTTTATTTTAAATAGAAAAAAAATGTGGCGACATTTCCTGAAACTTCGAGATATTATCTATCTATAGTAATGCAATGCGCAGCTTGTCAAACATTTTAAATATGGACACGATCGGCCTGGTCTGTACTCCACCGATGCACGTGTTTAATCAGAAGCCTGTCTTTTCGTCTTGGTATTCTCCATCCGTTCGGCTGCAGCATGAAATCTTACTTGATAGCAAACTGTTATACTACACTGCGCCTGCTTTAACCAGTCTCCCCCCACCCCACCACCACCCCCGCCTACGTGGTAAGAGTGTCGACTCGTAACTTGATCGTGAGTTGGTGTTAGTGTCATGGGCTCGAGCCCTAATTACGCTCTAACTCCTTAAAAGGTAAAGGTAAAATGTTTGTTTATTATACTGTCACCCCTGATTTAAATGCCTTAACCACTTTATGTGGAAAAGTTAGCAGGTTCTTACTGGGTCCTAATATAACGGGTCTATATTAGGACCCAGGCTCTTACGAGGCCGCATTAGTCCCGACACCATGATTAGGTAAACGGAACATAATCTGGAATACTTTGACAACGGAGGTTAAACCGACAATAACAAAAAGTCATCCAATCTCCTCAAGATATTTTGGAACGATTTCTGGAAAATTTCGAATTATCATCTGGGGAAATTCAAAACTTTCAATCCATATTTCACAAGACAGCCATCGTGAAAATTGACTACTCTGGGATTTACAAGATCAGCATTTTTTGACATAGCAACTTCCAGATATATGTAGATGTTGAAGTGTTCAGATACTGCAAAGAAATGAAGCAGATGCCGCGAATTAAAATACGAAACGCAATGTCTTCGCAAGAAAATAGATTGGTTGGATATAAGAACATCTCGGGTGACGAACGAGAATCTCGGAAGCTTTGACTCTAAGAAATTTGCATAAAGCATTTGACAGTATTGTCAAAAATTTATTACAATTAGTGATACAGTCCGCTTGTATATTACAGCAGGTTCGTACATCCCTGATTACAGTTAGTAGATCTATATTTGGCGGGAAACTATACCATTTGGTTCACGTGTACATTGTACGTATGGTTTCTAGGTTGACTAGCTGGGGGCAGGGTCCGTATATTACGAACCTGCTGGGGGACAGACTTGCATTCATAACATCAACAATTGGATTTTCATCAAAGGTTAGCGGATTCCGAAGGCAGTAAAACGAATGGAAAAATTAATAGAGGATTAATGATTTTGAAATTGGTGCAATAGGATTCGTTAAAAAAGTTACTTGTTGTACGAGTGTAACCGAGGCCCGTTCCAGTCGTATCAAGCGGACAGATTATCTAGAACCATCGTTCCTGTACTGAAGAACCTGTACTAGACTATATAGTCTCCGTAAGAAACTGCCAACTTTCTCCAATAAAGAGACATGGTCGGTCGCTAACGAGGCCCGAAACGAGGATCTTCAATCTACGAGAGGTTACAGTGGTTTCATGAAGGCAGCCACAATTTAGTTACTGCGATGTTGGGGAAAATTCCTTAAAGGCTCGTGCATTTTAAAGTTAAGTTGTGGTTTGTTAGTAGCACCACAAAATCACATAAAATGGTGATTTGGCCAAATCACTAGCAGGTACATTTGTACACGCACCTATATATAGGTCCGTGATTTATACAAAAATAGCCAAAACCTTAAGCAATTTTTAAGATAAGAAAGCAATTCAGAAGTCCCTATACTCTGAAAACGCGTCTAAACGTTATGTCTGTCGTTTGCGCAATTAAAGGGCAACAACTCTTCCATTCTTATGCAAAAATTGTTAGTTGCATAGTATAGTGTCACTATCTCCATTCCGAAGCCAAACTGATTTTATAGGCTGACATTTTAGAGTGGGGTGAAGGTAGGGCAGTCATGAAATGTCAGACTAATGAGAGGTGTCACACAGCAATGCCAAATTAGGCTAGTTGTGTAGCAGTTTAATTTTTTCTGTTAGTTGAAAGATTACCCTATTAATCTATAGCCGTGATATACTAACATTGAAAATATCTTGGAAAATGACCTTGCTATCCCACACACATCTCCAAATGTCTGTGGGATCCAGAAAACTGATATCCGCCTCTATCAGTTCAGCCAAGCTGTTATAAATGAACAACACTGCATCTATACTATAGATTTATTATTAAAATATCTACCTTATAACCTAACACTGTCTGGAGCAAAACAAAGCAAAGCTTTTCATACCCTAAATATTAAATATAACAATAAACAGCATTGAAAACTTTCATGCAAACAAATTCTCTACCAAGATCGTGGGTGTATCCATTTCAAGCAATGCAAGTTTCTAGTTTTGGAGCAAGTAGTTCTTTTTCATTATACATATGTTGATACCTTAGAATATGCAGGCCATAAGTTTTAACTATGACTTTTAAGACCTATACGTTCTGACAACTAGCTTTTGAAGGAAATAATGGGCCTGACACATTGGCCAAAAGGTTGTTACTAAACAGGACAGTTGTCTGTACAAATATAGAAATAAAATCACAGTATAAATCCACTTAAAGACTTTAAAATATGTAACAAAAAAGTGCATTTTTACTTTTTTTGAGAAAAGATGTTTTCCAACTTCAAGCCTTCATATTCTAAGGTGTGGCTATTTGTAAAGCTATTTTCAAAGGTGGCACAGTCTACCATTACTTCATCAAGTGCAAACAATTATACTCATACATAACAGTTTCCCTGGTAATACAAAATAATTTATCAAAAATCTCTACAATAATGCATTTAAAAGCACCAGCACTTGAACAGTATACACTGGCAAAAGACAGAAATAACTATAATAAATACAAAAATTAAGAAATAATAGATGTGTCCCTGTTTGTTATTGTTGATTAACATACAGCCAGATGTTCTGAAGTGTAGTAATTAAATAACAAGTGATTTAGTTTTTCTCATCCAAACAACTAACGATAAAATACAGGGAGGCATTTATTATTTCAATTCTAACACAATATTGTTTAAGAAAAATACCCTAAACTATGTTCAACGCATAGAAACATTTCATTGTAACTTACAAGCACAGAATGCCATTGGATGCGTGCGTCATTTATCGCACGAGTTGTCTGTGGAAAATGCGACTGTAGTGTAAGTGCGAATTAACGGCGACCTAGTTTCATCTTTTTGTATAGTGCAGGTTGTGTTAGAATACAGTGTAGCCTATATTTATGACCACAATGATTTAACAGTCACATTCCTTAAACAGCCTACATTGACTCGTTTGAATTCTTTATATTTATAATACTCCTGTATAAGCAGTCATCGCTTTATATTTCACCAAAACCTTGACTCCAGTCTTCTGTATGCACAACAATTCTGTTGGTGTAAAATGTCAGATATACATGTATAATTATTAAGATATTATCAAATAGTTTGACGGAATTTCTTTATGCATGAATTCTTTTTAAAAGATATAATCGAGGTTAATAGACATTGTCTTATCTGATCTAGCAGTAACAGACCCATGTTCCAGAATATCAGCACCTTGAACTGCTAGTAAATGTATGTGAAAGATAATTATCTATAAAAGTTATTCAATGGTAAATTATCAAAGGAAAGTTTTCAAAAAAAAAGCTTGTCGGGATGTCAGTTTGACATGGTTTAAGTGTTGCAGCTTCTGCTAGTGAGCAAAACCTCAATGGAACAGGAATCTCCATCACACATGACTGGTTGAAGTTATATGGGTAAATACCATGAAGAGGATAACAATTTGCAGACTTTACTCAATCAACATTAGTTTAGGCGACTTCAACTTCGCACATGCATGTGGCAGTGATCCTCCCTGTATAAAGACTCCCTCCATTTCCTTATTTTGCTTTTTAGCAAAAAAACAATGACATGAATGTTGATTTATAAAGTTAGAAATGAGAATAAATTAAATATTAAATATATTATCTGAGACAAAAATGTCGGACGGAATAAGAGTATTATTCTAATAAATATCAGGTAAAATGTCTTAGTACCCTGAAAATATAGAAAGGACAGAAACCTCAAAAACTATCACATATCTATCAAAATACTATGTAAAATATAACAAGAAAAACAAATAAAATAACACAGTTTGTACAAGGTAAATCTATCAAAAACTATAATAATAAAGAAATGTTTGTAAACATGCCTCTTACTCCCTCAATGACAACTTTCCAAACATTTGTAGCAATAACATCATGACCCTTGGCAATTCTCTTATTATTCAGTAGACTGCTTTAATAACTTAATTATCAACCAAAACTGAGAAAAGTTGAAATGCCTTAATGTTCTATACTTATTGATTAAGAAAACTCTTTAACTGATCAAGGTCCCATTAATATTTTCTCCTTTGACCTACTGACCTTTGATCTACTGACCACAAAATCAGTTGAGTCGTCTGCTGATAATAAGGAGCCTCCTATCCAAGTTTGATTGAGACCCAAAAATTTGCTAGTTTTTTTTGGAACAAAATACAACTTCATGACCTTTGACCTAAAAAAAGGGGGAATCTACTGGCTATGATCAACTCTGTTATAACAAATTTCTGTTCTATATATTTATATGACATATTTCTTTTGCCAAAGTATTCATGACCTTTACCTTTGAACCAATAGTTTAGGTAAAAAGTGTCATGTACTGGTCAGAACGTAAATTTCTATCAAGTTTGAAAATCCTGGACTCAACTGTTACTGAATCATTGATTGAAAACAATTTCTACAATTCAATATGTACAGTTAATCTTCAAAAGGGGGCATAACTGCGTTTTACAATGTAAAAGAGTCGGACATCATTCATATTCCATGAAAGATTTGACCTTACAACATTGCAAACTTTCACAATAAAAACATAAACAAACAAAAGGTTTTCTATAAATATCCTGCTGTGTATATAATTATGATATGGTAAGAAAAAAAGACGTCAGCTGAGCATAAAAACATTTCTACATTTTGTACATTTAATACAAATACTGGTCATTTTTTCTACTGCCTCATTCTTTTCAGGAACGATACTCAATGGCCTTCCTGATCAACCCCCAGCATATAATGAGCAGACACCTTTAACAACATAATGATACTGTACAAACCTTCATATGGACGAGTCCATTTAAAAAAGAAAGGTATTTTTAGAGTATGAGGTAATACTTACTCCTACAAAAGTGTACAATATTAACAATCAAGCGAAGACTCAACATTTGTGACAAATAGATATTATCAGCCTTATATACAACCATCTACTTTCTACGAACCTAGCTATTGCAAAAAAGCAATTTTGATTATAATGCATTTCAACAGAATGATACAATAAGAAAACTTTTTTTCAAGTGTTTTTTACTCATGTTAGTTTTCACATGAATATTTAAAATAGATTTCCAGGACTGTAAAATATTTTTCTTAAATAATTAGCGTCATAGTGATTCATCCAAATACATTTATTTAGAGTAACTTAATGCCCTCTGAACCTCACTCCCTTTTACTTAACTGTATGACCAAATTCAAAATTCGAAAAAACATAACTTGGTCACAATCCTGTCACTTGACATTTGCCCTATGTTACACTGTGTAAACATCAATATTCTTGGGGAAGTAACTTCTGTAGATTTCATGAGTGAAGTAAACCACATATTTTAGGTCCCCCCCACAAAAGTATTTTTGACCATCGTTTTAATGTACAAGTACGAAATCAACAAATTTATGTGACGACGAAACTGTAATATTTCTAAAAACAATGAAATTTCATGTCCATAAATATAAATGCATTCAAAGTAACTAATATGTTACTTATAAACTCTAAATTAAGCTATATTGATATATGGTACCAATAGCTTTCAATGACGTAAAATCATGTAGAACAGCTTTTCACAGTCACCGAAGATGTCATCTGAAACAAGTGATCTTTATTTGAATGAGCAGTTACTAGTATATGTGAATTTGAGAGCACACAAGTGTTGCGATGTGCAAAATCATCAATTTCAAAATCCTGAAAATGTTTCAATAATATTTCTAACAATTTTGTTCTTTCCAATTTCATGAAATTGATGTTTTATAAGAACAATAAATAACTGAATATTTGAATTTGAACATTACATTCTAATATTTGGCAGAAATGCAAATATTCGAATGTTTAATTTTTTTTTCCCATCGTTATTATGAATACCATAGATTGGTACACTTTAATGATCACATTTTATTATTGAAATGCATAACATCATCTACAAAACTGTCATCTCTTTGTTAAAGAGGACTCCGAAATTTTTGTACAAAATCTCTCTGTTTATTTAACTCCGCATATGTTTTCAACCTCCCTCTAGAAAATAAAATGAGACTATCAAAGACTATATTTAAGACAAACTCTGCCTAGAAATATGCATTTCTAGTTTAAGTGAGCGAAAAATATCACAATTGTATTTGTAAATGGAGCACTATTCGAAATAATTCTGTTTAGGAACAACAACTAGATCTTCATCACTGGCTGGTTGGGTTGTCGCATATCTTACATCCGGCTCCTGCTCTGGTTCCGGTTCGTAGTACTGTCGTCGTGGTGACGAATCTTCATGACGACGACGACGACGTTTCTTTTTCTTATGTTTCCTTGGCTCATCGTCCGGATAGAGGTACTGCGTGTCAAGGGCAGGTAACTGATGTGCTCTGGGCTGCTCGTAACCATCATCATACATTGAACTGTAATCAAACATTCAATATATATACACACAGAAAGATGTAATTAGACATTCATTATAAAATCATACACAGTTCTGAAATTTAGAACTATAATAGTATAAAGGACTACAGTCAAGCGCGTGCTACGCGAAAGCCGACACATTTACCAATTTATTTCTCATTGGTTAGCTATCAGTTAGTTACCATTGTCTAACTACATACTAGTACTGATAGGAAAGGGCAATGAGCCTATGCTGTATTAGAAAGTACTTTCATTTAGTGTGACACAATACAGAATAACAGTATTGTTTTTTACTTTTCAACAAAAACAATCCAATATTTTTTAAAAGAATGCATAATGAATTGCAGAAAAATGTTTTACAAATATAAGGGACAAGAAGTCAAAGCTGTCAAAGATGTAAACTAAATTTAACGTACATAATTGGACCTCCTTTGGTATCTTTTCTGAGATGGTATCTGGGAGTTGCGTACCTTGGTTCCTCAAAGTCAGTCGACACACTGAAAGTGAATAAAAATATTGTGCATGAAAGAAAAGAAACAAAGTTTCCTAATTCAACACTTAATGATTTATCTGCCCATTCATGCAGTCTAATCATGATCTGCACTGTTTCTTATATAGTCAGCAAAGTTTTAAGCTGCTCATCCACAGATTTTCCTGAAAAATTGTGTTTCTTCAAAAATGTTGATAAATGAGGAGACACCTTTTTAAACTCGTAAATTGATAAACAATACAGAAATATAGCTTTTAATAGGCAGTATAGTTGCATGACCTTTGACCCTGAAAAGTGACCTTAAGCCACCTCAAAATGAACATTTGACCCCAGTTCCATGAATATCCTTCAAGTAGTTTAAGAGATAAAGTCACATGGCCTTTGATCCCTAAGTAATACCTTAATTTTGAGATAGCCCAACTGTTGGAATACAAGTTCTGCATGTCATTTTGATAAAATGAACATCTAACCCAAGTTTCAAAAAAGTCCATCAAGGAAATTTTTTAAGAGATAGTGTGTCTTGACCTTTGACCCATATATGTGACCATGACCCTAAGCTGGTATAGCTTTTGCACATTGCTCAGTATGATGATAAATTGACCAAAGTTTCAGGAACATCCTTCTGGAGGTTTGAGCATGAAAACCAATGACCTAAGTCTGACCTTGACCCAGAACATGAGTATGTCTTTCAATATAGAAATATGACCCAAGTTTCATTAAAATCCTTCAAGACACATGCATTGAAGGGACATGAAACACAACTGAATGCTAGATGTGGCATTGAGCTTTGATCAAGTGATCCAAATGTATTATAAAGTCTTCTAGCCCATAATGATCTACATAATTATGTACAAAGTTTGGTTACAAAAGATCAATCTTACCTAAAGTAATAAAGACATGTGATAGGTCAAGACAAGAGAGAATGTGACAAAGGGATTCCTATATAGCCCCACAAACTTTGTTTGATGGGGGCATTCCTGAACTTAATCTTCAGACAAAGAACATTGAATTATTAAAAGTCTAGATATTATTAATTGAAAGTCAATCAAACATTTTTGCTTTTATTTTATTTGGAATATGCTAGCTATTTTTTTAACAACACAAGTGTCTTAGCAACAACTAAGTTATGTCTAAGGAGATATGAAAAATTGGGCCATATCTTCTGACAAACAAATGCTATATATTATACATGTACTCTTGTCACAACCCTCACTAAGCCAACCCTACAAAATCATTACCCATAATGCTGTAACAGGTTGATGTTCAGTGCATCTTATTAATATTACACTGATTTTGTTTTCATGAACATAAATACCTTAAATTTAGAAATAGATTTTCAGAAAAGGATGCAGAACAGTTTGTGCTGCATGATTTTTGAATGACTTACGATACGTCATGATGTCCGTTCATCATCACACCAACATCTTTCCTCGACACCGTCGACGAAGCAGACACTATAGTCCTACATGTATAAAACGTTAGAGTACAAGACATTAAAGAAAGCAGACGGTAAGTGTAAGGATAGACACTACAGTTTTGTAATCACTGCAAATAAGGAGGGAGGATACATTTACAGGAGAGTATGTTTCTTGCATATTAGAATTCAAATGAAAAAGGGAGACAATTCAAAATTTGTGCCAGAAATAGTATGACGCTGCACTTCATTTTAATGTCCTCTACTACTGTGTGAAATATCCAGTCTATTCATTGAATAGTTATGAAGTTATTTCCCAGACAAGCATAATTTATATGACAAAGGAGTTAAATAAAAAAACTGTGCAAGGCAGAGTTATGAATCTTGGTCACTGCACTTCCTCTCAAAGTCCTCTACCTTTGTTTGAAATATTAAGTTGATCCCTTGAATTTTTTTAGACAGGCTCCAGATATGCATATTTCAGATGATTCAACTGATAAAAGGAGATAATTTTAGAAATTTATGGCTTGAAGGATAGAAAAAAAGGTAACCTCTATTCTACCATGTATGTCCCCAATTTTTGCAGTGATTTCTGTGCTATAAGAAATGTTTTATACCAGTCCCTGTGATATCATTTCACAAAAAAAGTTCTATGTTGGAGGTTCATTATTTTTTTAGGTAATAGCCAATCAGTATATACTTTCACATGTCTAAAAATTAAATAAAATCTAAATTTTCAGACAACCAACGTGTCAATTTTTTCGCAATGATATCACAGGACTACAAGATATCTTAACAGGATATTGGTGGTAACTCAGAAATGGTCAACATCTGAAAAGTATGTTAACACCCCTTAGCAAAATTAATGGCCCACATCATAACAAAAAGTCTCTAAGAGTAGCCAAGAAAAAAAGAACTAAATGATGACAAAGTTCCATACCTATCTTTTAAATTTTATCACAAATGAAAATATGATACTGTATAGAAAGCTCATCTATACAAGTATCATCAAGAATGTGTATATTTTGTCATGATGTGGACCAATCAGAAGTGATTATGTATATTAATATCACTGGTACTACGGGTATAACTGTTGCTAGTCACATAGGAAACTAAACTTTAAAACTTGTTTTACTAGTACACATGTACTCAGATAAAAAGAATTATATGTAGAGATGTTTCTTCATAAAATATTTTATTTCTTACCAGTTTTTGACATTGGTTAACTGGTATTTGACATACTGGAGTTTAACTTTCATTCCAATTTCATTTATACAAAAAATCATTCTTTGAAAAACTAACAATATGAACAAACAAGAGCTGTCCCTCACAAGTGACGAATGCCCCCGAAAGAGTTGTCTCACAGTCTGTGTCCTCTTCATGTGCTCAATAAATGTGCTATATAATTTTAAAATCCTTCCATGCATGACAGAGTTACCATGCATACAGTATTCCATTACTTTAAAACACTAAGTGTGACCTTGACCTTTGAGGTAGGGACATGGGTCTTGCACGCAACACATTGGCTTGATGTGCTGAACATTTGTGCCAAGTTATTTTAAAATCCTTCAATGCATGACAAAGTTATAGTCCGGATACAAATGTATGCATATAAACAGGATTCCATTACTTAAAAACTCTAAGTGTGACCTTGACCTTTGAGCTAGGGACATGGGTCTTGCACGCGACACGTCGTCTTGATGTGCTAAACATTTGTGCCAAGTTATTTTAAAATCCTTAAATGCATGACAAAGTTACAGTCCGGACACGAATGTGTGCATATATATAGGCATCCATTACCTTCAAACTCTAAGTGTGACCTTGACCTTTGAGCTAGGGACGTGGTGGGTCTTGCACGCGACACGTCCTCTTGATGTGCTAGACATTTGTGCCAAGTTATTGTAAAATCCTTCAATGCATGATAAAGTTACAGTCCGGACACGAATGTGTAAGTGGGGACGCACAGACGGACGGACAGTGCGATTTTAATATGCCACCCTTCGGGGGCATAAAAACAGAATAAATTATAGACGATTTCTTGGTCAGTATTACCCCTGCAATTGCCGCTAGTTCAACATTAAATTTCAAGCCAAATTGAAGCAAGAAAAAACTCAATATAGCAAGCAATAAATCGCAAAATGAAACCTCAGACGATCAGAAAAAAAGCCATACTAGATAACTAAGAAAAACTGGGAAACTCTGACAATCTACAAATGCCAATTGTTACATGTATAGTACAACTTTTAGATTAGTTAAGAGGCAACTGTTGATATGAAATTATGGACAGAAGAATTTCTACATGAAAATTTACATCTTTTAATGACTAATTAAGATGTAAATTTTTCTCTGTGATTAAGGATAAATAAAAAACCAACCAACACGAGCACTCGAGGTGTCAAGGTGATTATATATATCAGAAAGGGGAGAGAAACATGTTTTGACAAATTAGCCGACTAGTATTTGTACAGTACCTTGGAATGTATGGTTTTACAACCGGTCTCTCTACTATAACCTGAGGCTCAATCCTTTCTTTTTTGCGGCACCAACCTGTCAAAATTACAAGCACAATGTATTCTGTTAAATGAACTGCAAACTGGTTCTTTTCACAGAAGTTGTAACTTCAAAATTACGGTACATAACTGTATACTGTAAATCATCAAATATTCGCAAGAACTTTGTTTTTGTGGGGTTTTTTTTCGCGAGAGCATTCCTTCATTAATTCATTATTTAATCAATTTTTGCTTATTGTAACCTCCCTGGAAATAATCGGTATTGTTACAACCATGTGAACCAGCGGGATCACGTGTTTGTGAATTCATGGTTTCGTTAATTGACCTGGAGATAATTGAGCACTTTTTGTCTCCCAAATTCAAAATGATTTATAGTAGGGAGCAAAAGCAAAATCCTGCTTGGAGCAGCCTGAAGATTTTATTAATATCAACACATACATAATTTCTAGATTTATTGTTTGCTGAATTTAAAATTCGAAACGTAAAAGCCTCAAGGGTAGCATTTCAGAAATTTTGTTTTTATTTTGGTAGATAATAAAATAAATCATACCATAACTGCAACAGCAGACGATGATGATAATAATCAGCAGCAACAGAAAGATGATCCCGAGAACAATGGCGGCGATAGTTCCAGTACCGAGCCCTGTATTTTCTGTCGCAGCACCAACACCCGCTGTAACACAAAAATTGTAATTCCTGTAGATTAAAGACATGTAAAGTCACTGAAAACATATTTAAGATTTTCATCATGTATACTTGTGTACAGATTTATTTTGGACAAATTTCACTTACAAGGTCAACAACTTCATGGCATACCTGATTTATTAAATTTCTACCAACATGCAAGAAGAAACTGTAAAACTTTTACAGGGTGACAAAACCTTTGACTTCAGTAGTACTGTTGGTCAAATTGTAGAGAATATATTCTCTAAAAACAACACTAATGCTTGAAGACATGGTTAGTATCACTAAGAAGGAAGTCTACAGTTTTGTGACCTAGTTTCAAATTGACCCTAGTCAAATTTCTGCAGAAAGGGTACTGTTGGAAGTTGAGCATACAGTTTATGTAGGCAATGATTAATAATGCTGTACTTCTTTTTGGCTGGTTTGAATTAGTGTAGAAATATAAGTGTGGCTTTGGGTAGCTCTGTATCAAACCAGTGCATGAGAATGAAAGCAGGTGAGTTTGCACTAGTCTGCAATAAGCAGCCTACTCTTTGCACGGGAATACAAACAAATGTAAATGACAAAAAAAATCCACAGTTGATACTACTTTTTGGGTACTTTTTCTTACTTTACAGGGAGTGAGTTCTGAAAACTGCCTAGCTCCTTGCCTATGCATGTGTTTGCAGTGAAATCTCGGTGAAGTTTTTAAAAGTAACAATTTGGCCTTGGACTGACCCAAAAATTGGTGATATCATTCAGTTAATTATGTATGTTGTCCTTAAAGTTTAAAATTAAGATATTTTGGTCTCTATTATAGGGGTTTTAGCTTTAAATGTACATTGCACTATTCACCCTTTTTGTCCTCTCTTCTTTTTGTCTTAACTTGAATGTGGTCTTTAACTGGAAATGTGTGTCTTTAATTAAGAAGTAATAGATGTGTCCCTGTATCTTATCGTTGAATTAAATACAGCCAGGAGTTCAGATGCGTAGTATTTAAATCAAAAGAATGTAGGGTAATTTAATTTTTCACATCAGAACGATTGACTGTATCTTATTCAGTGATAAACTACTGGGAGGCAATTATTGTTGCTTTGATTCTATGTGATACTGTCTTTGAAAAATACTCCGAACTATGTTCTGCACATAGCAACATGTCAATGTAATTTATAAAGGCGGAAAGCAATTGGACGATTTTGTAATTAACTGCATGTGTTGCCTGTGGAAAACGTGATGTATTATATTGTAAAATACATTTGTAATTTGCAGATTCTTTTCCTCCATATTTATGTAGGAAAAGTTACAAAACATGTTAGAATACAGGTTTGACTGTGCTGGACAGGCTGCTAACCACAGGTTCAGCTGTACATATATGTAGTTAGAAAAACAATTTAATTTATACAAAACTGTTTAGAAACAAAACTTACACGTAGATTCTTCCTGAACATCATGATACTGCCTCGACGACAATCCAACACTGTTTCTTCCTCTACAACTGTAGATCTGATAGCCATTAGACGAGGTTACGGTGAACGTGTTACTGCTGGAATTCTGTAACAGTGAACCACCAGCATTGTAGAAGGTATAGAACAATACAGCTGGGTTGGCATTCATGTTGCATGTGATCACGATATCTGCAGTGTTTAAATCTCCTGTAATGGTCACCGTGCTTCCACCACTTGCTTCAGGGGCATCTGTGAATTAATAAATTACATTTTAGCTTGATTTCATTGACTGATAAATATTAAAAGCCATAACCTACAAGGTATTGTATATCATGTGCTTGTGGGACATATGAGAATGAGATATGAAAATATGTATATTTTTTTAAAGACTCTCATATTTCGACTATAGCTCAAAGTTTGAGCTGTTGCTATTGTAAAGCTCAAAGTTTGAGTTATTATTGCTCACTGTTTTTGTTGAAATGCAGTGGTGTAGATATAAGTTTGTGACATGGGGTATATATATGGCAAGCAATTATGATTAAAGTCATTAGATAATTTTGTTGTTTAAACACAATATGGTTATTAAGAAATAAAATAGAGCATTTTTATGGGTGTAAATACTCACACTGTACATCTACATCCTGTGCACTACTGGTAAGTGTATTAATTCTGTTTGAGGCTTCACACTTATAGGAACCATCTTGACTTGTCCCTATCGAAGATATCGTATAAGTGGCTGAAGTGCTCACTTGGTTTGAGCCGAAATACCACTTATAGCTCGTAGCTGCACCACTCGGCTGGACCGAACATGTAAATGTCACTTGACTACCTCGGAGCGGAGTTGAACTACTGGGGACAGCTGTAACTGATGTCAACGCTGAAAAATATGACATCACTGAGCACATATGAAGATACATGTACAAGATGTAAAAGGAGCAGTAACTCTACCTGTAGAATGATGCCACTTGTCCAGTAACTGACATCAAGCTACATCAGTGTTTATGCAAAATGGTCGCAAAACTAAGTCACATGACCTTGACATTGAACCAAGAGAGCTGAAACATGCACTAAGCACATAATCTCCATAAGATGTACATATGACCAAAGTTTCATGAAAATCATTCCAGGGCTTCAGGAGATATGGAACAGACATGACAAACAATGACCAATTAGTGTGACCTTGACCTTGTGCCAGTGGGGCTGAAACATAGGATTTGCACATCATCTTGATAAGATAAGAATATGACCAAAGTTTCATGAAAATCCTTCAAGGGGTTTTGTAGATATGGAGCAGACATGAAAAACCAATGACCCTTAAATGTGACCTTAACCTTGAGCAGGCAGGACTTAAACATAGGTTCTGCCCATTGTCTTGATGAGATTTGACCCAAGTTGCATTTAAATCTTTCAAGGGTTCAAGCGATCTGAAGAAAAGAACAAATAACCTCTAAATGTGACCTTGACCCTCTTGGTTGGAACACTAGAGTTTTATACAATGAACATTCAAACCAAATTTCATAAAATTCTTCAAGGGGTTAAAGAGATACAGAACTGACACAAAAGAACGATAACCCCAAAGTGTGACCTTGACCATGAGCTGGCAAAGTTTCATGAAAATCCTTTAAGGAGTTAAGGAGATAGAAGCAGACACAAAGAAGACCGACCAACTGGCATCGAAGGGCTGACAAGCTGACTCCTATATCATAAGTATTAAGCTTAAGAATTATCATTTTACAGTAACAAGAAAACATATTATTCATTATATTATGACTTACATTTGACTATACATACATTTGACTACATATACTATTTCTAACAGGATAACATCTGAAATATTACTAACTAGCATATTGTAAAAGTACTAACACATTCACAGTAAACCATGTTACCACTGGTTATCATAAAATATTATTTTGACCGTCATCTGACTGTTACTTTATCCAGGAAGTACATTTCATTCCAACTTTTCTTTTTCATGTTTTAGTGAAGTCACTGTAAATTTTTTTACAGTTTTGGACTACATTGCTGAAACAGGACTGCTTTTGGTCATAACACTCTATTGCTGAAACAGGACTGCTTTTGGTCATTACACTCTATTGCAGAAACAGGACTGCTTTTGGTCATTACACTCTATTGCTGAAACAGGACTGCTATTGGTCATTACACTCTATTGCAGAAACAGGACTGCTATTGGTCATTACACTCTATTGCTGAAACAGGACTGCTATTGGTCATAACACTCTATTGCTGAAACAAGACTGCTTTTGGTCATTACACTCTATTGCTGAAACAGGACTGCTTTTGGTCATAACACTCTATTGCTGAAACAGGACTGCTTTTGGTCATTACACTCTATTGCAGAAACAGGACTGCTTTTGGTCATTACACTCTATTGCTGTAACAGGACTGCTTTTGGTCATAACACTCTATTGCTGAAACAGGACTGTTTTTGGTCATTACACTCTATTGCTGAAACAGGACTGCTTTTGGTCATAACACTCTATTGCTGAAACAGGACTGCTTTTGGTCATAACACTCTATTGCAGAAACAGGACTGCTTTTGGTCATTACACTCTATTGCTGTAACAGGACTGCTTTTGGTCATAACACTCTATTGCTGAAACAGGACTGTTTTTGGTCATTACACTCTATTGCTGAAACAGGACTGCTTTTGGTCATAACACTCTATTGCTGAAACAGGACTGCTATTGGTCATTACACTCTATTGCTGAAACAGGACTGCTATTGGTCATTACACTCTATTGCTGAAACAGGACTGCTTTTGGTCATTACACTCTATTGCTGAATTAGGACTGCTTTTGGTCATTACACTCTATTCCTGAAACAGGACTGCTATTGGTCATAACACTCTATTGCAGACATAGGACTGTAATATTGTCACTGTATAGTGTTACAATAACATGACAGCTGTGTCACGTATATTATAACAGTAACAGGACTGTAATATTGTCACTGTAGTGTTACAATAACATGACAGCTGTGTCACGTATAATATAACAGTAACAGGACTAATATTGTCACATTAGTGTCACAGTAACATGACAGCTACTATGTCACATTATATTACAGTAACAGGACTGTGTATACATCACTTAAACCTTCTGTAACCTTCTGATATCACTGCACGCAGACTATACGTCGTGGCGATGGAAAATATTATGATACTATACAAAAAAATAATGTTTTGAATCATCTTTTTGTATTTGTATTTGCAACATTACTGATTTCAGCACAAGAGCAGTATCTGCCATACTGTTACAATACTTAGACTAACACCAGTACAATGTCTGGCCAACAGCAAAAATACTGATCAATGCAACACCTAACACACTTGACACAAAAGTTAATGCAATATCTAGAATATTAACACTAGCATTAATGCAATATCTTACATGCTGTAACAATAATGACACTAGCATTGGTGCAAGACTGATATAAGAACACTATTACTTATGCAATACCCTGTTCACTGACACCAGCATAAATGCAATACCTGATTCACAGACACTAGCATTAATGAAATACCTGACATACTGCCACTAGCATCAATGCAATATGTGACACACTAACACTAGCATTAATGCAATACCTGACATACTGTAACAAGGAGGTATTACTTGACTACTTGTTACAGGGGCTGTACTAGAACTCTTATTGTCTGAAACAGAGTTACCGATGGTAACGATTTAATTTTTTTTAAGGCTGTATTAACATTATATACATAGCGTAAGGTAATTTTCTAATTTGAGAAGAAAAGATTATATTGAGTTATTCATGTATAAACATTTTCATCTCAGCATTTGATATACTGGTAGAAAGTCATTTTTTGAAATAAAGTGTTAAAACTGTTCGTCTTTTCTGTAGTCATGTAAACATTACATATACAAATCTCTTAGTACATCCTTAATCTGTTATGGTCTCCATGTCAGAATTATTCAACATCACTTGCAGATAAAGTTTTCAAAGACCTGATAACAACTCATACCTACTGTGGTCAAGGCCCACCTCAGATGGGATTCAAACTTGTAACCCAATGTAGCCCTACACCTTTTAAGTCTTTCATAATGACCTGCTGGTTAACCAAGTTATTGATATGAAATATGTTAACATATTGTTTATAAAGTTATACAAAGAGCGTATTCTTACCTGTTCCAGTAACTACTAGGGTGATGGCTGAGCCATTTGTACATTGTGCATAATTCGATCCATAACACAGCTGACACACATAACCTCCGGCATAGGAACTTTGAGCATTTGATACCGTCAAATTTGGATTTGATATATCTCCGTTAATGAAAGACCCTGTAACAAAAAAAATTCAAAATAGATTCTGCTGTTGATGATAATTTAGGTTGTTTACTGGCCCAGTCTAAAATTAGATTTCACTACATTCATAATGTCAAGACCTCATATTCTCACTGAAAGGGCACAGTCAACTTGAAAACAAGGACCACTGATACTGTCAAAAGCCACTCTACTTTAAATTTGCACCTGCTGGAGTGCTTTCTATGTTATTATTTAAACTGTGTCTGTTAAAACAGAGCAATTGGTAGTACTCTTGTGACCGGCGATGGCAGCTAATTTTCAACATGCAAGTTTTCATAAGATGCAAGTAAGAAACATGGGACCTGACCTTATGTCATCCATTTATGCCCCTTAAAACATAAGAACAGTTTCAATGAAATATTTTCATTAGCTTTAGAGATAAGAAATATTTGTGTGAAGATTAACTCCAATATCTGCATCTACTCTGGGGAGAGCAATGTGCATACACAATTTTACCTAGAATGTTAAGCATCAAAAGACATAACCAAGAGTTCTACAGGAAACTATCCTACCTACCTCTCTTTTTATATACATGTACACTAAGAACAGTTTTGAATTGACCTCTCGAAATGCAGAATTACCGGTGTGGCAGATATTACCTGTTCCTGTGGTGACTGCAGAATAAGTTGGTGCCTTAAGCCATCTGGCCGACTGAAGACCAGTAGTTCCTTTAGAATCCTTACATTCCAACACCCGCGTAGCATACAGGTCAACCTCATAACATGTTTGACCCACTGTTACTGAAGGTGTGGATGGACTTGTGGTTCCTGTCACAGTTGAAGTAACATTAGACCCAGCTGGACCTGCAATCATGGATGAAGAACCAGTTGAAACATATATGAATTTACACATACTGTGAATGGGGTGATATCAGCAATGATTTAGTAATTTTTCTATAATTCTCACATCATTTATTGAAACATTTAAGGACAGGTACGTTTCACATACATTTGTAGTATGAGGACTCTCCTTTCAGTGAATTCTTAATTCACAAAAAAGTAGTCCATCTGCTATGAAATCAAGAAAAAAATTTCATGCGAGAAATACCATGTACAGTAATACAAAACTGTCGAGCTTTAGAACTTTAATTTCGATCCAAAATAATTTTGCCCATTTTCATCCTGTTTACAATTATGTTCCACTGACCTTGTCACTAAAACAAAATCATTTTGATGAAGAAAACATGTACATTGAAGTTGCAGTCTATCTAAATGCACCTATATACATGAAAGTGAGATACCTAGTACATTCAAAACTACTGTTCCGGTCTATCTAAATACACCTATAATTGTGAGATCACAGTATGCTACTACTTACAGCTACTTGATGTTGAGCTGATGACACAGGCACCATTTGTGTTAGTGTAACCGGAATCACAACTACAAGTTGCAGGACTACCCGTGCATGAAGCATGTGTGTCCGAGCACGAGTTTGTTACTGATGTACTACAGCTCTGCCCCAATCCAACCTCTGAAAAACAGAATGGACAAGTTCATCTTGCAGTTTTGATACTAACAACACTTAGAGATGGCAAATAAGTGGAAGTACAAATTGAATATAGAACAAGAAGACGCGGCAATGCCGCCAAAGCAGGTTTAAACAGCGCCTGTAGAAATTGTAGAATTAAAAAAAAACAGTCATCTTGACTCCTCCCTATCTTAGTAACAGAGCCCTTGACCTTGGGCCCAAATTTTTTTTCGCTACAATTTAAAAACTAAATTTTTTTTTACATTTTTAGTAACAGTGACCTTGACCCTAGTGACCTTGACCCCCAATTTTTTTTTTTGCTTAAAACAATCAAAAAACTAAAAATAAATAAAAATCTATTTTTAGTAACAGTGACCTTCACCTTGACCATAGTGACCTTAACCCCGAAAAAAAAATTGTTTGCTTAAAACAATTTAAAAACTAAAAATAAATAAAAATCTATTTTTAGTAACAGTGACCTTGACCTTGACCCTAGTGACCTTGACCCGGAAAAAATTTTTTTTTGGTTAAAACAATCTAAAAACTAAAAATAAATAAAAATCTATTTTTAGTAACAGTGACCTTGACCTTGACCCTAGTGACCTTGACCCCGAAAAAAATTTTTTTGCTTAAAACAATTTAAAAACTAAAAATAAATGAAAATCTATTTTTAGTTACAGTGACCTTAACCTTGACCCTAGTGACCTTGACCCGGAAAAATTTTTTTTTTGTTTAAAACAATCTAAAAACTAAAAATAAATAAAAATCTATTTTTAGTAACAGTGACCTTGACCTTGAGCCAAGTGACCTTGACCCCAAAAAAATTTTTTGGCTTAAAACAATCTGAAAACTAAAAATAAATAAAAATCTATTTTTAGTTACACTGACCTTGACCGTGACCCTAGTGACCTTGACCCCGAAAAAAAATTTGTTTTTTATAACAATCAAAAAACTTAAATTAAATAAAATCTATATTTAGTAACAGTGACCTTGACCTTGAGTCAAGTGACCTTGACCCAAAAAAAATTTTTTTGCTTAAAACAATCTAAAAACTAAAAATAAATAAAAATCTATTTTTAGTTACAGTGACCTTGACCCTAGTGACCTTGACCATAGTGAACCAAAGCTTCCTCTCCACGCAAGCTACCTACACACCAAGTTTCATTACAATTGGTCACTCCTAACTCAAGTTATTGAGTGGAAACCATTTTTCTATTTTTAGTAACAGTGCCCTTGACCTTGAACCAAGTGTCCCCTCATGCAATCCCAAGCTTCCTCTCTACACAAGCTACCTACACACTGAGTTTGATTGCAATAGGCACTCCTAACTTGAGTTATTGAGCGGAAACTATTTTTCTATTTTTAGTTACAGTGACCTTGACCTTGCCCCTAGTGACCCCAAATGCAATCCCAAGCGGCGTCTCCACACAAGCTACCTACAGACCAAGTTTCATTGTAATTGGTCACTCCTAACTTGATTTATTGAGCGGAAACCATTTTTCTATTTTTAGTAGCGGAGACCGACCCTGTGACCCCAAAGCAATCCCAAGGGGCGGGGGCGGCCGGTCACGCAAGCTACCACAGAACAAGTCATGTTGGTCACCCTAGCTCGAGTTATTGGGGGGAAAACCTTTTTCTATTTTTAGTAACAGTGACCTTGACCTTGACCCTAGTGACCCCAAATGCAATCCCAAGCGGGGTCTCCACGCAAGCTACCTACACACCAAGTTTCATTGCAATTGGTCACTCCTAACTAAAGTTATCCAACGGAAACCAATGTTTGACGCCCGCCCGCCCGCCCGACATACGACATCGCCATTCTAATATGTAGGTTTTTTTAAAAAACCTGCTTAATAAACAAGTTTTCTACATTGAATACTTTTCAAAAAATGAATTAGAATATAAAATGTATTAAGTGTAAAATGAAACTTTGCTCAACAAATATAAATGAAAGAGGTTTATCAAAGAAACCAGCTGCATTAGTAAAATACAGTCCCACATGTAACTTACTTGCAGAGCAGCTGCCCCCAGCATTTGATTGACCATTGTTGTCATAGTAACCAGAATTACACTGACAGGTTGCAGGACTACCAGTACATGAGGCAGATGCATCTGAGCATGAATCTGTCACAGAAGTACTACAGCTCTGCCCCAGTCCAGCCCCTGAAAAACATTAAGCAATCAATTCCTATATGTTTATCACCAAATGTCTGTATATTAAGAATTAAAAAGTTCTTCCAACAGTTTTCCGTCTTAACAAGAGCATTGTTTACATTGCCATGCAATACCCCAAACGAGGCAAGGTGTTTATATAAAAGATGGCCATAAGAAAAGGCCATAATCCAATGAAAACACATTGAATTGGACCATGCAAGTAATTTGTGCATCTCCCCTTGCTCATGAAACTTCCCATGAAGATTTGTTGAGTTCTAGCCTGAGGTTGCTGAGAAATAGTGGGCATGAAGAAATGTGAAAAAGTAATCAAAGGGCAATAACTCCAACAGAATCATTGAAATGGAACAGGCTGATAACATGCACATCTACTCTTGATAGTGAAGCATTCTATGAAGTTTCACTAAATTCAAGTCAGTAGTTCATGAGGAATAGCCCTGAAAAGAATGCACAGACATGTGGTGTCTGAGAGGAAGAGGTTTAAGTAAAAAAATGTTAAAGATGGACGATGGATGCCAGACCATCCACCCATACAAGTAGCTCATCCAGAGCCTTCATCTCAGATGAGCTAATGACAAACAAAGCTCAACTTGCAACTTACTTGCAGAGCAGCTACCCCCAGCATTTGATTGACCATTGTTGTCATAGTAACCAGAATTACACTGACAGGTTGCAGGACTACCAGTACATGAGGCAGATGCATCTGAGCATGAATCTGTCACAGAAGTACTACAGCTCTGCCCCAGTCCAGCCCCTGAAAAACATTAAGCAATCAATTCCTATATGTTTATCACCAAATGTCTGTATATTAAGAATTAAAAAGTTCTTCCAACAGTTTTCCGTCTTAACAAGAGCATTGTTTACATTGCCATGCAATACCCCAAACGAGGCAAGGTGTTTATATAAAAGATGGCCATAAGAAAAGGCCATAATCCAATGAAAACACATTGAATTGGACCATGCAAGTAATATGTGCATCTCCCCTTGCTCATGAAACTTCCCATGAAGATTTGTTTAGTTCTAGCCTGAGGTTGCTGAGAAATAGTGGGCATGAAGAAATGTGAAAAAGTAATCAAAGGGCAATAACTCCAACAGAATCATTGAAATGGAACAGGCTGATAACATGCACATCTACTCTTGATAGTGAAGCATTCTATGAAGTTTCACTAAATTCAAGTCAGTAGTTCATGAGGAATAGCCCTGAAAAGAATGCACAGACATGTGGTGTCTGAGAGGAAGAGGTTTAAGTAAAAAAATGTTAAAGATGGACGATGGATGCCAGACCATCCACCCATACAAGTAGCTCATCCAGAGCCTTCATCTCAGATGAGCTAATGACAAAAACAAAGCTCAACTTGCACTTACTTGCAGAGCAGCTACCCCCAGCATTTGATTGACCATTGTTGTCATAGTAACCAGAATTACACTGACAGGTTGCAGGACTACCAGTACATGAGGCAGATGCATCTGAGCATGAATCTGTCACAGAAGTACTACAGCTCTGCCCCAGTCCAGCCCCTGAAAAACATTAAGCAATCAATTCCTATATGTTTATCACCAAATGTCTGTATATTAAGAATTAAAAAGTTCTTCCAACAGTTTTCCGTCTTAACAAGAGCATTGTTTACATTGCCATGCAATACCCCAAACGAGGCAAGGTGTTTATATAAAAGATGGCCATAAGAAAAGGCCATAATCCAATGAAAACACATTGAATTGGACCATGCAAGTAATATGTGCATCTCCCCTTGCTCATGAAACTTCCCATGAAGATTTGTTTAGTTCTAGCCTGAGGTTGCTGAGAAATAGTGGGCATGAAGAAATGTGTAAAAGTAATCAAAGGGCAATAACTCCAACAGAATCATTGAAATGGAACAGGCTGATAACATGCACATCTACTCTTGATAGTGAAGCATTCTATGACGTTTCACTAAATTCAAGTCAGTAGTTCATGAGGAATAGCCCTGAAAAGAATGCACAGACATGTGGTGTCTGAGAGGAAGAGGTTTAAGTAAAAAAGTGTTAAAGATGGACGATGGATGCCAGACCATCCACCCATACAAGTAGCTCATCCAGAGCCTTCATCTCAGATGAGCTAATGACAAAAACAAAGCTCAACTAGCAACTTACTTGCAGAGCAGCTACCCCCAGCATTTGATTGACCATTGTTGTCATAGTAACCAGAATTACACTGACAGGTTGCAGGACTTCCAGTACATGAGGCAGATGCATCTAAGCATGAATCTGTCACAGAAGTACTACAGCTCTGCCCCAGTCCAGCCCCTGAAAAACATTAAGCAATCAATTCCTATATGTTTATCACCAAATGTCTGTATATTAAGAATTAAAAAGTTCTTCCAGCAGTTTTCCGTCTTAACAAGAGCATTGTTTACATTGCCATGCAATACCCCAAACGAGGCAAGGTGTTTATATAAAAGATGGCCATAAGAAAAGGCCATAATCCAATGAAAACACATTGAATTGGACCATGCAAGTAATTTGTGCATCTCCCCTTGCTCATGAAACTTCCCATGAAGATTGTTGAGTTCTAGCCTGAGGTTGCTGAGAAATAGTGGGCATGAAGAAATGTGAAAAAGTAATCAAAGGGCAATAACTCCAACAGAATCATTGAAATGGAACAGGCTGATAACATGCATATCTACTCTTGATAGTGAAGCATTCTATGAAGTTTCACTAAATTCAAGTCAGTAGTTCATGAGGAATAGCCCTGAAAAGAATGCACAGACATGTGGTGTCTGAGAGGAAGAGGTTTAAGTAAAAAAATGTTAAAGATGGACGATGGATGCCAGACCATCCACCCATACAAGTAGCTCATCCAGAGCCTTCATCTCAGATGAGCTAATGACAAAAACAAAGCTCAACTAGCAACTTACTTGCAGAGCAGCTACCCCCAGCATTTGATTGACCATTGTTGTCATAGTAACCAGAATTACACTGACAGGTTGCAGGACTACCAGTACATGAGGCAGATGCATCTGAGCATGAATCTGTCACAGAAGTACTACAGCTCTGCCCCAGTCCAGCCCCTGAAAAACAAAATTTGTTTGCTTATTTCCTTTCTATAAGTTGTGAAACCTGTGTGAATGAATTTAGAAATAAAAATGCTAAACATGCAGTCTCCTGCCATAACAACAGAAACATGTTTTCTGCCATAACAACACAAACAACACACACATGTTTCACAAGTTTCTGGGGATATAATGCACAGTTAGTTTCATAACAGGTTTACTTTTGGACACAAACCAAATAATTACATAATAACTGTACCAGCATATTAGTCCTGTCTTTTGTCATATGTATTATGGAAAGAAAATATGAATGTCCAGTATTTATGGTGAAAAAGACAATATATAGCAGTATACTGGACTAGACAGACACAAATGGTCAAATGTTAGCCTTAATAACTGGGCATGATTTGGCACATGTAACTGATACATCTAGGATTATTACTAGTTATGAATTAGCCCTTTGTATCTGGGCATGCCCTTTGTGTCTGGGAATATAGGCCCTGATAACTGTGTATCCTTTGGTCTTTGTATCTTACATATATAGTGCTCATTTTGTTCTTTGTAACTGGGCATATGCTGGCCAAATTACTATGCATATATTTGACATCTATTGGCCTTGATATCTGGACATAGTTTTGCCCTACTAGTAACTTACTACTTAGTTAACATGAACCAAACTTAACATACTTCAAGTTCTTAAATCCTTAAAAATTACTAAAGCTGGCATCATTGTCTGTTTGATAACCCACTCTACAATGATGGGTATTTCAACAAAAATCAGTACTACAACATGAATGAAAACAACTTATAAATGGAAATAGAACTGAAGAGTATAAAGGCAACACTACAATTAAAATGGTGATATGTGATGAATGGAAATGCAATGGTATTTTACAACTGGGCATATTTTTGCCTTCTAAACTGTGCAGGCTTTGGTCTACATCATTTGTCACAACTTGGCATGTGTTTCCTTTTGTAAGCATGCCTTCTTCAATTTTCATGAAGATAGCTGACAAACAGACACAGAACTGCAGTGGATAATGGCATAGGTCAACACTACAACATAAATGAAGACAGCTGATAAAATGGAAACAAAAATGTAGTGGATAATGGCAAAGGTCAACACTACAGCATGCATGAAGACAGCTGACAAATGGAAACAAAAATGTAGTGGATGATGGCAAAGGTCAACACTCTAGCATGAATCAAGACAGCCGACGAATGGAAACAAAAATGTAGTGGATAATGGCAAAGGTCAACACTACAGCATGAATGAAGACAGCTGACAAATGGAAACAAAAATGTAGTGGATAATGGCAAAGGTCAACACTACAGCATGAATAAAGACAGCTGATGAATGGAAACAAAACTGTAGTAGATAATGGCAAATGTCAACACTACAGCATGAATGAAGACAGCTGATGAATGGAAACAAAAATGTAGTAGATAATGGCAAATGTCAACACTACAGCATGAATGAAGACAACTGACAAATGGAAACAAAACTAGTAGATAATGGCAAATGTCAACACTACAGCATAAAAGAAGACAGCTGATGAATGGAAACAAAACTGGAGTAGATAATGGCAAATGTCAACACTACAGCATGAATGAAGACAGCTGATGAATGGAAACACAACTTCAGTAGGTAATGGCAAAGGTCAACACTAAAGCATGAATGAAGAAACTGACAAATGGACACAGCACTGTAATTGAAAATTGGAATAGTCAACACTACAGCATGAATGAGGCATCTGACAAATGGACACAGCAATGTAGTGGATAATGACAAAGTTGGACACTACACCATGAATGAGACAACTGACAAATGGACACAGAAATGTAGTGGATAATAGCAAAGGTCAACACTATAGCATGAATGAGACAGCTGACAAATGACACAGAAAGGTAATGGAAAATGGCAAAGTTGAACACTAGAGCATGAATGAGACAACTGACAAGTGGACACAAAACTGTAGTGGATAATGGCAAAGGTCAACACTACAGCATAAATTAGGCATCTGACAAATAGACATAGAATTGTAGTGGATAATGGAAAAGGTCAACACTACAGCATAAATGAGATAACAGACAAATGGACACAGAACTGTAGTGGAAAATGGCAAAGGTCAACACTATAGCATATTATGAGGCATCTGACAAATGGACACAGCAATGTTATGGATAATGGCAAAGTTATACACTACAGCATTAATGAGAAACTGACAAATGGGCACAGCAATGTAATGGATAATGGCAAAGTTATACACTACAGCATGAATGAGAAACTGACAAATGGAAACAGCAATGTAATGGATAATGCCAAAGTTATACACTGCAGCATAAATGAGACAACTGACAAATGGACACAGCAATGCAATGGTAAGTTATACACTACAGCATGAATGAGACAACTGAAAAATGGAAACAGCAATGTAATGGATAATGGCAAAGGTCAACACTATAGCATATATGAGGCATCTGACAAATGGACACAGCAATGTAATGGATAATGCCAAAGTTATACACTACAGCAGTAATGAGACAACTGACAAATGGACACAGCAATGTAATGGATAATCGCAAAGGTAAACACTACAGCATGAATGAGACAACTTATAAATGGACACAGAACTATAGTTGAAAAAGGTCAACACTATAGTATATATGAGGCATCTGACAAATGGACACAGCAATGTAATGGATAATGCCAAAGTTATACACTACAGCATGAATGAGACATCTGACAAATGGACACAGCAATGTAATGGATAATGGCAAAGTTATACACTACAGCATGAATGAGACATCTGACAAATGGAAACAGCAATGTAATGGATAATGCTAAAGTTATACACTACAGCATGAATGAGACATCTGACAAATGGACACAGCAATGTAATGGATAATGGCAAAGTTATACACTACAGCATTAATGAGAAACTGACAAATGGGCACAGCAATGTAATGGATAATGGCAAAGTTATACACTACAGCATGAATGAGACATCTGACAAATGGACACAGCAATGTAATGGATAATGGCAAAGTTATACACTACAGCATGAATGAGACATCTGACAAATGGACACAGCAATGTAATGGTTAGTTATACACTACAGCATGAATGAGACAACTGACAAATGACACAGCAATGTAGTGGATAATGGCAAAGGTAAATACTACAGCATACATGAGGCAACTGACAAATAGACACAGCAATGTTATGGATAATGGCAAAGTTATACACTCTAGCATAAATGAGACAGCTGACAATGACACAGAAAGGTAGAGGATTGTTGCAAAGTTCAAACAATAAATCGAAACAGAACTGTAGTAGATAATATTAAAGCCTGACACGACAACATAATTGAAACAAGTGACACATAAAACATTAATCGATAACAAGAAGGCTTAATAGCACAACATGAATGGAGGGAAGTGTGATAAATGGAAACATGGCTGGTGCAGATAATATAACAGCATGATTCTACAAACTAAACTGGTTCATAAAACTAACAGCTGGATTGGTAACAGATAGCCCTACATGCAACTTACGCGCAGTGCAGCTGCCCCCAACATTCGACTGACCATTGCTGTCATAGTAACCAGAATTACACTGACAGGTTGCAGGACTACCAGTACATGAGGCAGATGTATCTGAGCATGAATCTGTCACAGAAGTACTACAGCTCTGCCCCAGTCCAGCCCCTGAAAAATTGCAAGTTACATGGCTATTTTCTATATGCCAATTACTGAATCGTGTGTACATGTACATGTACATGTCCTAGTTTAGAGTAAAAAAGTTCACCTAAACATGTTTATTATCTCATCAACACTTGTTTTTAAACCAGTTCATGCTTTGGCCCTCAATAATGATCATGCTTTGCCATGATAAACGGACATCTATATCTAAGGAATTTTAATCAGACTTTACTCCTCATAACTAATCATGCTTTGGTCCTCAAATATGAGCATAGTTTTGCCCTCAGAGTTAAGCATACTTTTACCCTCATGACTTGTCATGCTTTAGACTTCATAAATAGGTATACTTCAGCTTGTTGCCCTAATAAAAAGGCATTAAGTAACCTTGACCCTTATGACATACCATGCTTTGTACCTCATAGTTTGACATACTTCCCATCTTTGTGATCGGCCATACCTTCGCCCAGAGGCTTAGTTAAACAAGCTTATCTCGCTACACTATAACACATTGCAAACTAAAAACATTAATGTACACATAAGTTATGATTCAGAAGGGTTCCAAAACCTCACCCCAATTACATTATAAACATTCCTTTTTTATACCATCCAGTTTTGTAACTAGGCAATACAAATAAATGGACATATAACGGTACATGTATATAGCAAAACAACTGAAATGACAAAATATAACTTACTTAGACTGCAGCTGCCTCCAGCATTTGAACCACCATTGGTGTCATAGTAACCAGTATTACATCTACACACTGAGGAAACACAACTGGCAAAGGTTGTTGAACACGTAACTGAGCCTGAACAAGACCCGCCAAGACTTGCTGGTGAAAATACACAAGAAATTTAATGTTCAATGTACATATATTTCTTGCTTTAACAGCAATGGTAAATCATGTTATGTTTGTAGTTTGAAATACAAGGATACTATTTTATGAGCTGGTACTAGCTATAACAGAATGCAAATTTACACAATGCCAATATGGACATGGAAGCTTAAGCCATGGCATAAAATGCCAGCTAATTTTCATGTAATAGTTGTTTGAAATATAGCTGAAGATCATAGATTTCTAGCTGCTTTACTTAGCACAAATTTATTTACACATAGACATTTGTTTGCCAAACGGCTTAATCTGAGTAGCCAAAACTTTCTGAATAGCACAATATGAGGAAAGACTTTCACACTGCTCAAAGTGAACATAAATGTGTAAAAAGAATGTACATCATCATAGGAAAAAAGAAGCAGATGTGAGATTTTGGGTAAGCCCCCAACCCCCATGAGTCAAGTTGAAAAATGGACCTTTTCCACTTTTAATTTATATTACTATGTATGCAGTAAAGGTGACATTTTTTTCATGTATACACATTTCACTATAGAAATAAATTGAAATCTATCCCTACTTTTGTTATTCTTGCAGTTTAACACCCAGGCCAACAGTACTTCAGTTACTTTACCTTATTCATGGAGTCCTATGCTTCATAAGAAACTGCTAACTTTCTCACATAATGAATTGGGTATGTACGAAAGCTTGAACCCGTGACCCTAAACTAATGAGAGGTTTTTGCGATTATAAGTCAGGGACCTTATGAGTCTTGACCACGGAGACAGGTCCTGATATGATAATAGTGCTCATCATCTTCTTCACTTTCATCTATTACCTGTTGATGTTGTTGTAGCTGATATTGCAGTATATATCTGCATGGACACTGTACTGCTTCCCGAGTCGATTGCACCGCACCACAACCTATGGTTAGTTAAGTATGATGACTGCACCGTAAATGTTACACTACTTTTCACTCTCCCATCAGTACTGACAGAGCTACCGTCAACGATCGAACTTGACAGCTGTGAATTTGTCACTATAGTCGATCCACTAGTGTTTCTAATTGACCATACTATGGTAGGGTCCACCCCTGTTCCTTCACTAGAACAATTATATGTCGCAGAACTTCCTGCAGTGACGCTGTTTGCCAGATTTAGTACCAGTGAAGTTGCTGAAATATAGAAACAGTGTTCCTTACACGCTTTGTCAGAATAACCAATAATTTGGTGACAAAATCTAAATACAAAAAGGGTCATAACTCTGTCAAATATGACCTTGACCAACAATATTTGGCGGCATCATGACGCTTATGTCATAAGCAATAAAATTTGAAAGTTTGATGAAGAAATCTTAAGGAATGGCAGTTATAGCCAACATTAAGTTTTCGTGACAAAATCTAAGTACAAAAAGGGGCATTACTCTGTCAAATATGACCTTGACCTACAAAATTTGGCGGCATCACAACCCTTTTGACATAAGCAATACAATTTGAAAGTTTGATAAAAAAATCTTAAGAAATGGCAAAGTTATAGTAAAAATCTAAGTATAAAAAGGGGCATAACTCTGTCGAATATGACCTTGACCTACAAAATTTGGCAGCATCACGACCCTTATGTCATAAGCAATGCAATTTGAAAGTTAGATGAAGAAATCTTAAGAAATAGCAAAGTTATAGCCAACGTTAAGTTTTCGTGACAAAATCCAAGTACAAAAAGAGGCATAACTCTGTCAAATATGACACTGACCTACTAAATTTGGCAGCATCATGACCCTTTTGTCATAAGCAATACAATTGTAAAGTTTGATGAAGAAATCTTAAGAAATGGCAAAGTTATAGCCAACGTTAAGTTTGTGTAACGGACGGACGGACTGACGGACGCCCATACGAAGGTGTTATTAGGTGGTATTTCCATTGTTCTCGAACAATAGAGTGACCATCTTTTTTTTTCTCTTTTTTTTTCAAAGATGTATTTCTCATTTTACATGTACATTGTTTTTGACCAGTCAGTTAAAGTTGCCAATAACTCAGTCTTGATCTTCTGTTTTTGTTAAGTGTAATTCTGCAGACGGAAAAAATAAATTTTAGAGTTACTTTGGATTTTATAAAGTGATTCAAATTCTTTAGTACATGTTACTAAATGTTACTTTAGTGGTCACTCTATTGTTCAAGAACAATGGAAATACCACTAAAGTAACAAAAGAATGACCACTTAAGGGACAAAAGACGGAATGAAGACAATAGATTTCTATTGTCTTAGGCCACACCTCCTACCACCAAAGGTACCCATCATGCGTGTGGACAGACGGACAAAGCGATCCCTATGTATCCCCTTTTCTCCGAAAGGGCAACACAAAAATGAAACAAATTGCATTCAGAAGACAACAGATAAAGATGTGATGCATGTAAAGTTTGATTACTAATTTGATACTTTACATGTACTAAAGAATTTGAATCACTTTATAAAATCCAAAGTAACTCTAAAATTTATTTTTTCCGTCTGCAGAATTACACTTAACAAAAACAGAAGATCAAGACTGAGTTATTGGCAACTTTAACTGACTGGTCAAAAACAATGTACATGTAAAATGAGAAATACATCTTTGAAAAAAAAAAGAGAAAAAAAAAGATGTATTCTCCAATAAAAACAAATCATTGCATTGTTTTTTCCAACTAAGTGTAAACTTAATCAACTGTTTGCTTGACAACTTGTTCAACAACCTCAGTCTTTATATCCATAATCTATCTACATTATATAGTGCCCTGCCATGTGGCAACCAACATGTTTACATTTTATAATCATTCAAAATCTTGTGAATTCTAAAAAAATCGTGAATAAGTCTCTGTGATATCTTATAGTAAAAGTTTCACCAAACAAAAATGAGCCAGTTTACACTAATAACAAATTTAACATTGTTACTCGTTGTCTGTAATAAATTTCGCAACCAGTGTGGATCAAGACTACCCAGATGTGCTGGCTGATCTGGTATCACACTGGTCACAATGACAGAATGTTGGTTCTTGTCCCGATACTAAATGTACTTACTTGCTGCATTGACCGTACATAAATATGACACTAGAATAAATGCTGTAATATACACTGTCTTCATGACTGTCTCCTTTTGATTTTATTCACACATGTAAAAATACCACCACTACTCCATTGTATCAGGGTCACTGTAAAAAATAAATTCCAAAAATTAAATGTATGATTAAAAAACACCTAAACATTAGTAATTCAAAAGGCACGACAGGCAGTTATATAGATATAATCTTCAAAAGAGATGTTAAATAGTCCATTTTCATTCTGTACTCAAACACATACGATGAAAAAAAATTACCTTAATTGAAAAATTGTTCAATGAATTTCAACAGACAGGTTTTAACAGGTATTTAATCCCTTTCACATACCATTTCAAATACACTACCAGATGATTTTAATCCATTTCCCAATACATATTGTATATAACCATTAATTTGGGTATAATATTTACACTGTTTCAATGGTGAAAATTCTATACCAATATCTACCAATTTACCTTAAACACAAAGTTTCTGAAATGGAAATAAACCATTTAAATATTGCACAAAAACTGCCATTTCGTGCCCACAATTTACTTGAGAGGGCAAATTTACACCGATATCAAATATCTTCAACAGTATTTTTAAAACAAGCAAATTTTTGTTTAAGGAAAAATTTATTTTTGGTCACATTTCAATAAAATGATAACCATCTAATTCTGCCTTTCAAAGCATGGAAAATTACATGCAATTCTGTGAAACACACTGTATACACTAATTCAATAAAATTACTTTATGTGAAGTCCATTGGGATGTCACATTAAAGTAACTGATATTGACTGTGGTGTTAATTGGTAAAACAGTCATGCCACAGGTAAAGTGAGACACACTAAATTATCTTTTTGATAGCTTTGAAATGAATGATATGATTAATTACACAATTTGTCTACATGCTTTTACTTTAAGACTTCTTCCGTCAATAAAACTTGTAAATAATCCTATGTACATTGTTGTTATGTCTGACTGAAGCATTTTCATCTTGTAATACTGATTGAATAATCTCAAATTAGAAAAGCAAAAAATAACACCTTAGTATGCTTAATACCAAATTTGAAGCATACGTACATGCCACGTTATGTCCTGAACACCAGCACATGCACATAGTATTGTACCTGGGTCTCAAACACCACGTCTTAAAAACAGCCGTACGACTGTAGTCACGTAAAATAGTGCTGATGAATTAACTTACAGTAAAACTGTATGCTCGTTTGAATGCATGGTGCTAAAGAAGTAAGCTCCTTCTTTTTTCTTTTTTTTTTTTTTTTTTTTTTTTGGGTAACAGTATCTAAATGTACAGGCTGGCCAAATTACTTAACAATCACTGTTGAAAGGGACAAGTACTAGATGCCCAGACTTTTCAAGAAACAATGGGTCTGCCTTCTTAATTCCTGTTCCAACAGTACATGTATACTTCTGTTATGCCAAAACAGGTAGTTTACCTTAACATAGTTCCTTGGAATACATAAAAATCAATTAGAAAATAGAACTCTAAAGTCATCTTAAGAAATAAATAGATCCACCAAATTAAGGTAGCCCTGGGGAAACAACTATTGTTATAGAAGGATTTAATCAGTACAATAAATCAACCTTGAGTTTTGAACAGCTTAAGTTCTTAATAAATAGTTTGTAAACAGGTATGTGTTTTCAGGTTATTAAATTACAAGTTATCAATACATTTCAATTTGGATTTATGTTGTAAGGTGATTAATTGCAGTCATAAATGTCTGACTTCCCATCACAGTTATTGCCCCTTCTTGTAATACTTTGAAAATATGCTCCTTGTTTCATGTATATGCTCAAGACAAAGAATAACATTTTGCTAACATTTATCATGGAAACATCTCTGCTTGTACAGTGTAAGATATACTTCTGGTGGTGAGCATAATTTTAAAAATGTAAGAGACATCTCATGTAAGGATATGTGACTTTTATAATGTAAGATACCCATCTGTTGGTGGGCATGTGCTTGTAATGATGTAAGACACATCTTAGGTGGCAGGTTAGCTTATAATACTGAAGAGGTGAGCATGCTTGTAATAATAAATATAATGTGAGCTGGCTTTTAAGAATGTAACTGGTTTGAGGAGGCTTGGGCTAATGTTACATCTGGTGGTAGGCAGGCTTGCAATAATGTAACCTCTGGTGTTGAGCAGGATTGTAATACTGTGATCTCAAGTGGTTAGCCAGCTTGCAATTATGAATATAATCTCTGGTGGTGGGCAGACTTGTAATAATGTAATCTCTGGCAGTGAGCAGGCTTGTCATAATGTAATCACTGGCAGTGAACAGGCTTGTAATAATGTAACCACCGGCAGTGAGCAGGCTTGTAAAAATGCAACCACTGGCAGTGAGCAGACTTGTAAAAATGTAACCACTGGCAGTGAGCAGGCTTGTAATAATGTAACTACTGGCAGTGAGCAGACTTGTAATAATGCAACCACCGGCAGTGAGCAGGCTTGTTATAATGTAACCACCGGCAGTGAGCAGACTTGTAATAATGTAACCACTGGTGTTGAGCAGACTTGTAATAATGTAACCACTGGTGTTGAGCAGACTTGTAATAATGTAACCACTGGCATAGAGCAGACTTGTAATAATGTAACCACTGGCATAGAGCAGACTTGTAATAATGTAACCACTGGCATAGAGCAGACTTGTAATAATGTAATCACTGGCATAGAGCAGACTTGTAATAATGTAACCACTGGCATAGAGCAGACTTGTAATAATGTAACCACTGGCATAGAGCAGGCTTGTAATAATGTAACCACTGGTGTTGAGCAGACTTGTAATAATGTAACCACTGGTGTTGAGCAGACTTGTAATAATGTAACCACTGGTGGTGAGCAGACTTGTAATAATGTAACCACTGGCATTGAGCAGACTTGTAATAATGTAACCACTGGCATAGAGCAGACTTGTAATAATGTAATCTCTGGTGGTGAGCAGGCTTGTATTAATGTAACCACTGGTGTTGAGCAGGCTTGTAATAATGTAATCACTGGCAGTGAGCAGGCTTGTGCTAATGTTACATCTGGTGGTAAGCAGGCTTGTAATAATGTAACCTTTGACTTGTAATAATGTAATTTCTCGTGGTTAGCAGGCATGTCGTAATGTAACCTCTGGTGTTGAACAGGCTTATAAAAGTGTAATCTCTGGTTGCGAGTAGGCATGTAATAATGTAACCTCTGGTGGTGAGCAGGCATGTAATAGTGTAATCTCTGGTGGTGAGCAGGCTTGTAATAGTGTAACCTCTGGTGGTGAACAGGCTTGTAATAATGTAAACATCTGGTGGTGAACAGGCTTGTAATAATGTAACCTCTGGTGATGAACAGGCTTGTTATAATGTAACCTCTGGCGGTGAACAGGCTTGTAATAGTGTAATCTCTGGTGGTGAGCAGGCATGTAATAATGTAATCTCTAGCGGTGAGCAGACTTGTAATAATGTAACCACTGGCATAGAGCAGACTTGTAATAATGTAACCACTGGCATTGAGCAGACTTGTAATAATGTAACCACTGGATGCAACTTATAAGAATCTCTGGTGGTGAGCAGGCTTGTATTAATGTAACCACTGGTGTTGAGCAGACTTGTAATAATGTAACCACTGGCATTGAGCAGACTTGTAATAATGTAACCACTGGTGTTGAGCAGACTTGTAATAATGTAACCACTGGCATTGAGCAGACTTGTAATAATGTAACCACTGGTGTTGAGCAGACTTGTAATAATGTAACCACTGGCATTGAGCAGACTTGTAATAATGTAACCACTGGCATAGAGCAGACTTGTAATAATGTAATCTCTGGTGGTGAGCAGGCTTGTATTAATGTAACCACTGGTGTTGAGCAGGCTTGTAATAATGTAATCACTGGCAGTGAGCAGGCTTGTGCTAATGTTACATCTGGTGGTAAGCAGGCTTGTAATAATGTAACCTTTGACTTGTAATAATGTAATTTCTCGTGGTTAGCAGGCATGTCGTAATGTAACCTCTGGTGTTGAACAGGCTTATAAAAGTGTAATCTCTGGTTGCGAGTAGGCATGTAATAATGTAACCTCTGGTGGTGAGCAGGCATGTAATAGTGTAATCTCTGGTGGTGAGCAGGCTTGTAATAGTGTAACCTCTGGTGGTGAACAGGCTTTTAATAATGTAAACATCTGGTGGTGAACAGGCTTGTAATAATGTAACCTCTGGTGATGAACAGGCTTGTTATAATGTAACCTCTGGTGGTGAGCAGGCATGTAATAATGTAATCTCTAGCGGTGAGCAGACTTGTAATAATGTAACCACTGGCATTGAGCAGACTTGTAATAATGTAACCACTGGCATAGAGCAGACTTGTAATAATGTAATCTCTGGTGGTGAGCAGGCTTGTATTAATGTAACCACTGGTGTTGAGCAGGCATGTAATAGTGTAATCTCTGGTGGTGAGCAGGCTTGTAATAGTGTAACCTCTGGTGGTGAACAGGCTTGTAATAATGTAAACATCTGGTGGTGAACAGGCTTGTAATAATGTAACCTCTGGTGATGAACAGGCTTGTTATAATGTAACCTCTGGCGGTGAACAGGCTTGTAATAGTGTAATCTCTGGTGGTGAGCAGGCATGTAATAATGTAATCTCTAGCGGTGAGCAGACTTGTAATAATGTAATCTCTGGCAGTGAGCAGGCTTGTAATAATGTAATCTCTGGTGGTAAGCAGACTTGTAATAATGTAATCTCTGGTGGTGAACAGGCTTGTAATAGTGTAATGTCTGGTGGTGAGCAGGCTTGTAATTATGCAAGGTGAGGAAGCTTGTATAATGATGCAAGAGACATCCCTAGTAATTAGTTAGCCTTGATAATAAATCTATTTGATTGTATTGTTGATTACATGTTTTTCAGTAATCACACAACATTATTTGACATCCACGAACTTAACAAAATGTCCAGTATATCTGACTGACCTGACTTAGAGACTAGGATCAATACCGCAATCTACATGATTCAGGCAGATAGCCAAGGCGAAAAATAGGGAATGACCAAACATTCAAATTTTATATTTACCTATCCATTAAAAATGTTGAAATTCTGATGATGTACAAACATGACAGTAGAAGTGGAATTTAATGTTGACATAAATACAGTAAGTAAAGTAAACTAATCAAGTATTAGCCCAACTACTATACCTCACGCATAATCTTTAATCCTATTGCCGCAATCAAAATAACTTTCTTCGATCGTTTGCGATTGATTGAACTCTTATGAGCACATCACATTCAAAAGGGTGAATATTTATGTAGGTATCTCTTTTAACTGTCATTCTGACCATTTTTGTGTGTAAAGATGTGCCAATTATTAAATTTTGCACAACTTATAGTGAATATCTTAATACTAACGGTTGAATTTCATTTTATCCCATTCAACATAGTGGGGGTTAGAAAGCAGGGTGTCGTGGAAATCTTTTTAAAAGTTCCAGTATTGAGACCACTCTCCGGACCAGTAAAAAAGTGGTCTTATTAATGAATCGGTCTTATTAGCGAGATCTTTTTACTATGAAATTGAGCATTTGGTTCTGAAATGTCTGGTTTTAGTATCGCGGGTAGTCTTTACAGCAGGACTTTACTGTAGTACATTCTATGTTATATGTTACTGATTTCTATACTCAGATTACTGGTAATCTATTAATCAATGCACATGTGGAGAAGTTGTAATTGCTGATACTATGATTATTTTTTTCATCAGTTTTAAACAAAATCAGAGGTTAACCTACAGTCAACATAAGCCTAGTGGTTAGTCTGCTTCCTACGTAAATATTTGGCCCACATTGATCTAAAAATTAATTTTAATAGTAGTAAAACATTTTGTTTGCTTTAAGATCGCAGTTATGCCAAATCCTGTGAGACGTCACCTATGGCAACCTCGGACTCTTTGTGGTATTTGTAGGTTCAAAATTCAGCTCCTGTTTACATATGAATTTTTACATTGTAGAATTCTTTACCTTTCTATTAAAATGAGCAAATAAACTGCAAAAGAAGAAGAAAGCCTAGAACTTATATACGGTATATCAAAATACCAGTTCATTCTGTGCAAACATTAAAGTATACGTTAATAAAATCCGCTTTATTGTATATGTTGAAAATGAATTGCTGTTTTCTTTTCTAAATGAGGTTTTGTTGTTTTATTTCTCTTTTTTGATGAGTAAGCATTTTTTTACATAACTTGGTAGAGTGTTACATAAGAATCAAAATTATATTCGACCAAGTTAAAATGAAATGAGGAAATCTGACTGCATGAGGTGCTGTTTAGATTTAGAAAATTGAAGAAGACACTGCAAAAACTGACAAGGTTTTAACAAAGATGCCACACAAAGCCTGCAAAAATATGGGGCCAAGCTTAGTATTGTGCGACCGTATTTACCTGGCACTCATCATTCTTCGCTAGTATCTTCAGTTACATTTGGGTGTATTTTCATTATTTCAATTGATTATCATATCAAGCAAATACTTTTCATCAACTGAAGTTCAACATGCGAATGTATGGCCAAATTACCCCACAAACTTATTTATGAAAAATATAATTTTATAAATCAATAAAAACATCAGGCTTGATGAAAGATTCGAACCAGGAACCCAGAGATTTTACAGCTTAAGTCTCTATCCACAGTGCTAATCAGGACTTCGCTGTACATGTATTATCAATTTAGTCTCTATTTTTGCAATCAATATCAGCATGTTTTTATTTGTAATGTTCGGAAACCAAAAATTAGCTTTATGGGTTTATACGAAATAATAATGATCGAGTGCCAGGTAAATAAAATTGCACAATAGACATACTGTGTTAATAGAATTTCAGAGCAACTCTGTCAACAGCGCATAATTTTCTTAAAATACAATTCAGAAATATAGGACTTTTTCCTTGGAAAATTATTCAAATATCAAATAACCAACCTAAGAATATCGTTTTTCATTTTCCTGAATAGTGCATAGCATAATTGCAGGTGCCATTAGTCTGTCATTATTATGCAATACCATTACCCTACTGTATCTGGATTTATTGATTGAAAATATTTTTTAAATTTTTCGTTCAAAGCCAAAACTCTCTAATGCATCAATAATAATAAGCACGTTAATATTAAAAATTGTTCTGTTAAGTCCCGAAGGCGAGCAGTGCAGTACGGTATGACATTGATTATCAGAGAGTTGGGTAGCGGGTGACGGGTAAATGTATGTGTCAATATATCATGAAATACTGTCATTGTCAGTTGATTGATTTGTGCCAGCAACAGAAATATTGTCATCAAACTTAGATGTCAACCATAATATTGATTTGATAACCCATCCGATAATGAGACAGATTAAAGTATAAGAACGACATGGTCAGTGATTGGCAATATAGTTTTGGTTTACTGTCAAAGTCTTTACAGTTTATTTCGCAATTTTCCATTAAATTCTTTTTGCCAGGTTTTTACAGGTAATTTGCAAGCAAGCTCTTTTTTTTATATTATAATCATTGTTTCTGTTTGCTATTTTTGCGAGTTTGATGAATTTGTGAAGTTCTTCACTGACGAAAATTAGCAAAAAATACAAATCTTGTTAAAAAAGAAATTAACAAATTTTTACAGTACAATGTATATCAATTGGCTGCGTCTGCTCTTTATACCTTGTGTGAAAACAACTGTAAATGCCAAGTCGGAGTAAGACACTGCTTATTGCTTGCAACCGAATTGAACTGCCCAAATATTATTGAAAACTTTAAACGAAATACCAAAGTAAGTATAAATAAAAAGACCGTAAACTTTCAACTTTTACAAACTTCATGAAACTTGAAATATCAAAATATGTGATAAACTAATTGATCGCAAAATCTAAAGAAAGAATCATGTTGACCAGGGGGAGCTTACAATCATGCGTAACGTGAAGCTCTCTTAAATTCTTTTTTTTATACTTTAATACTTTATTCATATCGTTCAACAATTTAACTTCAGGTGATGATAATCTGAACGATGGATAATGTCATATCACAAATTAACATCTCCATAATACATAAAATTTTTCTTCGTCACTTTTCAATAGTTAAGTTTGGCAAATCAAAGAATTCTATAAGACAATCCGTAAGTAAAATTCAGTAAGCAAAATTCATGTTAATTACTTGCTATGTATCTTCAAATATTCATTTTAAGCCATCACTGACACTTATGAAGTGTTATTTGATAATTATGATAACATATTTGGGTATAATTTGTCAAAGGTTTATCACTGGGCCATACTGACAAGATTTTAGCCTTGCTTTTCAATTTTCAAGTATTCCTTTCATAGTGGAATCAATATCAGGTGGGAAAACTCCCACACTTACAATTAATCAAAATGTTTTGTTTGAAAAGATAAGCAAAACTTTACCAAAATAATTAATTTGTATTTAATATTCAATCTTGCTGGGACATCTTTTATGAGGGCTCGTTTTTAAACATTATTTCATTTTAGCAGTTTTTATCCTTTTCCAATCCTGAGAGTTCTGAAATGTTTGTCTCGAACCAAAAATATTCAAGCTATCAAATCTGCAGTGGCACAGTGATGGCATGTTTGCCTCAGGACCAGAGCATCCAGGGTTCGATCGCCACCAGTGCCACGGAGGTTGTGTCCTTTGGCAAGACAGATATTTCGACATTGCCTCTCTCTCTTCAAGACTGATTTCATCTGGAACGAGTCTCGAGAGCGATTTATATAACATAAGTTGTAAGAACTTGTTTCGCAATCAAGTATAGATAAATTAATATAAATCAAAAACATTATCATAACAAAAGCCTCATAAATCTGTCTGAAAGATATTTTTGTACAGATTTAATGTATCTCATTCACAATATACACTATTATCAGTGTTAAAGACCACCTCCAGTTAAAGACCACCCTGAGGGTTAAGACCTGCAGTAAGACCTGTGAATAAACACCACCTGTCAAAAAACCCCACTTCAACTTCAGACCACACTTTTGACTTGTATGTACCTATGAATCAGTGGTAAAGGTCCGTTTATAGTAACCACTCCTTTATACCTAACTGCTGCTAACCAAAAGCTCATCATAAAAATATTTCAGGTAGCAGAAATTGAAAAATTTCTTTGGAGTGACTGATTACACTTACAAAAAACTATTTATAGAAATATCTATCAGATCATATTATGTGATCACGCCTAATGTCGTAATATGCTTTATAGTGTATAAAAAAATGTTTGCGTTAATCCCTTCTCTGACTTCGACAGCTTTATTTATTGTTTAGATTAATACTAAATGAATAATGATTACCAGCAAACAATGCACTCCTATTAACTTCCAAATTTTATGATAATTTTCTTCACCCTTTTAAGTACTTTAATTCAGTTGTTTATCTAAATGTAAAAAAAATGCTGACATAAAATTATTGCCAATATTGATAATAAATACATTGAGAAAATCAATTTTGGTATATTTTTCCTAGAATTAAGATAAATTTGTTTTTTCATGTCTAATAGTTTTCACTTTATTTAATGTAATTTTGTATTTTATGATTGCTTAGAATCTACAGGAAAAAAATCACACAGTTTCCTCCAAGAATAGCACACTGTACTTGTTTCTTTCTAAGAGTCAAACTCTATTTAGCAATTCATTCTAATCAAAAATACTGGGTAACTCATGAATATCTTCCATTTTGAAAAAATAAATTAAAACATCAAATTGTCAAGAAAGAAATATGTTTTTAAAAAAATTATATGTAAAATTATATGACAAAATAAAAAATGTGAAATATGAAAATCAAAGCTTAAAAAAGGCATACATTTCTGAACTTACATGTTATTGTTTAACTCCAAATTAGACCGTTAGAATGATATCCAATGTAAGCTACATTAATTAATATGTCAAACAACACCAGATTTCATAGATCACAAATTAAAATCCTCACCTGGTCATTTATGAGTCAATATCCATGGCAACATTCACACTGGTCACAACAAACTGTCAGACGAAAACTTGACAACAACAAAAATAACTCCAGATTACTGTAGAGTAATTCCTTCTATAAACCTAAACCATATAAAGTCAATAAATGCTTTATAAATTTCAATGGAGGGTAAACTCCATGTACAATACCATCAAACCCGAAGAAATGATTCGTAACTTACCTGTAAGTTCAACCATAGAAATTGCGTATTGATATATTGAATTTCATTTGTCGGGGAAAGTGTAATTTTGACAGCCGTTTAATTTTGTCTGCATTATTTCATAAAAGCATATTGTTTGACCACAATCAGTTTTTGGAGATTTGTATTCGGTGACAAACATATATTTGTTAGTAGATGTAATATTTCTAAGGCCTAATAAAAAAGATGTTTGTTTCAGGCTTCATGCCCCCAAAAAATAGGGTAAGTAGGTAGGGATTTTTTTTTTAATTCTCAAACATACCAATTTCAACATAGATTTTAATGAATTTATGCTAAAAAATAGTAACACGCAAAAAATATTCTAGGGTTGGGGCAAAAAATAGGGTAGGTTGGGAAACCTGAAACAAACATTTTTTTTTATGCCTAATGGAAACCTAGCTGTTCAAACCAATGCATTTAAAGAATAGCTTAAATATGTTGGTCAAAAACATTGTTATTAATACATTATCACTTTGGATGTAACAGTCACTGGTAATGCTTATATTACCAAGAAAGATGTCTGCTGGCAAGATTGACTTTTATCTATACAAAAAATTCTTTAAACAACACTTTTCTTAAATCAAAAGTAAATGCAATGTCTTTTTCAATGACACTGCAACAAATAAGAAATGCTTTCTGCGACAAGGAGTGCTCAATGTAAAAATTTACTTACTAAAGTGCAGATCATGATCAGCTAGTTCAGAAATTCAGGCTGATCATGACTGTAGAGGGCGAATCACTTGCCCCAAGCAGGGTAAGAGTTTAAAGGCTATTGCCAGATCAACATAGACTCCCTCTTTACAAGACAAATTTTGATGGGATTTTTAGGCGTAATCTTCTATCAAATCTAATCATTTTAAAAGTCGATATAGGATTTTCTTATCTACTATCATCATACAATCATGCTTTACTTAAATTAACATGTACACAGTATGGGTGCATCAACATGAAATGTCATGTTATCTCTCCACTGTTCTAACAGAACATGATTACTGTATAATAAAGGTGAAATTACGGCACCAACAGGTAGTTTTTTACTTTTTTGCAATTCTGACTTGCACTGAACTTTATTTAGGTCCTTGATTTTATATTTCATGTAATGACATATTACAAATAGAACTTATTAGGTCATGAAACTCATGCAGCATGCAATGTATTTCTATAAATGAAAATGTTTTGTAATTTAAGAATATTTACATAAGGGTAAATATTAGATAAAGTAAATATGACAACATTTCTTTTTTCAAATTACAATGTCATGTACTGGACTGTAATAAATTTACTGTTGCAAAGTCTCAAGTTTCCATTCATTGTGAAGCTGCCTTGGTGAAGTGGTTGCGCGTTCGCCTTGGGATCAAGTGTCCTGGGTTCGATCCCCACCGGTGCCCAAGTAGTGGTAGTGTCCTTAGGCAAGAAACAGATAATTCCACATTGCCTCTAACTCTTTGAGATTGATTACATCAAGATCGATGTCTTGAGAGCAATTAATATAAGTTAAATGAACTTGTTTCGCATCAAGATTAAATGAATTAGTATAAATTATTATATTGAAGTAATAAAACAAGTCTCAAAACCACTTTATGTGGTATTAGCATTTTCAGTTCTTTGCAAACCAATGTTTCTGCAAATGATTTGTAAATTGTGTACCAGTTTTCATTCAATATGCCAACTGTGTCAATATTTAATTAATTTGCCACAGTTGCCATTTTTCCTACAATTTGCCAAATGTGCCAGTTTTCACTCAATTTCCAAATTCTATACACTATTCAAACCTTCCAAATGGTGGTAAAAAGCTATAAACTTTGTCAGTATTTTCTGCTTCATTATCATATATTTTCTCTATTCAGTTGTTTAGCTCTATTTGATAAAGCTCAGCAGAGCTTATGCCATGGTGGTTTGTCCGTCCGTCTATCAGTAAAATGATTAAAAACATGTCCCTGTACTAAACTACTGCGCAGAAATACCATATCTAATCATGCAAAGCTATGAGCAACAGGAATTTTCTCTATAAAATATGCATGTCTTCACATTTCATGATTCCATACTTCAGTCCTGATAATTTCTATAATAACAAGGTATCGTATGTAAGGGTCTTTATCGTTGGTACCGGTTTCCCATATGACCAACGCCACCAGAAGATTTTAGTTATTTTATGTTGCGGAGGATAGGGCAAGATACAGAAAACGTCCCAATTCCAGAAACACCCCTGGTTCTTATACATGCCAGGTGTACAGCACCTATACGTGGGACCTCAGCTTTTAGTCTCATCTAAAAGACTGTTAGTAATTTTAGTTGGTCAGCCCCGGAAATTGAACCCGCTACCCCGAGATTACAAGTCTCGTGCTCTACCAATTGAGCTATCCGGGCTGACTTTATAATAAGGTGATATCACTTCAGGTTATATAGTGTCCTGGTATGAAGATGACTACCAAAGCTTTTCAAGTCCAAGAGTAGACAATGATGCTCATCCACCCCTACCCAGATACATATAACCTCACCCCTACCCCATCCATCCATCCACCTATTACCCTAATAATAGGTGCCGTCTAGACAGACAGACCTTCAAATCAAAAGACAGAAAGTCACAATTACATCTTCTATCCACAGCAATCATTTGTACCAAGCTGCATATTTGTACCAATAATCCATGCTTGGCAGCCCAGTCTGACACAGTCATTATTTTAGGTGATTTTGTCAGACATTATTGAAATTTTAGATAAAAATCATTTTGAGAATGAAATTCATAACAAAAGAGGACAAATTTCCATTTCTCATGTTGGATTACAGACAACTAATTATTTTTCTAAAAGTAAAATCAAATGAGCTTACAAAAGCCTGTTTGAAAAAGAAATGATATCCTCCCTTAGGTTCGCCTATTCATCCCCTGTCAGCAGGGATATCAACCTATCATTTTCTTTATTGCACTTGATCAATACATTTAAATTCACAACAGAATTCTTGTCAGTTTTTAAAATCTAACTAATGTTTGAAGCAGATGACTCACACCCCCACCAATACTTGACAGTGAATGTTTAATGGCTCAAACCCCCACCAATTTCTAACAAATGTTTGAAGACAGGGCCAACCCCCACCTATGACCTGACTGACAGATGTTTATGACTGGCCATACCCCCACCTATGACCTTGACTGACAGAATGTTTAATGACTGGCTCATACCCCCACCAATGACCTTGACTGACAGAATGTTTAATGACTGGCTCATACCCCCACCAATGACCTTGACTGACAGAATGTTTAATGACTGGCTCATACCCCCACCAATGACCTTGACTGACAGAATGTTTAATGACTGGCTCATACCCCCACCAATGACCTTGACTGACAGAATGTTTAATGACTGATTCTACACCTGAGCAATACCTTGACAGAATTCATGCTTCTACACCTGAAAGTTAAAAATAATTCAAATTCATACTCTCCCTACATGAGAAGTTTAAAGAGAGACTGAACTGAAAACCAAGGCAAGCTTAAGTTGTGTGCTAAACCAAACTGAACAATAATCAACCAGTATGTACATGTGCACAAATTTGAAAGGAATTCAGCAAATGTTCATTAACTTTTATTAATAAGTAATGCAACAAGATCGGACATTGGGATGCAAACAGAATCATGTAACAATAAAGTAGTCATAAACATAAAGTAATCCAAATGAAAGGACCTACATACTTTCAGAAAGTGAACAAGAGGGCCAAGATGGCCCTATATCGCTCACCTAGTTTCAGAGAAGTAGATTTATTTAAAGTTTTTCCAATATAAGTCCATATAAAATCAAGTGACCCCCAGGAGGGGTCAATTTTGAGGCGAGGTCAAAATTTGAACAATCCTGAAAGAGATCCACTAGACAATGCTGCATGCCAAACATCTAAGCCCTGGGCCTTCTGCTTTTTGAGAAGAATTTTTTAAAAGTTTTTTCCTTTTTGTTGCCATGGCAACCAGACTTCTGCATGGAATGGAATTATTTGAACAACTTTGATAGAGCTTCATGCAAGGAACGCCCCATAAGCAACATTGGCCCAGTGGTTCCAGAGATGTTGTTTTCAGTAAAAAGTGAACAAACATACTCCGGATGGTGAGAGATCCTAATAGCTCACCCTCACACATTGTGCCAGGTGAACTAAACAGGGGAGACAACTGACTAAAGTCTCTAATTAACAAGTTGAGCTCATTTCTATTACATCAGTTGTAGACAAGTTTTGTGACATAATTTTCACACCAGTCCTATTCTCAGAGGCTATAGCAGATGATGCAGAGATATTTTATCCCTGCATGTCTCCTTAACTGGTAAAAATTCAAACTTTCTGAAGTAAATATCTTAGTTTCTACAAAATTTTCCAAAGAATCAAAGCAAAGGACATAAAACGAATATAAAGTTCACACTTCTTCAATGATATATAAATATCTTACATCATACATTTTTGACAGATTTTCATTGATTTTCAAAGAACCCAAAAATGATTCCGCTGAAAGGTTTTTGTTTTTCAGGATTTAAAGTCTGTTTCAACCATTTTTCAGAATTGTTTGCAGGTGGCCAGTCTACCTAACCATTACCTGGGAAGAACTAGTTTTAGAACCCTATCATGTAAGAAACTGCCAAATTTCTTTCATTAAGGGGCATGGTCAGTGACAGGGCTTGAAGCCTGTACCGACAGTGACAGACCTCTTCAAACCCCAAGTAAAAACTGATGAAATTAAAGGTAAGGTATATTCTATGATATACCAGCAATATCTACACCCACTCTTGAATGAATATCACACGTTAAAATCAATTGAGTTGCAAAACTTGGCTAAAAACTCCACTCGTAAATTAAACCCCTAGGGTCCACATCAAAATTTAATGTTAACAACACGGGGTGTGGGAAACTATTATACTATGGAAACAATAGTTTCACGATCACCTTCGAATAATGCAATCCAATAAACCCCGAGTGACACTAAACGGAAATTCAATCAAATATTTATACTCAAATATAACTGTGGTAAAAGACAAATAATTCTATGAAAATTTGATACCCAGTTAAAACCCATACTCAAGTGGTACTTTGTCAAGGCCAACCGCATATGGAATTGATCTTTTAGCATATCAAATATATGTAAAAGATTATACAAGTTGTTAAGAACTACCTACATAAATTTCGACACCCACATGTATTGGAAATATTTAATGCTATTAAAGCACATTGTCCATAGCTTTGGTAAAAAAATACTAATAAAAAAATTAAAACTTTTTTATGCAAAAGCAAATTTTCAACAGAACGTAACCATTTGAAAAATTGACTATTTTACTGTACAGCTGGACTATGAAATTTATTTTTATGCCTTGTTAACCTTGGCAATGATCAGCAGTGACAATACAAAATTATAACATTGATTTGTATTCCCTATGTCTGAATAGAATTGCTCAGTTTTACATAATTCATTGTACTATAAAAGGTAATGTTATATACTTTCATATTTGTCCTACCTATAGTTAGAGCCATTATTGATCAAGGATAAGTGCTTGAAAGCCTTTTAACGAGTTATATCAAACTCATTCATTCAGTGGTCAACATTTAGGGTAAAAAACACACTATTTCAAAATGTTACCTCTTGTATTATAGTATTCCACATTAGAAGACGAGATAAAGTTCACTTTTTTGTTTCAATGCTTTTAATTGCAATGCAAACTGAAATGTGAATTAAAATGGTGTTATACATCTATTGCAATGCAAACTGAAAACTGTGCAAGTTAAAAATACGTGTTATTCACAATTGTACGAATTTAAAACTGTCAAACAAGATACCTTCAATAAATGGAAACCTTAAAGTACTACATGTTGGATTGATTGTTTATAGCATAATCCCCACCTTCCATTGTAAAGTACTCCTGCTATATAAAATACTTTTAAACGGATTAACAATAAAATAACACTTGCACGAACTTGGTAAAATGCCTATTGGAATGGACATGTATAATAATAGTGTTTTAAATCCACCTTTATAAAGACTTCCTGTGCTACAGCAAGTTGCTTTTTTTTTGTAGATTCACAAGATTGACAGAACTCATTAAAGTCCGAGGATCACTTTGAATTTACAAATACAGAAAAATAAATTTACATACGAGATAATGATGGAATCAATGTTCTATTCACTCTTAAACAATGTTGACATAATTATGTGACTTTCTTTTGTATACTCGAGTCGTTTCTTAAATGAAAAAGAGTTGCCAGAAAGACATTCTAATTTTTTGCAATATCATTGAAAAAAATACAGTGCTCTATTTCTAATATGTACTCATCGATTCAAAAGCGAAGTGAGGAAAGTTTTTGTTACAAATAAAGGACATTTTCAGCCGGTAAAGATTAAGAACTACATGCAATTGAGATCCTTGGTCTTTAAACAAAAAGTGCTAAGAGCTAGTTCATGTTTTGGAACTGCTGCCAATGTCATAAAAAAACTTGAAAATGACAGACTTAAACTAGGGATATTGTAATAAAAATCAACCTCATCTCTCATATAACACCAATGAAAGCATACCTGAATTCATGCCATTTAGCTTCCATGCCTGTTCATTACAGTTTATATTGTATAAATTTTTTTTTATACAGGTGGAACCTCCAAAACCTGTGTTCTTTAAAAACATATCTAAAAATACTCAAAAACCAGAACCTTTATACTCTGGAAGTGGATGAAAAACTTATATAATTTTATTCTTTTTCTATATAATTTTACTTCCAACAATTGGGTCATTTTGCAGTACCAAAAATTATTATAATAATTATTACTTCTTGCATAGCAGTTAAAATTCTGCTGACAATCCATGTATTCTGTTTGTTTGCAACAGTTTGACACGCTTATCTACAATTTCCTTAAACATACAAGTGTGAAAATAACATGTACATGTAATTACAATCGTCCATTCTTCTTGATGCTAACAGCAATTACTGCTTAATCCGTTGACTTAATTGGAGATTATGTTACGATTAAGATTTCAAATTATTAGTTATTGCAAACATATCATTACCCATCAACACATATTTTGGTATTGTTCCTAATCAATAAAACTAAATTATTTTGAGGCTTTCGTTTCATAGATGATATTACAAATACTTGCTTGGGAAGAAACACTTAGTATATCACAAGTCAGCCCGAATAGCTGAAGCGGTAGATCACAAGACTTGTAATCTTGGGGTGGTGGGTTCGATTCCTGGGGCTGACCAACTAAAACTAGAGCTATCACTAAATGTGATTAATACCCCCAAAAGGATTGCTTTATAAACTGAAGAAGTTCGTAGTAACATAATACCTTGCAAACAAACTAAAAAGAGATATTGTTCTTAGCAGTTCCTCTCATTGTGCTTGACCATTGTATGAAGTTGTATTGAATTCCAACTTGTAGTTTTCGAAAAATGCTCCAGACAGGGAAAAGTAACAAAGGGCAATAACACTGTAATTAGTCAAGATGGAGTTATGGTTCCTGTGCACTGCACTCCCTCTCACTGTGCTTGACCATTGTATGAAGTTGTATTGAATTCCAACCAGAAGTTTTCAAGTTATGCTCCGGACAAGGAAAAAGTAACAAAGGGTAAAACTCTGTAATGAGTCAAGATGGAGTTATAGTTCCGTGCACTGCACTTCCTCTAAATACTGACCATTGTATGAAGTTGTATTGAATTCCAACCAGTAGTTTTCAAGTTATGCTCCGGACAAGTAAAAAGTAACAAAGGGCAATAACTCAGTAAATACTCAAGATAGAGTTATAGTTCTTGTACACTGCACTTCCTCTGAGTGTGCTTGATCATTGTATGAAGTTGTATTGAATTCCAACTAGTAGTTTTCAAGTTATGCCCGCGGGCAAGGAAAAGTAACAAAGGGCAATAACTCGTAATTAGTCAAGATGGGTTATGGTTCTTCTGCATTGCACTTCCTCTCAATGTGCTTGACCATTGTATGAAGTTGTATTGAATTCCAACTGGTAGTTTTCAAGTTATGCCTCCGGACAAGGAAAAGTAACAAAGGGCAATAACTCTGTAATTAGTGAAGATGGAGTTATAGTTCTTGTGCACTGCACTTCCTCTCAATGTGCTTGACCATTGTATGAAGTTGTATTGAATTCCAACCAGTAGTTTTCAAGTTATGCTCCGGACAAGGAAAATGCAACAGACCGCCCAACCGACCAACCACTGGGTGACTCCTATATACCCCCCTAAACTTCGTTTTGGGGGTATAATTACTAACAGTCTTTTGGATGAGACTTAAAAACTGAGGTCCCATGTATGGGTGCAATACATTTAGCATGTTAAAGAACCAGGGGTGTCTCTAGAACTGACTGGGACACTTTCTGTATCTTGCACTATCCTCCGAAAACCTAAACTAACTAACCTCTTCTAGGGGCGTTGGTCATTTGAGAAACTGGTACCAACGATAAAGCCCTGATATATATACATACACCACAATTAATTATAGTTAGTGTACTCACATATAGTTCCCTGGTCAAAACTGCAGAGCTAGTTTGGTTTTAATCACTCATATAAAAATGTAGATTCTTTTTGGAAATAGATAACTAGTAAGAAACTTTAAAAAATCTGTGTTAAAACCAGCAAGAAAAGAATTATGAACTTGTACCTTCAGTTTGATGCATGCATTACACGGACCAAGCACTCTGAAAACCAGCCATGATTTGTGGACAATTGAAAGTTTTTAAGGCAGTCCTTCCATACATCAAGCAGTGTTTTTTTTAAAAGTCACGATCTTTGTTACCTTGGTAGAGGTTAAACTTACAATAAATAATACTAGATGGGTGTTTAGTAGAACACTTGTGTCGCCCTCTTACACTTTGTCAGAATAACTGATGATTTCCCGAAAAAATGGTAAGTACAAAAAGGGGCGTAACTCTGTCAAATATGACTTTGACCTACGAAATTTCGTGGCTTCACAGCCCTTTTGTCATAAGCACTACAATTTGAAAGTTTGATGAAGAAATCTTAAGAAATGGCAAAGTCATAACCAACATAAAGTTTCCCTGTCAAAAACTAAGTACAAAAGGGGGCATAACTCTGTCAAATATGACCTTGACTTACAAAATTTGGTAGCATCACCACCCTTTTGTCGTAAGCACTACAATTTGAAAGTTTGATGAAGACATATTAAGAAATGGCAAAGATATAGCCAAAATTTAAGTACAAAAAGCGGCATAACTCTGTCAAATATTACCTTGATCTACAAAATTTGGCAGCATCACAACCCTTTCAAAGTTTGATAAACAACAAAAGAATACTGGTGTACAGTATAAAAATTTGATGAAGAAATCTTAAGAAATGGCAAAGTTATAGCCAATATTAAGTTTTTATGAACGACGGACAAAGCTATCCCTATGTATCGCCTTTTCTCCTAAAGGGTGACACAAAAACTATAGAGAACTATAAAATAAAGCATGTAAATTGAATTTGTAACGTCAATAATCATTGTATCAATAAATTTTTCACATTCGATGAAAACAGATAAAATCAGTTTAACTGTTGCAACTTTTTAATGGTTAAATATATTGTATTTGCAATTACCAGAAAAGTTTGTCTATTCTTTCTGCTAAATGATAATATAAGTTCTAACAAATTAAGTATTTCAGCTACTAATTTTAATTTAAAAGGGGATCACCATAGTTAATTTAGAGAGAGAGAGAGAGAGAGAGACAGAGAGAGAGAGGGGGGCAGAGAGAGAGCAGAGAGACAGAGAGAGAGGGGCAATGTGGAATTACCTGTGTACTGCCTAAGGTCACTACAACTTGTTGGGCAATGGCTGGGATCAGACCCAGGACCCTCCAATCCAGAGACGTACATGCTACCACTGCACCAAAGTGACTAACGTATTTCTCAAATGAAATGTTAAGAAATCCATTTGAACTGAGTAATTTTTTGTCATGTTTCATAAGTATTCCATTCAATATACAAAAAAAAAAAACAATTAAAAAAATTGTTTTTTTTTTTAGATTGTTAAACCAGTATGAAAATTCTTTCGAGTCAGTTGGTGAAAAAATGCATACAATTGTTTAAGGACTTCACATACCCGTGTGATAATTCATGTAGTCATGTAATTGTATGATAGTGAAGGGATCTTCGTGGTTTTCACAAAAGTTATCAAATGTCATGCATAAATTGAATTGTATTTTATTATTTGTATTACAAGGAGTGGGTATCTCAATAAAGTGAAACAAATATTGTAAAAAATATTTTATTCAGAACTTTTTATCTTGAGTATGTTTATTTCATGTTTAGTTAACTATACAAAGTTTTATTGTGTGTCTTTTAAAGTAGATTAAGGCATTTATTAAAAAACAATATTAAATTGGCTTGTTTTGAAATGCATCAAAGCATAAATTAAATGCCTATAGGTGGAAAGTTAGAAAACATGCCATCCGAAAACTGTACAATTTTACGTTTATCATGAAATCGCTTCTTTTTAATGTAGATGGTAAAGAAACGTCAAATTGTTATCAACATGTATTTGTCAACTGTTTCTATTTTTTTTCTCAAACATCAATGTATATACTTTATTCCATTTTATACTTTTTTCTTTATTGTTAATTATGATGTTCAACACACTGGCATCCGCATTATGGTATCTGACATTCTTCTATCACATGATCTAATATTTAACACTTAAATGGTTTACAGTGAACCTGTACAGAACTATAAAGGTCTATCACAGCTTAGTTCTAAAAGAGATGCAACTACACCTAGGCAAAATAAACAAAATGAAAATATCATAATTATTTTTGAGACTATAGCACTATTCAAAGTAGTTTTCCCTCCCTGGAACAACCACAAGATCTTCATCACTGGCCTGTTGAATAACAGCATATCCTACATCTGGTTCAGGTTCATAGAACTGTTGTCGTGGTGACACATCGTCATGGTGACGATGATGATGACGACGTCTCTTTTTCTTAGGTTTCCTTGGGACATTGTCCTTGTACAGGTACTGCGTGTCAAGGGCAGGTAACTGATGTGCTCTGGGCTGATTTTCATCGTCAAACATAGAACTGTAATTATGATATATCAATAATTAAATCATGATACATAAAAAGCAATCATACAATAATAAAACAAGATATACAAGTATGAATTCAGTCTTTCATAAAATCCTACTGATCTCAAACACAACAGGGGTCATATATTTAATAAGACCGACGGGCAGGACAAAAACAATGAATATCAATAAACAAATAGTGGATACTGTGACAAATTTTGAAAAAAAACTTGGTTAGTAAAGGTAGCATACATTAATGACAATCGAGCATAATGAATGATTTAAAGGAAAACTGGAGAAGGCAGTACCTTTTACCATAACCACGACACAACATATGTACATGTATTACACAATCTGTTTACTGCACTTCTCTTTACATTTTTAAACTTAAGGGCAGTGCAACACTAAATTAAATCTTACAACTTTACTTTCTGAAACTTCGTTTACAGTAGCTTACAGCAAAGAAAAAAAGAAACTTATTCTTGTTCTTGCGTGTAACAATTTCACAAGAGGTTTAGGAATGGTCAAGTTAAGTCAAAGCACTAAATATCAACGCAAGAGTGCTTAGGATTTCAAACACACATGGTGAGATATCACATTGCAAGAAATAACCGAAAGGCGATACATTGTAGTAAGTACAAAGTATTGAACTTTCTGATTCCACAACAACAACAACGATTTGTTTAACTACTCCAAATGGTGGCTAACACATACAAAAAGATGTTACATTTCTTTTCCCAACTTTCTCAGCTTCATAGTATCTTACGCCATTCAGAAGATACATTTAACTGAAAGGTGGCGTGCGGTTGAGTGGTTACTGCTCTCAGAGGTCCCTGGTTCAAATCCTGACTGGGGCACTAGAAATTTCAGAAGTACTGTTCAGTTTTTCCGGTCCATCTAAAGATGAACTGGTTAGAAACCCAGATGATGTCTCACGTGAATCAGTGTTATATGCTTGCTGGGCATGTTAAAGAACCAAAGGTTCTACATGTATTAGTAAAAGAGCTAGGGTCTGGTTCCCAGACTCTGGTATCTGCATCTGTCTCTTCAACTTGTCTGCATCTGTCAGGGGCCTTGGCTGTTTCACCCAAGGAGAAATGGTAGGGCCAGCAGGGACTTCAAACAATCTATATCATCAACAATGGTTTACTGAAGGTAGAGAGAATCCTGACAGACGACAGCCAAATTTGTAGCATAAATGTTTTCAACATTGTATCAATAGATGCTTCAAACATATTGGATGGGCGTAATATTGAATGCAATTTAAATTCTTTAGGAAGTAATCTTTTAAAGCACCTTTAATCTTGAACAGCAACTAAAAGCAATAAGATGTTCATTGTAGAAAGAACATTGACAAGGTTGGTATTTATATATAATATATCTAGATAGGCCATTATTGAACAGAAATGGTTTTTGAGCATTATGTTATGTCTGAAGCAATATCTATGGATAAGTATGATCGCTTTGCCCTTTTTTTTGGTCATAATGGTGAGTTTCTGATGAGAATACATAAACAAAACTCCATGTGCATATATATATAAATTCACAATAAGATCAAAACCCTAGAGATCCCTTAGAATATTCTAATTAATTTTGTTTATGCTTGATTGCAAACTGTTCGTTCTCTTTAACTTATATCAATCTCCTGGGAGATATTTTGATTCACTTATGATTAAAACAATTGCTTATAGGATAGTGGAAAGAGAGTCAGCAATTTTCAATATTGGTGCTCATTTCCAGCTGGGTGGACAAAGGCACATACGGCATCAGACGTCTTGGCAAAGGACACGGGTCAATTGCGCTGGCTGGGGATTGAACCTAAGTCATCTGAGGTAATGTTGTAACAATTACATAATTAAGGTCCATTGTTAATGCACAAAGAGGGATTGGATTCATTTGGTGGTACTAAATTCATTCAGAGGACAAAAGTAAAGACGTATACAGACATATTCAGACAATACAATGTAGGTAGGTGAATAATAAAGGGAAAAACACAAAAAAAGCAACCATAAAGTAAAAACAAGGCTAAGCTAACTAATCAAATGACTGAAACATGTTTTTATATGATCATCCCTATTTTTTTTTTTTAAATTCACTAGCTGTTCATAAGTTTGATCTTCATAATGTCCCCACAAAGTCTTCTGTCAAACTGCATGTTATTGCTATGGTTTTATAGTAGAATAAAATGCAAACACATTCACAATGTCAACATGCTACTTTGTCTTTAATTTTCTAGCCTGAAGAAATTTATATTTTAATATCTTTCATTAAAATTAGGCACAGGTAGCCCATGAAGGAACAAAACAAGTCAAAATAATCAAGGGAAACAAATTTTCCTGTAATAGTAAATTCACTTGTAAGAGTTGCCTCCCTTACATAAAAGATTTGGCCAATAAATGTCCTTGAGATTGAGTCAAAACTGAGGCTCTTATAGTTTTAGTAAACCTATTGTTTATGACAGATGGACAACTGTCAATCACAACAGCTCACCTTTGAGCATTTCCTGCCTCATATAAGCTTAAAAAGTACAAAAGTTAGGATAGCTTTCATGTAAAACCAAATTAATTCTGACACTGAAATTAGTATTCTTGTAAGAAAATGACTTTCCTTCTTCCAGTTTCCTCTATATGTACATTTTTATAACCCTTGTTTATATTTTCAAATACAGCAATACATTAGTAGCTGAATAGATATGGTAGGAAATAAACTTAAAGCGACATCAGACAATAAATCTATTAGCCTTGGTAAAAAACTTGCCTTGTGTTTTGTTATAAACTTATAAAGCCAAAAAGAAAGAAAAATAAAACAAGAGCATACATTATTGGTCCTGATGAACGTGCTGGTTTCAGGTGATACTGCGGAGTTATGTATCTTGGTTCCACAGAGCTAGCCGACACACTGAAAAGAATTAAATAAAACACACACAATTCAAGAATTATCCATATCATTTTCAATTAATAATTATGTTTTATTTTCCTTAAATCTAATCTAAGGAGAGCACATACAGTAAGAGGTTACCTTAATTAAGTGGTTACCTCAATTAAGTGAACCATGTACATTTTGATCAAATGTAAGCAAAATTTTGATAGATCTGAAATTCGCTTTTTTGTAATGTAGATGATTTGTATGCAAGATCAGGTGTGAAAACATGCTGGATACTCGCCTATAAAATGTGCCACTGGTGAGCTTAAAATAGACTAAGCTCATCCATCTTCTGACATGCAGACTCGGAGAACAATGAGCTTATACGTAATTATGACAAACATTTGATAAAACAGTCTACAGTACCTTGAAATATATGGTCTGGCAACAGGTTTCTCAGCCACAATTATTTCTGGCTCAACTTTTTCTTTCTTTCGGCACCAACCTATACATGTAAAAACAACTATAGTTGGTTATAGACACTGAAATCATATTTCTACTAGTGCAAGTCTTTAGTTTAAAGGTCCCATTGATTGAAAAATTTTCTTTTTAACATTTGAATATTATTCGTCAGCAAATGCAAATTTGATAATTTTTAACGAAAAATACCGAGTGGTTACCTGTCCGTAAGTCCATAAAGTTCTCAAAAAACACACCTGTACGGAAAGTGACGATAATATTTCCGGAAACCTACGAGCGGCAGTTTCGGAATCGCTAGCCTGGAGTGACGTCATCGGCAGTACAATCGTCCCCGATAACAGGTACTCTAACAACAACGAAAGCGATAATTTCATCTTATTAGGCATCTTCAGAGAGTACAGATGAGGAATTTTTGAGCCCGTAACGTAGTAGAACGAAGTCCGTGTAATGTTATAAAATTATTTGATTAAAGTATAAAAATACAGCAGTTATGTCGAGTTTTTTTATATGCAAATGACACCAACTTCTGTTTCTGTTTGTTTCTATCAAAATGAAATCTATGTTTCATTCTTAAATGAGTAAGAAAAGTACCATGTAAATGTATCGAAACGATCTAAATGTACGCATGCATGTGACTTACAAACTATACAAATATGGACCATATTATTTCCATTGATGATGAAAATGAGAACACAAATGCTCGATCTAATTACAATATCTAAAATGATGAGCTTGATTTTTGATTTTTGATTTTTTTGTGGGTAGGTTAAAGAATTAGATTTACATTTGAATTAAGAATGTAAATCAAAATAGTTTACACGATTTTGTTGGTTAAAAAACAATTCTGACGCAAATTTATTTGAAACAGGAATACGGTTCCTGTTTGAAAACTCATTATAATTAAAATCACGATATCTACCTAATACGTGTCAAATTTCACTTTAAGAAAATTATTTCATTTGAGTACATAAAATGTGTCATCGGCAACCAAAAAGATATACTTTCTGAACATTTATAGGGTTGCTGGAAACTTTCTTTTGCTGAATTGCTTTTTACCAAGTTGTATATATTTATGTTTTTCAAGATTGAAACTTTAAAACATAAATAATGGTTTCATAATTTTATTTGGGCACTTTGCATGTTAATAAACTATATTGTTGTTGTTTTATATTGTTGTGTAATTATCAATTGCAATTGACCAGTGTGCAATATGCAAAAATGTGTGACCAGTTAGATTGCTGGCAGGGCGCCAATTAACAACAAATCATATCGCATCCTTTGTTGTGACTTATGCCCTTGGGCTAATTTAACTGTAATTCCTTCAATGGTTAGATCTACGCTAATTATTTACCATGGCAACGTTGTTAAAACGAGATATTGTTAAGGTTTTGAAACTTTTATGGATTACTGGAGAGTTCCGCACCATGTAAGTAAAACTTCTAGTAGAGTAACTGTTATATATATAGGGGGGCCTTTGTTCTACATTATTTATTTTTAAATGATCTTGAATATAAATGCCAGCTTTTTCATAAAGACTTGATCTTAAAAACATGTGTCTTAAATAATATCATAATATTCTGTAATAAAATACATTTTGTAACAAAGGTTTCAACCTAACATCCTCGTATATGATGTAATTCGACATGATTTAAGTTATACAAGTAAAGTTGCACTTGGGAAAGTCTAGATTGGAAAAGTTTGTAATAAACAAAGTCTTAAACTTATTCCTAAAGAAAATAATCAAATTGAATAGATCGAGATCATTTTACAAAGGCCGAATTTAAAATACATTTTCTGTCTTTTCTTGTCGTGCATGAGCGACTGAGCGGACTTTCAACGCTTGGACCGTTTCACGCAGTTGCTACTCTAGATTTTTGAAACCTTCGTCAAGATCAGGTGTGAAAACATGCTGGCACCATAACAATCGCCTATAAAATGTGCCACTGGTGAGCTTTTTAAAATCCAGGGCAAACTTCAAGCTCATCCATCTTCTTGACTGACTTATTAATTAGAGTCCCAAGATGTACAATGAGGCTTATACGTAATTATGACAAACATTTGTGCTGATCCCCAAAACACCAAGCGCCTACCAGTTACCTTGAAAATATAAGGTCTGGCATTTACAGGATTTTGTGTGCTCCTTTAGCCATAATCAATGTATTTCAAGTGGCGTCAACTTTTTCTATATTTTCGGCACCAACCTAATATTTGCATTGTAAAAACGGCCAACTATTAGTGATTGTTCCCAATAGACACCTTGAAATCATACTTTCTTACAAATGGCTTAAAAATATTAACAGAATTTATGGGACCTTTAATGTAAATGTTTTATAAACGAAAACACAAAATCTATAAAAACTTATATTTGTTTGCTTAAATTAATTCAAAGAATACAATTCTAAAAACTGATGTACAGAAACAATACAATACAATAAATGCTATTTTGAGTCGGCAAGACTTACATAGTCTACAGAAACAAATTTAATACATGTACCAATAAAAGGTATTACATGCCTTTAAAACAGAGAAAGTTTGAACATGTCCAAAAACAGCATATTTAATTATTTTGTTGCTACACGTATTTTCCTGATTAGCATATATATATGTAAGGCTGGTGGGCCTTGCCAATTGCTTAAAGTTTTTGCTAACTGGAAAGCCAATGGGTCATGCCAATTACTAATTGCTTTTTGTTAATTGCTTTTTGCTTAATGTTTTTTGGTCTGTGGATCATATAAATTGCTAACTGCTGTTTACTATGGAATGCGGGTTGGGACATGTCATTTGCTAATTGCTACTTTCTTACTGCTAATTGCGAGTTGCTTGCTTATTGCCACCACTTGCTTATTGCTAATTGTTGGATTGGGACATGTCACTTGCTACTTGCCACTTGCTTTGTTTGGGTTTCGACATGCCAATTGCTAATTGCCAAATGCTAATTGCTAGTTGGACTTGCTTATTGCCACTTGCTAATTGCCACTTGCTGTTTGCCAATTATTAACATCTGAAAGCAGTATGTGTTTTAATTTAGTTTGTTACATTGTACTAGATTATAATTTTAATCAAGAAAATTTTTATCATAGTCATACTAATCAATTTACATATTTGATAAATTCGGAAGAGTTATTTAAGAATGGATTGGTTTAAGTTATTATTTCAACAAAAACATTTATGGTATCAACATATTCATTTTAATAAATGAAATTTATGCTCTTGTGGAGGAAGTAAAAGTTATATACATAACAAACATACAATACAAACATAGGAATGATGGACATGTTTGAGCAACAAAAAATTTATAAATTTATGCATTTTAAATATTTATCCAAAACATTTGCACACAGCAATTACATAATATACAGTACAAACATACAATACAAACCTAGGAATGACAGACAAGCACACATATTAAACAAGTCAATCAAAATTTATTCTTTCAAACTATTCATCAGTATAAATTTGATCAAGTTAAATTAAAAAAAAATCTATTTTAAATATAATAATCAGATAATGGTTCATGTTCAGTGTTTACTCATCTATTCAGGAACATGAATCTCTGTTAAGACTTCAGCTGCAAGATTATTTATATTAGACATGTTTTCAGTATAAAACTTTATTAATACATTGTACTTCATAATAAACTTATATAGATTTATAATCTATACATTCACCATTATAGATGTCTTGTTTACTTATAATAGTAGCTCGTGTTCGATGTTCACGAACATGAATCAGATCACGCGTTTTGAAATCGTATAAATTAAAAGCTTTTATGTGATTGATTATAATACAATTTTGGTATGCATGTTCTATTTTAACATCAAAAACTAATATTTTACTTCAAAAAAATAATGATAGCTAATGTTTGTTATTTGCTAGCCATGTTTGGTAGTCATACCAATAAGCAATTGGCAACTAGTGATTAGCTATAAACAAAAAGTTAATAGGCAATTGGCAAGTAGCAAGTGGAAAATAGCACTTAATTGGATTTTTCCAACTAGCAATTAGAAATAAGCAGGTGGCAAGTGACAATTAGCAATTGGCATGTCTCAACTAGCAATTAGCAATAAGCAAATGGCAATTAACAATTAGCAATACCAAAGTGGCAAATAACAAGGGCAGTCCCAACTAGCAAGTGACATCTAGCAAAGCAATAAGCAAGAGGCAAGTAGCAATTAGCAGGTGGCATGTCCAAACCTGCAATTAGCAAAAAGCAAGTTGCAAGTGGCAATAAGCATGTCCCAACCTGCATTCAATAGTTTACTTACTGCTTTTGCTAAATGTTTTTTGTCAGTTACATGTATTGCTAATTGACTTTTTGCTAATTGCTTTTTTCAAAATGCTTTTTGCTAATTGCTTTTTGTTAATTGTTTTTTGTAAAATGGTTTTTGCTAATTGATTTTTGCAAAATGCTTTTTGCTAATTGCTTCTTGCAAATTGCTTTTTACTTATTGCTTTTTGCTAATTGCTTTTTGATAGTTGCTTTTTGCTAGTTGCTTAGCTATTTGCTAAATGCTTTTTGCTAAATGTTTATTGCCTTTTACTGATTGCTTTATGCAAAATGCTTTTTTCTAATTGCTTTCTGCGTATTGTATTTTGCTGATTGCTTTTTGCTTATTGTTTTTTATGACTTAAACAATAAGCAAAAAGCATTTTGCAAAAAGCAATTAGCAATTACTGGCCAAAAAGTATTTAGCAAAAAGCAGTTAGGAAAAAGCAATCAACAAAAAGCAGTAAGCAAAAAGCAGTAAGCAGTTTACATGATCAACAGGCCAACAAGCATTTAGCAAAAAGCAATTAGCAACAAGAGCTGTCCCTCACAAGTGACTAATGCCTCCGAAAGAGGTGTCTCACAGTCTGTGTCCTCTCCATGTGTTCAAAAAATGTGCTATGTAATTTTAAAATCCTTCCATGCATGACAGAGTTACAATGCATACAGTATTCCATTACTTTTAAACACTAAGTGTGACCTTGACCTTTGAGGTAGGGAAATGGGTCTTGCAGACAACACATTGTCTTGATGTGCTGAACATTTGTGCCAAGTTATTTTAAATCAATTAATGCATGACAAAGTTACAATCTGGACACAAATGTATGCATATATACAGGATTCCATTACCTATAAACTCTAAGTGTGACCTTGACCATTGAGGTAGGGACATGGGTCTTGCAGGCGACAAATCTGCTTGATGTGCTGAACATTTTTGCCAAGTTATCTTAAATCAATTAATGCATGACAAAGTTACAATCCGGACACAAATGTATGCATATATCTATACAGGATTTCATTACCTAAAAACTCTAAGTGTGACCTTGACCTTTGAGGTAGCGACGTGGGTCTTGCATGCAACACATCGTCCTAATGTGCTAGACATTTGTGCCAAGCTATTTTAAAATCCTTCAATGCATGACAAAGTTATAGTCCGGACACGAATGTGTGCATATATGCAAATATAGAAGAATCCATTACCTTCAAACTCTAAGTGTGACCTTGACCTTTGAGGTAGCGATGTGGGTCTTGCACGCAATACGTTGTCTTGATGTGCTAGACATTTGTGCCAAGTTATTTTAAAATCCTTCATTGCATGCCAAAGTTACAGTCTGGACACAAATGTGTGCATATATAGAGGATTCCATTACCTTCACACTCTAAGTTTGACCTTGACCTTTGAGGTAGGGACATGGGTCTGGCAGGCCACACGTCGTCATGTTGTGCTTGACATTTGTGCCAAGTATTTTAAATCCTTCAATGCATGATAAAGTTACAGTCCGGACACAAATGTGTGAGTGGGGACGCACAGATGGACGGTGCGATTTTAATATGCCACCCTTTGGGCGCATGAAAAGTAATTAGCAAGTAGCATGCCAAAAATCATTTAGCTAAAAGCAATTAGCAAAAAGCATGTAGCAATAAGCATGACCCACCTGCCTTCCATATATATATTTTGATCATATTTCACTGCATCTCAAATTCTGCCAATTCATTAAAGTGACATTATGCGCATTTTTTTCAAATAAAAATCCAGCTGAATATGGTGTGTGTACATAAAGCGTAGAGGAAATAATAGCTTTTAACCCAATACACCAAACTCTTCACCCTACCAGTATGAAATAATAACTTTCCACATATTGATTTTCTTATTTGACTGGGAGAGTCAATATAAGAAAAGAACAACCGCATGCAGGAGTTGCTTCCCTTCCACTGCCGAAATCTCTACCAACATCAACAACGACACAATCAACTATCATTTTATTAGTCCAATTTTTCTTATCTAAAGCACCAACTTCAAATACTAATGCGGCATAATCATTAATTTAACACATTTAAATGAACAGCAACCAAAAATTGCTTTTATAAAACTGTCACCAAAAATACACTATGTGCAGTAAGATGCGCATAATGTCACTTTAAAATTGAAAATAACGTTATTCATACCATAGCTAAAGCAGCAGACAACAATGATAATAATCAGCAGCAACAGAAAGATGATTCCAAGTATGATGGCGGCGATAGTTCCAGTACCGATCCCGGTATTTTCTGTCGCAGCACCAACACCCGCTGTATAAAATAGCAAATTGCAAATGGGTTAAACGTTAACATACATGATGGGACCTGCTGTGTACATCCACCTCAGATGCAGTTAATGTATCTTTCTTTTTTTTCTTTAAGTCTGCCTTATCTCCTTTTTCCGCCCCTCATTTTTCCCATCCCCTCTCTGCAACCTCCACCCGCCCTAGTCATCAGCTATCAATTATCACTTTCTCGTTTTTCCCCTTTGTGCTTTTTGTGTTTTCCCTTGTTTGTCTAAGGTAGTCTTTCACAATTTACTAAGCTATTACTGGGCTATTACTCAGCTACTATGTCACTGTATATTCCGGACACCCCAGTTCATGCCCTAAGAATTTCTGTTTACCAGCGTTTCTACTCTCAGACTTTGTCACAAGTTAGTACTCGGTACTAATGAAGAAACACTGGAATTTGACAAGGCAGTTTTTGTCGAAAGATGATGAGAAATGACCAGTGATAGATGAGTGATGAAATAAAATGAAGAGGAAAGTCCAGCTTCTGGCAAGGTTGGAACCCACAACCTTCCGCTCTTGCAGATAAAGTCAGTGAGGGGTTATAATTTGAACAATCTTGGTAGATGCCACATCTAAACTATCTAAGCTCCAGACCTTCCTATTCTTGAAAGGCAGATTTTTAAAGTTTTTCCTTTTGATTGGGGTGACACTATGGCAAACCAAAGTTCTTGGAATGATTACCTTTGAACAGACTAATATGGAATGGCTTCATGGAAGGAACATTCCTGCCTAATTTCATCTCATTGGCCAAGTGGTTTCAAAGGAGATGTTAATTGAAGGAAAATGTTCACAAACGTAAGATGGACAGTGAGCTCATAGCTCTGGCACTTTATTCAGGTGAGCTAAAAACTAGGTCAGAAATCTTGAGCAAAAAGTTCAAGTGTTGTTGAATCTGGGGCACCTGAACATTTATGATACTAGCTCGAGGGCACTGGGCAAATTGCTACAGCGCCAAATATCTTAGAGCTGATAGGCATTAGTGGTGGTTACAGTAATAAAGTTTTGCTGTTCTGTAACAGTGAAGCATCAGAATTGTAGAAGGTATCAAGAGACAATATTGCAGGGTTGGCATTCATGTTGAGCCAGGTGATCATAATTTTAGCAGTGCTTAAATCTCCTGTAATGGTTCACTGTGCTCCCACCACTTGCTACAGGGATATCTGTAAACTGGAATAGGCCTGTAGATTTCCTGTAGTAAGACCACCACTTGCTTCAGGGACATCTGTAAATGGAAAATAATACGGTAGATTCCGTATTAAGACCACCACTGCTCAGGGATCAAATTTTTGACTCTGGCGCCATTATGTGCAGCAGATTTGAAACAATTTTAATTGTGGTAGATGACATCCAAGGAACAATGCTAAGAAATTCGGTTGAACTTGGCCTAATGTTGAAGGAGAAAATGTTTTTAAAAAAGTATATATTTTTGATTGCCATGGCTGCCACAGTTGTGTGAGAATGGGAACCATTTGAGCAAGTAGTATGGTAGGGGACCATGCAAGAAACAATGCTATGAAATTTGGTCGAACATTGGCTAAGTGGTTTAGAGGAAATGTTGATTACGAAGGACAAATGTTGACGGACATCAAGCAGGCACAGGAGCTACACTGCTAATTTACCTTGACCTTTGACCTAGGGATCATCCCTATGATCCTATGAAGTTTGAAGACTGTGGATCTCAAGTTATTGAGCAGAAACAATTTTCAAGTTTGAGTCACTGTAAACTTGACCTAATGTACCAAAGAAGAAGATATTTTAAGTTTTCCTATACATGTTGTATAAGCTTATGTAAAATCCAAGTGACTGCTCAGGGCCAATTTACCAGAGCTGGGGGTATGATTTGAACATAGCAACCATGGAATGGAATTCTTTGAACAACTTTGACGAACTTCATGCAAGGAACATCTCGCCATGTTTCGGCAGCAATGAGTCTTTCAAAGGAGATGGTGTTTAAAGGAAATGGTGGATGGATGGTTGGATGACGTACAACTTACACCAGCAGTGAGTAGTCCTACAGCTCATCCTGGCTCCTTATACCAAGAGAGCTAACAATATGGATCATCTACTTGATAAGACTAATCATCCTAAGAAGTTTGAAGACTGTAGGTCAAATGGATCACAAGTTATTGAGCAGAAACCAAGTGTGACAGATGGATGGAAGGACAGGGCAAAAACAGTGTTCAGGGGAAGACGTATATACTCACATTGTACATCTACAATCACTGTGGTGCTATTCAGTGTATTGTAAATATTTCCAGCTTCACACTTGTAAGCACCCGTTTAGGGACTTGTCCCGATGGAAGATATCGTATAAGTGGCTAAACTGCCCACTTGTTTTCGCGAAAAACCACCTATAGCTTGTAGCTGCACCCTTGCTCTCCGGGACATGTAAATGTAAACTAACTACCTGGAGCGGAGTTGTACCTTACTTAAGACCACAACTAATGCTTCAAGCCTGAAAAATATGATGACAAATATGGAAAATAACATGGTACGATTGTCGTAATTAAAGAACACCAATTATTACAGGGCAAACATCGTTGGGAACATGTTTGAAATGTGCCTTGTGTGCAGAGAGGTGTTTTCTGGAAAGGATTTGATTTCTTGTATAATTGAAGCAACAGGAAAAAAATGTATGAAAGGGTGGTTGGTTGACCAAGGCTGGTGCCTTATGGTGAGGTGGACTTAAGGAAAAAGGAAATATTAGGTTAAGAAAAATAAAAATTTCTTACTAGTTCTGTAGACCGGATACATTGATACTTCATTAAGCTCTGCTCCTAAACCTCTAATTGAAGTAATTCACTTATATTACTAAGGTGTTTTTGTGCCAATTTAGGGTTAATATAAGTATGAATATTTTCGTTCCAATAACTATAAGGGCCATGGTAGCTATTTGTAGATTGTTATAATTGGATTCATAACGAAGCTGACAAATATAATGACGGACATAAGAGTTCTTCGTTTGATACCGTCAAGTTGCGTCACTATATCTGCCATTTATAAAGATCCTGTAACCAATTTAATCAATGGATTATTCTGCCTGTCATTTCACAACTGATGTTTCTTGAAGAAAAAAACAGTGGATGTCCAGTTATTGACAGAAACAATTTCCCCAAAAGATTGCCTCACAGTAAACTGTGTCCTATCCATGTGCTCAATAAATGTGCTATGTAATTTTAAGATCCTTCCTATACAGAGTAATCATGTATACAGTTTCCATTACTTTAAACACCAAGTGTGACTTACCTTGAAGTAGGGCTTGGGTCCAGACATTTGTGCCAGGTTAGGCTTGAGAGGCTTCAAAGCATAATGAAGTTATAGTCAGGACCAAGTATGGAATATCAGGATTCATTCCTTTAAACTCTAAGTTTGACCTTGACCTTCATGTATAGGGATATGGGTCTTGCGCCATGTTCGTCTTGATGTCTAGCATTTGTGCCAATTAGCTTAATCATTCAAGGAGATGGCAAAGTTTGCAGCGGACACAAATGTGTGGATATATGGATATATACAGGATTCCATTACCTTCAAACTCTAAAACCTTGACCTTGAGCTAGGGACGTGGGTCTTCAACACGTCATCTTGATGTGCTAAACATTTGTACCAAGTTATTTTAAAATCCTTCAATGATGACAAAGTTACAGTCTGACTGTGTGCATAACTTATATGAAATATAGAAGAATCCATTACCTTCAAACTGTAAGTTTGACCTTGACCTTTGAGGTCAGAATGTAGGTCTTGCACGCAACACGTTGTCTTGATGTGCTAGAAATTTGTGCCAAGTGATTTAAAGCCTTCATGGCATGCCAAAGGTACAGGGCAAAACAAATGGGATCCCCATATGGGAGGATGCCAGACCTTCCATTCTAAGGAGGACCTTACCTATAGGTCGACATTGGTACATCTACAAGTCGTCACTGTGGTGCTATTCAGTTATTGTCAAGTATTTTCAACCTTCAATGCACTTGACAAAGCTACAGTCCGGACACAAATGTGTGCAATATCGAGGATTCCATAACCTTCATAAGTGGCTACAAGTGTGACCTCACCTTTGAGTTAGGGATGTGGCTGCACGCGAAACCACGTCTTGATGTGCTAGACATGTGTGCCACTCGGCTATTTTAAAATCTTAAATGTCACGACAGAGTTACAGTCCGGACACGAATTTGTACAGTGGGGACGCACAGACAGATGGCAACACAGAAAGACATGACAGACAAATATGCCTTGTCAACATGGCATGATTGTAGGCAATTAAAGATTACAAATTATATAAAGTGAGCATTTTATTTAAAAGCTTTTGGAAATGCCATATACCATAGAAATGAATGCTTTTTGATTAGAGTTCATGTTGTCCCACTTGGAAAAGTCATATCTAATATTAACAAACAAAACCAAGGAACGATAATTTATCATCTACATGCTTTCAATGTTACATCAGTGCTCAAGGTAAAACATGCTTTGATGATATTTTGTATTGAGTGTTTAATAAAACCTGTTGAGGTAAAATCAAATGTATAACATAGTAGCCATAGCCACTGCTGACTTCAGGGCACTGGCCATTTTAGAATCCCTGCAATCAAACACCTGTGTACCTCGAAAATTCACAGTGTAACATGTTTTACTGACTCACTGACGGTGTAGATGGATTTGTGGTTCCCAGCTTAGTTGTAGGTTGGAGACCCAAAAGGACCTGCAATCATGGGTATAACAAACTGAATCATTTATACATACAGATGAACCTGATTAGTTTACCTGTTCCAATAACTATACCAGTAGGACTGGCAATGAGGTAATTACAAACTGAACCATTGATACATACAGATGGAATCATGAGTTAAGTGGACTTCAATTATACCCATCCGCAATCACGGGAATAACAAATGGATCATTTGATACCTACAGATAACCTGAGTTAGTGGTCACTTCCATTTATACCCAGTAAGACCTGCAATCAAGGGAATAACAAACTAACATTTATACATACAGATGACCTGATTTAGTGGTCACTTCAATTAGACCCAGTAGGAACTGCAATCACGGGAATAAAAACTGCACCATTTATACATACAGATGAACCTGCATTGAGTTATTTAAACCAGTATTGTAACTGCAATTACGGGAATAACAAACTGAACCATTTTGATACATACATGATGAACCTGAGTTAGTGGTCAGTTCAATTAGACCCAGAAGGACCTGCAATCACGGGAATAGCAAACTAATCATTCATAAATACAAATGAAAGCCATTAGTGGTCACTTCAATTTATCCACTAGGACCTGCAATACGGGAATAGTGCTCAAACTGAAACATTCATATATACAGATGAATCTTAGTTATTGAGTCACTTAATATTAGACCCAGTTGAAGGTACAATCAGGGAATAACAAAGTGAACCATTTATCCATACAGATGAACCTGAGTTAGTGGTCACTTCAATTAGAACCCAGCAATAACACCTGCAATCATGGAAATAACAAACTGAATCATTCATAGTTCAGATGAACCTGAGTTATGGTCACTTCAATTAGACCCAGTAGGACCTGGAATCACGGGAATGGCAAACTGAACCTTCATCTCAGACCTTAGTTAGTAGGATCACTTCAATTAGACCCAGTAGGACCTGCAATCACGGGAATAACAAACTGAATCCATTTATACATACAGATGAACCTGAGTTAGTGGTCACTTCAATTAGACCCAGTCGGACCTGCAATCATGGGAATAACAAACTGAACCATTTATACATACAGAAGAACCTGAGTCAATGGTACCAATACCCAGTAGGACCTGCAATAAGGGAATTACAATGAACCAGTTATAAATACAGATGAACCTATTAGTGGTCACTTCAATTAGACCCAGTTTTACCAATCACGTTTATAACTTCTAAATTTGAACCATTTAAACATTCAGATTTTTTTGTATTTGTGGTCACATAAATTACACTAACCATGTTAGACTCTGCAATCCGGGAACAACAGCCTAACCATTTATAATACAAATGAACCATTAGTGGTCACTTCAGTCTAGACCCAGTAGGACCTTAAAGCAAACGAATTTCAAACTTATTCATTTATACATACAGTACTGAACCTGAGTTTGGTCACTTCATTTTACCCTGTAGGACCTGCATATCACGGGAATAACTAAACTGAATCATTTTCATACAGATGAGCCTGAGTTAGTGGTCACCGATTAGATCTAGTAGGACCTGCATATATGAGTAGCTAATAAACGGTATGATCCATACATACAGAGACCAGTGCGATCTATAGCAGAAAGTTGGAAACATTATCTAACAGGCCAAGATTTCAGTCTAGTACTGGTTCATACCTAGTTATACCAAACTTTTTAAACATTTGAACAACTAAAAAAGTATTTTTTGGGATGTTTGTTCACACAATCTTGTAACACTTAACATGTTAGATCATAAGTTGGATGGGATACCAGTTAATCAATAACTACCGTTGTTCAAAGTCTGTTAGCATTAAAGTAAAGAAATTTGATTTTTTTGTCCACCTTTAAATACCAGGTACTGAAGTTTGGTTATGGGATTCTGTATCTACCCTACTCTAAAAAAGCAGGCCAAAGGATGGAGTGGGATGAATATTTGCCCACCTGTAAAAGACCAAAGCTAAGGGTTTGGACTGCTATATGACCATATCTTTAGTGAGAAATTGGCAGTTTCTTACTAAGATATCAGTCTAGGACTGGGATTCCAGGTTATCTGCCCACCTGTAAAAATGACCAAAGTATGGATGGAATGGACGTTAAACCCCTACAACAACAACAACAACATCAAAAAGAAATCATTCCAATAGCTTTTGTCTATATGTTGCCTGTATGTGTTGTAAAGAATACTAATTTAACATACAAATGTCAAAAATCTGCCATGTGTATGGCTCTCTAAAATTTTATACGTCCATCACTGGTGTGAATTTTCCATTCAGTATCTGGAGAGTAGTTTAGAGATACAAAAGACTTAGGAAAGAAAAATGGTCATAATTTTGCCAGATTTCATGCAAAAGTTATTTGATTTGATGCTGTTGACTTGTTTGTTGGCCAAAAACATCTAAGCAAACTTTCAACCCAATATTTGCATTAGTCTTAGAGATAAAACCTTTGCATGCAAAATTTCAACAAAGGTGCAAGGCTAGAAGGCTAGTAGAACAGCTCTCACTACTCTTTGATTATCAAGTTAAAAGTAATATTTTTACCCCAAACAAAGACATCCATAACGGTAGTGTGGAATCTTAAGACCAAAAGCATCCCAAATTATTATAATTATTACGATGAAAAAAATAGTTTTAAAAATATGCCATAACAAAAGTACTTACATTGTGTGAAGACTGGAGATAGATATGCTACAAGAACTACTGCTGTAAAACACGCTGTCACCATGTCTCACGCCCACACTTCACCTGGATACGAAACTGTTAAAACATCTACTAAATCCACTAAATCCAAACCCTTAAATCACTGAAAAAAAATACTGAACTTAATAACACTGAAAATTTTTACAAAAAAATCTTACTCCAAAAAGGATAAAAGTATAAATATAAGAATAAGACTGTATTCCCAAAGAAAATATGAATAGACTGTTCTGTTTGCTCAATACAAAAAAGTATATATTTAATGATAAATTTACCTACATTAAAAACCTGTTTTGTGATTCAACTAGCAATTCTATACGGGTCCTGACAACCGATTGAAAATCTATATCGACAGTGTCCAATTTACTCTAACCTTCAAATTTCAAAAATGAATGTGTATACAAATGTACTTACACAGTAAGGATCACGTTATAATGAAGTGCAAATAAAAGATCTTTGGCGATTTTTTTGGATAAATATTTCTAAAATCTACTGTACCCCTTTCTATTATATCTCATTAAAATCTTTTTAGTAGTGTCATGTGAAATAGATCAAACTTTAATTTGAAAAGGAACAGATAAAGCAAAAACTGAAAGTGTACAGACAGAATTGGCGATTCACCATAAAAATTAACTGGTTCACAGTAAATAGATTCAAGTAATGCCTTAGAGACATAACATTTCAACGAAAAAAAGTCATGTGATTTGCTAAAATTTTGGCCTACTGTCATACTTTTTAAGTAGTGAAATATTTTAGGTGTTTCATCTATTAACTAACTGTGGCCTTGGTAAAGGCTAGAAGACAGTCCTATCTTATAGATCAGTCACATATTATCCATTTAAACCATACAATACAAAAACTTAAAGGGCATAGAAAAATTAAAATGTGCACCATACAAATAATTGCTATCATTCTCCAAAGAAGTAATGAGTTTTTTTTCTCTCAATGACCTTTGTTTTATAAAATATGCTGAATATAGAATTGTTGAATAATCTTTGTTCTAAATTCCATAGAATGAGAAAAGACTATACTACTGTAAAAGTCGTTTTTTTGTGAGGCTTTTATGTTTGCTAATTTTTGTAAATGAAGCACTTTGCAAATTAGCAAACAAACAATGATTATCATATACACTTGTTTAAACCCTCCTGGGGCATTACATTTTTTACCCAGTGGGCATTTATTAGAACTGAAAGTCATTTTTTTTTCAAAATTAATGACCCAGAGGACATTTATATCAAGAAACCCAAGATGTAAACTAAGAGCTGTTCAATGAAAGAAAGTGTTTCACTGGATTAATCAATATTTATTTTTAATACAGATTACTGTGTTCATATACCTGTGTCTGCAGACCTAATAAGATAATTTTTTTTTTCTTCCAAAAAAGGTTTATACAGGGTTATGCGGTTTATATTAAACAATGCTTGTTCACAAATTCAGAATCTCACAAAAAGAAAGAAAATACGAAAATTGCGAAAAATATACAACTCTTGAATAAAGACTTTCACTTTACGCCAAAGATATTTCATACTACATCACTGAATCAGTAGCAGTGCAGGTGTATGATGTTTTCTCTTAAGTATTCTATATAGATTATTAAAAAAGCTGCATAAATATTAGTAATAAACATTACATTTATGTCACTTTTATAAACAAACCTGTCCTAAGATGTATCTAGAAGTATTCCAGTGTAATATATACTGCATTAAAATGGTTGAATTTTGCACTGATACTTCCTAATTTACTCTAACTTTTAAGTCTTTAAGACTGCAATTCTTGTAAATTGGGTAATTTTCGTGTGATAAAATTTTTCGCGATCTGTGTACAGACATACTTATTTGCAAATTTTGTTACAGTGATAGCATAATTATGTAATAGTTAATCTATGTAAAATAAATCTCTTTTGAGATTATTAAATAAGTGAAGTGGGAAATTCACGAAAATAGTGAAAGTTAAATCATGGTGCATATATTACCTAATTTACAGTAATATGGGTAAATATCTCAATAAAAAATTAAACCACTTCTGCGCGGCATTCGACAAAATACAATATTAATTTAGTCAGCAGTGAAAGCATTAACAAGAATAGTGTTATTGATAAAAGCATGAAGAGCACCGATTGTACCAACCCTCGGGATCGAAGTTGCTTTATGTCAATTGAATAGGAACATCAAAACATTTAATAGGTATTGAAGACGGCATCGATTGGTTAGAAATAATGTAAAGCAAAAGTACAGATAAAAATGAATTAACTTTTTGATTAAAGTCTTTATGACATTGTGTTCTTTATTATAGATAGGTTATAATTATACTTCACGGCTGAAGGTATTTTGAATCTTTCATTATGTGATACCCAATCAAAGGGCATAATATTCCTTTATATTGGACTTCTTTTTTTCGTTCTGTTTTCTATTTTCAATAATAATAAACAGCTACGGGCTTTTACCAGGGACACTGGGTCAAGGACAAGGCACATATTTCACCTACTAGTATATAATGTACTATAATGTGGTGTTAATGTATCTTGGATTTCAATGGATTCTTGTTCAAACTTTAGATAACAATAAACTGTATAACGATTGTTTTCAGTCTATGTAATGAAAAAGGTATAAGCGTTGCATGTTCAATAATAATAATAATAATAACAAATTCTTTATTTCATGAAGGTAAGCACATAAAGTGAACATACAAACATTACACTTATTTACCAGTGAAAGAGAAAAGAAAAAAGAAAAAAAATATGAGAAAAAAGGCACATGTAATAATGTATCTACCATTCTAAAACACACACAAAATAACACATACCTGACAAACACTCCGGATTCATGGAATAGTATTTACCGTAACAATACAATTATGCATTCAAATGGAATAAAAGTCAAAGTTTAAAACATGAACATACATGGTATTCATACCGTAACATAATAGGTCTGCAATATAATCAGGAAGTAATTCATTCTTGCATTTAAAGACCATTGTTGCTGTATGATAAATACACCTGTTATTAAAAGTCAACCAGTCCAGCTTTTGTAATAACTCTATGGACTGTGTATTAAAATGGCTTTTTAGAATGATACAAGCTGTACGTTTTTGTAGTTTAATACATGTAATCTTAGTTATATCACATTTACAATGAACGCCTTTACCCCATACAGAACAGCAATTATCAAAACATGGAACAATGTATCCGTTATAAAACATTTTATTCATATCATCATTTAAATAAAATTGAATTTGTTTTAAGAGTGCTATTATTGCATTTACTTTCCTGCATACTGATGCGATTTGCATATCCCAAGAAAGAGTATTATCAATATAAACGCCTAAAACTTTTTGAGACTCGACGCTTTCAATATGTGTACCGTCAATGGAAAGGTTTAAATTTCGGATATTTTTTATTGTTTTTTTGATGAAATTAAGATGCATGATGAATACACATTATCTGGATGCAGCAACATATATATTCTGAGAAGACCAACTTGACATGGCATTTATATTTTTTGAGCTGGAGGTTTAATCATCAGCAAAAAATCAATTTATATGTTTGTAGAGATAATACCAAAATCATTTCTTGGTGAGGTTTAAAATTGTCAACGCCCATCTTATTCCGATGGTGATCTCTTGTGCTTAGTAAATCAGAAATATTTCTTCAGGCAGGAGGTTTAATCTCATTGATATTTACATCTTTGTGAGAACCATAGACATGTTGTCATCCAGTTCAAACAAATCTGTCAAGCTTTTCATCGTTACCTTAGAACATAAATACCAATACATATTTAAAGAAGGAAAGTTAATGTAACAATTGTCAACTGTGCTTGATTTGGTCATTGAGCTTATTTGCGTTTTGAAATGTGAAAGTTGATGCATAGGTCTCCTTAAATCAGTGCAAAAATTTGGGAAAAAAAGGCAACTTCTACTGTATGCAGCAGGTGAAGTTGTTTTCTCTGCCATAAAGAATCAATGGCTAAAGTTCCACATTAAAGAACATGCTCAGCCCTGCACCATTCACCGCAGTTTCATCCTGATCTGCACTGTTAAGATTGCCTTTCATGCTGCAATGGTTGACATCCCCTTGATAAAGTATGTTTCTGAATGGTTAGTTTGTACCATCCAAATGGAAAATTTTGCAATATAGAAAAACGAACAAGGTTCATCTTAAACCCAGTTCACAGTCTGTGTCTGATATTGTGTCATTGAGCTTATTTTGCTATGGTAATTTTAAAATGCTTAAGCATGACAAGTTGCCATGCATAGAGTCCCCTCATTACTTTCAATGCAATAATGTACTTGGCTGAGAAAAATGGGTGACTTCTACATGGATATGCATGATGCAGAGTCTTGTAGGTGAAAATTTAATATTTCCTTCACATGAAGGATCAATGGCTAAAGCTACACATTAAACGCACATTAGGTCCATTACCATAAACCCTAATTAACTCAATTTTGCATGGAGGCAGACATTAGCGCCTTTATGACTTTGCTAGAGGTTGCATATTTTAACCCCTTCAATGACATTGACAATGGTTGACATTCCAGACACTGTGTGCATCAAATGTATGTTTATGAATGCATTAGCTTGTAACAAGTACATGTGAACACTTTCTGCAATATAGATACTAAATATAACAAAAAGGTATTCAATTTAGCATTTCCAATTATATTAAAATCTTTGTACAAATTCAGTCCAAATCAAATGAGCATAAATCATTTGGAAAATAATACCTTCAAAGGGGCTAAGTGTCAACTAAGTAGGGGCTGATGTCCTATAGGCTACACGTCGTAACATTCAGACATTTGTCCAGGTTGGTTTAAAATCCCTTTGATGCATATAATCAAGAACAAAGATTTTAAGAAAGATATTTTATACAAGTAGAAATCATCAAAAATACACCATTTAACAACAGTTACAAGACAATCCACAGAAACTGTTACATTTAAAACTATTTCAAAATCAAGTGTTTAAAACATACTAATGCCTTTTTAAAAATAAAATACAATACTACTGGGTTAGTTATATGACAGCCATTTTCAAAATATAAACACAATCTCAAGGTAATTTCTATTTTTTGCAACACACTTATCTCTGTTAACATTCAAGTTATTGTTCAAAATAAAGTGGGAAGTACAGTTCCTAAACAGGTATTTAATATGCCACCCTGAGGCAAGATATAAGTTAGCTTTGCATTTTTTTCCAGTAATAAAACGAGTAAATGGCATAAAAAATAAAGGGGCTTATGTCCACAAGTCGGAATGTGTGACATCACTTCTATGAAGTGTTCACGTCCTGCATTCAGCTTTCAGGTCAGGTTCCCTGGAGGCATATCAACAAAGATGTTAAGAAAATGGTCAAGTGGAAATCTCAACACCTTTAAGCTGATACAAGGACAACAACAGAAACTGGTTGACATTTGGAAACATTTCACAAGCAAGGTTTAACATACTAATGCTTTTTTCAAATAATACAAACTAGGGAATTATATGACAGATTTTCAAAATTAAACACAATCTCAAGGTAATTTCAATTTTTTCAATATACACTTTTTCAAGATTGTTCAGAAATAATAAATATTGGCCTAAACAAGTATTCATTTTAAGAAGTTTAAGTTAGTTTTGAATTTTTTTCCAATTTAAAACAAGTCAACAAAAACATATATAAAATTCTGGAATGTGTGCATCACTTCCATGAAGTGTTCAATAAGCTTCATTTCACATGAACAAAACATGACTTAAAACTAGCAAGTGGATTTTGAGCTTGAAATTTGAAGCACATGGATAGACCAATGGTCATTCGAAATAAAAAGTGAGCAATTCAAATTACAACAGCAGAAAACATCTTAGCATTCAATTCAAATCTATTGAATATACTTTATTTAACGATGGTTACACAATTAACAATTTCAACATCATTTATCTCACTTGTGGCCATCAACAATACGATTAAAGAAAACATTTACACAAAAAAGCATTCTTAACACATTTAAACAATCGTATATACAATGTTTATATATATAAAAAGAAAAATTAAAGAAGATGAACACTGTCAGCGAGTTGCCTGCACTACTTCATATAACCATTCTTTTTATAATCATGGTTGTTTTCCAACTAAAAACATGACAAAAACGTTGTGTGACAAATACAATTTTGCTTGTACTGACGGTAGCTAACGTATCTGCCTGGTCTGCACAATGCAAAACAGTTGTTGACATGCCAGATTCAATGTTCCCTTACAATATATAATAAGCAAAACAATAGGTTTATTAAATCATTAGTATAGTAATGTGACCCGGAATGTCGGATTTGTTTGGGTCATGCGTTGATTCATACGAGTGTGGAGCACGAGTATGATCCAACCATGACGAGAATCCAATCCAACTTCTGGATCACATTTCTACGATAATAACCCTTTTACTATATACCTGTGAGTACTTGTCTGCGCAAATAAACTGAAACAACATGGCACTTTAAGCATAAAATTTAATACAGACTCTTATTCACATGAAATAAGCATTGTAGGCAATGTCATTTTATAAACATCATTAAAATAAGCAAGAAGTGACAACCCAATCAAAAGCGGTCATTTGATTTAACATCTTGTATATTTAGCATGAATCTTCTATGGGCAATTGGATGCACTCTTAAATAAAATGGTACTGTGCAGATTGCACATGCATACAATATGGAATTTTATTTTGTAAGGCAGTATTTAATGGTCGAGTGAAGGCTGTATTTTTGACAGAATATTTATAGGTACGCAAGGACTCATAGACATGATACTGACCAACTGATACCTTACCCTGTCTTATTTGAGCAGTAATGTAAGACTATAACATATCCACATACAGAACTTAAAGTGACATTCACTTCGACACTATCAGCTATTCTCTTTGAAAATCACCTCTAATGTACATTTTTTTTGACAAGGTCCCATAATTGACTATATTTTTTTTCAAACTCTCTACCTTTAGTGTAACTATATTTAACTATAGGAGAGATTTCATATTTTGTACACTAATAAATAGGAAAGTGAGGTTCTTACAATATGCCAGACATACACATCAATGCATATTTGTCAGGGCAAATCACCGTGTTTTCATGGGCCGTATCACAAAATGCGGCTGCTGTAATGAATTGTTCCAGAGATGGTGAAGCTAGCATGACTGAGGTTGTACAATGATATGGACTGTGATTTCAAAAGATGTAAAATCAGCATCCCATTGAGGAGTTCCACTCCAGACTATATCACCAGACTATATCACAAGACTATATCACATCACATGTCTATTTCAAGCTTTACAAAAAGCTTTTATGAATTGCTTTCACTAATATCCTAGGTCTATGACTAGATAGGCAGGTTAAAATGGTATAAATCTGGTATAAATAAATAGGCCTATTAATGAATGTAAACAAAGTCAGGTGGTAGTGAGTCGCAGCACTTTTATATGGCAATAGTATGTAGTATTTATACATAATACAGACAAACCTGTATTAAGCAACCTGTAATGGGATCGAAAGTGACCACTAAAGCCAGATACCTGCTTAGAAAAGGTATAAGTAACTTAAAGCTGATTGTTTATTATATGTCTGAATTTGTGTTTATGGTCACCTCAAACAGCCTCCTGCTCAACACTAATGTAACCCTACCAGTCATTTTTATATTAAATAACCCTTGTACAAGTACAATGTAACCTCTCAGCAGCGAACACTCTTGGGAACACAGAAATGTTTGTTGTAGAGAGGTCTTGTTCTGGAGGGGTCTATTCCTTGTATAACTGATGTATTGGGAAAGAATATTTTCATCTTTTTATGGAGGTTGTTGCTCTAGGGAGGTGTAGTTTGGGGAGGTTGGACTGTAGCTATATACTTTAAGTAGTCACTTTTGATGACTCCCTTGATTGTTTAAGGCAAGTTTGACTGTATACAGATACTGGTTGATTTAGTTTAGCGGCTGATACAATCAAGGGGACCACTTACACAGGTGAAACTGTACTGGATATATTTCACTATAACACCAATACCAAACACTGCTATGGAAACTCACAAACATGATTGCTAAATTATGTTCAATACCACATGATTTTATAACACAATGTGAGACGATATTGTTCAAAAGAAACAAGACACTCACATGTGAGTATTAAAATATATATAAATATTTGAAAACTTTCATGTATTAAAGCTGCTCACTCACAGTTTCAGGTGAAAAAAATTAGTTTCTCCAAAATTATATATTCAAACATAAAAGTAAATGCTAAACAAAAGTAAACTTATACGTAGCAATTTGTAAAAATCAATTGAAATGGTTTAATGGCACTGCAACACTTTATGGTTATATTGAGATGTTCAAAAGTGTTTGTAACACTTTATTATTTGGTAGCGTATATAATCAAATATACAGATATACTCAACAGGAATGTATACTGGGACCCTCTTTTTTTTTTAACTATTCGTTCTGAAATATGTTTGGAGAACAATATTTATCATCAGATTTAAGTAGCTTTAAAGCAAAATAAAATAATTATAGATATAAACCTTGTTTACAGTTAAACCTTTGTTAAAGACCACCTCTGAATAAAGACTGTGCACTATTTAAATATTGTGTACACACCTGTTAATAAGACTAACTGTCAACAAAGACCACTTTAGATTCTTCCTGAGGGTGGCCTTTGTTCACAGGTTTGACTGTTGTTAAATCTTACTTACTCTGTCTGGAATGTTGAAATAAAAATGAGGTACAGTATTTTCCTATAACCTACACTAGATATAAGCTACTCTATTATCACAGAATGAAATACATCACAGTTTGTGGGTGGTTATTCTGGAACAGTTTGTAATCCTACAATGGATGGTAATCATGGTACATCATCGCAGCTATGATTGCACAAAAATGTCTCGTATTAATATCAATCTCTGGGTTGTCATTAAAACATTTAATCGTTGCAAATAAGCATTTCCGTCACCATGAGAAAACTCCCTGTATTTTAAGCACCAATTAAAATACTGGTATTTGGTCTCTTCTCGTCAAAATGATTTCATCATCTAGAGTCAGTAACACCTGCAATGTAAGAATGGTTTAAACTCATTTAATCTCACATAGTGTTTTCAAAACAAGCAGTGATTGATGAAAGAAAGCCTGTATATGAATTGTGTAATAAAGTAATTGGTACATGGCTTTGCACAAATAACTGGTCCAGTCCATTGGTAGATCAGCTCTACCCATCCGAGCCCTTAAGTTCATGCACAACATTTCTGCAATACTTCTTTCACATGTAGCATGTAAACCTCTCTATTGTTTCGCTATTTCATACATGTAATTATATTGGTATGTTTTACACATTCATTATAATCAATTAGAATCTAGTTGACTTACAAGGAAAGAGAAGAAGAGGCTTATAGCTGAGAGGAAGTGCCACACGTCATGTTTATCATAGAACTGGAACAGTATACATTCATGGTTCCCTTCTCTAGAGCCTGCAGGTGATAGCTGAAAATATACAACACACAAATAACTACAGTCGAACTTGCCCATGTGACCATGTGTATTAAGCGACCTTTGTCTTAAGCACGGTTTTGATCCCCCTGAGCGTTTTTACACTGTTTTGCTATTGCATTAAGCAACTTTTGTGTAACGCGACCAGTATTAGGGACCAATTCGGTCTCTTATTGGCGACCATTTTATGTGCAAATATCATTTCTATGAAACTGACCGTAAAGCCATTTGACATTCCAATTAGGCACGGAGGTGCCAAATTCGTATGGATTATCATCAATCCATGTCCGCATGTGTTCATTTCGGTATTTACCGACTTTCGTACTTTCAATACAAACATTTTGCTATTTTTGGAAAATAACCACGTGACATAAGTACGATTTATGGGAAAAGTTTGCCGTCTCCCGTGATGCTTTGTATTAAGAGACCATTTTAATAAGTGACCAGTTTTTGCCTTTCCCTTGAGCGGTCTCTTAATACAAGTTTGACTGTACGTTATAAATTACAACAAGAGGGCCATGATGGCTCTTTCTCAAGTTGAAATCTGCATGCAAAGCTGTCCATACACGTGTAGTTCAAATTTCATTGCTGTAGCTTATGAAACAAGAATGTACGCCAGAAGGTCAAGTGAGCCACGGATGACCACGGACCTGTAAATTAGTAAGGGTAATCTACTGGTCAAGATCAACCTCACCATCTGGTTTGAAAATCATAGGCCTAATGGTATAATAGATCTGATCATGACCTTTGACCCAGTGACCTAAATGTCAATAGAGGTCACCTACTGGTTAAGATCAACTTGTCCATGAAGTCTGAGAATACTATGTCCAACGGTTCTCGAATTATTGAACACAATAGGTTTAACCATGGCCATAGTCAATTTTTGACCCCTGTGGACATAATGTGAACAAACTTCATACAGGATCACCAGATGATGCTTTATGCTCTTGGCCACACAGTTTCAGGCAAGACAAATATTTCCTATAACTCTATATACTGGTACAGACAAAGATCCCACAGGGTGTGGTCAATTTGGAGGCCAGAGACAATGTTACACACCAAATATCTAAGCTCTACCCTTGTTCGTTTTGGAGAAGATTTTTAAAGGTTTTCCTGAATAAGTCTATGTAAAACAAGTGATGCCACAGTGTGGGCCAATATTGAGCCCAGGAGTATGATTTGAAAATGCTACATACTAAACAACTAAGCTTTAGACCCTGTGGTTTTGGAGGAAAGATTTTTAAAACTTTCCTACACCAAGTGAATCCCCGGGCGAGGTCAATTTTGCCCTGTGGGGCATAATTTGAACAAACTTGGTAGAGATCCACTAGACAAGGTAACTAAATATCTACGCTCTAGGCATTGTGGTTTGGGATAAAAAAATAAAGTTTTTCCTATACGTCTTTAATTATGAAAACCTGTGATCCCCGAGTGTGGTCAATTTTGACCATAGGGGCATGGTTTGAATAAATTTGGTAAAGGACCACTTAACAATGCTACATACCAAATTTCTAAGCTCTATACCTCACATAAAAGACTGGATGAATAGAATTACAGTTACGTATTGTCCTTCTAGTCACGCAAGTTCTTTATAAAGACTCTGATGAATGGACAGATGGACAAACAGACGACTGTGATTCCAACATTACCCCAATATACCTTAATTGTATCTGGGGACCAATCAACTTTACTGACCAGCAAACTCTACTACTGAACATAAAATCTGATATACATTTGTATACCACCCAAAATGAAAGTTGCCCAACTAAATTCAGAGGGTTGAATGATACTAGTATAAATGCTTCTAATTACACTACATATATACAGTTTCACAATACACTTCTCGTTGGGTTTTAAAAACACTACTATACCTTCCAGTTTGTGAGTTTAGCAATGAAGAAAATAAGAGCAAAGATCCAGGTGACCGTAGAAAGCACTATGAATAATATCGTCAACTTGGGTATCTTCTCTTTGGCCATTATCTGAAATATAAACACATTGCTCAAACAGATATTAAAACTTAAGCTATCACTAACATTTGATCACAGTTTTCCCCACTTCTTTCCAGCCTGATTTGATCAACCAAAAAAGATCAACAGTAGTGAATTACAGTACACTCCAAATGTTATAAAACGATAAATTCTTGCCCTGTTCCTAGAGGTAAGCTGTTATAAAAGCATATCCCTGAACTGTTCATGACATATACAAGATTGTATGATTACAAGATTGTATGATTTCATATTGTGTTTGTGACATAATCAGCCTAAAACATAATGACTCAAATTTGGTAGCAAGAGTCGGACGGGTTTATTCTGCAGCCATCTTTGGGCCTAGTGCAAGCCTAATAAAAAGTGCTTAAAATTGCCAGATTGCGTATTTTTAGAAAATGGAAAGGGTTGAGATCAATGAGTTACAATATTTAAATGTTTTTTCAGTCAATAATAGCTATGAATCTTTGTTGTACAAAATAGCATTGTATTTGATGCATTTCCAGGTACAGGCCTATTTTATGAGGCCCGCAGTCAAATATGTGTCAACCTGCCTACTACTTATAATAATCAGCACATACTAAATCCTATGAGAATGGTTCAAAAAGCAAAATTCTCATAATTATCATTAGTTATTTTCTTCTTTAAACTGCTCAAAAACATTTTAAAAAGATCCTCAAATATGTCCTCAAATAGGCCAGCAGATAGGCCCGCAGAATAAACCTGTTCAAAAGAGTTCACCAATGGTCTTTCCTAAATATGATGTAAGAGGAAATAATGCCAGTATCTAAAAATACAATACAAAATGTAGTTCCAGCATGATAAGGTCAAATCAGTTTGAGTAATGGCATCCCTACAAACACCACATAGAACAGTCCAAAGTAAATGACAGACCAGTTCAAGTCTGAACTTTAAGTCACCACTGTCTGCTTTAAGACCAGTAGCTTTTGATTTTCTATATTGTATTTCATGTCTATATTAGAATACTGTAAAACGAGTAATTTTCACATGAAGACAATTTTGTGATTTGTCAGCAGACAGACATATTCGCATATTTCAAATTCACAAAAGAAGAATTCTATAATAGTAAATTTATGTAAGATAAGATAGGATAATCTTTATCAAAACCGACTATAAAAAAAGATTATTTTATCTTATCTTATCTTTACTATTATAGAATTCTTCTTTTGTGAAATTGAAATATGTGAAATGAACCTTTCGTAAGATTTTTAAATTAGCCAAGTGGAAAATTCACAACTTACAGTATATAAACAATAGTGCAACAGCACCTAAGATGTTGTTTTTTTTATAAAACAATGAACCAGTATTTCCTGTATTTCACATGTTGACATACATTAACTGGGAACATATGTTTACACATTCTCTAGGAAATGGTGAAATGTTAACAGAACTTACCTTTGACACGATGTAGAACATGGTGTAGAGGAGAAGGTTCACTATGAATATAGTTAGCAGGAAGCTGGCAAAGTCTGAGGTGTTACCCCATCCTGCACCATAGATTGCACTGTAATAATATCACAGGTTATAGGCAGGTGTAAGTCAGGATGATGAATTGGTAGTTTATAGTGGAAGGCATAAACATCCTGCGAATTTCAGCCAAGGTTTCAATTTTTTTTCAGTGTTTTTAGATAACGATATGTTACTTTTTTCCTGTTTTGCATGAAGGTATTTTAAAATAGGTATTTCATTAATGAGACACTTCACATTTTCTAGAAACTTCAAATGAATTTAATGAAATATGAGCACTATCACCTATGGCTGACTGCAAACTGCTTCTGCATAAGATACGATAGTGATATGTATCACTGGATATTTGGAAATGGGTAAAGAGGTGCGACAGTATATTTAAGTATAGCATGTAAATGAGTAGTAGAGTAGTAAATGAGTGTTGCTTTTTTGGAGTTTTAGATGCAGAGATATTGTTGTATCTGCAACTGTTTTGGGATTGGGCACACGGATGTAGCTCCAATTGTTTTGATATCAGATGAAGAAATGTGGTTGTATCTGTGAATGTTTTAGACATCTGTGCAGAGATGTGGTACAGTAGTATCTGTGAATAGTTTGGCATTGATGGATAAATTTGGCGTATCTATAAATAGTTGGGAATGGGTGAAGTGGTGTAGTTTATCTGTAAAAATGCTGGTACTGGATACAAAGGTGTAATAATATCTAATGAACACTGTTCTTACAATCTTGCTGGGTTAGTATGAATTCTTACCTTCATTGTTATATAAAACACCATGTATATAAATAAATTAATGATGAATACAGCTAGTAGTAAGCTGGCAAAATCTCCTGGGGCTGCATTGGCTCCATACAAGGCTCTATAGAAAATGACATTCAAACATGAGCTTGCTTTGGCTCTAAATAAAGCTCTATAGAACAAGAGCTGTCAGATGACAGCTAGCTCAACTATTCAAATCACTTTGATAGTACATTTAAAACATTTCTATCAAAAAGGCCAAAATTGTTAAAATAAAAGTCACATAACTCTATGATCATTTCTTGTTATCAAGTATGACATCTTGTCAACACTTTCTTGTAATTTCAAATGAATCCAGCAGGTGATTACTGAGATAAGAGCATAATGTATGCATGCCTTAAAAAAATTGTAATTTGCATCAAGTTTCAAATCAATCTAATTATTGGTTACTGAGATTACAGGACAGAAGCTTGCATACAAACCTTAACCGAAATGTCTAAGTCCAGCAAGGGACATAATTTGAATTAAATTCAGTCCCAAGAGTTATCTATCTAACTTGACTATATTATGATACCCCAGACAAGATAAATGAAGTTTTAAATTAATCTCATAACTGTATACGAGATATGTGCATGATAGTAGCTTGCAAGTAAAACTTTAATAAACATATCAAAGTCTGACAAGGGCCATTATTTGCATCAAATTCAGTCAAGAGATATATAACTTAACTGTCTAATACCCTTGAACATTTTGTCTAAGTTACATAGCTCTTCATTAAAATTTATGCAAATTACGATTTTTTAAAACTTAGAATACTGTAACAATGACTTTAACCCATTTACACCTAGATTTTTACAATGGGATCTTCTGACTTCCAATTTGGGCAAGTTTATTTCTTTAAGTGGGGGTGTTTTACAGAATTAAGTTCCAAAAAGGCTAAAAACTTAAATCCTCAGCAGACATTGATTTTTTTCGTCTGCTTCGGATTGTAGCTGTTTGAAATGGTATATATTTAAATAGAAGTAGGCACAAACGGATCAACTGCATAAAGTAAAACTGACGTCTGCATCAACACTGTACTTACATGCCCCAGTTCACAGCATTTCCAATAACCAGCAAAATAAGGCGATTCTGAAATAATAAAATAATATTGTCAGTTTATGGCAAAACAAAAAGAACTCATATCAGCCCTTTGACTATTTCAAAATTCATAATGCCAAACATACAGCTGTCATTTTAACAATGTATCAAGCTTTATAAAGACTTTTTTTACTAGCATCTTAATGACTTCGTCCTTCATCCTAAAACTAACTTACAGGATTTAGATGGAAAATGCCTATAAATACATACTACACCCTACTGTCAACCCATATTAAAGAGACCCTTAAGGGAGATCCCTTTGCACTTTTCATCTATAGTAGAACCACCTGTGAATAAAAGACCACCTGCAAACGAAGATCACATTTGTAGCTTTCCAAACAGTGGTCTTTAGTTCACAGGTTTTACTGTAATCCTAAAGCTTACCAGATACACTGGCCTGCTGCACTTGAGCCAGTCTGATATGATCAATAACCAAAGTCTCTTAAATATGTAACGATCTGAAATAGAAAACAAAATTGGTGATCAACTACATGGTCATCATTGATGTCATATCATAAATGCCTGTACTGGTCTTACATTGTGAAATTTAATCCAGTTTTGAACGTTTAAATATTTCAAAGTTCAACCATCTGACAATTAACCAATGTTAAGCGTTCTCAATTCCAACCATTTGACGTCCAATCCGTTTTCAAGCATCTAATATTTAGTGCAATGTTAAGCATTTGAAGGGTCTAGTACCAGAACAGCCCACTACCAGAAAGGCCCAGTCCAGTGTGGCCCACTTTTAGGACCAGTGTGGCCCACTTTTAGGACCAGAACGGCCCACTTTCAAGTATTTTTTTATTATTGAATTAATCATTAAAGTTATTTGTCGCTGGTAAAGTGCTTTGTGTTATTATATTAGTGTTAATTAGCGTATTTACTTCAGTGAATGCATGTTGGTTACCTAGGAAAAGATAAAACAGGAATATTTTGAACTATTTCTTTGAAGTACGATAGTTACCTAATTTGATTTTTTTTCGCAGACATGTCTGCTATTTCGTCTTTAAAGCTATATGTGAATAACAATTTGATATCATGTCATGCAGAAGGTTTATTTATTCATAGAAAATACATATGACTGTGCAATCCAGTCTCTTAAAACTTCTCTCATTATATCAAGACAACTTAATTCTAAAAAGGAAAAGTGGGCCTTTTAGGACTGGACCTTTCTAAATACACTTATTAACATTAACAACACGAAAACCTTGACCAGTTCAATGATTACGCTTTTACTATAACACAAAAATACTTAAAAGTGGGCTGTTCTGGACTGGGCCTTTCCGGTATTGGGCCGTTTTGGAAGTGGGACGTTCTGGACCTACACCATTTGAAGACACATGGTATCACATCAAATTTTCACTTGTGATTTCATTTCACACGATTTGTTTCCCCTTAATGTTATATACATCCTGTCAACATCTTCATCCACAAAAATAGTCAAATGTGTATTTTTCTGGCCACAAATAGACATGTATACCGAAAAGTAATGTGCTGGCCAAAAGTATGCATAGTGATGTAAACAGATAACACATGTGCTATTCCCTAAAAATGAGTAACATCTGTAGAGTGACCGGTTACCTAGTTGCCATCTGCCCATGTTGTAAAGATGAACACTGAGAACCAATGAAGCTCCCATGTAAACTAAGGCAAACAGTATCCAAAATATGTTTGTACCATACACCTGAAATATACAACACACAAACAACACATTAATTATTGGGCATGTTTAAAACTGCTACCAGAATAAGTTTCTATTAAAACCTTTAAATGTTTATCTGAATTTAGTATTTGTGTGTAATATACATCCCTAATCAAAATTTCCATATCAGATGAAATTAGCAGTATCTTAGCTTTCCATCATGTAGATTGTATATTATGCATATTATGCATATTCATGTAATATTCCTAGTATGCAAAATGTTGAAAAATAGATCTGCTGTCACATTACTTATTAGGTCACATTTGAAGACAAGAGGGCCAAGATGGCCCTATATCGCTCACCTTGGTACAAGTCCACTGGTGGAAGATCACTAGATAATGTTATATACCAAATAAGTTTTCCTATATACGCCTTTGTAAAACAAATGATCCCCCCCCCCTGGGCAAGGTCAATTTTGACCCCAGGGGCATAATTTGAACAAACTTTGAAGAGGTCTACTAGGCAATGCCACATGCCAAATATCCAAGCTCTAGGCCTTGTGGTTTCAAAGAAGAAGATTTTTAAAACTGTTTACTATATAAGCCTTTTTAAAACTAAATGCTTATCCCCTGCAATTTTCTTGATACTTGGGTCATAATTTGAACAATCTTGGTAGAGGTCCACTTGCCAATGCTACATGCCAAATATCTAAGCTCTAGGCCTTGTGGTTTTAGAGAAGAAGATTTTTAAAGTTTTTCCTATATATTCCTATGCAAAACTAATTAACACCCCTAGGGGTCAGATTTTGACCAGGGGTAACATAAAAAGAGGAAGATTTTTTCAAATTTTCCTATTTGTTGCCATTGCAAACAGAGTTCTGCATGGAATGGAATTCTTTGAACAATTTTGGTAGAGCTTCATGCTAGAGAACATTCCTGCATAGTTTTATCAACATTGGCCTAGAGGTTTCAGAGGAGATGTCATTTGAATCAAAATGTTGATGGACGACGGACAATCATCGATCAGAAAAGCTCACCCTGGCGTAGCCAGGCAAGCTAATAAATGTATACAATGTCTTCTTTACACTAAATAAACCAGAGATGATTTATATTTTGCATTTACTTTTTACTGCTGCTGAAACAAGTGACGTCATGGATGCCATATAAGACACAAAAGAGTGGGTTATGCTGACTCTACGCCATTAATGGCATATTTCCTGTTTTTTGAAAGGGGACAATGCAAAGATGCTACAGAGCGAGTTTGGTGACATTCCATCCATTGCAAAATCGATGACAGAACGGAAATGAACGCAGGGACGGATGAATGGGACAAAGTTCGTGATTTCTTTATATATAAAGGAATGTAATAGTGTAGCAAATGCACTATCAACAGAACTTACCACTCCAATAACAGCTATGATGATGACAATAGCCATAACAATGTAAGACGAGTGAGCTTTAGCACTGATGTCTGGATGTCTGTTTTGGTAGATCTTCAATATACACAGACACGCGATGATGTACATGAAGGACGTGTCTGAAAACACAACACGGTAAAAGTCATCCTCTGCACTGTAAGTGCTGACTGTGGAAAATATATTTCTAAATCGGATCTACTCAAACTTTAAAAAGTGTAACTAAACAACCAGAAACCATGTAAACAATTTTCCCTGTCCCTACCCCCTCCTACACAAATCTGCCCCCATTTCATATTATGTTAAAATGATTATGATTGTCCCTTATAAATTATATTGTGTACACACATAAAATTAATCATGTGTTGATACACCAGCTTTTACAGTAAACAGAGCTGTGTCATGCAGCTAGCACAGACATACAACTGATAAGCCATTTCAAAACAACAGACCACTTAAAGCAGACAAATTCACCTATTATCATGCTGTTTGAGATGTAATAACAATGGTTACTTATGAAAAGTACCAGTGCTTAATACAGGTGACATCATTCACAGGTTCAACTATTCAGAATGTTTAATAAGATGTTAATAAAAGTCAAAACAAACCAAACTGGAAGTTTGAGACCGTTGGACACACATGGTAACAGGCACTCATGATTCCCTCCATAAACAAGGCAAAACCCATTGCATAAAACAAACCGAAGTGCTGGGGTATACCAAATTTCTGTAAAGTAATCAAAATCATACATTACAATAACAAAGTCAGTGGAAACTTGTCTATCAGTTCTGCATTCTACCAACATCATCAATGAATCAAGAGTTTGCTTTTGCAATTATAAGCTGAAGATAATCTTATATTTTGACTTCACCATTTTCTTTCAGTTATTGTTGAATACCTGGTAAGAACTTGACGTCTGCTTCTTTTGCTTTACACAAGCAGAGGTATTAGGCATCCACAAGTCATCAAAATATATTGAGACCCCTGAATATCTCCGAAATTTGAGTGTGTTACAATTAAAAAACCATAATTTTGCATATGATACAAAGATTTTGCACTGTTTTCAACAATATTTGTGTAAAATGTATACCAGAGTGTGAATTTATGCATAGAATCTATCCAATTATCCCTGATTTTCTTGTTGTTTTCAATAAACAAGGGAATAAAATGAAATTAAAAATAAAATTGCATTTACCTTATGTCTGCCTTCGCTTCCTTCTACAGCCTTTTTGTGCAGCCATTCCCTGAAAGGAAATAGAAGTGTGCAAGCATTGCCAATTTCAAAATAGAAATAGGCACATTCACTCAACTAATGGCTTTAGCATAAGGAGTGGTTCATTGAATGATCTGGTGTTTATACTGGATAGATAAACAGTTGAGTTAGCTTGAAACTTGACCAGACATGTCCATTTTTCAATCTGGGCAGTACCACTGGTTGTTAAAAGGGGTGCCAATTGAAGATTCACTGACAGCAAACAGTGTAGATCAGGACCAGACAGACGTGGAGGATGATCATGATCTGCACTCATCACAAAAGCAGACTTAATTTCAACCAGCAAGGTAAGAATTAAAAGAGCAAACAGATACAATACACATTAGTTTACAAAGCATTGGTATGCAATATACTAAACGAAACTTTTAACCCACCACCTGCCTTTTTCCTTCTTTATTTATCGACCCTTCCAGTATCTTCCATATGACAATTTGTACCACTCAATCATTTTGAAATTCATGTAACGGAAGTATCTACCCAATGTCTTCATAAATGTCAGACATGATAACTTTCTTACATCGATAGCTAAAAATAAGCTAAGCTGGCAGATATTGGAAGGGTCGGTAACTAAATAGGAAAAAAGGCAGGTGGTGCATTAGAAGTTTTGATTAGTATATATAAAACACTGAAAATCTAACACTCTTACCTTCTGTAGACCAGAATGACAAAGAGTATCCCCAGCAGCACATATCCTATGTTACTAAATATGTTGTTGAAGGCACTTACTCTGCCCAAGGGATGGGCACAGGCAAAGTTATAGTAACATATATCTTGATCTCCGGTAAGATTTAATACCTGAAATATTACAAAAATAGAAAATTATAGGACGAAAGAGTTTAACTGACAATTTCATATCCTCCAAAGATCCTAGATGATATCAATAAGGTGGACAAAGCATCACAAGGTGTCGGTCAGGTCAACAAGTACTTTATTTACTATAGAACAGGGATCAGGAAAACCGAAAATTTGCCGGTCTGGACCGATTTTTAACTTGCTGGACCGATTCACGTAACCAAAAGTTGCTTAAAAATCGGTCCGAGATTTTTTTTTAAAAAAGCCATGAAATCGCTCAAATATGACAAAAGAAGTTGCTTGTGTAATTAGACATATCATCTGTGTTATTAGCACCTATCTAATACCCCAATAAACGTGTCATGTTTATAACCCGGCCAGGCCTTTACCTAATTGGTCCAACACACCAATTCTACAATACCTCGGGCTCACTAACACGTTATTGATTAAAGGATTTTTTTAATGTGTTAAGCAGCTCTGATTGACTTTATGCCGGACCGATTGTCTTTAGGCGCTAATTACTACGTACACTTTGAAATGGCCTTTCGATTTATTGTTGAAATAGCACAACGCAACATACTTCGGCTTCAAAAAATCAAATGACCAAAATGGCAAATCGGCTCATGGTAATCGGGAGAATAATAACTGGAACCCAAAGAAACAAATAACCGGACTGGCAACCAGTAGTCAATGTTTCCGAAAATCGGAAGGGCAATGTTAATCGGACCGGCGACCCGAGAACATAAAAAAAATATTCAAAACGAAACCATCGACAACAAAAATTTAATAGCCTATAACTAACACATGGATTATTACAAAACTTTGTGGGGGTGACTTTGAACGTAATCAGTTCTAATCGAAATTGAACACACTTTCAATGATAAAATCACATGGAACTTATTACATTTATTTATGAAAACTGGCTCGATATTTTTCTTATTACTTAGAAATTCCGTTTCTTATTTTTTTGGCAATGGCGATGACATGTAAAGTTTATCCCTTATAAAATGGAACGCTCCACGTGAAAGGCGCATTTATTTTATCTACTCGTGAGATTTACTAATCAATAATGAAAGAAGATTTTCGTTTTTGGAAACATTTTGGAGTCAAAAGCAGGGAATGAAATAATTTAACCGTTCCATGATCATGCACAACAATGGAAAGCTGGTTGAAAATATATAAATCACAAAAAAAAAAATCTTTTTTTTTTTTTTTTACATTTTTGTGATTTTTTTTAGGGGGGGTGGACGATGTACCCTCGGCTTGTCCGGACCGATTGAGATTTCAAAATTTCCTGATCCCTGCTATAGAATAAAAAAGAGAAAAAAAGACCAGTCAGACATCACAAAAATCTGAATACAGTACAACTGTGACAGCAAAACCATTACCTGATTAGGAGGCATGTTTGATGGAAGGTTGCTCTGTAGTCCTAGCCATTTATTCAACATATGTATTGCTATTCAACCTTGTACAATTTATTTCTTGTACGTCAAAGTCCATAGGACCATAGAAAACTTCATTTGAATTAAACAATGCATTGACTGGATCAGTGACTCTGAGACATGGAGGAAGTTGACATATAAGAGTGTAAATATCTAGAGCCCACTTTACATACTGATTACTCTAGAATCATCAGTGATCAAAATGGACATTTTGTCTGATCTAGCTGCCTGTGATAACTTATAAAATTTGCCTATAAACAGAAAATGTGCCAACTGACTTTTAACTGTTTTCCCGTTCACATATATCACCTATAATGGCCTAACTTTCAATTTAATGCCTTAAAGAAAAAACTTGCAAAATCACACATCTGCACACTTCTGTATCTAGGTGTAAGGTAAATGTATCATCAATACAAATGGGTAACATTAAATGACTGTAATGTTGAATTTATCTACAAGTTTAGTGCGTTATTGAGAACATTTTTACTTACCCCCTGTGAGTTATAGAGAACATTTTTACTTACCCCCTGATATGTCATTACAAGCTGTATAACTGGCAGCCCATAAAACACTGCAATTGTGAACAGATTTCTGAAAGCAAATAAAATGTTGTAAAAGTGAACATTTAGTTTCAGTTTTAGTGTAAGATGATAAAACAGATTTAAACACAGCAAAAACATGTCTCCCCACTCCCCATCCCTCACGATGTGAAAACTCTCTGGGTTAGACTGCACCTCCAAAAAATTCAACTCACTAGAGAAAGAAACCCCAACTTGACCTGTATTTCAATATGCACAACTACACTTCCTAGGGAATGCTTCAGACCATGTTTGACGAAAATCCAAAAAAGGGTTTTGTAGATGTAGAGCAGACAAAGTTTTCTATCTACAAGCCCCTGTAAGTTTGACCATATGACCCAAAATTGTAATACACACAACTAGACTTCATACTGATGCTTCCCACCAAGTTTGATGAAAATTTAACAAGAGATTTTTTCAAGCTGAAGAGTGGACAAGATTTTCAATTTTCAGGCCAATGTGACCTTTACCTTTGACTTTATGTCCCCAAATTGCAATATACACAACTACACCTCATACTGATGCTTTTCACTAAGTTTGATGAAATTCCAACAGGGGATTTTGGAAATGAAGAGTGTTAAAGAGTTTCAAGTTTCAGGCCCCAGTGACCTTGACCTTTAACCATATGATCCTTGACTACAAAATGCACAATTAGACTTTATACTGATGCAAATTTTGTTGAAAATCCAACAAGAGGTTATGGAGATGAACAATGGACCAGGTTATGTGGACAGATGGACAGATGTACTAAAATGAGTAAGTTACAGCAAAGACAAGCTAATCTGTACTGACAGACTAAAGCAAGGACTGATGGAGTGACGTAAGCACATATACTGAACCGCCAAAGTGACAACTATGCTGAGATACCATCAGCAGGCTCAAAGAAAAGGTTGCACAAATAACCCAAATCTACTTGACTACTCTACACCAAACCAGAACAAGGTTTATGACAACACTCCAAGTCGTATTTCAGTGTCAGGAAGAAACAATATCACACAGAAACAAATTTCACTTACTTGCAATACAGTTTATAAGTTTTGTCTGTCCGTTTCTCATTCTTCCTTGCCAAGTCACACACATAAAGCGCTGTCTGTAAATACAAAAACAAAAACACTATGCACATCTACTTCAAATATTGTTAGTATATGCGCCAAAATCTTACGAAATCCTTCCTGCAGTTAGTGACAACATGCTGTTCACGTTCTCCTGGTATTCACTGGGCTCTCCCATAAATAGCTCAAATCTATCAACATAATATGTTGTTACCACCGAAATAATGTTCATTACAAGTGTAGAGTAATTATACTGTCTTGAAACAGTGAATAACGGTCAATAGTTCTAGTAACATATTTGACAAAAATCACAAGTATTAACTTTTTTTCCCTCAATGATGCATTTCCACATAGTTAATACTTTTGTTGTCAGTTATCAACAAGTGGTAAGTATCCCCGCCTGTCATGGAGAAAACAGGGTTCAATTCCTTGACTGAGAGTATCTTTTTGTATGTGGCTAAAAAGTGTAAATTAAGAGTCCAAAGGGGACATAACTTATAAAATAGTCATCCCCTGTGACATTATATATGTTGTGATATGTTTGTTAATGTACTTAATATATGAAAGAAAAAAAGTTACAAATCAGTATAAACACATTACATTGTACCTTTGTTCTGAAAATGTTTTTATCATGGTCTGCATCTTTAACAAAATCAAAATCCTCCGAGTCCAGTGAATCAACATCCTCGGAGACACTATGATCCTGATCTGCATTTATAGCTGGATTCGTCATTGATCCATACCCCTGTGCCCCGCCCTCCTGTCTCCCGCTATTTTCCATTATAGGCCTTCGTGTTTCTTCTAATCCTGCAAATACAAACAGATAGTTATCAAAAAATACACTTTGAAGGACAGACTTGAGACAGATGGTTATCCCATAATGCACTAAGAATTGAGACAGATTGTAAATGCAGTAAAAATTAGACAGGTAATTGCAGAATACACATTGAAGCGCAAACTTGAGACAGATGCAGAATACACATTGAAGGGCAGACTTGAGACAAATGGTAATTGCAAAATGTACATTGAAGGGCAGACTTGAGACAGATGGTAATTGCAAAATACACATTGAATGGCAGACCTGAGACAGATGGTAATTGCAAAATGTACATTGAAGGGCAGACTTGAGACAGATGGTAATTGCAAAATACACATTGAAGGGCAGACTTTAGACAGATGGAAATTGCAAAATACACATTGAAGGGCAGACTTGAGACAGATGCAGAATACACATTGAAGGACAGACTTGAGACAGATGCAGAATACAACTTGAAAGGCAGACCTTGAGACAGTTGGTAATGACAGAATACATTGAAGGGCCTTGAACAGCTGCCACAGTGGCGCAATAGTAGTGCATTAAGCTCAGGATCAGGGTTCGATCCCAACCAGTGCCTGATGGTTGTGTCCTTAGGCAAGACAGACATTTCTTCATTGCCTTTCTCTTCAAGATTGACTTTATCTCGAGAGCTATTAATCTAAGTTGTAAGAACTTTTTTCGAAACCGAGAATAAATGAATCAGTTTACATGGAGGGCAGACTACTGAGATAAGCAAGTGTCTGACACAAGTGAAGCTGACATTGTCAACTGGCAACATCTATTCACATAATGTCTGAAACAAAGTCTGCCTGGTATTGTACTTTTTTAAAATCAGTATAATTTATGTAACATTCTGTGCATATAAAGTAATGATATTGTCCTGAGCTTTCCTTTTCAAGGACTCAATATGGCTTTGCATAGACTCAATAGATGCTACTTTTTTACCAAGCAGGGTATGGTATAGCATTTGAGTAGCACAATATACAAGAATAAAGTCTAAAACTTACCATGTGATAGTGAGCTTTCAAAAGTTGTCATATCAATTATCCCCCAATTCTCTTTGCTGCAAAAGTAAAAATACACAGTGAATATCTGTGCTCACTATACAAACATGGCAGGAGGCAAGGAACATTTCTTTACTATCTGTAAACATTTGCTGTCTGATATACTTTATAAATTAATTTTTAGAGAATTTGTTTTTCTTTTCTTGAAAATTCAATTAAGATGTCAGAAGATTCAAAATGAAAATAGATGACATGTTTTCGCAGTTACAATGCTAAAACTCTCATCATCACTGGTTGCCTGGTGGCAGTGATTACTGTAACTATATGAGGAACAGTAACTGCTGCTAGAAGTTGATATGATTGTATTTTAAAAGGGATATAACTACCTGCCTGGAATGCAAAATGTGAAATAACGGGGAAGTAACTGTTGCTCGGTGGTTGACAAATATGGCTTAGGAGGAAGTAACTGTTGCTTGGAGTTGACAAACTGTACTTTAAGGGGAAGTAACTGTTGATATAGTTGACAAATTAGTACTTTAAGAGGAAGTAACTGTTGCTTGGATCTTGACAAACTGCAATTTAAGGTAGAAGAAAACTGAAACTAGACTGACATGATTTTCTATGCTGAACAAACCCCACTTATCTGTACAGAAGCAAATTTACCAGATCTTGACAAACCTTGCAAAATCTTGATTAACCTGGTAAACAGAAACAAGAGGGCCAAGATTGCCCTATACCCCTCAGCTAACTACCATTGGCTATGATACAAGGCCAACAATTGTGTCATAGAAATTTTAACCCGGGGGTCATGATTTGGACAATCTTGGTAGAGGTGCACTAGACAATGCTACATGCTAAACAAATCTAAGTGGGCCTTCCAGTTTTTGAGTAGAAGATTTTTAAAGTTTTTCTTATTTGTTGCCATAGCAACTAGAGTTCTACATAGAATTGAATTCTTTGAACACCTTTAGTAGAGCTTCATACAAGGAACATCCCTGTCAACATTCATCAACATTGGCTCAGTGGTTTCAAAAAAATGAATTCTAATAGTTCACCCCGGCACATTGTGCCAAATGAGTTAAAAACTAATAGACAGTAAACCAGAAATAAACAGAACATACCAGCCATGGTAGAATATTCCTATCAAGAGTGCAACAAGATAAAATGCTAAAAATACTCCTATCGCAGCCAAAATGCCCTTGTAATACTGTGAACCTGAAATACAAAGTACATTTTTATGCAAAAAAAAAAACAATTATGAAACATAGACTGGTTTAAAACCGTTTAAGTAACAGACTGGTTTAAAAACCCCAATTTCCAATATTTCAAGTAACAAGACTGGTTTTATACCAATCCATGTTTATAAGTTACAATAAAGTGTCAACTCATCTCATGTTTGTGTTGAGATTGGCTAAATCATAAAGCTTACCTGTTTCAATAAAGAAATGCTGTTATTTTTCATCATCTCTAAATAAATGTTGCACACATGAACATAATTTTCATCATCATCATCATCATCATCATCATCATCATCATCATCATCATCATCATCATCATCATCATCATCATCATCATCATCATCGCCACTGTGGACATAATATTTAGTTACGCAAAGAAAAGACTACCACTTAATTAGCTATTCAGTATACATTTCTAGGCACATCATAGGACCCACAATCACAACCCCAGCAGCCCAGTTAGTTTAGCCCAGTTCCAATGTCCCTAACCTTTATAACTTACTTGGTATAGTTCCTGTTATGTTCATAGTGACATTCTTCTGCCTTGAATCGGTTGAACCAGCCGGTTGCAACTCGCTTTGTCCATCCGGACATTTGTTGTCATCTGGCTTCACAATGACAACAACAAAGAATGATCCACCAGTGTATTCCGATTTCTGAAATGAACACCAACAGCTGTCTGTCAACCAACTACATTTATACAATAATGGTACTGTCAATATTGTAAAGTCAAAACCGTCGATGTATGATTTATTTTTGTGTGTGTTTATATATTTGTTAATACAACATGACAGACTAAGTAAGTTGCATTTATTTAATTGCCAAAACATATTAACACATTTACATCCATGAGGCACAATAAAACTTTTCTCTTTTTTTAAGTTTTTTACCTGTCCTTTCAACAGATAATAATATTTCTATTAAAGTCGAAGTATCATTTTAAATACCAATAATAAATGAGATTATAAAGAATAATAAATTCACAGATATAATAATGATAGAACTTAGTATTTAAGAAATAATAAATGTTTTCCTTTATTTTATCGTTGAATAAAATATAGTCAGGAATGTGGATGCGTAGATAATTAACCCTAAATGATTATTTTTCGCATCCAAATGACTGTTTTTTCCAAAAAATTTGGGAACAATTTATTATTTCGATTTTTACACGTTTTTTTTTTTTAAAACAATCCCAACTATATTTATTACGCGTAGTAGTACATCATTGTAACCTTAAAACGTTGGAATACGATTGGATGCGCTTGTTTACATACGGCGTCGTTACGTCATTTAAGGCACGCCGTCCTGGAAAGCGTGCGTATTTTATCGTAAAATAAAATACAGGCTTTTCCCTATACGTTTATATAAGAAAAGCAGCCGCTTGTGTTAGAATTACTCTTAAACATCTTGTTGACATGTACTTTTCTTTCATTTTTTTGTCGCTTCTTCACTAAATAGTGCTGTCAGAAAGTGTTTCTTGTTTTTGAAAATCTCAGTGAAAAAATACTGCACTATATGTATTAGAGCATTTACTTTCGATTTAAAGAGTGACATTAGGAATATTTTTCATAAAAACATCTAATTTTGCCAGTAAGGCATCTTTCTTGGTAATATAAGAACCACAAGTTATTTTTACATCTAAAATGCTCCTGGGACTTTAATAAACAAATTTTATTACTATACACTATCATTATATAATACTAGTATTATCATTAATGTTACTATTGAAGTGATCAAAATGATGTTTAAAATATAAATATTCATCACTGGCATATACTTACATCAACTGTGATAGCTCCCTGGGTGGTCATGGTCTGGTACTTTCCCTGGTATTCAACATCTGTGTCCAAGTCAAACACAGGACACTAGAATTAATTAAAGAATGTTTTACAAACAACACTTGTTTACAGAACACACACCTATGTTTACAGGACATACACATATGTTTACAGAATATACACATATGTTTACAGAATATACACATATGTTTATAGAACATACACATGTTTACAGAACATACACATATGTTTACAGAACAAATGCTTTAGTTTACAGAATATACACAGAAGGTACACACATGTTTACAAAATATGCGCATGCTTGTGTTTACAGAATATACACAGAAGGTACACACATGTTTACAAAATAAATATATATGCATGCATGTGTTTACCAAACATACACAGAAGGTACACACATGTTTACAAAATATACACATACATCACTGGCTGTACGACAGTCTCATGATAAGAAGCTGTAATGGTCCTAAAACATCTCCCATCAATTCTGACATTTATAACTTGGATAATTTTTTTAATATACATAGTAACATGTACAAAAATTGTAATTTTGTTAATCTTTTTTATTGTAGTAGAAATTATGTCAATGCTTGATAGTTTTCTTTTAGATCCTAAATTTGTGAATCCCCATACACACAAAAACTAACGACCCACAAACATTACTGGTTCCACAGAAGATAAAATATATAAATCACATGTGATAGATGACTCACCTTGGTATTTTGTATAGACAGTACAGCACATTTCCTATCCTCAGATTTTGCTCTGATCAGAACGGACTGGACACCTTCAGGAAATTTATACATGTAATATACAGGCTTAGACGGGGAACTTGTTACGTGGTGGTCTCTATCTGTCCTGCAACAAAACAGAAACTTACAGACTCTACTTTGACAAAGTAAAGTTTCACTTGTAACACTTCACAAGAAATTTTAAGGTAGGGTTCATAATCTGTAATATTTGCAAAATGAATTCCAAGGTCGCTTCTTTCAAAGGGAGCATTGGTCACAATTGAAGAAAGTCACTTGCTATAAAACATAATATGTGCTATATAATATATATAGTAGTATATTACAAGCTGAAAGAACTTCATTCTAAAATCAATTGCAATGTAATAGGTATAAGGTTTGAACTGCTTTTTCTTTAATTTCTGTGTATAAAAAACAACCAAGATGTTATGGTTTAACAAACAAATATAGCATGAAATAAATTAGTTTCTTTTTAAAATCACGAGCCCTCAGCCCCTCATCATTGTTTCGTTTAATTTGTTTAAAGATTTAAAAGATCTTTCCAAAAAATGTACATGTTTATTTACTTTCTAAACATGCTAAAGAAGATAATTCACATACTGGTAAGCCTTAAAGGACTTTGGGGATTAGAATAAATTAACAGCTGAAACCTAAAGTGAACATAACGAAACTGGTGACATTTAAACACAATTATTTCATTTTACAAGACAGCTATTTCTGGCTCTGTATCTATATTTGCAAAATGTGGCCACAGACATACAGAAAATGTTATAAGAGTACACATATAAAAAGCTTAAATTATTACTCTATAATAAAGTTCTCCACAAGAACAGCCTCCAGGCTATATGGTACAGTTATATTTGCTTGTGTTGAAATCTCTACATATATCTTCTGTTCTTCATGATACAAATCTACTGGACACAATGTGCGACTAACATCTTTATAGTCATATCTGAAATTTTAAGAAAAAATATGTAAAATAGCAACAATCCTATCCAATGCATTGCTCACCTGAGTGAGCAGGGAACATCTGCAACACATGAGCAGAGTGGAACAGTTTGAGCACTTTCAGTAGAGGACTACTCAAGTAACAATCTTGTGAAGTTTCATTAAAATTGGTCCAGCGGTTGCTTAATCCTTTTTCTATTTTAAGCTCTTGCAGCCATTTTGTGCAGTAAAACAAAATGGTTTGAGCACTTATAGTAGAGGACCATTCAAGGAACAATCTCGTGACGTTTGGTTGAAATTTGCCCAGTGTTTAAGGAGGAGATGTCGTTCAAAAGTTTTTTCTATTTTCTGCCATGGTGACCATTTTGTGCAGCATAGCAGAACCACTTCAGCAATTTTGGTTGAGGATCATCCAAGTAAAAATCCTTTAAAGTTTGGTTGAAATCAGCTCAGTGGTTACAGAAATGTTGTTAAAAGGTTTTTCTATTTTTAGCGCATGCAGCGGTTTTAGCATTTTAGTAGAGGAACATCCAGGGATGTTTCCTGTTAAGTCTGGTTACAATTGGCTAAGTGATTTCAAAGGAGATGCTGCTCCAAGCAGCTGCAATGGTTGATGAAGGACGATACACAACGACGGACATCAAGCTGTCACAATAGCTCACCATGAGCGCTTTGTGAGCTTAAAATGAACTTTTTCATTTCTGAATTTAATAGATAACAAAAAATTCACGGTATTGAAACTAAAACAACTCTTACGGCAAAAACATTCAATGTAAGCATTAAATAATTCCTTAATTTCCTCACCAAAAAAGAGGGCCATGATGGTCCTATATTGCTCCCTGCCTTGCTTGTTACCGAATTTGACAATAGGTGGAAGACCCAGACATGTTAAGGGGGTTTTTTTTTATTTTTTTTTTTTGAACAATGACCTCTTTGGCGGGGATTGGGGGGGCCCGGGGGTTGAATTTGAACTTAGTCTATAGGCAATGCTACATGCTAAATATCCTCTGGTTCTGTTAAAGCTTATTAAAACCCAAGGACGGGGGGGTCAATTTAGACCTGGGGGTCATTTTGACAACTTGGCCACTTTTTTTTTTGATTTTTTTTAGGTGGGTCAAGCAAACATTTTTTTTTTTTAATAATTCGTTCCTATATAAGCCAATATTACCAGTGACGGCGGGAATTGCCGGGCATAATTTGAAATGGTAGAGGTCCCTAGACAATTCTATAGCGGCCTGTCAAAAGTGGCCTTATGGTTACCCAAGAGGCAGTTATAGTCAGGTTCAGAATTATTTAAAATGTAACTTACTGTGTTTCTGATTCATACAGCAGTAGAGGTATCTGCCAGGACATAACACTTCTTTCCTGGCGGATGACAAATATGGTTGGGAATTCCTTCTCACTCTCATTTCCTGTTGTCAGTATTCTCACTGCATTTTTCTGAAAGCATAAAATTCATACTTGGGGCAATTGTCTGTCGAAATCCGTACAAAGTCTTGTCTGGTACATGCAAGGTGTTTTTCCAATATCAATGTGACAAAAATTAAATTGGGGTAATCGAACACGGTGACACTGACACTCTGAGAATTTCTGGACATTCTAAGTGAACACCATGTCCGTTTACTGGTACTATGCAATGAAATTGACAAACATGGTGATTCACAGTGTCGACTTTACTGCAATAAAGAAATTGACAGCCACTTTGTAATATTTATTGAAGTACAAAATGTAGAATTATAATAATCTCTATTAATTCTTTGAATCACAAAGACTGAATCACACAACGGCGATAACTTTTAAGCATTGATACCCTTACTGTTTTTCGCATGAAAATACCACAGTGGGGATGTGTGATTCATTCCTTCAAGGAATTACTATCTTAAATATTTATACCCATTAAAAATTGCCATCATTGCTCAACATCTTGGCCTTTGTCACTCATGGTAAACAAAAATTGGGATCGGGCAACCGAAAAATTTAAGCTGGGTACCTAATCAGGCAACCATAATTTTTTCATTAGCTAAAAAGCAGACGACTTGATTTGGCGTGTCGTGGCAAAATATGAGTAAATTAATAACGTGCAACAGGAAATTATCTGGCTTCCATAACTAAATTGCTCTTTTTATTGTGTCAGTAGACCATATTTATGAGAAAAAGGAATACTAGCGTCAAAGACCTTGGGCTACCTGTGTATTATCAAAATCGAGTGTCAAAACGCTGTAATTAATGCATGGATGAGAATGAAATCAGCAGAACTTTGAATCCTGTCTAATCCTAATTGAAATAAATGTATTACATCCATACAAATGGAAGACGTGAGCAAACTACAAACTACATAGGGTACAGCTTATTGCATATCTATCTACGTTTCACTGCTAACGATCTTTTACGATTACAACTAGCAGGCGCTTTGTCTGGGAACAGCTGTTAAAAATAAAACATTTATGTGCAAACTAGGATAGATAAAAGATTAAAAAGCCTACAAGACTATGTAGTTAAAAATGCCTGACAGAGTAATCATGCATACAGGATCATTTAGACTTAGAACCTAAGGCCTTGAGAAGGGGGTCATGCCTGCTCAGCTAATATGTTTATTGCAAGTTTTGTCCAACTGGCTTATAAGGATCCATTCTCTTTTTGAGCTAGGACTGGGCTTGCATGGGGCACGGGGTGCATGTTGCCAGGATCCTTAATGCATGACGGATACTCCTAGGGAAATACAAATTTGCATGATACTGTGTTCTAGAAAAGGGTATTAAGTAGTTCAAGTTTCTAGTATGTGTAAAGTGGTGGTGGTCTAGCACAAACAAGGTTGTTTTGTATCTTTGGGCATAAAAGATAAGCGATAACAGTACTGACTGTTATGGGCGAGCCGCTGTTCTAGAGTTTGCCAGTTTAGTTCTGCTATCATTTTTGAAACACTGCTATTATAAGTGGCTGTAGTCATTAAATATATATCTTGCAGCTGACCTCTGGACTTGTTCAACCTTGTAAATTAAGTATTTTTGCCATGGATGCCAAATGGTGGAACAGTACTCTACTTGGGGTCTTACATAAGTTTTATATGCCATTTCTTTTATCTTTTTATCTGATGTTTTTACATTTCTTTTTATGAATCTGAGTGAGTTATTGGCCTTAGCAGTTATGTTATTGATGTGTTTGGTCCATGAAAGGTCATGACTTATAGTTAGCCCAAGGTATTTTGCGGCTTTAGTTGATCTTAACTGGGTTCCATGTAGTGTATATGGGAATTCTATGGGGTTTCTTTTTCTTGTTATTGTTAAAATCTCACATTTATTAGGGTTAAATTCCATGGACCAATCATTTTCCCACATTTCTAAGGAATGAAGGTCTTTCTGTAGAGTGTTGGCATCATCTGTGTTCTTAATTGTTAGATAGACAATGGTATCGTCTGCAAATAGTCTCACTTTACCCTAAACACTATCAGGAAGGTCATTTATATATGATAGGAAGAGACAGGGGCCTAATACTGAACCTTGAGGGACTCCAGATAAGACTGGTCGGATGTCTGACTTTTGACCTTCAACAACTTGTTGTGACCTTGACTTAAGGAATGAGTTGACCCAGTTAATGACTTCACTATTTAAACGTTAGTCTTTGCAGTTTCAGGACAAGTTTATGATGGTCAACTTTATCATTATAATTATCAAAAAGGAAGTGGCTAGGTAGCCGTGACTGGCTACCTAGTCTTTTGGTCTAGGTAGCTGGATCCGGCTACCTAGATCAAAAGGAACAGCCGTTAAACACATATATTTCGACAGTTTAATACATGTTGCACAAGACATAACTTTTTCTCGCTGTATTGTTGGTATAATACACCTGTATACAGCCACCTGTTACTTTGAATCACACATTGTCGGCATTTTCGCCAAGTTTATCAACGAATTGCATTTTAATGTAATTGTTTCAAAAATATAGAGCTTTATTATGAACCTTTAAAGCTGCTCACTTCTAGTTAACGTTGAAAAATTTTTTTTTTAAATAATTAACATAATTATACATAAATATAAAACTAAAGGCTAGAATCAAATTATAAGCAAAAATCTAGGTAGGAATTTTCAGAAATCGATTGAATATGTCGGTTCAGGCATACCGCTAAACCATATGTTTATATTGAATTTTCAAAAGCGTTTGCAACGCTTTTGAATTTGGAAGTGTATATTTTTAAATTTAGAGGTAAACGTGGCAAGAATTTATACTGGAGCCTTTTTATATGACTATATGTTCTAAAATACGTTATTTACATACAGTTTGAAGAACTTTATTTTTTACCAAAATCTGAGAGCGAGCAGCTTTAAATGTGGATTTAAACTATCTTCTCCCGTTTAACTCCGCCATAACTGATCAATGTTTATTTTCCACTTGTCATTTGTCACTCGCGGTAGGTGTGAAAAATCAACTCTTATCAATTAATTTCAATCTATGTGACACCACTGACTGAGTCAAGTTCATTAATTTGTGAATGCCAAAAATTGTTTCTCTCTAACATTTAAAAACATGTTGAACTATTTCCTTCATAGAGATATTATCAGCTTTCCTGGAAGGCTGTTATCGGTCGGCCGATATATCAGAAAGCGATATGAAATCGATCAGGAATTTTACATAGAAATATATAGGAACTAATTTAAAAACATCTAATTGTAACATTTTCTGTCTATTTTTGTTCTTATTCCTTGATATTGCAATAAAGAACATTTCTTCAACTTTCTAATGATATATTTTTCTTCAGTATAAGTTAATTTCTTCTTGCTTCTTTTTTCTGTCAAACTAAACACCTGTTTTACCTACATAATGTAGTTGAAAATTACACAAAGTAGTGATTCAGCACATTTTGAACTGATATTTACATCAAATGAATTAATTTTAGAATCTATTCCTTGATATTATGATATTCTACAGTGAACTCTGATTATTTTTATGTAAACGTTTCTAAAATAATTATTTGACTTCTTGCTTCTTTTTCATTTTGAATTCGGCTGTTTTTCTACTTTTAAACGGGGATACAGGGAAAATCGTAAGTGCATTATCAGGAAAGCCATGCTGCGTGATAATGGTGAATTGGGCATCTGTTAGGTATCAAATAACGATTTTGCAGTACAACGATAAATATATAACAAATCAAAGAGTTTTGACTTTTATGTGTATTATTTTGTAAATTGAAAAAAAATCTGAAAAATATTCAGTATAAAAATCTAGAATAAGCATTATGATGTTTATTATGTGTATTATTTTGTAAATTGAAAAAAATCTGAAATATTCAATATAAAAATCTAGAATAAGCATTATGATGTTAACAATTTCAAACAAAAATTTTGTTTGTGAATTAAATATCCAGCATGTTAAATGTATATTGTCAACTGCCACGTGCCTGGTTTCTGTTGACACGCGTACACAATTATGTTTCATCGTGCATTAGCTATAAATGACATTTACCTTGCACTTCATGATATCCTGAGCCCATACCTATGTGAGATACCCTTATATATATTATCAAGCGGTAATGTTCAATAAAAATAATAGCGCATTTGTGTATAAATTGGAACACTATAAGCGAATATTACATGTACATACTTTAAGACGCTAGACATTCCATTTTATCTCTTGATTTGGAAGTACAAAAAAGGTACAAGTATATAAGAACATATAAAAATTTCACTTGTCTTTTTAAAATGTGTTCTTTTTTATAAATGAAGTTTTCTGTAAAGTTGCTTGTACACAATCACGTATGTTGCATTGATTAACACGGACGTAATGTCTCACTCAAATAAAAGCAGGATCTGCTACAGAAGTATGGCCATGTTTTTCGCTGTCAGTTGCAAATATATACAAAACATTCATTCCCTTATTCGCTCACTCACTCACTATTCATTTTAAAGTAATGTAAGCAGGGAATAATAATTATGTTTAAATAGTAATTGCTCGTTGTTACAACTGAATAATGTGCATCTGTACTTGGAAAATGACTTTTATTTTTCAACACGTAGATCTACGCTAAAAGAAAATTTAATATTTTTCCTTATTCAATACTATATTTGGTAAAGAATGTCATAATAAAACATTATTAAATTAGAATGGATTGAAAAATAATGCAAACATGTATATTTTAAGCTTTCTGTTCCATGTAAAACTATGTTTCCTACTTATCAATTTATTATTGATACCAGATGCTGATAGCACAGAAACAGCCCGATTCTCTATATTTACACACCACGTGTCTATACTCCCCATGTGTCCGTTTATACGAAACCAGCGCCGATAGGTTTGAGATAAAATATGTCTCTGCATATGGTCTGTAAGGGAGATTAATCCTAGATCAGTGAAGGCATATCAGTATGGTAAATGCAGAGTTTCGCCACTTGATGAATGAAGTATATAGTCTAGTATGGTTCTAAATGTTGTTTATCCGGAGCAACTTGTTCTGTTTGGAAAAAGTGTTTAATCCGGCCGTCCTATATACCAAGTAAGAATATATTGGAAAATACAGCCGTACCCTTTGTTTTCTTTATTTTTTTAAGAACTTTTAAATATTTTGTATCAAATGAAAGCTGAAATTATTAATTTTATGAATATGTAAAAGAAATATATACAGTAAGTGTTTTATGAAAAATTTGTGCAGTTATCTATGAAAACTTTGAAGATTATAAAAAAATGAAAAATCGGGAAAACAACATCAAAGAAGGCCATAGAAACCACCGGTTTAATGTGATATAAACAGCACATATAGGCAGTTGGACTATATGAACTATAAACTTTAATAGAAACTAAATTCAATATTTCGGGCATGTTTACTGGTAAATTATACGACTGCATGATCCTTGTCTAATTTATAAACAAATAAACTTTTAAAAATTATATACCTTAATGAATGACTAATAGTCATATTCAATACCGCATTCTATGTAGCTGCTTGCATGAAATTATATGTACGGTTGCCAGCCGTTTTTGGTCTAGGTAGCACGGGCATTCGGTACGTAGGACCAAAAGACTAAGATGCCGGTCATGCCTGCCCACTGCCTATCAAAAAATGGTATCTGCTTAAAAAAAAACATAAATATCTAATTTTTGTTAATATCTCACTTACATCGGTAGCAGATGCTGATATATTGTAACGATAGATAACATTTCTATCTATTGTGACATTCCCAGTATACGTTTTGTTAAATAATGCCTGTTTTGGCTCAATGAGGTTGTAGCCATACAATCTGGCCTTCTGCACAAATATGCCTTTACTTTCTGCACCAACGCCTGCAGGTGTGCTACATAATATAAATGCAAGGACTACAAACAAATAGTATGTCTGATTTAATTGAACTTTTTCGTTTATCATGACTGTAGATCTATTCTTCTTTTGAGCATTTCAACTACTTTCATTTTCGGATTGATCCCGTGCTTCCGGGTAATGGAGCGCAAAGTGCAATACGCACTACAAAGGCATATAAAGATGCGAAAAGGAAGCGCCTTCTTCGTGTGTTTTTAGCTCACCTGGTCATACGTCTCCCGTCCGTCAACCTTTTGCTTCAAACGACATCTCCTCTAAAAACTTGGCCTATGTTGATGGTACATTCAGCATGGGTTTCGTGAAAAGAGATCCTGAGTGACCCAACTTGTAATGTTTATAAATGACTTGGTCACCTCAGTCTATAATAAACAGCAAGTAGATCTTGGTTAGTCATGAGCAAAGGGGCTAGGCACGTTTGATTTGTTTTAACATAGTATGTATAGACAAGGGAACCAACTCCAATGTCGAACAAAATGTCAAGGTAGCGATGATTGGTCGCCGACTTGGTAAGTAAGTTTATATCATTGTAAAAATTGTCACGGTGATTTGCTTTTAAATGATTTATATAGTTTTGGATAGTGTACGTTGCGCAGCGTCTAAGACTCGATTCACTCGTAGAAATAGCTACCTCGACATTTTGTCCGACCTGTAGTGGTTTGCTTTTCTATATATACTATGTTAAAAAAAATCAAGCGTGCCTGGCCCCTTTGGTCATGACAAAGTACTACTGAAAATGCATAATTATGAAGTCAAAGGTCAATCACTTGTATTTTGGAGACTTGTGTCCAAACGTCACTACAACAGTGAAAGTGCGTATCGGCTGGCAACATCTCTTACCGTCAGGCACTGGAACTCGGGCCAAGTTTCAACACCCTGGTGTATGAAAAGGTGTTGCCGTGCCTGAAATGGCTGTGCTTACCTGGAGACGTTTGAACAGAAAGAGAGTGAGGGATGCAGAGTACAAACACAAAGAAGAGAGAAAACAACGGAGGAAAGGCGTTGAGAACGGAGGATGCTTTCCAGAAAATAGAAGGAAAACAATACGTGTCAGGCCGTTATGTTGTTGATACAATTAGAAAATGTAAAACATGCAAAGGGCACAAACGAAACTCTTGTTTGAATACACTAACAGACCTAGATGTGTAGAAACTGATTGACATACACTATACTATATATCACTGCAATTGTATGTTTGTAAAGAATAAGCAAAACTTTGCGTACAAGCTCTCTTTTTGAAACTGCATGTAGATTGATTGTTGTCTTTTAAAGCTCTTATTGACGGTGACCTTTGAAAATATTCATACTGCTTTTCTTTGTGTGTATAGATACTTCGCTATATCTTGTTTACAGGTGTGTTACATTAAAAAAATTCTAACTCAGTAGCGAACAGTGCAAGCCATGATCTAACTACATGATTGTGCCGGTTTATCATGTGTTGGTCGCAACAGCATGCAGAAACATGCGGCCATCAATGTTTATGGGTTATGAAACATTGCATGCAGTTGTTTGAGTAAAAGCAGAGTTATTTTCCCTTGATGTAGCAGAATGACTTAAAAGGTATTTTATATCTCAAATCACGAGACATTAATAACAGGTGTGATACATTGTTGTATTCTGTTTTGTATTTATTATCTGACTACAGTAGTGTGGTAATAATGGTTCATAGATAAAATTAATCAATTCCAGTGATACTTTTTGTTTTATTCAATTCTAAAATCATAACACTATTCTACAAGTGAAAATATCCCGTGACAGCTTCTTTACTTTCGTGGTGGAACAGCTAGTGCTTGACAGAGTGACCATGGGGAGCACAACTTTCACCTGGAAGTTCAGAAACGAATAACATATTACTTCAAATATTTATAACAATGTATTGTGTTTCACAACGTTTATTCCAGGTACGCTGTTGGTGTATACTGAAACTTTAGCAGTGAAATCGGCTATTTATCATTTCGAAATCGTTCAACCAGTAGCGTATCCAAAGTTATCAAAAGAATAGCATTATAAGGAAATATAGGCTCTATAAGTGCTATAAAGAATTGTTAATGGGCAACGAGAATATCATAACGCTCTGGACATAATAGTTGCCGTCTGCTCAAGTTGTCGTCTGCATCATAAATAAATTCAGTTTGTCATAATTATGGTTGCTATATGCGTATCAAATAAGATTGTATGCATTACATGTATAGAAATATGTTATTTATAGTCAATTATAATCAATTTTATATTTAATTTTTTAATAAAATGATAATGATTATTACTACATACCGTCTTGTTTTCTCGTTTTGCTTGACCACCTGTAAGTCTCCTGAGAAATTCTGTTTCCTCCCTTGGGTATTCATAATGAGGCTGAGAGGTGTCCTCCATGCCCACATCTTGCCTCTGTAAATGAGAAACGCAAACATGTTAATACAAAGTGGAACCAGCAGAAGCAGGCCTTTAACGCAATATCGGAACACCCGGGCTCGATTCGCCATATACATCTGAACCACTTATTATGAAACACAGACTATTTTACAGAAAAGTATGGGTGCCTAGTTTGATCCCTAACAAGGTAGTATCCTTAGAAATGACCATGTAACATTTTCACAGTTGATCGCATATGGTTTGGGATCTCGACATAATGTTAATTGTAAGAATTTGTCACAGTCGATAATTATGAATTACAATTAAATATAAACAATAAAAAGTAATTATATATTTAGCTCCCTGGCCAAGTGGCGATATGCATTGTATCTAATTTGTGTGCCAGTCTTTCTTTCCGCTTTCTGCATGTCGACACTCATTCGTAGAGCATACATGAACAATTTTGCGTCAAACATAAAAATAACGATTTATGCTATTAAAAATGGGTATCTTTTATTTTTCAACTATAAATGCTTTTAGAAGAAAAAAGTTAATGATAGGTTTAGTGTTAAATATTTTACAAGCTAAAGGCTCAAAGAAAATATTTGAAATGAAAAAAGTACTAAGTACTCGATAATCCGTAGAATACCCAGGCAAACATCATGGTGTACAATAAATAAGTTCCGATGTCAACTTTGAACAAGCATAATTTTGTTAATTGGAGGTCGATTAACATGGGGTTTGGACCAATTTAAAGTAGCAATTTAATTACGGATTTGGGTTCTGTGTCAGGCATTTTTGATAAATTGGTCAGGGGATTAATTATCTTTAAATACGTAACAAGCGGTCAGAAAAAAGGCTGCATTTTCTTTGATGTTAATTTTTGTTTGTTTGGAGAATTATATGGAAAATATATGACACGGATCCCTAGACATTATAATTATATACATCTTTTATGAATTTGGTGGTAAAAATCAAAATTTTGACTATTACTATCGGCTTCAAAATTTTACCAAATGCTTATCAAATCCATTACAATTTTCAAAGGCAAAAGCCAAAAAAACATTAAAAATCATGAAACGACTTGTTTTAGTCATAATCTATATAAAAGATACAAAATAGATTATACAATTGTTGTCTAAATGGGTAGTTTAACTCCACTGAACCGACCCTAAATCGCTACCTTGAAAGGTTTTCTAGATAACAGACTCTAAGCAGTTGTCCTAAATGGCACCGGTTCCGATGCCTTCCATGTCACCTCCAGTGTTCCCCTGCTCTTCGTAGCACACATAAATGACCTCCCGCATAATATCGATTCCAAAGTACACCTCTTTGCTGATGATACTGCAGTGTATCTAGCCTTAACATCAGCAAACCAATCGATCTCCCTCCAAAATGACCTCAAAAGATTAAAAGAGTAGGAGTTGGAGGGGGACATTGAATTCAAACCCTCCAAATGTCAAGTAACCAACGCCACTAGAAGGAAACATCATATTCCCACCCAGTATTATCTTCATGGAGTCCTACTTGAGTCTTTTACCTCGGCTTAATACTTTGGCACGGATATCTCAAAGAATATGTCGTGGGACGACCATATAAATAAGTCACAGCAGAAGAAAGGCTAACCAATTACATTTTGGTTTTTTGGCAGAAATATCAAGGTCAAATCCGAACACCTTCTGAAGACCATGGCTTACCAGACCCTAGTGAGACCCAGCTGGAATAGACATATATCCACCCCATACCCAAACCCTCATAGACCAGATTAAGGGTGTCCAGCGTGATAAAGACCGATTTTGGCCAAACATACATGCTCCATTCCCATAACCTACTCAGACTAGATCTTAGGCGTATTGATAACAGACTATTGCTTATTTATAAAATCCATAATGAACTGGTTGCTATCTTAATCAGGATTTATTATATTACGATCCCTGTCCTAATTGAAAGCTACTTAATTCCCTTATGTGAGGGTTTGACATCAAAGAAAGATAGATGGATAGACTTTGCAGGGATACTTTTTTGCAACAAAAAGGAACACCTTTGAAACATTTTTCTCCAAAACAGAGCCTAGATATTTGGTATGTGAACGTGGTAGTGAACCTCTATCAATATTGTTCAAATAATGCCCCATGTAGTCAAAATTGAATCTGCCGGGGGTGGGGGAGGTGATCATAGAAATACAAAGTAAAGCTTTATGTATACTACTATTTTGTGCTTTTTTGTTCAGTCATGTTGTGTTTATGTTGTTTGTTCATTATGCCCTCGAAACACACTGTTCTATGTATCAGTTAAGTTCAAATAAACGATAACTTTTATTTTATTTATTTATTTATTTATTATTATTATTATAAATATTTTACCGTAAGGCATATAGCTTACATATTGGGTGAGTAGAATTGAGTGATACCCTTCTAATAAGTATATACGCCCCGTCCAATAAGACTATAAGCATTCAATTGTTTTTAAAGACTTTTCTTTCTTTTTCTGTTCAATAAGGAAATTCTTTAAAAATCCTGTATTTCCACTTTGTTTTCTACGATATTGTTGATTACCTTGTAAAATAGCCAATGGTACCCAGGTGAGCGATATAGGGCCACCTTGACCCTCTTGTTTCCATAAGTTCCATCATAAAAACTGAACACTTTCAGAGGAAATTAATCACTAGATCATACAATGGTACAAGAAACCTTGTGGTAGAAATAAAAAGAGTAAGAATGGTCTGAAAATAAGAAGAGGATATAAACACGTTGATATCTGAAATTACTGACACAACTACCACATTTTTTGAGACGGAAACAGACGTTTCAATACATAAATGACAAACTACTTATTTAGAAAAAAAAAAGTTCAAGGTCTGTAAGAAGATATGCAAGAAAAATCTATTTTCTAAAACTACCCTTACTTGATATGTAACTCTTGAACTCCGTATCAGAGTTAAACACTATGTATTTCAACCAAAGATACTACATAACAAGTGGAAATTAGTTTAACTCGAAACCTGTTATGATTTATATATGAAGGAATATGACTATAAGATGAATCAATTTACTGTAAGATACTGTCTCCAATACAGTGAAGGGGGGGGGGGGGTGGGAGGCGCCCGGGCGCGAAATGGGGGTGGGGAAAAAAGGAAAAGGGGTGGGTGGAAAAATGGAGAGAAATAAGAAAGAAAAGGGGAGATTGGGAAGAAACTTGGAAGGAGGAAAAGAAAAGAAGAAGGCCAAAGGAACGAAGACAGGGAAGAACCAGAAAGAGGAGGGGGTTCAATTTTCTAGCCTGGGGGGTGAGAGCTGTGGGTAGGAGTGGGAGGTAGTCATAGAAAGGGCTGATGAGGAGGGGGGGGGAGGGCGTTGGTGTTGAGTTTTGGGGTCCCTCCGTGTGAAAAAAGATGGTGGGGAATGTAAGAAAGGGTGGGGTGGATGGATGGAGGGAAACCAAGGAGAAAAGAGGTTTAGAAAAGAACATGGCGTCTTTTGCCAAAGGAAGAGACTGGAAAGAAACAGGAGAGGAAAGAAGAAAACGAGTACCACTTTTTTTTAGTGTGTCCTTTCTAGAGAGATATACGTAGACGTTGTTTACCCAATTATTACTGTCATTGACCTAATACAAATATGTTTAAATCCCTGTTATGAAGCTCACAGAATAGTACTATTAATAAACTATCTGTATATTTGTATGAAGCGACTATTGCATGAGGTTAATGCAATTTGCATTAATGTAATTAGTGTACATTTTATATTTCATACCTGTCAATTATTACCATGCTTTTCTCATGTATTTGTTCTCTAACATTGTTAGGTACCGCCATATAAATAAATGTATTTTACCTGTGACAAGATTGAGAAACATTGGTTATTTGACAACATTTCTGGAAAATAAGGTAATTTAATAATTATGGTCTTTACCAGTGAAAGTGATACACTGAATACTTGCAAGGTGCAATCATCTCTTAGCAAAACAAGGCATTGCTTTGTCTTTGCTATTCATCAGCTGATAAATTTTGAATGGGTTGGGTCAAGGCACTCCGGTTGTTATTTTCTTTGTGCAGTTTAATTTTCTTGTCGTTGCATTAGGGAGCATTGGGGTTTATAAATTCTTCACTGTAATAGTAGCACGTCGTTAAAATTGCAACGCCGGGGACAGCTCTACACACCTCAAACAAAATGACACTATTTCACTTCGGTAACTGTGTTGCGTTGGCTTATGTTCCATATGTATTGGTGTACAAGTGCTCAGGATTGTAAGTACCATGAATACAAGGGCAAATCCCGTTTGAAGAAGGATATTTAGAGTGCTAATTATTTTAGATTCGATGAGGTGTCAACATTTTTCACCCCCGAGATTTCACCCTAATTTTATTCATTTCATCTCCCATTTTAATATGAAAATAGGCAATACCTATATCCGGCGAAAGCATAACAGGAATTTTATTTTTAAAAATGGTACGAATTTTCAGGGAACGCAAAAACGGTTCAGATTACGAGGAGGCACAATGGACAAAGGAAGTGGCTGCTCGTCCGGTAACCCGACTAGAATTTTTTCTAGTCTGGTTACAGGATGAGCAGCCTATACTAGTAAGCTAGGCTAGTCATCTGTTAATCAATTTCTTTGTATACGAGTTCATCTTGATGAATGTAAGAGCAGTAATATAACTATAGGTGCTACCTATCCACGGGAAAAACTAAATACATTAATTAATTTGTAACTGTTATCATAATAAGTAATACAAAACAAAAATGTACACCACATTTACTACAGTCTAACCAAAGAAACATTACAAAAAAAATATAACACGAATCATACTGTAATACAACTTTCCGTATAATGGTACGATGACGTCCATTAAACAACGCTTCGGTTCGTGGTCAGTAGACGCTTTTTGAATAACGCAACGTAACGATTACCTCCCCTTACAGCGCGGGAGCTGCGTCAATTCAGCGTTCCTGACAACATTGGGAAAGTTCTTTTATATATAATTAATCTCTTTTAAAAAGTTTTAAAAAAATCGTTAAGTTTAACAACCAGTAATTAGCTGGTTGTTGAAGAATGAAAACAGGGGGAAGAGTTGTTTTCGGAAATGTTTTAGTCATTACCACCGGAAGTCGAAATCCAAAATGGCTCCTGTAACGGAGAACCTAAATTCAACTTGGACGTATATATATTGAAATTATTGTAAATTCATTTTACACTTAATTCATCAATAATTTTTAATTAACGTGTAACTTAAGGACGGGAAAAACCCGGTTTTTCCCGTAATAAAGCAAAAAAATCTGTTATATATATCTTTACCTTTCCTATGACATTTGTTTGTTTACTTCATAAATTGATTACCATCTTGTGTAAATTGATTTCCATCTCGTGTAGAAGTAAAACCCAAAGTTAGCGATTTTCGCGGATTGAGGATCCCGGTACAATATTACTAGGCAATAAAATGGATAATTAAAGAATCACATTAATTTAAGGCAGTGGCTAGAGTTACAGTACCGTAACTCTAGCCTCTGAGTCTAGAGTTACGAAAGTTCCGTATCTCTAGCAAAACCCTAAGAGGAAAGGCTAGAGTTATGGAAGTTTATAAAGGTATATGTATGTTGCTTTAAATATGCATGATAATGTATTGTAAATATTTCACCTGTAATAGTGAATAAACCGATCTGTCGGCAAATGCAGCGACTTCGTAGCCGCCATTTTGGTAATACATAAATATCAAAAATATCGTTGTTATCTTCGTCTTTACTTGAGCGTGCCATTGCAGTTGGACAATTATATCACATGTTGTGCAAAGCATGATAGAAGTTAAGTAAAATGTGTTGTTTTTGTATTTAATTGTCTGACTACATTTAAGCCCACTCAAATCGTGACAAAAAGGAAAGATCGAAAGTGCAGCTGTTAAATTTAAAAATTAATCTTAATTTTTTTTTTTTGATGTACGTTTTTCGTACTTGTTGAATTCTAATATTCTTCTTTTCTTTATCTTACTATTGTTTAATTAACGTTCTTTGTAAACAGAACACGTAAATATGTGCAAGAATATACAACATGACAATGATAGTTCCGATATTAGCAACATATTAAATTATAACCAAAATGGCGCCTGTGAAATTGTCGTACATACAACAGATCAGTTTATTCACGAATAGTGGTAAAATATTTAAGTTTACAATACATTATCATGCATATATTAAAGCAATATACATACCTTTATAAACTTCCGTAACTCTAGCCTTTCCTCTTAGGGTTTTGCTAGAGATATGGAACTTCCGTAACTCTAGACTCGGAGGCTAGAGTTACGGTACCGTAACTCTAGCCACTGCCTTAATTTAATTATGCTGTATGTGTAACAATTTTTTACCGACAACAGTAGTTTTGACCGAATTGATATGGAATTGTGTTGTAAAGTTTGGTTGAATACTAAGAGAGATAACTCTTACGGGACTATCACAACTATTGAAATATTGAAGTCAGCTCCAAGCCTCCAATACACATTTTTTCATGATGATATGATAATAGGTTCAAATACTTTAGGATGCTGAAGTCAGCAAGTAACTGACAGCTTCCTTTACAGGGTGATTACCGGTTACAATCGGTTACAGGATGACTAGTCATTTTCATTTGTGCAGCACGTGCTAGTGCTTTTCATTTTGGTGTTTAAATTGACAGCCTCTAGACATGCCTACTGGCGTCATCACAAGATCAAAACAACTTGATTCATTAAAACAATATGGCATATGAAATTTTAATTAATGAGAGAGATGATGAGTATATATAATAAATAGTTGTAGAAATTGGTTGTTTGCATGAAAGGTTACTTTATCTTCTGGCAGTAAGGCAGTATGAAAAACTATAACTCCAAAGTCTCCCTCTAAGCCAATCCCTGAAAGAAAAATTAGTAAATAAGCTAAAATATAGAATCTTGTGGGTGTTCTAATTAAAAAATGTAGGGTGCCAAGTAGTTTGTAGTTAAAGAATTGTTTTTGACACAAGTTCATAATATAGTTTTATTATATACTTTCATATTGCCCCGTTCACTTTGCCTTAGAGAGTTCGTTCAGTATTCTACGGTACTGCACGTTGGCAAGGAATGATACTGAACGTTGGCAAGGGGGGCGGTCCTAGCGATCAGCTGTACGGACTATTTTATTTGTTTGCAAACATCGTTTTACTGAGGTTTATATGTCGAAGTGTGACTGTTTTTTACAATTAAATAAACTACGGTCTTAAAATAAAAAAGAAACTTCAATCGTTTTCAAGTAGACGTAAAAGAATTTCATTTTGAAAAAGGTTCGAATTTTTTAGGGCACGCAATACCAGTTCTGGTTACGAAAGTTACTGGTACGTATTTCAGCCAAGTATTGATAAACAAAATGAACGATGTTTTGCATGTAGTCATAAGAAAGAGAAAACATTTTTAGGAACGTACATCAAGTTGATGTATTCACATTTCAAAGTACAAACCTGCATCCGTAGGAAAAGTCTTGCGTTTTTTAAAACAAGATGGCGGACGGCAACTGAAATTTCTAAGCGTATAATTGGCGTAACGTTTCTCCTAATAAATGACGTCACGTATAAACAACAATATTGAATCGAGTCTATTAATGCGCAATAAAGAAAATGTACATGGTGAAATAGTACGCTAGTTGTCTGAGAAATTTCAAGATTCATTTATTGTTTTTTGCTAACAGAGTGTCATTTTTGTTCATATTCAATATGGAAGTATATAATAAAAAGGTTATTGACCTTGTATGGCGAAATATTACTTGGAACGAGTTGATTTGGCGGGAACAACTCGCAAGCTCGTTGTTCCCGCCAAATCAACTCGTTCCAAGTAATATTTCACCATACAAGTTCAATAACCTATAATATTACCCTTTAAAATGACCTCATTGGGTTATAGGTAAGAATGATGCTGAAAACACAAATGATGCTTAAAAAACATATAAGAAATAAGTTTTACCAAGTTATTTCTGTTATTGACAGATATAAACTAAGATATACATAACCAAAAAGGGTGCATTTTTTTATTTTTGACTAGGATAGTCAAAAAAGATTTTTACAGATTTCCTCTATATTCAATGTGAATGAAACTGTTATACAGATCATTATTTTTGGGTTATAACTATGGCAATGTTTATTATTCTAGGAATATAAATCATTGATTAATGTTTTATTTAAAATTAAGATGGTTACTTTGAACGGTAATATCACTTTAAAGACATATCTGTACCCATGTACACAGTATCTATAGATATAAGTTGTTGTAACAATCTAAAGAGCAATAGGATGGGTCCCAGTTTTGCAACCTTGATGCAATGATAGAACATGTAAGATATACAAAATATTTTCATAGAATAAACACACATTTACCGAGAAAGGAGCAGGCTGGACATTTTTACACCCTTGTGTAACAGCCTTTGGTCGTATATCATTGTACTATGCAACTTTTATTTGCCTACACTTGAAGGGCGTTATGAAATTGAATTTTTCTAGAGTTAAGTCAAAATGTACCCTAAAAGGCAAAAAACCCTGAGAAGTCAAAATTTATTCTTTCTGTTCCTTATTCGAAACTTGTGAAATACAAATAAAACTTGTACAAAAGAAATTGTTTTATCTTTTAGGTCTGAATATAGTGCATTTTGGAAATGTGTTCAGGCAGGGGGAGCATATTTGTTCACACAGCTGTGTAAAATGTTGGTTCTAGCTACATTCTTCCCCACCACAGAACTGCCTACTGGCGCCCTGGACATATTAGGGGTAAGTGTAAGCCTAACATGTGAGTAAACTGATTAATGTTCATTTGCATTTAGTAATCAACAAATTTACGTGATGGGTTTCCTGTCACTCGCCAATGTTGCCAGCTTTTGAATATGTCACATTATGTGCCAATCTCAGTCCAGATATGTTGTTCCTATCCAACCCACACTCTATAGAGGGAGTGTTGTGGATTGTAAGAATCTTTCACTGGTTGTAGGTGCGGATTGGAGTATCAGACTCGCACATACAGCCAGTGATAGATTCTTTTTCTTGCATGCCATATACAAATAATAGCTGAAATAAAAAAAACTAATGACTTACTTTTAAGCGTTCATCATGTTCATGTAGTAGTGCATGAATTTACACATTTATTTATAAAACTAGTTCATTTTGATGTCATTTAGAGCACGAGAGTCATCTTACATAGGCGTGTAAGACGACATTTTCCAGAACTGTAAAACTGCAGATACATGTATCCCGATCTGGTACATATATGTAAGAAATTGTTAAACTGTCATCCTGTTCCATTGTTATTTAACTCTTATGCTGCTAGAGGCAAGTGTTTCTACCTTTGTGACCAGCGCAGATCATGATTAGTCTGTACATCTCTGCTGTCTGATCATGATCTGCACTGTTTGATGTTCAGTCAGTTCACTTAACACCCATTTAAACACTTAATCATACTGGTCAAACTGAACGAAAGACAAGTCTAGTTTAGAAATATAGCAGGATCAGCTGGTAATTATGTTGATATCACCAACTGCAGTGTATATATCATTTGCTGTAGCCTTACTTGATCTGTTTGCAGGAGTTCATGAAGTGTACTGTTGACTTGGGGGATCTTATTGGACTGTACTTTGTGATGTCTAAAACTGCTGGGAAAGGTCAACTCAAATTTATGATTGCTGGATTAGGCTGGGCAACGGCTGAACTCGTGATGACAAGGTAATGTTTACATGTACCTTATGCTCCTAAACTAGGCTGATATAATAAATATAAAGAAAATAAAAGATTTCTAGCAACAGTTTCATGTAAGTCTTAAATGAGTAAATATTTCATTACGTTTTATAAAACAGCAATACATGTAGCTGGTTCTTTAAAACTCGGAAGCAGTCTTCAGGTAGGGTTGTGACAACTCCAGATTGTTAAGAATATGGAACTGTTGCAGGCACATGCTGGCTGGTACGACGAGGTGTGTAAATATGAAAGTGTTATGTCACTGACAGCTGCAGCTATTCTGTTCTTGACCTATAAAACAGAAGTATATAACTACTAAAACTGCCTCCAGTGTCAAATGGTTGGGGCCACTGACATGTTATCAATAAGTCTCATATATTGAGGGTTGTATGTTTGTACCATGCAACTGACCTTGCTACTCAGTACTGCCTCTGTGGTCGAGTGGTTAGAGTTGCTGACTTGAAATCATTTGATGGGGGGTCATGGATTCAAGCCCTGCTACTTGCCTTGTCTCTTTATGTGAAAAAGTTGGCAGTTTCTTACACAGGATAGAGGTCTAGTACTGGTTCTTCCTGGGAATGATAGTTAGGAAACTGTCCTTCTGTTGGAATGGGCATTTAACGCATACAACAACTACTGACCTGGCTCTTTATGTGAGGAAGTTGCCAGTTTCTTATGGAGGATAAAAGTCTATGCACTGATCCTTCCCAAGAGTGATTATTAATAGGTAAACTGCCTGTCTGTACATAATAACATAACAAAAATCTCTATTTTTACCAGGTTCTTACCACTGTGGGTTGGTGCCAGAGGAGTGGAATTTGATTGGCAATATATTCAGATGAGCTTTGACTCTAATATCAGTTTGGTAAGTTATGCAGATTTTTGTCTTCTCCTCAACCCTTACCATTCTGTTTTGACAGTGACTCAGCCTTTGTAACTCATGTAGATCATGATCAGCCTTACAGTCATGTTGTCTGATCATGATCTGCACTGTTCACTATTCAGTCAGTGAATTTGAGTGAGCTCCCTTTAGTATTTTACAAATTGAAAGATACATAATATTATGTCTATCTTAGAGTAAGGCCTAAGGGTTAATGGAAGTGAAACATTGATCACATATCACACAGAGAAATCTTCACTTTGGTTCACATTTAGTTATTAAGAAAGCAGCAAAATGTCTTTCATCTTGTTTGACCAGGGAAATGACTTTCTGATAGGATACACTTGGTCTGAATAATACAAAAATGTAACAAGAACCAACAACCTTTAAACTTTATAGTAGGAAATAGTAAATTTGATTTTTCTCTCTCAAAACAAACTAGATTGATGAAGGAAACCGTCTTATTTTAAATGATCCTGTACACCAACTTTATTAAGGAAAGATTTGTGTGTATTTTCAGGTTCATCATATCTGTACAGCAATGTTGGTTTGGTTATATAACAGGAGTGATCTCAACAAATCTTTTGTTCCTGTCGTTATGACATTATTGGGATTAAGTTGTTACAGACCACTCATTGTAGAGTAAGTAATGTACTCATTGTAGAATAAGTAATGCACTGAGAAAATGTGATACTTTTGAGTGTAAGTCATGCACTGAAGGTAATTCATACTCTGTTAGTAAGTAATGCTCTGAGAGTATAAACAGTGCACTGAGAGTAAGAACTACACTGAGAGTACAATGTAAGTAATGTATTAATGGTAAGTAATGCTTGAGAGTATAGACAGTGCACTGAGAGTACAATGTAAGTAATGTATTAATGGTAAGTAATGCTTGAGAGTATAGACAGTGCACTGAGAGTACAATGTAAGTAATGTATTAATGGTATGTAATGCTTGAGAGTATAGACAGTGCACTGAGAGTACAATGTAAGTAATGTATTAATGGTAAGTAATGCTTGAGAGTATAGACTGTGCACTGAGAGTACAATGTAAGTAATGTATTAATGGTAAGTAATGCTTGAGAGTATAGACAGTGCACTGAGAGTACAATGTAAGTAATGTACTAATGGTAAGTAATGCTTGAGAGTATAGACAGTGCACTGAGAGTACAATGTAAGTAATGTACTAATGGTAAGTAATGCTTGAGAGTATAGACAGTGCACTGAGAGTACAATGTAAGTAATGTACTAATGGTAAGTAATGCTTGAGAGTATAGACAGTGCACTGAGAGTACAATGTAAGTAATGCACTAATGGTAAGTAATGCTTGAGAGTATAGACAGTGCACTGAGAGTACAATGTAAGTAATGTACTAATGGTAAGTAATGCTTGAGAGTATAGACAGTGCACTGAGAGTACAATGTAAGTAATGTATTAATGGTAAGTAATGCTTGAGAGTATAGACAGTGCACTGAGAGTACAATGTAAGTAATGTATTAATGGTAAGTAATGCTTGAGAGTATAAACAGTGCACTGAGAGTACAATGTGAGTAATTTTTTAAATGGTAAGTAATGCTTGAGAGTATAAACAGTGCACTGAGAGTACAATGTAAGTAATGTATTAATGGTAAGTAATGCTTGAGAGTATAAACAGTGCACTGAGAGTACAATGTAAGTAATGTATTAATGGTAAGTAATGCTTGAGAGTATAAACAGTGCACTGAGAGTACAATGTAAGTAATGTATTAATGGTATGTAATGCTTGAGAGTATAAACAGTGCACTGAGAATAAGTGATACAATGAGAGTACAATGTAAGTAAGGCATTAATGGTAAGTAATGCTGTGAGAGTTGGCAAGGCTTTTAGAATACGAGATACAATGAAAGTAAGTAATGCTTAGGTTATACATCGAGAGTGAGTAATGCTTTAAGAGCAAGGAGCACACTGAGAGTAATGCACTGAAAATAGTACTTCGCATAAGTAAATAAGGCACTGAGAGAATGTAATTTGCTGGAAGTAAGTTGTACACAGAGAGTAAGTTATACACTTGAACCTAAGCTAGTGTCTATGGACCAATTGAACTTGCTTTAAGCTCATGTAAGAAAGCCAGAGCATTAGGTAGTAAATAATTTTTGCTACATCTGAACAAGTTTTACAGATTGGACTGTGTACACTTTGTTTTCCTGCTATAATACAAGTCAATAACAAGCTTTCTTTTAAGATCCATGAAAAGCTTAGTCAGACATTTGTTTATCACATAGATTGTCATTTCTTCTTTTCAACTGTAGAAAGTTTTGTTTATTGTATTAAATTATTTATTTCACTGTTTCAGGATTTTAACGCATGCCGTGGGGCTTGGATCTTGGACATTGTTGTTTGCTAAAGCAGTATTTACAAGTCTTGTTGGAACCATAGCTTTACAGATGTATCTGGGTATGGCAACACACGCCGTCAACTCATACTATTGAAGATGTCCAGTATTGATGTTGTCTATTGTGTACCTGAAGCTTTTGAAAATTGCACAAAGGATATATAGCATTTGAAAGATCGGATACAACCTATATATTTATTCAAGACAATTGAAAAAACTGTCGAGTTTCATCTGGCGTAGAGATGTACAGATATTTACATTTATTCTTACACTGTGAAGGCAGTTAGTTGCCCTTTGGTGAACAGCTAAACAACTGTTTTGGTGAAAGACAGCTGATTACATCTTGGATATATGTCTGAAACAGGGCTGTTCCTAGGTTATGCAGAATATCGTCCAAAAATTGTCCACTTTTAAAAAATGAGTGTTAATTTGTAGTATTTTTGTTACTAAACTGACATATTGTCGCCAAATGTGAGTTTTTATCTAAATTGGCAACACTGGCGGGTGACACAGAGTGCTCTGATGGTGTGTATTAAGTAGACAGCCATGGGTTACAGCAGACGTTATCAATAAGAACAGAAGGCTGCAAGATGCAGAGGTAAAATTAACCTGCTGGGATATGAAAAAACTGGATGCATAAGGCAAAGGGAACTACTATAATTGTATAATAGGATATTCAACTGCTTATATTGTAAGCATTTTCATTTAGTTTGAAAAGCTGAATTTAATAAACTGTCACCGACCAGTCTTTTATATCAGCATAGGAAAAAACAGGATGTTTTAAAAAATTGTCATTAAAGCAAAATGCCTTTAGCACTTTTCAGTTTGTAGTGAAGGTGTGTGGTTGCAAGGCCACAATAGATCATGTATTCTGGAGCAGGTGTCTGCTTTGCCATCCGAGGGCTAGTGTACAAACTCACTGATCAACTGTCTTCTTACAGGAAAGCTTTGTTTACCTTACATGTATATAGACAATAAAAGTGAACCAGTTGGACAAATGTGTTGACTTTTTATCCGTGCCACAAGCTTTTAGAATCCCGCTGTGTCCGTCTTTAACATCTCCTCTAAAACCACTGGGTTAAACTCAGACAGACCTCACATGAATGTTCCTTTGCTAAGAGCTTAGATATTTGGCATTGTCTAGTGGACCTTGATCAAAATTGTTAAAATCATCACCCCGCGTATCGCTTGATTTCACATAGGTTTTTATAGTAAAACTTGAACAGTATGCTCTGAAACCGCAAGGCCCAGAGCTAAATATTTGGCATGTGAACCTCTACCAAGATTTTTCAAATCACGACCCTCAGCGGGGTCAAAACTTGACACCGCCCCTGGGGTCACATGATTTTACTTAGCCTTATAAAACTTCAAAACCCACAAGGCCAAGAGCTTAGATATTATTGCAAAGTGGCCCCCTCATGTTTTCAAATAAAGAACCCGCCAAGGCGGTCACTCGATTTCACACCAAGTTAAATAGGAAAATATTTTAAAATCTCTAAAACCAAAAGGCAGACCAGTTCGGCATTGGCTGACCTTGCATACTTTCATTTTTGAAACTTTAGCAATGAAATTAAACTAAAAAGTACATAGTTTTGCATGCAGATTTCAACTTAGACATTGGCTTTCTGCTTTTGAAGCTACAGCAATGAAATTTGGACCATGTATGCAGTTATGCATGTGGATTTCAACTTCGACATTGGCTGACCTTGACCTACTTTCATGTTTTTGAAACTACAGCAATGAAATTTTAACCATATGTACAGTTTTGAATGCATTTTTATGGTAAGTGAACAGACCCTGGTATATATTACACACAAGCCTTAACTATAAAATTGTTATAGAAATATACTAAACAAACAACTGAAATATTTATTTTTATTGCAAATAACAAGCAACATAAATTCAGCAGTATCATTTCAATACTTCTAACATAAATTCAGCAGTATCATTTCAATACTTCTAACATAAATTCAGCAGTATCATTTCAATACTTCTAACATAGAATAAATCTCTTTCCAATAAAATACAAATTATTATTACATCTTAACAAAGCATGATCACGTGAAGTCTTACAGCAGTATCATTTTAACAATTTTAATTAACTCGGAAAAGACAAACATGTTAATACAAACAAGTGAGTACAGTATGAATGTTGTGGAAACTATTCAGCTGAAAACTATAAAGAAAGATGTATAAAATCATAGCTAAGAGTTTGGTACAGTATAGACACATAGCCAGTTTATGAAAAACCACTGTTTTGCATTAATCAAGATAGAAACTGAATCATATTATATGTATATTGAAAAAAGCCAGATTCAGGCTTGAAACTGGGAATTTTAGGCCTGAAATTACTTGGTCAACAGCAATATTGAAAGGCTAAAGTTAATTTTGATTATGCATACAGAAATACTCTTCACTAATTCAAGTGTCTTTTCCACCTGGTTCCTTTAAAAGAAAACCTTGTACTGTTATACCGTTAACAATTTCAACAAAGTATAAATGGTTGTAAGATATAAAATTACACACAAAGGCACCTAAATGTTGGTGAATGGCAGTACAACTTATGGTTATGATGTACACAGATTAACCAAATTAATCTTAAAGTTGTTTGTTACATAAATTTTCATCCTCGACTTACAAATATACTAACCTTCCCTCTTTTATGGAGAGTCACAAACAGTTTCTACTCGCTTTCTAACTGCACACATACATTTTCCAAAACTTGAAAACAACATTTTATAATGCTAGAGAAGAAAATATCACAAAATATTGTAAGACACAATATTAATGCATTATCATGTAAATTAATAGTATAAAAATAACATTTCTGAAAAATAAATAAACACTATTGGACGGATAACTGTACTCGCTTTGAATGCACGTAGAATGCACATACACTAAATCTTGTACAAAGATTCAGGAGATAATGTTCTGTTCTTTCTAATGACGGCATAGGAATGTATACAAACATTTGTAATGAATAATGAATCGTTGGCACCTTCTATCAAATCTTAGATCTGACACGCATAAAGTCATTAATAAACTATTCAAACATTTAAAAACTTCTGAAGAACACACATTGTCAAACACACAATAAACACCTTGTTGTACAAGAGCAGGTTGGGAGATAAGTCTTAGTCTATCAATTCATGATGAAATGTTCACTCTTGCACAGGTTACCTTTGATCTTCTGGTGTTTTTACTCTTGTCTCCTCCCTGTTTGTGTCTTCTTCCTCTACAGACCCTTCAGCGACTTCGTCTGTCTCTATCTCTACTTGAGTTAGGGGCTCCTCATGTGCCTGAGAAAACGGTCTGGTTTCATCCTCTGCATCAATGTCCCCGCTTCCTTTCTTCGATGTTTGTGACAGTCTACTACCTTTCGACCCCTTGGATCCTCTAGATAATCTCCCACCAGGGCTCTGTCTGTCCGGCTTCGTCTCCTGCTGCTCCTGTTCAGCATCCCCGGGGAATGCATGCAATGTTGGTGTTCTGTCTCCCTTTGGTGTTGGTGTTTTCCTCTGTGTTGTTTTTGGTGGTGGTGTCTTTGTTGGGGTTGTTCTGGGCGGAGTGCGGGATGGAGTCTTCCTTGTGGGCGTTTTTCTGTCTGCAGGTGACTTTTTACCTGTCTTGGATTTTGCAGAGTCTGGTTCCTCTGCCATGGGTGGTTCTCTCAACAAACCTAGTCCTGGTGGTAAGGGGGGTGCTTTTGGGCTTAGTGGTCTGAAATATTGAGAAGGGAATAGTTACTAAAGATGTGATATACCAAAAAAAACATTAACACCAAACTTAGGAGTACATCTATGAACTTGTTCTGCATTGTCTGTAAACTGAATACTACATTAAATTTTAGTAGTCAATATTCAAGTAAAATTAAACTCATTTTTAAGAGGGAAATGGGATAAGAAACAAACACATACTGGTATGTTAAGTGTGTACCCCACAATATTCATCTGACATTTTAGGTATGAAAATCACTTGCTACAAAATAGTACATGCTCTCTGAGAAAAAACAATGTTATGCAACTGAAGACAGTACAGGTTCTAACCTATAAGAGAGCTGAGAAGGTTCTGAGTGTCCAATTTCTTCAGTGTCCGACTCCTCATCAGGTTCGAGCTCTTCAAGTTCTTCATCGCCCTCTTCGGACTCTTCCTCGGACTCCTCTGCTGGCATCATAGTGGCAGCCCTCAGGTTCATTAGGTAAGAACGAGACTTCTTCACACCATCTTCTGGTAGACCAGGATCAAGGACTAGAGCTGTTCTAGATAGGTGCCAAGTATCAATGGGTGGTGGGCAGTTCAGTTGCAACTGTACTACCTCAAACTGTCGGCTCTGTTAAATAAAATTTCAGTAAAGAGTCTGAAGTTGCTTAAAGAAAAGCAGCAAAAGTAATTTAACATACTTACATTCTTAACACTTGTATTTTAAGAAAACAATCCAATGCCATTAGAATGATTTCCAGTGCGGTAAACATTCATTTAAAGTACCTTAAATCTAGGTTACAAAATAATGATGTGAACCCAAAGTTCTCTATTGACTTTCCAAGTATGATCATGATGTTTTAGATAAGTTCTTGTACACAACATTTTAGGCTTCAACCTTGAAACTTTTGCCATCTTACAAAACTAAGGTGGTCACCAGAATGCTCTACCAGTTTCTGAATGAATCAGACTGGTAAATATGGTAAATATCTTTTTACCTTATTCATATAAACAGGACAGTCGTAGATTTTCTTGCTTCTGTTCTCTTGAGTCTCGGGGTCGGGAGATTCTGCTCTAAGAACTGGCTTCAGGTAGATACTAGGTATCTGGTACAGTGCAGAACTGAAATGGACAAAATTATTACTCGTAACAAATTGTACTCTAGAGTACCATGTTTTTCATTTATTTGCCTAAGCGCACACTGAAATAATTATATAACCTGAAAAGACTGAAAGATTTAGTTTTAAATGACCTTATTCACTTGGTTTCAAAGTTCTGACTATACATCTCATCTTGCACCATACCATCTCCAATCTTTTGAATGATAACTCTTACAACATACTTTATGTACATTACATCCTGTCATCAAATATAATGACCTGAGCAGCAGACAATGCAAACAGTCTGAGAGTACATCTCAAGACAGTAAGAGTAGTTGTTTAACTAATAATCTGAACAAATTTTTTGTTCTTTTTTTTTAACCTTCAACTATGCAAAAGTTGGCAGGTTCCTTTGGTAGATGAGTGTCTAGCATGGCTCCTTTTAAGAAATGATGGTTAGATGAACTGCAGATGACACAGATGAATAACTGAAATACTATTGAAATGGGTGATAAACCAAAATAAGAAATGTAGATACACAATTTTTATTACCTTGCCTCTTGTAGACAATCATTATCATAATCCCATGCAGCCCCTTGTAGATACACGGAAGTTATAAACATGCCACCCTCGTCTATATCATACTCCGCCGTACTGTCTGTATCCAACACGACACATTCAAACACAATCTGGTAAACATTCAAAACAATTAAACAGTTATCTCACTGAGTCAATTATAACAGAAATCCAAATTCATCTAAAAACTTTAAACAATTATTCAAAGCAGTTATCTGACTGAATGACCTAAGGGATACAATTGATTTTGAAACATGGTATATGTAACAGTGATGCTTAGTGGAAAATCTCAAAAACTAAAAAATTCTTCTGAGGAAAAAGTTTGAAGCCATTAAGTCTATCAAGGCTGCATTTAAAAACTGAACAAGAACGACATGTGTACATGTGAAGACATGAACGTACATCATCGATATTACACTGACTGACGATGGCTTTCTCTTGTCTGATTGATGCTAGAAGGGCGCCAGGATTGACAAGACCTCCCATCCAGATTTTCGTCATACTACCGTGACCAATCACTGGATTCTCACCAAGCTGACCGTCAGTAAACGTTGGCACCATCCCACATTTCACAAATGACTGTAGCTGATCGTATCTCTTGTGGATATCTACAAAAAAACGACATGCTTCTACATATTGAGTCCCACTCTTCAATTGCCTTTAAGTAGTTTCTTACCAAAATGACAATTATTGTGTCTGCTTCGAGGTAAGTAAGTATAACATGTGTAAATAAGTATAACACATGTACACCTTTTCTGTTACAAAGAACAGGAACGGTCTATACAGTAGAGTATTCCTGCAAGGAATAAATAATTTACAACGATATTTCAGTTATGTATCACAGTAACTAGAGACAGTCTTTCTTCAATTTTGCTAATTTTCAGTAAACATACTTTCACACAAATTACTAACAACATCCTGGACCAACATCTGAAACAGACCTTTAAGGAGGTCAAATTTTCAAGAAAAATTTTGGCAGTCCGAGACCTATCAAATGAAACTAGCTAATCAAAAATAGAATGGCTGGATACATTGAACTGCAATTCTAATGCTCTAGAAACAATAATGCATCACTCGTGTATCAGACTTGTATGAATGAGTATTTGAATTGAAGGCCTACCTTCGAGCCACGAGACTAGGGAGTGAGTGGACGGTTGGCAGTTTGGATGAATCCACGATATAGGTACATGTTCTTCTTGTAGACTAAGCACTGTGGTCATGTATACGTGTGGCAGGGCCTCCTGGCCACCCATCAGTCTCTCGTGTAACTCATTGATCTGCTGACGTATGTGGCAAAGTACTGAGTTGAACCACAAACATTCCTGTACAAAAAGGTTATCAAATCTTAGATAGAACTTAAAACTGTAATCTAGAAAAGTTAGACAGAACATACTGCTATGGATATGTGTAAATCTTATTGATATTGTAAATGAAATTATGTAGTTAAATTATTCTTTTTAAACTTGAGTCGCTGATAAAATAAAAGTAAAAATATCAAAATCTTTTGGCACTGTACTCTGTACTTTTCTCAGAATTATAGTTCTGGAACTGTAACACCATAGGACTGAATTCTAAAAAGATCATTCATCTTTCATACTGTGAAGTGCTGCCTCTTCTATAGCTGAGTTCAACAGCACAAAATTGCACTTTGTCTTTTGTTTATATGGAAGTAGTAAAAAGCCTTCCAAACATTGCTAGACTGCTTCCATTTTCTTACCAATAAGCTGAGAAAACCATCGCTTGTAGGTCGCATGATACTGTATGCTCCAGTACCCGTGGGAAATTGTCCAAAGGGTACTTGGATTAAAAATTTGTACTAGTTTTAGCCCTAGCGGGGAAGGGGCGGGGTTATGCAAATGATGCAATTGGAACTAACTCCTGCAGTAAGCAAGCAGTAATGTACTCTTCATTCTGACATATTGTTATTATTAGTAATTCTAAAACATTATTTGTAAAGTACTGAGAATATTAAACTTGCAGTAAGAACTGTGCCGTAACTGTTCATTCACTTTCTATATATATTGCAATTATAGCATTGGCAAGCAAATAATAAAGTGCAATAAAAACCTGTAGAAGAACATATCCGATTGTTTCTGGCATCATGGTGCTGGACGCAGTTGCAATACTTATAACACTTGGACGATGGTACGGGAAATCAAAATCTTGCTGTAAGGCACCTGGTGTTTGACCTAGTTCTAACAAGGGTGGTAACTCTTCCAGACATATATCTAGAGAGGATCTGAGACGTTTGATATTGACTTCGCCAACCAGACTTTTGGCGATGTCCCCTGCCTCCATGTTCTGGGTCTCAAACATATGATCCATGTTGTTTATAAACTCTGCAGAGCTACAATACAACATGTTTACAATTCTTACTAATTAAGAAGAAAAGATGTGGAAGTATGTAAATTATATTTAATATGAAGAATTTTAGTAAGTACATGTTTATTAATACAATTATATAGAGCTGCATTTAATAACACACACTGAGAGCATTACTCTCCATATTTTAATATCAGTTGTGTGTTTTAAAGATTTAAAGACAAAAATATGAAAATTGGAAAATTAACGAGGTAAATAATTTCGTTTTCATGAGACTTATGATTTAAAACACATACAATAGGCTAAATGTTAGTTTCCATTTGCACACCTACCCAACATGTATATATACAACTATATGTCAATTAAAGATATACATAAAGAATGATATGCTAAGATGAAAATTAATGTAATATGTATATATTAAATGTTACCTTGCAACACACGCCTCTTTCTCCATGCTAGAATGAAGTTGTAAAGCAGCAAGTGTGAACTCTTCATCCACATTCTTCTCATACCACCATGCATACTCACTGGGCTCTGTAATACATAAAATCATGAACACTTTCTGAAAACTGCAAATCTAAAGTAAAATACAAATAACTGAGAACCTTTCCTACAAAAATATAGATGTATTTCTCGGTGAGGCACATTCTGAAACCCCCACACTCAAGTAAAATGCAAATAACTAAGAACATTTCCAACAAAAAAGTACAGATGTATTGTCGAACACATTTGTTGGTACATGATTACACTTGAAAGCAGTAAGAAATTCATCTCTATACCAGTGTTTGAGAGTAGATTTTCATACTAAATGATGAAATGTGCTATCCCTCTGCTAAAAGTTTATCAATTGGAATACAACAAGTCTGTGCACTTACCAACATTTGCTGGTGGTGTTGGAATGGCTACTGTCCCCAAGACAAGGGTACCAGAGGAGTCTGTGTATATGTTATGTAGGACATTTCTAACCACGGCTCTCACATACTCCCTGTCAAACTCACTGTATGCTGTGTTCTCATAAATCACCTGAATAAATTTAAGAGTTTGAATTATATTTTACAGTTGTGCATTGCTTTGTGCTTTAAAGCCAGACAAATCAGATAAACCTTAAAATTGATCATAATGATGTAAAACAAGTCAAAACTCAAAAAATGCTCGGTGTTTACATTGACGAAAACTTAAAATGGACTGAACAAATCAAACAAGTTTGCAGAAAGCTTCAAAATAAAATTGCTTTATTAAAACGCATATCGTGCTCTTTCTCACTGCAGAAATGAAACAAATGTTTTACAAGCATATATATTGTCTACCTTTGATTATGGATGCATTATTTGGAATAAATGTAGTCAGAAAGAATTTAACAAGTTAAACAAATTACAGAAAAGGGCGCCAAAATCATTCTTAATAAACCGATTCGAACTCCTACAATACAATTACTGCATGAATTAAACTGGGTATCTTTTTCAAACAGATGTATATGTCATATTGCATTAATGGTTTACAAATCAACCCAAGGACTTACTCCAACATATATAAAACACTTAATCACATTTTCAAACAACAAACATTATAGTTTGAGATCATCAACAAAAAAATATTTAGTACATCCTAGGCCAAAAACAAACTTTCTGAAACAGACATTCATGTTAACGGCCATGGAAGTTTGGAATGATCTTCCAGATATTGTGAAAAATAAATCCACAGTTCATGCATTCAAATCAACTTTAAAAAAGTACCTTCTTAATCTACAGTTTAGTTCATAGCAGTCAGAGTGCCTGCCAAGTACAGTATATGAGAAGACTGAATATGATTTGATTTTGTAGTACGATAGTTTTCAGTAAATTATATATTTCAGTGATTTTTGTATATTTTTCTTGATTATTTGCTTACTTACTTTTTATTTCTTTGAAGGCCATATTGTAAATAAGGTTGAATTTTATTCATTGTCTTAATATGCTACCTTCATGAAATAAAGAATTTATTATTATTATTATTATTATTAATTTCAAAACAATTACAATGTAAATTAGTGTCCTGTGTTTCAAACTTCGCTTACGGGGATATAATAAGTGTATGTCTGTGTTAATTCTTTAAAATGTGAATGATCTTTTACCTGTGTTATCAGATGTCCAAGTTTCTCTTTGTTTGGTTCCCCTCCTTCATCATCAGCTGGCCTCAAAACCCTGCTGAGAACCAGTAGAATAGCTTGTCCAGTTTGTACCTCAGTGAATGGATAGTACTGACTGAGTCCCTGAGTCCCAAACAACTGTCTCGCAACAAGCATTGCTTGTATAATAGCCACGGAAAATGCTACATTTCTGATATTCTGTGTCTCCTGGAGAACCAGTCCCCAAACCTTGACTGGAACTTGTTTCAGTGTGGACACGATCGCTGTAATGACAATTATAATATACAGTATGTCCCTTCTGAAGAACAGATAATCTACACTAGGTGAAATATTTTCTATCTGTCAACCATATTTAGACTATACAAACATCAGCCTATTAACCGTATTTTTTCCAAGTTTTTGTTGTGGTCAATTAAGATTTCATTTCTTCTGATTAATATTTCACAAAACTTGAGTTTATCATAATGTGTACATTCTTCTGGAATTAATACTGTAGAGGTGCAATACAATGCTTCCATTTCCATGTCCATCATCTACATTGTTACTTTGTGGCGACATGGTAGAGGGTCTGCTTTAGCAAAACTGAAGGTGTCAAATTGGAATCCTACTCAGGATAAAGAATTTTTCAGGGATGACGTACATCAACTAACAAAAAATTAAAATGAACCTTATTTTTCGGTGAGGATGAATTCGTAGATTTTCCAGATGTCACATGACACTTGAAAATGTGCAAAATTGATACACACACAAATGTATTTGAAAAGAATGTATTCGGCAGATACCTGTATGTAGATGTGTCTGCGGTGACTTATACGAGATAGCAAGTGGCGGCTCGCTGCTTTCACCAGACTCTGGATTACTCTCGGCTATATCCGGCTGCATTATATCCATGGTCATGTGATTCCAGGCTACTTTGTGGAGGTTGAGAAGAAGGAAGTCGGGAATGTTTTTACTTGGTTCACTGGTGATCCATACGCAAAACTTGCTCGACTTCTGTCGTTCCTCAGGATTATTTGCTGTAATTTTGACACAAGTTTACTTCACAAATGTACAAAATGTCAATACATGCTACTCTATACCATACAGGAAATTATTACATTAAACAGGTATTTCTAAGTCATACTAAAAATTTATGTTGCCATAGTTGATATTCTCTAATGTTGACTATATCATAGAAGTAGTTAATACATAACAGCATTTTTTGTCCTCAATATGACGAGAAAGATTAGCAAACCTCGTAATTTTTCTCTGCTCCTGAACACTCGAACCAAATGCTTTTTCAGCTGGTTGAAGAACTTCTCTGGTGCTAAATGCAGGTCCTCTATGACTACCCAGCCTTCATTTTTCTCTGCTGAATCGATAGCCTCTTCTACAAGTACTTCACTACCTTCACCAATACGCACATGTTCTATATTCACGTTCTCAGACTGTATGAAGAAAACAGAAAACAGTAACAGATTTTGCACATACTGCATGATGCAGGAATTTATAATAAATAGACTAAAGAAGTACTTCTGTACCTAGAGGTGCATGCACATACAGTTATTTGATGTATATAGAGGCTTAACATATTTTCGTGCACTACATTTTACGAGAACTGTAAATTTAGTAATTTTTGTGTGACAAAAATTTTGCTATTTGTGAGCAGACAGACTTATTCTGGAATTTAAATTTCCAAAAAGAAGAATTCTCTATTAACAAATTTATGTAAAATGTATCTTTCGTGAGTCTTAGCAGTTTTTAATTAGCGAAAAAGCAAATCCGCCAAAATAGCACAAATTAAATCATCACTTATATAATTCAATTTACAGTAAAACATTTAAATTAACAGGAATAATACCTTGGCTAACTTAAAGAGTACATCAACAGGTGGATGAGTCATCTTTAGCCGTGTCACTGGCTGCGATTTCATAGAATCTAAACTTTCTGGCAACAGTAACAACACTCCAAGATGATGTCGGGAATCTCTTAACGTATCCTTGATGTTAAATTCTATCTGATCTGTGAAAAAGACAACAACAACACCAAGTTATTTAAACAACAATCTTGAAATGCCTAACATAAAAATGATAAAATAAGCATTATTCAAGTATAACCAGCCTGTCAGGTAGTTTATGACATTTTTCTTCTTTTAGATAAACAATGAGTATTAAGAGACACACCAAATAACAAGAAACTTGCTGAATAGAATTTAGAATGTATAAAAAATATGCATATTCTCAAACATTTACTGATTCCTGTGTACCGTATGTCATAATCAAGCCCAGTAATTATAAAACATTTCCTGCTCATTTATACATTGTATATGAAAAACAAAACAGTAACAATAAGAAAAAAAAATTTCTTGTTTAAAACATACCTGGTAGATTGAGTGTGAGATATTTGTTGATGTACTTGGCGAGAGCCACTGGCAGTCTGTCTGGTCGTAACATTCTCAGCAAAAGTAGCTGATGGAATTCTGTCAGAGGTCCGAGATCCGGTGATTTTGTCCGGTTCTCTTTTGTACTCTTAGAACTCTCAGTTGATCCAGGACGGGTCTCTGAAATTTTATTATTTACAACATAAAACCACAATGTGACATACTCCTCAAAATTTACCGTATGTATACAGTAATTCTAATTTCCTTATTCATTCCTGTAGTTATATATCCCTATGAATGCATTAACTTAATAAAAAAATTTGGATTCCCTCCTCCACCATCCTGGTGAAAAGAAATTGTCTCTGTCTTTTGTGAACTTTGCATACATGTTCAATGTTCTAAAAGAAAGAAAGAAAGAAAGTAAAGAAAAACAGAAATTTAAAATGTCATGCTACATCCAACTACATTTCTGTACCAAAATGAGTGACAAGTGAGTGTGAGAAGTCATAAATAAGTAATGATAATAACTACAATGATAACGACTCTATTTCATAGGAAAGAGCAATTGGTGTAAATACAATCCTCTATGAGAACCGAATAATTAACAAATGGATGTACATGAAGGATAAAATCACTGAATTACTCACCCATAGATGCCCCAGCCCCTGTCAGGGACAGCGGAAGTGGCTCCTGCTCTGGGTAATCTCCCTTGTACCAACCCTTCCAAGCTTCTGTATTCTGGGAAAAGTTCACACAAAGGGAGTCTAAAGGTCCAGGCAGTACAGAAAGGGCCAAAATGTCCTCCCATTTCTCCTGGGGTAACCAAGGCGGTGGATCATCCTTACAGTCAAAGTCAGCTAGTGTCAGCTGCATACCAAGACCAGGGTTGCCTAGTTACCATAACAACAAGAAACTGTTAGGAAACTATCAACACAAAACACTGTTTCAAGAAACAATGTTAAAACCTTTGATAAAACTTCATTTTAGAAAGCAGATTGTGAATAACTATTGTCTTTTAATTTTCATTATCATCTGATTTTGATATGTCTTGTTATTTTGAAACTGTGTCAAAGGTTTAACCATTTTGTTTTCATGCAAGGACAAAAAATTGTAACCATTTCTTTACATATATTTCTTTACTTTACATTTATGAAGTAAATGAGGCTATAATTCTAAGTCAATATTTTGGTTGATCTAAAATATTCCGAATTTCTCTTGGACAGTGAAAGTGTTTCAGATCATTGAACATTTATGCAATGATGACTGTGCTAACAAACCTTGCAATAAGAGTGACATTTCCTCATTGGTAAAGTTCTCTCCGCCTTCTGCCTGTATGTTCAGACACAACAGTGTAGCAAAGAGTAAGCAGTCTTCCTCATACAAACTCCTACAAAAACAACATTATATCATTTGCTACCAGCCAAGTTCAATCAAACACAAAATCATGACTGAGTAAGCAAATCCCATAAACACTGTATCATGCCTCAAAAACTGGAAGACAGACAGTCAGACACAGAAACATGACCATGAAGTACTTACAAACAATACAATTACTTCTAATTTTACATCTTAAAAAATTCCTTCATTCTCTCATATGCTTAGGATGAAGTAAATCTAAAGCCATGCAGCAAGGTTACAGAACGAAAGTCAGCTCCAAATAGTTTCTTTTTTCTTTCAAATCTGTTTCTCCTTCAATTTTTAATGTGTGTCAGTGTCTGAAATAATCATTCTTCAAACTGAATTTTTGCGCTTTTTTTTGAACACTTATATCGCTTAAATCTATGTTTTCAGTAAGACCTTCAACAGTTTATTTCAATTACACTTAATAATTTATCGTACAGTCATAATAAACATCTTACTCTCTGATTCTCCTGTACACGAGACCAGTCAACTTGTCCATGAGTTGTTTGATCTGATTGGCTGAGAAGCTTGAATAGTCTACGCCCTCTGATGGTAGCGTAGCAGTCTCTGGCAGCTCAAGGGCAGGTAACTCTTCGGACTGTGTCCCAGCAACAAGACGCTGTGCGGCACTTGTACTTGCTGATTCTATATATGTGTATTTATATCAGATAAGTAACAACTTCAATAACAATTTTCTATACACAAATAAATGTTCAAAGGATTTGTCTTGTTTTATTAATCAAATGTTATACAAACTAAAAGGCTGATAAAAATGGCTCTATAAAAGGGTTAGCAAAGAGCTCCTCTTCAGTGATATTTCCTTTTGCAAGGACAAGTGTATACCGGTAATTTTTTCTCAAAAACTTTACTTATCTACTTGCATTCACTAATTATTCCCAAAGCAGCCTTTGTGTGAAATACAAAATAATAAATCTACTAAGATTAGCATTGATAACTATATGGTCTCAGCAGCAGGAATCTTTCGTATAGCCTATGCTGACATGAATATGCTACTTACCATCTGTTGGTTCTTGTTTACTTTTTTCATCAAAGTCGGCATCTTGCTGAGTGGTCTCTGGTTTTGTTGCTGTTGTTTGTTTATCTGTTCCTTTCTCTCCTGTATCGTCACGGGAACCATGAGAAGAAGAACTACCAACACGAGCTTTACGATCACCATCCAGGCTTGATTTGTCATCGTCATCTTCGTAACCCTGATACATCAGTTATTTAATTATAGTAACAATTAAAAAGAAGCATATATGCCTAAATGTTTAAGTCTGATATTAAAAAAGATAGTTCAAAAGGCCAGTGCTAAACGATGGGACAATATCCCTGATGCAGTTTCTAACATCCACTAGAGATATCACTGATCGTGATGAAATCGTCAGTTACCACTCTGACACAGTTATTCTACTATTTTTTTGCTAGCCACTTTGACACAGTAGAGAAAACTAGAATTGTGTCCAAAGGACACCGATGCCCCCACTGTGCAGATGTGCTCATAAACAAGAGCAAGCATATCTGTATGTAAGATTTTATGTATGTAAGATTTTATGTGGAACTTTTTCATTCCACTGTTTCATTTCTGTACATATACCTAAAATGATCTACAGGTAACCTTATGTACAGTTAAATTAAATTACAAATGTAAAATTTATATGTTCAATTATTTATATGGTATATAGTGAAAAAATCAACAAAGGGCCATAATTCTGTTAAATTTGGTCGAACAAATTTATATGGTATATAGTGAAAAAATCAACAAAGGGCCATAATTCTGTTAAATTTGGTCGCAACAAAAATTTCTTCCTTTACTACCATCTACACATTAAAGCTGTTCATCCCTGGAAGTTTAAGCAAAATCTGCCATCCGGTTTAAGAGGAGTTGCGTTCACAATATTTCTATATGGTATATAGTGAAAAACTTAACAAAAGGGCCATAATTCTGTTAAATTTGGTCGCAACAAAAATTCCTTCCTTTACTACCATCTACACATTAAGGTTGTTCATCCCTGGAAGTTTAAGCAAAATCTGCCAACCAGTTTAAGAGGAGTTGCGTTCACAAAATTTCTACATAGTATATAGTGAAAAAAATCAACAAAGGGCCATAATTCTGTTAAATTTGGTCGCAGCAAAAATTCCTTTCTTTACTACCATCTACACATTAAGGTTGTTCATCCCTGGAAGTTTAAGCAAAATCTGCCATCCGGTTTAAGAGGAGTTGCGTTCACAAGATATATAGTGAAAAAATCAACAAAGGGCCATAATTCTGTTAAATTTGGTGGCGCGAAAATTCCTTCCTTTACTACCATCTACACATTAAGGTTGTTCATCCCTGGAAGTTTAAGCCAAATCTGCCATCCGGTTTAAGAGGAGTTGGCGTTCACAAGATTTGGGGACGGGGGGGGGGGGGGGGGGGGGGGGGGGGGGGGGGGGAAGTGCAACGCTATATGGACCCCCACTTGTGGGGGGGGGGGCAAAAGAGCATCACATGTGGGTGGTAGATGCTCTGTTTTGTTGCTTGCAAAAAATATCTCAATGAAAAAATATCCGTGCGCATGCATTATTATGGTCAGTTGACACTTTAATATGTGGTACACATACAAAAAGTACGCTGATTTTAAAGTAAATAAAGTCTGTTGTGGTTAAATTCAGCATAAATGTTTACTGTACTTACTTCTTCTGGGTTAACAGCTTGTATGAAATCATCAGGTAGTTCCCCACCCACTGCCTCATCAAACAGTTTGATGAAATATTCCAGTGAGAACTGGTACTCGTTATGAATGCTCTGTAAACTTCGAATAATTGCATACAACATGGCCGCTCTTCTTGCCAAGGGATATAACTCATCCTTGAGGGCATCAAGGTCTTCAATCAGTGTAAATGTCTCTTGTAGCTTGTTGGACAGCTAGGAATACAGAATAAGATAAATCATACAGAACATGGCAGAATTTCACGGATTCTAAAAAAATTACGTCCTATTTTGTCAATCTCATGCAGCTACATCTGTTATATTTTCTACACAGGATATGTACAGACAGACAGTTTATCTTTTTCTTTCGCATTCAACTAGTAATAGTTATTAGAAATGGAAATTTTGCTACATTGTTCAGAACAGTACACAGATACTATAACAGTGAATAGGAGTTTAATCCCCAATATTTTATTTACACAAATTTACAGACTTTAGTGATGATCTGTCTCCTTAATATTCTTGCTGAATAAGATATTAAAACTTTATGTAAATTGTAATTAACTTGATTGTAAGTAAATAAGTTTATACCATATAATTCTGTCGGTTTTTAGTGATGTCTCTACATTCAGACAGCCCAAGTTAACATAACTTTCTAAACCAGTAGGATTTTTCTAAATGGCTGATCATTTATAACTAATAAATTGGTCAATTTTGCTAACTTCTGGATTATTCAAACAAAAAGTGTATATTATATTTAACAAATGATCTAGTTTATCTAGAACACATACCTCCACTTTAGCATTGGTGAAGTCTGTGATGAATTTTACAGCCTTAGCACTACCCATGATCGCCTCCTGATTGGTTAACACTTTGTCTCGAACTGTCACAGAAAGGTGATGTAACGTCTTCTTCTGAATCTCTACGTTCTTCAGGCCTAGAATACGTTCCTTGTACAGATCCCCACGAATTCTTGCAAACGCCCTAGTCAACAGATCTTCAGTGAGTGTGTCATGTGACACACCAAAGTTAATAAGTTTTGTAGTGGATGCAATCTCTGGATTGAACTTTGGTTTGGGTAGTGGAGTCGACAGGTAAAACCGGAAGTTTTCGTGGCACAAGATACGCCTTCCACAGAACTTTATCATTCTCGGCTCTGTAATTCAAAAGTATTTTTGTCATGTGCATTCTTACATAGTTTGAACCTTACGGTAACAGAAATTAGCACATATGAATGATCAAACTTTAAATTATTTAACAGTTTAAGTATGGCAATAACTGCAAGAGATGCAAATGAAACACATCTGAGATATTTTATGTTTTTTTTTGTGTGGTTCAATGCCTGTTTCAGTATCAAACATCATTCCTTGGAAGGACCAGAGCAAGACTGCCATCCTTTGCAAGAAACTGCCCACTTTTTTCAGTTTGTAGGGAGGCTCAAACCCATGACCCTCAACTAGGAATTTACCTAACAATCTGTTTTGATATTATGAACCAGGCAGCATTTTCACTCCCAAGTTTACTGTGATTGTGTCTTATGATGTACTGACCTAAAGGTCAGCAACAGTCTATCATTTATTGTATCATTAAATCTAGGAACCATGGGCCTTATAATGGTCGGTAGTAGGGCTCAAACTTATGACCCTCAATCAATCAGAGGTGACTGTGATTTCAATTCAGTGACTCTAAGTGCTCAACCACAGAGGCAGACTGATATTCAGCTATCTCTTGCTGTCTTTCAAACATTTTCCTTATATTCTTTAATAAATAATATGTCTTTTGTTTATTAAATGATTTTATCAAAATGAAACCCCTGGCTGTCACTGCACAATGTACAATATGCATGTATATACCTTCATTTTTGTCATCTTCCTTGGCGGTGTTTCTATGGTGCATGAGTGGGGTAATTATGTTGTCTATATGTTCCTGGCAGTTACGCAGTAACACCGGCTTTCCACGCATAATTGCTTTCTCAAGTGTCAAAATAACATGAGGGTCAGACCTGAAGAAGTTTCAGAATTAAATTTATACTTCAAATTCAGTTAAAAAAATTAAGCAGACATTCTCGACTATCCAAACAATTTTGAGAGCACAATTAAACTATTTCTTACAAAAAGGTTTAAAATTGTTAAATTCAAAGTCTACGATCATTTCTTGTTATCAATCAACGCTTTCTTGTAGTTGCAAATGAATCAAATAGGTAATTACTGAGATATGAGCATAAGATAAGCATGAATGAAAAACTGCAAGTTTAGTTAAAAAATTCATAAGGTTGCATTAAATTATGTACGAATGTTGTTATTGTGTTTGAAGGCCTCGAGGAAGATAGGTTACAACCTATTGGAGTCACCTTCATTAAATAAAGAATATTGTTATTATAATTAAATCAAGGGCTAAGTAACTTGAATGTCTGACAGCCCTGAAGGCTTCACTTTTTCAAATCAATCTGAGCATGGGTCAGTGAGATATAGACTGTTAGTAGCTTGCATGCAAAACTTTAACCAAAATTACTAAGATGAACAAGGGCCATAACTTGAATCAAATTTGATAAAGAGTGTCTGATACCCCTGAAGAGTCTTATGAAGTTTCAAATTAATTTCATCACTGGTTGATGAGATATGTGCATGATAGTAGCTTGCATGTAAAACTTGAACCAAAACGTCTCAGTCAAACAAGGGTCTTAATTTGAATTAATTTTTTTTAAGAGTTACCTAACTTGGTTGTACCCCTGAACACTTAAGTAAAGTTTCAAATCAATCACGTAAGTAGTTACTGAGATATGTCCATGATAGTAGCTTCCATGCAAAACTTTAACCAAATGTAAAATGCTACCGCAAGGGTGAATGCAACATCCCTCCCTATCCTCCGAATAGTTGAGCTCAAAACCTTGTAAAGCATTGTTTTTGTTCATGTAATTTAGAATGTTATTGTTAAAGAGCCAATGAAAACTGAATGACAACATTTTGTTACATTGTAAAAGTAGTGTTAGAGTACCTACCATCTGTGGATCCATAAAATACACAGTCACATCACAGCATCAGCAATGAAGCAGAACAACACAGAAAAAGCATTAGCATAAATATATTAGCATAAAAATCTAAGTTACATTTGTCTATAAATCTAAGTTAAATTTGTATATAATTTTTATAAAAAGTTATGTTTGTCAAAAGCTAAGTTACGTTTGGGGGGTCTATAAATCTAAGTTATGTTTGTCAAATCTAAGTTATGTTTTCTATAAATCTTGGCTATAACTACAGTCTATAAACAAGTTACTCAGAACCTTTAGTGTCAAGAGAGTTCAGGCTGACAGTAAACTCAGAACCTTTAGTCGAGTTCAGCTGGCTTTATAAGGTAAACTTTAATGAAATTTTGGTTAAACTTCAAAAGAGATATTCTCTTGTATCTATCTAAGTATAAGAATGGGTTGAGTGCCAAACCTTTCTTACAGTTCAACTGGCAAAAAAGAAATTTGGAGCACAGTGTACTAGCTGTGTAACCTTGAAACAGAAAGTAAACTTGATATTCCTGAAATTGTGGTGACAGTAATAAGCCAGCTGATCTACTGTATTTTTACTATATTAATGTTATTACTATTATAACAGCTAGGTTACAATGAAAACAAAAACTATTAAATTTAAAGCAGACTAAGATTATCTGGCAAATACAAAAAAATGTACAGGTACTACTAAATGTACAACAGAGTTCATAACAGTTCATTACATTTTAAACATTCAAGTCAGAACACACTACATAGCATCTAATTTTACAATTACTGTAAATTCGGAAATTTTCACAATGATTTAATTTTCGCTATTTTCACAAATTTCCCACTTCACTAATTCAAAAATCTACCAAAAGATTCATTTCACATAGATTAACTATTAGAGGATTCTCCTTTTCCGAATTTAAAAATAAATTTATCAAATTTACCAAATCGCAAAATTTTTCGCCGTGTGCAAATTACCCAATTCACAGTCTAAATAACTCTGTTATGGATGTTTTTGTAAAGTAGGACAGTAAAAATAATAGATGCAAGTTAAATTTTCATACTTTCTGGTGCTATAAAAACAGAACAGGACACAATAGGATATTTCATGATGATAATAGAGATACAGCAAGACAGAGCCAGAAAATAATGGTGTAACATGATACTTCCTTTCCTCTGCACAGAGATATCAACAGGATATTAATTAGGCACCGTATACTGCAGATTGTAAGTGGAGACCCAGTCCAGAAATTGGATATACAGAACATAAAGGTAAAACCAGTCATACATAGTGAGCTGCAGCTGGTAAGTAGAGGTATCCAGTTGTATCCAGAGTTCAGATGCAGACTCGGACATTAGGATTTGTAGATGGTATACTTGCATTTGTAAAATGTGATATTTTGATGCAGAACTTGGAGTTATGATTAGCAGACAGGACTTAAAAGTACAAAATCATTTAAATGGCTCTTGAGTAAAGATACGAGTAGACAATATCCAGACAACATACATGTACATTTGTACACAGCAGTACTTCTACAAACGGTAATACATAAAGCTGATAGAAGGGCCCCCCCGGGGGTTTTTTGGGGGGGCCGGGGCCCCCCCCCCCCCCCCCCAAAACCCCCCCCCGGGGGGGGGTTTTTTTGTTTGGGCCTCGTGTATGACAGAAATATTTATCACTATGCTTTCACTACAAAAAACAGCTTGACTGCATTTTTAAAAAACACAATTGATAAAAACATGTACAAATCATCACCTAACTTATTAAAAAGGGACCCAGTAAGTTAATAATGTACATGTAAATGGTGTTTCTCATATATCTTTCTGAGCAACAACTATTTTGAGTAATCTTACTAATTTCAATTGTAAAACTTTATAAACATCACAATAAACTGCTGACAATGCTATTTTTGAGCAATGTCAAAGTAACAGAACCCTGAAATTCTTTCTTTGAAGTAACACTTAGTGAGTCCCTTGCAAAAATAACACTTAGCGTGACACTTGAAAAAAAAAATGTGTCACACTACATAATCTAAGTTACCTAGTTTCCATGTCCAGTGAGACCAGTTTTCTGTTATTCATCAGGGTGTTCAGTCTACCCAACCAGCCAGCGCCCTCATTGTTAGGGTCTATCAACATCGGGGGTCTCTGCCACGATGAACACAGTAATGCTGCATTCTCTATCTGACGTGGACCAAAGTCTACAAAATACAGGAAAATGTAAAGTGTTAACTGTTAAACAAATCACTCTGTCCTTTAGGGCACATTCAGGACAGCACTGCAAAGAGCGGAATGGTGTGAAGTCATATATTTATTATAAGAACTATACAGAGCAACCTCTCAGGAGTGAAATCCCTTTGGAACACAGGAATGCGTTTGTTGTAGAAAGATGTTGTTCTACATGTATTTCTATATTAAAGAAGGCAGTGTGGAATTTTCTTTAAAATGACCATAAAACACACTGAAATTCATGCAAGCAAGCAATCATAATTTTCAATACACTGAAGTATAGACATATTTGGAGGATAATAGAGGAAAACAATTAGAGGTACCTTGTTTAAGCCAATTGTTGAGAGTATTTTCACCAACCAGCAACTTTATTAGAGACTTTATATATTTGTTGTACTGTCCTGAAGACAACATGGGAGTCGTGCTCTGAAAATAATGAAAATTATACATTTTTGTTCAACAGCTGTAAAGTTTTATATAGGGTGTTCATTTAAATTAAAGTTGTTTTTCAATCAGAACCCTAAACAGAAATGTTTAACTTGTCTGTCGAGATTCAATTATTTTTACCTGAACACAAAATAAGGGACAAGTGTCAAATACCATCTTCCTTGATCTAGTGGTTAAGGTATCTACCTTGTTAGCAAGGAGGTCGAAGGTTAGAATCCCAGCAGGGGTGTGTTTGGTTGGTGAGACACCAGATAATTACATAATGGTTACTGTATGCCTATGGTATTAAAGGATTCGGAAGGTAAATGTTCTCAGAAAAGAAGGTCTCTCGTAAGTCAGAAATAGCTGGCCCTTTAAAGTAGGGGTGACATGTAATGAACAATCACATACTTTACATGTACTTATAATACATCAATACTGTATCCTGAAATAACATTATACCTGTGTGTACTGACTCTGGCTGTCCTCATCAGCAACACTAGCATCTTCTCTTGCATCTGGTTCTATGCCTTCCTGAGACTCAAACTTCTCTTCCAGCACTGGTGATTCACGGTCTGAAATAAAAACACAACAGTGTTCTTCCATTTTCTATAATTAACTTGTGGTATTCAATACATGACAAAGTATACTGGAAATGATACAAAACAACAATTTTCAAGTTAGTGAAATCACATTAAAACTATAATTTTATAGGAATTATCTAGAATTCTATATTTGATAATACATGTGTATTTCTAAAACACATCATCAACAGGGCTGGACGCACGGTGCGCCTATGAGCCATCACAGACCGGTCCGGATTTTAGTTTGAAAGAGAAAAATTGAAATACACAGCTGGAAGACATTATGATTTTAACAATCTTTCCTATCTCCAAACCTATTTGCCTTGCCTTCCATTACATTTTTTTACATTTCTTTACAACAACTACTATATCTTAACATATGAATTTATGACAAAACCATAAAACTGACAAACATTATGAACTTATAACTGTTTTCACCTGAACTGATGATAAGTCAACTAAATTCTTTTATACCTTTCTCATCTTCCTTTGCTCTGTCTTCTTCTTTCTCAGTAGTTTCTTCTTTATCTTCTCCCTTTTCTCCCTCTCCCTCTGGTTTCTCTTCCCCAGCTCCCTCCTTCTCTGCAGCACCTTCATCTTCTTCGGCAATCTCTGTTAACTCCTGTCAATAAATCATTTAATAAAGTCAATTTCATTTACAACTCTTGTAAGGACATTCCATTTCACAAACTTGGTTCAGTTTTCGTTTTGTCTTTCGTATTCCGTGCAAGACAGTGATTAAATGTGAAGGATGATGTTATGATACCATTACGTATAAAATAAAAAACCATAACCAAAACATTAATAATCAGTTGGGGAAAATAAACGGGGTTACCCTATAGGGCACCCCCCACCCCCCCCAAAAAAAAATGAATTTCATTTACCATTTCCAAATAAGTTACTCAGTTGTTTGTTTAACCAGCTGTCAGAAACCCATATGGTATAGCTATTGAAACAGTACCTTTGATTTTTTGGCGTTGTGGTCCTCGGCTAGCAAAGCCGATGTGTAGTCTACATCGTACACTTGACTGGCACCGGAAGCTGTCTTCAGGAAGTCAATAGACCAGTCTATCACCCGACCTGTATAATATACATATGGTTAATATCAACGATAATGCAACTTTAACACAATCATTACATAGTTTTAAATCTATTTATATCAGCATTTTAATATCGAGGGTTGATCATGAAACTACTAGTATTGTATCTGCTTCTATCTTTATATGTAGATACAAAAGTTTCACGATCAACCCTCGATATACCAATGGACTTTCATGATGTAAGACTGATACCTTTAAGTCCATCAATAGAGTCAATGACAAGGGGTATTCCTCTCTCTCTGAGGCAGTTTGGCCAGTGTACAGTGAGCATGACACGTCTGAAGTTGTGATGGTAGGGTCCGAGGTAGGAAGAAAATCCCGCAGCGACAGCACATCCTCCCGCTATAGATACTAGTCTACGTTCATGTGAGTCATAGATCTGCTGACATCGCTGTCTCTCTCCTTTCAGAATCTGGAAGTGTATTAAAGTAAACGCATGAAAACAATCGAGACAAAGGTACATGAAATGAAAAAGACATATTCACTTAAGTCACTGCATTAAAAGTATGCCTTGCAAACACTAAGATGTAAACATGGTATGTGTTAATGTTAGAAATTTACCTTTTTCATTCTTGTATAAACGCATCAAATGAATGGAATTTGCATTATAATATAGTATAATGCTACATTTGTACCATCAGTAATCAATCATATGATTGTATTAAATATTCCTTAAAATGAGAATTGATTACCAAAGCTAAATTTTAGATCTGAACCAAGCTTCAAGTGATTAGTAATACCACACTGGTTTTGCTTTATTGCAGAATGTAAGATGAAATAAAAAGATAACACTTTTTTTTTCAATTTGGTCATGCTACTCTACATTAGAACATTCATACAGAATAATAATATGAACTAAAAACCTATACCCTACCCTTCTCAGCTGTGCAGCCGTTTCAAGCATTTTCTTCATTTTTATAGTTTTCTCCTCTTGTTCATTCTTGTCTATTGTTGCTTCTTCAAATCCCTTTGCGAGTCCGGCGAGTCGCACCTCGAGTGCTCTCCTCTTGTTTTCCAGTGTGGACATCTTGTGCTCTGCATCATCTACGGCTGATGTGGTCTCGTCCACTTTCTGGTGCAGTGGTTTGACTTTTGATATCATCATACGGTGATACCTAGAGAGTGAAAAATTGTTTGGTTTGTTACGGTTTAGTGTACATATTGTTGTTTTTTTTCATCATTAATTTAGGTATGTCTACTAACGCCTTCACAAAAATATGGTTCTATGTGCCGTAACTAGTTTTACTTATCTCTCTGCATTGTAAGATACTTAAATAACGTCATTAAATAAGCACTAGTTAGACCGAAAAATCCATGTTGTAAAAAACCTTTCACTGACAGTGTGGGAGTGAATTTGATTTCATTTACTTATCCCATTTAATTATTTCTCTTCAAAAGGTCATTTTTCATATTACAGAGAAAAATTGGAGAATTCCTTAAAAGTGACACTACTTGGACAGTGAACAAAATTATTTACCTAAATTCAAGGGCAATAACTCTAGTAGATCTTGATTTAAGCACCATAACATAGGCTATGCACATCTGAACTTCAGAGTAATAATGTGCAACAAATATCATTGAAACTATTCTTACATGCAGTTTGAGCCACTTAGGACCAAACAACAACACCGTGACTCAAACTTTCTTACTGTGGTATAAAAATATCCTTGCAATACTGATATGTATTCCACCTTTGTTTCAGTGTGTACTGAACCTACCTGACCACTCCTCTCACCCATTTACAGAGTGAACCACAAGCAGAGTTACCCGTCTTCCTTTCCAGGGTATCTGGCTCAAATGTCGGCTTCTTCAAGTATGGTTCCACGAGGGCAAGTGTGGCCTCTGGTAACTGCTGGTCATCAAAAGACATCAATTCTTCTATAAATCTTTCTATATTTGCCATCTGTCTTTTGGCCCCTTTCTGCCAAGTAAGGTCTGCCGAGGGTGATTTCACTGAAGAAAAAGAAGTATCTTTGTAAAGTACAAGCAGTTGAAGTGACAAATTAACAATTCAATACCAATTACATCTTAAAATTGATTCATTTCATTAGCCTGCTGATTAATTCGTATGACATCAGTTTAGTATGAATGAATAAGAAGACTTAGATTATCCTACACTTCTTAAATTAGCATATATAAAACTGTAAGAGATTACATTTCATTTTCAAAAACTTGTAAACAAAGCTAAACCATTTTCTGTACTATCAAAACAACTACATTCATTTTATTCCATAAATGATACTTCAAGAGACGTTACAAAAATGTCCTTTGTGACAAAGAGTAAAGTACAATCCAACCTCCCTGAATAGCATCAACCGCCAAAAAAAGATACACCTTTTTGTTGCATCAATTATGTACGGAACTGACCTCTCCTGAAAGGTTGCACTGTATTTCATTTCATTAAGTCCTCCAAGATCTTAGCTTTTAAGAATTTAAGTGTTATTACTAGTTTGTTTACTCTGTCAACTTATCAGGTGTCTTACCTAAAGACACACCTCATGTGACCTGACCATGGCTCAAACCTTGGTCTTCTTGGTTTTCAAACAAGAACTGAAGCCATTACACCACTGTGGCCCTGTGGCCCACAGATACCTGCAGACAAGGCATGCAATAAAGAAGTATGTAATAACTTACAAATCATGATGATGGCTGCCATCAGATCTTCTATGTCAATGATGGGTTTCTGCATTGCTCTCAGCTCATGTAGCTTATCTATGTTTATATTCTGTACAACCTTCTTTGTGTCGGCAACAATAGCTATAGCTTTATACACTGCTCTCTCATGGGCTACCTGATACTCGGGTAGTGACTGTAATGTACAACATGTATATTTCATACACCGTCAGGGAACTACAACATGGTGAAAAGTTGCTGTTGAAGGAGTTCAACGATTATTTCAACCATAATTTGGTCATTTTCACAGGTGGCCAGTTTATCTAACCATCTTTCCTGGGAAGAACTAGTACTATCCTCAGTAAGAAACTGCCAACTTTCTCACATAAAATGACATGGTCGGTAGCAGGGCTCCAACCTATGACCTTTAATCGATGAGAGGTTACAGTGATTTTAAGTCAGCGACTCTAACCACTTGACCACAGAGGCGGACAACTAGTAAATATAATTTAAATATAAGACAGGAACTCAGAACAAATACTTCACAAAAAATTGCCCACTAATTTACACCCTGATAGTAACAAGTGATTCTATCTTTACTTTCATGGCAGATCATGATCAGCCTGTACATTTGTGTAATCTGTTCATGATCTTCACTGTTAAATGTTCAGCATGTTAACATTTCACTGTACACACCTTTGTAAAATTATGGTGCTGTCCAAATTGAAAGATGCAACAGATTCCTTTATAAATTTAACATGGTAAAGGTTCAAAGCCATTCATAATGTAATCGAACATACTTCCCAATTCATTCATGAATATTGTTGTTACCTTTTTCAATTTGGAGATTTTATCGAGCTGTGCTTTGACGACTTTGATCTGTTGTTCTGTGATGGCTGTGTCCTGGCCTATCTGAGACAGTATCTTGATGGTTCCCTGTAAAAAAACAGTCACTTTTACATTAGTAACTTGTCAGTCTCATATAAAGTATATTAAATACTGTCATTTCTATGATAAAATTTTTGTATTAAGAACACCTTTCAGACAACGAAAAAGTGGTAGTATTACTGAGTCAGTCTTATTATTGAGTTGGCTTATTACTGAGTCGGTGTTATAACTGAGTCAGTCTTAATATTATGTTGGCCTTATTACTGAGTTGGTTTTATTACTGAGTGATCAGTCTTATTTTTGAGTCAGTCTTATTATGAGTTGGCTTACTGAGCCAGTCTTATTACTGAGTCGGTGTTATTACTGAGTCAGTCTTATCATTGAGTTGGTTCTCATTATCAAGACCTTTTTACTAAGAAGCTGACGTAAATTTACTAAGAAGCTGACGTAAATTAATATCTTAACGTCTTAATATTGAGGGTGATCTTAATATCGGGTGGTCTTAAGATCGGAACTTTACTGCAATAGGATTATACTACTGTAGCATGTACCCAAGGAACAAAAATTAATGTGGTTTCTACAGAGAGGAGAGTACTTGCCTGTTTTCTTTCTTCCAGTACAATCATTTCATGTTCAAGGTTTTTACGAAGCTTTACAGCAACTTCATTCTCACGTCGTATCTGCTGCAGCGATGTAGATACTGCATCATTGTCCTGGTGTACTGTGCCGTAACGCTGATTGGCTATCGATATAAACCTGAAACATAATACTTCTATTTTTATCTTGACTCTCCAAATTCTGTAAAGTGGCATAAGATTCCAGAAAGCTTGTACAAGGTTTTCTAACTTTCAGAATGGAAAAAATACTGCCTTCCTTCCTACTCTAAAAAATGATGAAGCCTACAGGTGCCCCATCAAACATTACAGCAGCCAGAGTAAGGCACCAGCCTATATAGAAGGCAGTATAACTGGAATTGGGTAATTTTTGTGAGTAGACAAAATTATTGCGAAAGTGACGAAAATTAAATAATTGCGAAAAGTACCAAATTTACAGTACTGTTTACTAAAAAGCTGTGTTTCAAAGCACAATTGTAGCTAAATTATTGATCTGTAGAAGAGAGTTTTGGTTAGCTAATGTTGTTTACCTTTCCACAAACTTTTCATACGTTGTGTTGGTTACATGTCTATACTCTCCTGAGTCCCTTTCTTGCCCATCCTGCTGACGAAGGACCAGATGCATGGACGCCAACATGTGGGCAACATTTTCTCTCTGTACTTCATTCATCCATGACACGTCTGTAACATAAAGTCAGCAGAAGTTAACTTCAGGTATACATAAATTGCAGTCATTTATGTTGCTAGTTTTCAACAAATTGATTCAAAATTACAAACTTCGGATATAAACAGGAATTACAGCTTCATTTTGACAGCTCTTGGACAGTTTTGTAATAAATACTAAAACTATTTTAAATCTATTTATAATGCCTTCTTTTTTTTCACATTTGAAAGATGTGACGATAATGCCATAGTGTGGATCTCAGCGATCTAATGGTTACTGCTTTCACTGCGAACCCAGAGAGCTAGGGTTCAAATCCCTTGTCAGGCAAAACAAGATGTGTCCTTGAGCAAAACACTTGATGTCACACACATATCACAATTCACTCAGCTGTGAATGAGAATTACTGACCTTTTACTCATTAGTAATGGTTTGAATTATGAATGGTATTTCGAAAGCTGTTTAAATAAGAGGAGAGTACTCTGGCTAAAATAGATTAGTATATACCATGAGGCAATATGACGTAACCCTACTAACCTTGTAAATGGTACAGGGCATGCTCCACAAGCTGGGGTTTGGCCCAGTGAGGAAACCAGATGAAGTTCACATTTTTAGTGAATGCTGGATACTCTCGGCATCGGCGCTGGAAGTTCTTTCCGCCATCTCCAGCAATGAGGCAAACACGGAAATTGTTTCTCACAGTCCTGGAAAAGGAAAAGGAAAGAAGTCAAATAATTTTTTAGGCAGTGCTTCAGGATTGATTTTGGATGAACATTCAAGTCAGTTAATCACATTCTTATATCAACTGAACAGTGTCGGACATGTGAATTTGTTGATAATTGTACATAGTTTATACAGACAGAGAATTATCCGGAAGCTTTAAAGACTGTTTTCAAGTAATTCTACAAATGAATTTTGAATTTGAAAAACACCTTAGCAAGTACATGTATTTCCTGTTTAATTTAGCACAATTCTAATGTGCTTCCTGGTAAAGTGAGTATTTCCAATATGTCATATAGGTTTCTATTATTGCGGATGAAATTTATAATGTTTTTATGAAAATTCTTCAAACTTTTCATTTGCTTCAGCTCTGCTTAACTACTGTTAAAATAAGGCAGAAAATGTACATAAATGTTCAACATACTTGAGGAAGAAATTCCAAGCAACATCTCTGGTATATGTTAGACCAGCTTGTGTGACCTCTGTTCTGATGGAGTTGATGATGGTAGTTTGCTCCTCATACTGGAAGAGATGACTGATGGCACCACCTGTTATGAACTCAATCAAGAAGACTAGAAAATCTTCAGCGAGCAGTTCCTCTTCATGCAATAATAGCAGAATCTTCTCTCCCTGAAATTTTTATTTGTTACAATTTAAATATAGTTTTTGCTGCTTTCAATGATAATTAACTCTTTCTCTGCGTACGCCAAGTGATTGCCTTTGCAACAAGTGTAGATCATGATGAGTCTTCCTATTCAGGCAGTCTAAACATATTCTGCACTGTTTGGTAATCAGTAAATTCATTTTCAGTGGGCACTGATTGGAACAATTAATAGAACTCTCATAATTTACAATCAGACATTGTCCATTTTAGAAATTTAAGTGAGAATGGTAATGTGATATGTTGTTGTTACTTGAGTTAAATGCCCGTTTCAACCATATTTCAGTCATATTTACAAGCAGACAGTTTACCTAACCATCATTCCTGGGAAGGACCAGTATAAGAACTCTATCCTCTGTAAAAAAAAAGCTAACTAAAAGACAAGAGACCAGGTAAGGAGCAGAGCTGGAATCCACGACCCTCAATCTATGAGATGTTACAGGGATTTCAAGTCAGTGACTTGGTCAAGATTTAACGAAGTTTATGTGAACACCAAATTTTCATTGTTTGTGTACAATACCTTAGCTCCAGCTCTTGTGTAACCTTGGACAAGATCAGCTTTGAACTGTTCCATCTTGAACTCCAGGGTTGAACCCAGTGGTGATGGGTTGATCTGGTAGACAGTGTAGCCACACAGATGTGCTGCAAGTTTTACCACAACAGTAGATTGACCGGGACTTCCCTCTGCAACAAGGACACAGTGAGCGTTCTCATGTGGCGATGCAACGGTGCGAGCTAACCGACACACTTGGTCCACCACAACCTACAACAACAACAAACACATGTAAGTCAGAAATAAATCTGGGAGTCAATCTGTGCACATGAATTTTCAACTGAACACATGATGATTCAGAAGTCTACAGAAACTGTATGCTGAGAACAGACATAATTTTCTTCTTCGAAAAATGTGAGAACAAATTTTAATGTAGATCTACGCAGGTTGTATTTATTCTCTTTACCACACACTGAAAACATTAACTCATTTGTGCCTAGTGTGTATTAAAATACATGTATATACTCTTTCCAAAAGCTAGGTTCTGAAGCAGACGACAAAATAAAATGTTATCTGAACAGGATTTAAGTTGTCAGCTTTTCCGACAACAGTTCTGTGAAATACCCCCATCGAAAGAAATATACTTGCCCAAATTGGAAGCTAGAAGATCTCATTGTAAAAATTCAGGTTTAAATGGATTAACACTCTTGAAACATACTGGTGAAGTAATCCTGCACAAATAGCATTTTCTGTTGTTTGACTAGAGTTACAGATATGACACCCAGAAATTTAAGAGCCAACAATCTTTTTTTCAGAAAACAATGAAATTTCATCTCAAAAATGAAAATGTATTCACACTGTACATTATGTAATACCTTGAACAGAGACAATTTAATCCTTGGATGTATTTTATTGAATTCCTCCACTCCTTTGTTCATCAGATCTTTCACTTCATTGAGATTATAGAATGGTTTATACAGATCTGTCTTGGCGTCCTCCTCAGAGACCTTGGTGCTGTGGCGTGTATCAATCATTCCTGCCGTAACAATTCCGCTGTCTTGTTCTATCAAGTTGCTGAACTGCGGCTGCCTTGTTCTGATCATCGTCTGCACCTATGATGTAAGTTTAACCTTTGTTTATATTTAACATTCTCTTCAACTAATACATGTACAAATGTATATGGATGTCATATTTATTTTGATCTTTAAAGTGATTACGAACAAAATTAATCTACGTAAAATCATAAACAATGTAAGGTTATTGTACCAGTTCATCGTCTGCAAATTCCTTCTTGGCAGAAACATTGAACGCTTGTCTGAAACGACGGAAATCTACTTCGTTCACCATCCTGTGTCCATACACCCAGTAACTCTCATGTTGCCATAGTAACAACAAATTCTTCTTTGCTACCCCAGGTTGCAAGGATAAGCATATATTTCTGTGAATTAATATACGTGTGGATTAGTTTTCGATATATACATGATGGCAAATGTATGCTACAAACAAAATTCAATTCCGACTGCTAATATTGTATAACATGCTGCAGTTTTAGTGAATACATCAGACATACACAAAAGTAACTCATACATAACTAACTCTAGTTTTTTCCTGTGTTGAAAGTTTTGAAAGATTTACGTTAAACTATTATATTCATGAAGAATGACAAGGTGATTGGTAAAACTGCCGTATGCTCCGGGAAACATATGTGTCCCTTAACAAGGGTATAAGGATATATATCTTAAACATCGGACATCAGCTTTTTGAACAACAACCAGAACAAAGCTTACTTGAAGATACAAGAGAGATCTTTGACTGTGAAGATGTAGTGACAGCGCTGGGCTGTAGGTAGGAACATTGAGCGCAATCTCTCCTGTAACTCTATCGTCACCTGGACGATCATGGACAGAAGTTTCTTCAGCTTCTCTTCATTGTCTTGTTGTCTCTTCAGAGCCTTAATAAAAAATATACAGTATGTATGAATATGTATGAATATGTATGAGAATGTATGAATATGTATGAGAATGTATGAATATGTATGTTTGTATGCCACAACTTTAACTGAATTTAAAAAGAAAAACCGAAAAGTGTTTCAAAGCAAAAAATGTCTTTCATACATTGTCAGAATATTTCTGTTTTAAACATATACTTACAGAAGCAGTTCTAAAACACAGTAAACTCCATATAAAATGACTGCGGATGTAGTCAATTCTGGAAATAAGGAACAAAATGGATGAAAAAGAGAGTTGAGCAGTAAAATACAGTAATTTGGAATAGAAATTTTGCTCACCTTCTCATCGAAGTTACTGTGATGTACTCCAGTTGAACCCTGTGCTGTCTCTGGGGTGATGAAATGGGTGTGCATCAGTGTTGTGAACACAGTCTGAAGTTCAGAATTCCTGGAAAGAAAAACACATTTGAAAACAATTATCTACAAAACAGACAAATAAGAAAGAGATAAGCTTCACTGTTCAAATTATAGGAAATGCATCAATACATTTTTATTATACATTTCAAAGTCTCAAACCCATGCACGTAAGATCTATCTAGGGATTCAGACAGGAACAGTATCAGACAAAGCATGGATGTGGAACCATAATCCATTTTAAATGTAAAATATACAACTTCTGATGGGAAAGGCAACTTGTGATGGGAAAGGCAACTTGCAATGGGAAAGGCAACTTGTGATTGGAAAGGCAACTTGCAATGGGAAAGGCAACTTGCAATCAGTAAGGCAACTTACGATGGGAAAGGCAACTAGTGATCAGAAAGGCAACTTACGATGGGAAAGGCACTGCAAAGACAGCAAAGTGTCTCAGGAATCGCTGGCTCAACTTAGGTACATTTGCTGTTGTGTTTGCATTGACTGTGCTAACATATGTAACATTCTTAACATATCTCCAAGCATGAGTGTCCTGGTTGTAGAATCCACCGTCATCGATATGTTCTCTGATCAACTCAACTGCTGTCTGATCTCCCCATTTGTCCACCTGTACAAAAGTAATTGAAATATTGTCGGAATGTACATTTCTGAAGAGATAAAAAAAATTTCAGCTTCATACATACTATTTACAGTAATTAAAAAAAACCACATTACTTGCGTTTTTGTGTACGACTCTTATTGAAACATGTAACCATTTTGTTAAATTTTTGAAACCTGAGTAAACTATTTTTAGGTCAGAGCCAGACCTGTATCTTCATATCCTAACCACACTTCTGATTTATTTCAATTAGACATTTAACAAATGTCTCAACCAATTAGTAAATAGGAAGTCTGTTTTGATTGCTTGTGATCTTTTTGTTCTTTCTTTAATGCTATAATTTCAAAATTTGTGACTTATACAGCATAACAGTGTCGCAAGGTTATAAGAATGGAAACATATAGAGTTGTTGTTTATCGTAAAAGCTATATTTTACCATAGATAAGTTGACATCATCTACAAAGCACAAGAGTCTTTTGTTGCCCTTGGGTACGTATGTCCTGCCATGCTTCCACTCCAGTCTCTCATCCAGCCGATCATACAGAAGCTTGGAGTTGGTAAACCTTTCATTAAAACACCAATGTGTCAATATTAAGACAAACAACACACAATATGCCACAACAAGCAGTTCAATTTTGACATTCATCTAGCAGCATTCATTGAAAGTCTAAAGGGAAGTACTGTAATCACATCTGAATTTGTTCCTGTCAAATTCCACTCATTTTACAATATTTACAGTTTCATTGTCACATAAAGTCAGACTTCATACAATGTAGTTCTTAACAATTGGCAAAAATACTATTTATAGGGATCTTAAAGTTGTGGCTTACTTAACTCAAAAGGATTAATGCCCCTTGAATATAATGTTGCCATGTTAATTACAACTTGGATAGAGAGAAGTAGGACCTCAATTCCAAAACCTTCTGTCTTGTTCGTATTTCAAACATTAACAAAAATCTAGTTATATAACTGCTGAACAATGAATTTTCAAATGGACTGAAAGGGTTTAACATTTTTGTGATTACCTGTTCGCTTGTACAGTAAGAGACAGTACTTCCGCCACCTCGCCGGAGCAGACGGTCCGGATCCTCTCATTTACTATGGCAGTTTTACCACAGCCATTTTCGCCAACAAGTAACACAGACTTTCCAGCATCTGTCAACAAGCCAAGGATTGTCATTATTTGCTCTATCTGTACACTGTGTACAAATGCATCCGAGGGAATGCCGATGTGGGGTGTGGCACTGTATGTTGGCATTATGTCTGTCCAACGTACAAAATCATGTGTTTCTGAGTCTACCATGTAGTCAAACACCTGAAACAGAATTTTACTCCTTTCAAAAATGTGATACTAAAATGTAATTAATCCTGGCCTTCATGTAGTTTACCATCAGTAACATTTCAGTTACGTAACGCTACTGCTAAGTGTAACAGCAACACAGAAAGGTCATCCAGTGAAATATCAAGGGAGATAATCTGTTTTTTTATGGAGTTGTGGGGAATTTCGCTTTTTCAGTATCCTTGTATTCCAAGCACATGTATTTCAAATTATGCCTATACCATGAAACCTGTCTTATTCCAAATCCTTCGAAACCACTTATTCAAGTTCAAGCAGGTTGCTGGTTAAATCACATTTTCCATTATACAAAAGTGTCTATTAACAATGTTTCTGTGCAATATATACCAACATTTCTTGGATGTAATATTCTCCCTAACAGTCATTTCTGCTTGCTAATCACAAAATCAGTCAACTTGTGACCAGAGAGCCTGAATTCACTTACCATGCCATCATCAGGAAAGTCAATGTGCTGCTCGAACTGCTCTCTCCACCAGAAGCTGAATGCCTCTCGATGTTCAGATTCAAGTGTGCCTCCAAACGCCCAGATGCATGCAAAGTTGAAATATCTTTCAAACTCCACATCACTGAGGTCAGGGTAGGGATTTACCATTGTCTGAAATAAACATTGCAATAATATCAATGTATTGGTGGTGTTGTCAAACCTGGAAGCTTGACGTGTTAGTTTCTCTTCAATACAGAGGGATGAACCAAAACCTTGCTTTAAGAAGTGCAAGAGGCCTTTAACACTTGATGTGATTTTATCAAAAAGGGATCTTTATTAAAGCTATATTCAATACAAAATGTACTTATAATTTATATTACTTCAAAGTTTCTGCTATTGTAACAAGAGCAAGAGTAGACTCTTTAGTAGAACTTAACTTCCATGCACAAATGATTGGTGTTTTTGCTTTTGTATGACATAAACAACCATTTCATGCATATTTCAGTCATTTTTACAAGTAGGCAATTTATCTCATCATTGTTCCTTGGACGAACCAGTACTTAACTCATATCCTTTGTAAGAAACTGCCAACTTTCTCACATAAAGAGACACGGTCGGTAGCAGGGCTCAAACTATTGACCCTTAATCAAAGAGAGCTTACAGTGATTTCAAGTCAGTGACTTAAACCACTCGACCACAGAGGTGGACATATCATAGATGTCAAGTGAATCAATTGGAATGAAATCTATACTTTATCTTCTTCTAAAAACTATCTGACATAAAGTCTAGAACGGACTTACATCTAACAATGTTGAGAAAGTCATGATCATATTTTCCACGGTGTGATTGATCACTCTTTTGAACTGTGGCAATTTGGACTTGGCACTTGTAAACATGTGAGGCTTCGTACACTCGCTCAGGTAATTGATGGTCTTGTAAATGTACACGTCACAGAAACCTACAAAATGTAAAATCAACCTTCAGGTAAACATGTATTGTGATGAAAGGTGTATTCTTTAGCATACAAAAACGTATAATGAATATGATTACTCAGGACTAATATTTGAGATATTCTGTATCTTGGCTCCCGTCGCATTCCACACTCATGATCCGACACACAACTCCAGCAAATCCGGCATTAAGGATCACATTACTATACTAATAACCCTATTGTTTCATACTGTAAGACGGACATTCCTATAAAGCTATTGCAATATAAACACTGTTGCTATGACAACATAAGCCTACCTGTAAGAAGGTCTTTGTCGACATCTGGTCTACGTTCTAACCACTGTACCAACATCAGTTGCCAGCCAACATCTGTATTACTCATCACCATTACACCAACACTTGCTAGCAGTGATGGACTCATGTTGGACAATGATTCAAGCTGAAAAAATATATGTTAACTTTCATAGAAATGCACTATTACATTTACTCACAAACCAAATACAGGGCAGAATGGTAACACATCCATTGCAGTTCAATAGGGCAACAAACCCTCTACAGCACAGAACAACAAAGTCACACTATGCTTCTTTAACTAGTTTAAAAAATGATTAAGGAATGAAGCTGGTCCATTGCTGAGTGAAAGCCTGTTTCATGTCAGTCATAAGAATAGTGGAGAATCTAAACCCTTAGACAAAAAGTATTGGACCAAAATAGCTTAAGACACCTTATAACTGCATAGCTGGTAAAATTTAATGCTGGATACTTGTTCTTATGGGGAAAAAGTAAATATACACTGGAAGGGATCAGCAGACAAGTCAGGCAGACAGATGTAACTTACCTCCCACATAAACCTGAGTGTATCAGGCACAGATATCCTCTCATTGTTTCCAAGAACCATTGAACCACAGTTCATCAAAATGCTCTGTAACAACTCCATCTGGCCAAGGTCAGCCTGTTTCATTTAAAAAAAGAAATTTTGGTACATTCAACTCCTTTCTACTAAACACAATAATATGAAAGAAACAAGTGACAGGAAATTGTCACAAAACCAGGTTTTCATTTTCCAGTCTGCTGGCCGAGCGCAAAAATGGTTTTAAAGTCAGTAGATATACATAATGTGAAAAAAGAAACAAAGGTCTTCTTCTATATATTACATGTGTAAAAAAGCAGCAAGGGCCATAATTCAGGCAAAATGATCCAAACACAAAACCCAGACAATATGCCCGAGGGCACTTGATGACAACAGTTGTGTGAGATTTGGTTTAAATATCTTGAGAAATGTAGGAGGAAGTGGGCACGTGACAGTATTCTTCTATATATAACATTTGTGGAAAAAAAGCAAAGGGCCATAATTCAGGCAAAAATTATAAAAAAAAAAAAATAAAAAAAAAAAAAACTTGCTCTGTGTGGGGTTTGAACCGCTGGTCTCATGAGAAATTTTGTCATCTTACTGTAACAGAATACTCCAAAGTATACAGGACTGGTAATCTATTCTAAAAATAGACAGTAATAACAGAGTATTCTCCCTTTTATAATAACAGAGTATTCTCCCTTTTATATATACTTAAATAAGGAGACACAAAATTGCTAACGGACGGACGGCCGGACGACCAGGGGCAGAACATTATATATTCAAAATTCTTTAGTTCACAATTATAGTTCTGTGAAAGTTTGGTTGAAATCCCTTGAGAAATGTAGGAGTTCCACACAGAAGAGTATTTCTCATATATATTACATTATATGGAAAAAAACAAAGGCCCATAATTCTGTCAAAAATGATCAAATCACAGAACCCAGACAATATGCGCGGCAGGGCACTTGGTGACAATAATTCTGTGAAAGTTTGGTTGAAATCCCTTGAGAAGTGTAGAAGGAGTTGCGCACAGAAGAATTACATGTGGGGAAAAAAAAAAAGGGCCATAATTCTGTCAAAAATGACCAAATCACAAAACCCGGGAAAATATGCGCCAGGGCACTTCATGACAATACTTCTGTGAAAGTTTGGTTGAAATCCTGTTGAGAAATGTAGGAGGAGTTGCGCACAGAAGAATTACATGTGAAAAAAACAAAGGGCCATAACTCTGTCAAAAATGACCAAATCACAAAACCCCGACAATATGCGCCAGGGCACTTCATGACAATACTTCTGTGAAAGTTTGGTTGAAATCCGTTGAGAAATGTAGGAGGAGTTGCGCACAGAAGAAATTGTTTACGCCCGCCCGCCGACATACCCCAATCTAATAACCAGGATTTTTCCTTCGGAAAACCTGGTTAAAAAATGTAACACTAAACACATACTTTACATGAAACACAAAATATTTCAAATACAATAAAACTTTCTCACCAGCTTCATAATCTTCAATACCTTCTGTATTACATGTAATTTGCATAAGAGATATTAGGAGAAAAAATGAGATTATCTAGTGTAAGCAGTGACTCAGCTAAACTCTTTTATTCTTTTTACCAGATTTCTCCTTGCGTGAAACTGGTTGAAGAGACAGATGCAGATACAAGGGAATCTGGGTACCAGACCATAGCTCTTTTACAAATAGACGTGCACAGTGTATAGCACCGATACACACACGAGAACATCAGTTATTCTCTAGATGTGTTGAAAACACTGAAAAGTGTTTCTGAAATTTTTACAGTGCCCCGATCAGGATTCGAACCAGGGACCTCCGGATTGGTAGTCCAGAGTGTTAACCACTCCTCCACATCCACCCTTGCTCACCTCTTCATATACAATAAAATTACAAACAAAACGAAAATGCTACAAACCTCTCCATCCAGCTGCATGATCTTCATGATGGGTTTCGCTTTGAAACTGTAATTCTGGTTCGGTGGCTGCACACAGAACTTCCTCAACAATGACGCAAATAGACCATCCTTCCATTCTCTGGTGATAAGAATGGAATAGCAATTATTAGGGTATACATGCAGATCTTTTAGTTAGATTTTTCCTGGTTTCTTATAATAAAAGATTAGATGTGCAAGACATGGCAACAGGTACAAGGGGCTGACATCTTGTTGGCTATAACACTGTGCTGCTCAAACATATACCTGTATGTCACTCAAAGGGCATTTAGAAACACACAAGTAAGTAAACAATAGAGTTTGGTAAGTCTGGAGAATTACAATGTAAAATCAAACATTTATTATCAAAAGAGTAGTTGAGGTCACATAATATTATTTAATAACAGATGAGTCATGCAAATGTGACCTATTTTTCTGTAAAAATCTGCTCTATTGAGATAGTTTGCTGATGGGAGAAAAGTCGGTTGACATACTTCGTTTTAGGATCAAAGTATCCAATGAGTTCTTCCGACTCAACAGCTTTTGAAAACACTGTCTGTACACTGATTGTTTTTCCACGTTCTCTCTCGGCCACGGCAAATGTTTTGATGCACTCACTCTTACCACAACCGGCTGGACCAACTACAAATATCTGTGGAAAGAGCAAAGATAACAAAATGCTGAACTTAATCTCATGGTGAAATAAAGTGTATAGTCCATAAAGGTCATACTTGTGTTTTTGGTATCGATCTCAAAAAGATAGCATAGGGTCAGGTAGAAAAACTTTTTTAATTTTCAAACTGACTCTATTTAAACTTTACAGAATATCGTTCTAATTCATACCTGAAAATGACAGAGCTAGCTCGTAGCTACCAAAAATGGAAAACAAGTTTTAAGAAAGAGGGTAAAAAATAGTGTACTAGGAAATATATAGGTTATATAAAAGTTGGTCAAAATATGATCACTATCCTGTAACATGGCATTGTAAACTAGCACTTACCGTCTGGTGGGCTGCATTGAGCTGTGCAAGCTGAGCAACTCTTGCCTGAAACGCTACACCAGGAAGTAGTCCAAGGTCACCTGTTGCCACGGCAATGGCATCTTGTATGTCTTCTAAAGTCTGCTTCTGGTTGGGATCAATGTATGCAAATCTATCTCCCTGGGTCATGTTCACAACAGGTGTGTTCAAGTTTATAGAGTCTAAAATATAAAGGGAAACTAGAGTTCTTCAGTATGTTCAAATGCTTCATGTTTGATTTTGATATTTTCTTTAAATGCATTAAGTCATTTTTGGAGTCTTGAAAATCACTAGAGGGTCACCCTGTTTAGTTATCACCCTTGATCTGGAATTTTAGTCAAATAGAAACAATTTACCATCAATTATTTTATACTAGAATGAAAGTAGAAATTAACATTAATAGACTTAAACCAATACCAGCATCTGTACAATATCTATCCTGTAGTTATGAAGATTGTTTTTGTTTTCATACTCTTTAGTAGGTTAAGGTAAGTAACTTAGACCTGAAAGCTAGTATTTATCAAAATGCAGAATTATGTCAAATGCGGCATACATGTACTAAACTATCCAATGGAACTATCTAACTGACAATAATAAAGGCATCTTTTACAAGCTGTACTTATCAAAGACTTAAGAATTAATCTATGGCTTGGAGTGCTTTATCGAAATTGAAGCATTTCCCGGAGGTGATGTGCCTGGCGGAATAATTATATTATTACGCAGGCACATTACCAACGGGAAATGCTTCAATTTCGATAAAGCACTCCAAGACATAGATTATTTCTATTCTTAGAAGCCGATTTTTTGAAAACTATCGCAACTACTACGGACCTTTTTTCAGTTCGGCAGTAATGTGTAAAATAGCATGAATAGTGGCTGTTGGAATTCACTCCCCTATTCGGGCAACCATTGATGATATTAAACATAACTATATTATACAAACTTATTTTAGTTTAATCATCTAATACATAAAATATAAAAAGAAACACCTGACCGACATCATGCAAAAGACGTCAGAATCAGAACCTAACAAAGCAGCCAATCGATTTAAATGCGTACTGTTAATTTAAACTGTACCACGTTTTAACGTGGACTTATGACGTCAGTGTGATGACGTAAACGTTTTCATTCATAGTTTTGTCTCCCCAAGTCAAAACATTGTATGACTGTTTATCCTGAATTTCTTGGCCTTTTTGAAGGAAAACAAGGTGAGTGTATTCTAAGGCTTATTTGACACTATCAAAAATAATATTTAAGTTCTTAAACAAATCTTTATCATGCAACTGATGTATTTATACTGATATTATTTCTATTTCTATATTTTATTTTTGCGCGGGAGTAAATTAGAAAAGCCTATTTTTCCGAGTGCTTTAATATGATTAAAGCACTCGAATTGACTATAGAAATATACCGTAGGCATATTAGAATTTCTATTAATGCTGTTTTTAAATTTTATCACAAGCATCTGTAATCGAAGTATCGAATGAATTTATATTCAATTATGTTACACTAGGTAAACAAAATCATGTTTCTAACCCAGGTTGATGAAATGAAAGTTTGTTGGAAAGAAGTGCCCGCACTTCTCATAGAACAAGTATGAAAACCCGAAGCAAAGTTTTTAACAACCTATTTGTTATATATCTGGTTCACAAGACTGGCATTTATCAACTATGTACTGGAATAAGAGTAGTGGCTATTCAAAAGCTGGATATTTAAATATACATACTAACCCTATGCATCAATTTTAAGGCATTTTACTTATGATAACTATCTTATTACTATAATCACCTAGCTAGCAAACAAGCAGACAAAGGTAAGCAATGAGCACTACTGAAAATGGAGGTCTGTATTATTCTATTTCATACACATCTTCTAGATTAATTTTGAAGAGGATTTTCTCGGAACAAGCAGTGACAAAACCTGTGTTTCTCAAGCGTATTTTAAAGTGAAATATGCAAATAATATAAAAATGTTGGATTGAAACTGGGAAAAAATTCTTTTTGGCAAGTAAATCGTGCAGATTTGGGCTCTTGGACAAACAAGGTCCTGTAACTTGTGGGGGTAGTGTTTCATCCATCTTCTCTTGTTTCTATTTCATGACATTTATCGCTCTGAGCTTGAATAACTCCGTCAAAATAAAGCTTAGTTTCAGAAAGGATAAGAGTACATGTATATAGTAGCTACATAACTAGAGCTGTCAGTTGGACAGCACGCTCAACTTTTTTTCAGTACTTGCCAATAAAACAAAAGTTTGTTAGTAAAAGGCAAAACAAGGATTTGTATAAACAAGGGCCACAAGTAGCAAGATATTAAGTCAAGAGTTATCAAACTTAATTGTTTGATATCCCTGAATACTTCAGCAAAGTTTTAGATTAATACTTCAAGTGGCTAATGATATATGTGCGTGACAATGCCAGTTGCACACAAGATTTTATTTAGAAATTTCTAGAATCAAGAAATATTTTCATAGAGTTATCTTCTCTTGCTTACAGATGGGTGTCATGGTGGTACGTAAGTATCCCAACTTTCAAAGTAATATCTCAAATGGTAAAGTCAATAAGTGGACAAGAATGAAAAATTTAACTAAGTTTTTAAGTCCAAAAGGGCCATAATCGAAATGAAATCCTTGACAGAGTTACCTTCTCCTGCCTACATTTGGGGATCATGATGCTAGACAAGTATTCCAACTTTCAAAGTAATATCTCAAACAGTTCAGTCAAAAATTGGACTGGTATGAAAAACTGGTACGATAAGTTTTAAAGCAATACCTCTAATGGTTTTGAAATAAAGTAGGGTGGTATGAAAAACTTTACCAAGGTGTGACACCAACGCTGATGCCGAGGCAAGTAGGATAGCTCCCCTTTTCTTCGAAAAGTTGAGCTAAAACTTTGAAGATCTACATAGAAAATTTACTACAGTAGTTCTTAATGTGCACATAAAACTAAGCATTGCAATATGAACTGGGCGTGTTTATACTTGCCATATAACCCCTTGCCATATAACCCCTTGCCATTTCTACGTTTTTTCACCTCTGACAAAAGAAAAACACTTGAAATTTTCTTCAAAAATGGTAATTTTGGTACTTAATGACCAATGAAATATGCTTTGAAAATGAAAATGGAACTTTGCAAAAGAAAGGGTATATTATCACATCCCAGAAGCTAAAGGTATTTTTGAAATTGTTTTTTCAGGTACAAAGCTACAACAAGAAGTTTGGAAAACTGGAATTAAAACAGAGCTCTCTGTCATAACTGTACTGAAATTTACAAATGGTTTCTACGTCTACATCCTTCAAAAAATCTCTTAGTGATTAAAGCCAGCATTTTAAACTGGTAGATGCAAAAATGCAAGGAACAAAATTGCTGAAATGGAACTTTGTTTGTGAAGAAGGTAACAAGAGTTATCCCGTTACAATAGGTCCTCAAAATACTGGAAAAAATCACAGTTAGCCTTTCCATTAACTTAAAACCCTACAACTAACATGTGACAATGATGCTGAAAGCTGTTTTGCCAATCACTGATTTAAAGAAGTATGAAGTATTACCTTTCACAGACTTTGTAGAGCTCTGACTTTTGGCCGTCCTGATCCTGCTAGAACTCTTCGAGCTGACGCGTGACTGGCTTTCCGGAAGCTTTTCCACCATATCATCTTCCCCACCAAACACCATTGGGATATCCACATCTGGCCAGATGTCGGTCATTAATGTAACAAACACGCTAGCATCCCTGCCAACCATGCGAGGGAGGAATGAGTCCCTCAGTGCTGTCACGATGGCTTTCTCTTCCAGTCTTAAACTCTTCTCTCCTTTAAGCACTCTCTCACCTGTAATGAATGTTTACAATTTAAAATTTGTGAATAGGTCTGTCTGCACACAAATCGCAAAAGTTTGGTCACATGAAAATGACCCAATTTACAGTAATCAGAAGGTAATTCTTCTCTGAGTTCCCATATGAAAAGAAAAAATGATGTCCCGAGGTTTGAACACGGGTTAAAACAATAAGTGGCAACAAGATGGAGTAGCAGAGCCTGATTCCTTACTGCTAGACCATATCAATGCAAGCTCATACTTCGCCATTTGCCTAAAATAATGTTAATACACTAAGGCAAAACTTGTTTGTTCAACTGCTGAAAATAAAAAATAGCAAGTTTAAATAAGTCCATCACCATACAGTGCAGTGCTAAATCCTGATAATACATAGCCTTTGGGCGGGAAGGTGTTTTGGTGGGAAGGTGTATAGGCAGGAAGGTGTTTGGGCAGGAAGGTGTTTGAGGTAGAGGGTAAGAGGTATATTATAAAGACAATCCTGTGATATGCCAAATTATTTTCACACAATTATACAAGACTGCTGAAACTAGATTTACAAAATCTCAGTAAAATGATTCAGTTTTCTTTGTGTTTCCTAGAAATTAAGATGTTACAAAATATAATTACACTGGTCCTGACTTATTAAATGAAATAAATAAAACAAATGCTCGAGCTACTGCTACAGTAAATCTTCTATGTTACACAGTTGTCTACTACATCAGACACAGTCTCAGTTTTGAATATTTACTGGTACAGTTATCTGCAGGTTTAATAAAACAAAAACAAAACTTTCTTTAGTAATGCTCAACTCTTCCTCATGAAACTGCCTGAGTAACCAATGCATTATTCACCTGTGCATCAATGCAGTCTAATCATGATCTGCGCTGTTTTATTGTCAGACAATACTACAAACAACTATTAACACATAGTAATTCGTAAGTGATAAGGTAGATCAATACCTACATATACTACCCTAAAAACAAGCCTAAATGTTTGCCTTGCCAAACAGAATTTGTCATGTACCGTATTTCCCCGCCTATAAGGCGATCCGCTTTATGCCCCCCTACTTTGCCATGGAAATTGTGTGGTTTTGAATAGACTCATTTATAAGACAAGACAATTTTTTAAGACCCAGTTACTTTATTTTCTTCAAGTTCGTATGATTTCTAAGCTAATAAGTTAATTTTTTAATCGCCGATTTTTTTGAGTATTATAAACCAATCTGTGTATTGTCAATTCGGATATTGATTTTTTTTTGACACTTTGAAAAGATAATTGCGTAAATATGTGCCATTGGCTAATTAATCAATTATGAAAAAATATGACAGCTTGTATATAATTATTAAGAGTGCCGAGGATCCGGGGGGGGGGGGGGGGGGGGGGGGCCAAAGGGGGGGAAAATTAAGCCGTAGTTTCAAGGGAGACAAAAAAGGATCGAGATGGCAAAAAGTCAATAAAAAAATATTTTTTCATTCCCATTGTTACAATTTCTTGGGAGTTATCACAAAATTTTGCAAAAATAAGCAAACTTTCGTATTTATAATTAAAAGTTGACAAAACAACCCATGAAAATGAATTTACAAAAAAAAAAAAAAAAATGCATTATCTAAGCCAGTGCATCCTTAACAAGGAGTAATGCTAATTTGGGGTATCCTGGGCCTCTTACTAATTATACAAAGTGCCAGATGTTTTCATAAATTGATATCAGCCAGACAATTTACCGGACGAATTAACGTCTCAAATGTCAACAAAAATCATATCCGAATTAACAATACACTGACTAACATATCGGGTTTTTACAATTAACACTGTGTAAACGCTTATTCAGATATCAAGTTTAGGCCTTATCATACGGGGGAAAAAACAAATATGACTGCACCACTTATTTTCGCAAAGGTTACCTTCAGATTCTTAAATAATTGTAAATATGACATTTACCACAGCAGCGAGTTAAAACAATAACGTAATTCGCCAAAGCCGGTACAATTGTTTGTCTTGGGCCTTGCACAAAGGGGGGGGGGGGGGGGGGGGGGGGGGGTGGGGGGGGGGGGGGGGGGGGGGGGTTTTTTTTTTTTTGGTTGGTTTTGGGGGCTCGCTTATAAGACGAGGACCCCACTTTGAGGCAAAAATCGGGACTTTATTTCCTCGTCTTATAAGCGGGGAAATACGGTACTGGCGCGCAGTCTACCTAACCATTATTAATAGGACACCCATTCTGCATAAGAAGCTGAAACCTTTTCACATAAAGATTCAGATTGACAGCTGGGCTCGAACCCAATGCCTTCAATCAGTGAGAGGTTTACTGGTTCAGGTAAGCGAAATGAACCATGTATGTCCCGAGTAATACAGACCTGGCTCTGATCCCTCCTCCTCCTCCTCGTCCTCGTGTTCCTCCTCCTCCTCATCCTCACTGTCCTCGGTCCTAGGCCCTGTCCCTAACACACCAATGTGAAAGTGCATGTTAGTGATGAAACATGTTACAACTGCATAAATCATGGGAAAAGTGTAATAACTCCTGAAATAAGATGGCCCCTTGCACCTTGCATTCTTCACCTGTGTGACATTTGGCATGACACTTCAATCAGTGCTTTTTGTGATGAAATTAAAAATTGGGTCAAACATTACATGTGCATAGGTATTGAAACAGGAGGATGTTAGCTGACAGAGGATGTGAGTGGTTTGCCAATGGCACAAGGGAGATATATTGATAAATGTGTTAATATTTACATATGAACAAGGGAAGACTTACAGAAAAAAATATGACACATTTAGCCCAAAGCTCTGCTTATCCTGCATTCATATAATTACTGTCAAAGTCATTTTTTGCAAGTGTAGTATTTTCGCTAATTTTTGCAAATGAAGCACTTTGGTATTTCATCAAATTTACTAAAATAGCAAACAATGATTCTATATAAAGAATTAAGTGCTCACTTGTGAATTCAAAATCTTGCGAATAAATAGAAAATCGAAATAAACAACTCTCGAATATGAAGACTTTTACAGTAATATAAAGGTAAGCAATCTGCTGTCATAACTTTGTCATTCTTTAAGGGGCAAATGCATGTTACCTATCTGTAGTGCCAGATAACTTAAAGCTTTCATGCATATCTAGATGCATTGCATAACAAAAAAAGCTCCCGTCTGGTTCAAACCTTACCTGCTTCACTGAGTTCACCCGTGAAGATCTCTAGATGAGCACCGGCCTCTGCCACTACTCCCTTCAGTGTCTTCAAGCTCCAACCATTAAAACCAGCGCTGATGTCAACACCTAGAAACATTACAAACTGTTTAAAACCAAGTTGTAGTTTATTCAATTCAAAAATCTTAACACCTTTTAAATTGAGTTGATAAAATGGTGTACCACATATCTAAGGGAGGCCATATCTTACTCAATATGTGCTCATATATGTGTGCTATATTTTCAACACCACACAATGTGTTCTCCACTTAATAAAGGTTAGGAGAAGACTACTTCTAAACATGCATATGCTAGCTTTTAACATTTAAAAGACAACTTCTCCACATAGAAAAAGATAAAGTATCTGATTATAATGGAGTAAACGTACAGTAAACGCCACATATGACAGCTCTGATTATAGTGAAATTCGGGATAATTAAAAGGAACATTTTTTTTTCTTCTGTATTAAATTTTAAAAAGCTATTTGTAAATAATATACTCCAGAAAATAATAAACAAATTTAAATGGTCCAAAAGAGTTTGTTATAATATTATATACAGAGTTTACTTTTAATAGGCTGAAAAACTGATTACTGTTCATAATTTTCTGGCGATTTGTTCAGTTTTTAAAAAAGTTCTTTGTTGATGTGAAGTACATGACAGTAAGACCTGAGGCACAGTCTTACTGTGCCAGAATATGTCATTTAGTTTGTACACAGAATACAGTGAAACCTGTTTTATCCGATACATACAGTCAAACCTGTGAACAAAGACCACTGTTGAGAAGCTACAAATGTGGTCATTGTTTGCAGGTGGTCTTTATTCACAGGTGTTTCTACTATAGTTTAATAGTGCATTGTGATCTTCCTGCTGGTCTTTACTGGCAGGGTGGTCTTTATTTGAAGTGGTCTTTAACGCAGGTTTGACTGTAGTCACAATGACTACCTGCCTTATCCAGCAATAAACCTTGGTCCAAACTGCTATTTTCACCAGGAATGAACCTATTTTAACCAACATTCTGCTTTATCTGACACTATTTTACCATCTCGAGAGGTGTCAGATCAGGCAGGTTTCACTATATACAGATAGAGTTACTGCTCTTATGGACAAATTTGATATTAAGCTCATAAAAACAAGGTGCTGAAGATTTCATTTTCTGTGACTTAAATAGAGGAAACCGACGTTACGTGATGGTTTATATTTTAGAGTGACATGTAAGGAAGGAAAGAGCATCTTATGTTTTTAAAAAGAAAGTTATGGTGAAGTTAACAGTGAATTCTATTTCCTTTATAGATAACATATAACATGCAAAAGTATATACATAGATCAAATGGACACATGCAAAACACATACATAAAACACTTTTTTTCCGAGTGAAAATGAAGCCGGAATAAGTCTTTATCTCAAACATTATCCAGTAAAGTGACTTTTCATTACTGACACATATATGTTGTTGTTTTATGAATGTTGTGTAATGGCTTTACACAATAACATAATTGATTTCTTTGCATTCAAAAGTAAAACTGAATACCTCAAACGCAAAAGTGTTATAAAAAATTATAACAGTGTTAGAAATTTCTGGTTGTTATAAAGTTAGGGAAGTTGACTGCAAAACGACATTTGTGTAACTCTGACGAAAGGTTACTTTGCAAAATTTATTTATTATCTAAACAAAGTTATATGCGAAACAAACAATAACAAGAGAGCCAAAATGGTCTTTTGTTGCTCACCTAACACATAAACTGCCAGACAATACATCACAAAAGTTAACTCTGTCAAGCTTAATAAAAGATCCAGTAAAAAATGACCATTAAAGCATTAACAAGGCCCATTTTTTATTAGATTTAACATAAAGGTATACTCTTAGAATCACAGTGACCGAGTTTAACATTAGACCTAGATATCTGACTAAGTTTTATGAAGTTTTACGAAGATCCAGTCAAAAACGTCACTTCTGGAGTGCATTTTTTTTCTATGATCTGACAGACAAACACTTATCACAATAACTCACAACAGTAGCACATTCTTGAGTATTTTGTGTTCAAATCCCTAAATAAAGATAAAAATTAACACACAAAAAATATGTTCCTTAAACTCTTTTGGGGGAGAACATGGTTCCTCAACCAATTAGGATCATATTATGAACTAACACCAATCATGATCTTGGAAGGAAAAACAGGAAATGACATGCAAGGGTTGCTAAGCATTTACAAACATGGACGTACAACATTGCAAATTTTACGCAGAAACTGGGTAACTGGAAACATTAAACCTTCTGGACTCACACATTACATACTGTATATTGTTGTTGTATTGTTGTATGGGTTTACTGCGCGTTTTAACCATATTTTGGTCATTTTTTTTACAGGCAGGCAGTTTACCTAACCATCATTCCCAGAAAGAACTCGTACTTCTAAGATCCATATTCTCCATAAGAAACTGCCAAATTTCTCACATAAAGAAAAACGGTCGGTAGCAGGGCTCTAACCCATGACCCTCAATCTGTGACCCTCAATCTGTGAGAGGTTACAGTAATTTCAAGTCAGCGTCTCTAACAACTCAACCACAGAGGTGGACTACATACTGAATACAACACAGTGCCGTAATTTAAACCGCCTTTTTGCTGGGTACACTTGTAACGACAATGTACATGTATGCACAATCTTTCAATGTGTGAATCCAGAAACATCAAAACAAATTACACGTAAACAAATAACTTTACCCATCCAGATATTATCTGTTACAATGAAAATTACAAATATAAATTAAACTTTAATTCAACATATGATAAATATAATTATATTAATTCAATATTATGTTAAAAATGGTTACGTACTAGGCTATTTAGATAATCTTCTACAGTTCTCACCGAACTAAGCTAAATTATTCTTCCTTACTCACTCCTATCAATACTACTAGTTTAATATATGATTGAAATCATACTTGGTGATTTTTCCACAAGACTGTGTGCACAATGTCTAAACTAACATTTAGTTTTCCAAGCAACAGGCAGTCTTCAAATAAAGTTTACGTCTTCAAGCCAAAATTATTCGTAAGTCATTTATCAAAAAGAGCTCTGATATCGCAGTCACTTTGACCTTGACCTTTGAATATTGTAGTCCAAAAATTAAAAAATTAGCATGAACTTACCATAGTTTGTATATAAATAGAACACAATGACCTTGAATTTTGACCCTACTTACCATAGTATGTGTATAGATAGAACACCATGACCTTGAACTTTGACCCTACTTACCATAGTATGTATATAAATAGAACAATAAGACCTTGAACTTTGACCCTGTCGTCTTTTCAATGAATACAGAGTGCTACATCTAATAGGTCAAGGGACTTCTTTACAAACAATTAAAAATGCTATGTTTATTACGTTGAAAACTGTTACAACATTTTACTCATTTCAATAGGGGTATTGCTTTTTATGATTACTATCCAAAGGGATTAAGTGCATGGCTACAGAATGTGTTCACTATCATAATGATAAAGGTACATTTCTATGAAATAAACTGTGTGCACTTCTATAATTAAAGTTGGACTGATGGATATCTCCTCTATATAAAATAAGATGCAAAATACTGTGAAACCAGCAATGTTCATTGACACAAATCATAGATTGGTCCATCATAGAATTTGAGAGAAAAAAGAAAAACAACTATTTCGCATTACTCTTTTCGAAAAACAAATGAAATCTACCAATACCAAAATCAACAAAATTGCCTTTTGTTAAAATTTCACACTATTTTATGCCCATGAATTCACACGGTTTCACAATATATGTAGACATAAACATCTAATTTACACAAACACTTACCTAGGGAGACGTTCTCTGTAATGAAAGTATTTGTTCCCAGTAGTTTACACGAGAGTTCCTTCAATGTCATAGTCTTCTCCGCCAGCTCGGATCCATTGATAAAGCCTGAAAGTATGCTTACCATTCGGAGTTTGAACCAAAATATTGCACCAAACAAAATAGTGGGTCCTAACAAATGAGTAGACATGTTTTAGCTTTATGTAAAAGACGTTTAATGTCTATTTAACATTGAGAATCATGTAAGTCACCATCCCCTATGCTATTCCTACACTAACTTGCTTAATTGTACACATTTCAATGAATGTCAGTAAATAAGTTTCAGCTTAAAAGAAAGAGTCTGTTTTTCTTCAGATTGAAAATCATTATGTTTTATATTGACATAACTGCCTATCCTGAGGCAAATGCACTACCACTGCACCAAGGCCACTCCACAATACATCTTCAGTTTAGTGTTGCAACAAAAATCTTTCTTTCATTTGTTCATATCTACTACTCACAAATAACTTTTATTAGGAAAGAAATATAATAGTGTGAGTTACCTTAATGCAAGTTTCTACATTTTAACCCATACCCTGCTGGATGCTAGTGATTTAACCAGTGCAGATCATGATCTACCTGCACATTTTTGTAGTCTGATTGTTGATTGGAGTTCATTTTTCAGTCCGTAAATTTTCACTTACCACTTTGGAAAATTTAAGGTATTGCCAAAATAGAAAGAAGTACATGTTCATTTTAGAACATCAGCTGGGCAACTTGCTTCTGTAGGATAGACCTTATGCTTACCTTGACTGAACAGTAGAACTTCAAGACACAAGCGTAGATCAGGTCTCGGTACCGATACCGTTCTGAACTGCCTCATCACATGGTCGGGTAATGTTGCCGTGACAGACGGGAAAATCAAAAGTTTGTCAGGATTTGTGGCTGTCACGGGTACGGCACTATCAACAAGAGCAAAACAAGCCCCTGTGGGATTCAGCTGAATGTCGTCTGACTGTAAATGTACGGCAGCTTTCCCTGCCCGCAGTGCTTCAAGAACAGTCGTCATGAGCTGGGCAAACACACTAAGAACTGATGGCAGTAAAGAGTTCAGATTACTGAAAGTAATCCAGCAGCCGGTGGCGGCCATGCCTCGGAATATATCCTGAAGTCCGCAGTAATCCATGGACTTGGTGCAATTAAACTTATACATAGCATGTCCAAAACTGTGACTCAATTCATTCACTATCTCAAACTTTCCACTGTCCTGTAATATTTAAAATAATATTGTTGAAGAATAGTAAACACAGTACAAGCTTTTCCAGATATTCTGTAAGGGCATTTACATAACTTTCATATTTTTTTACTTTTTTTTCCCTTATGTATACTTAATTTAAACATTAGCTAACAGACACTTAACACATCAGGGATTTGAGACATACAAGTAACACATCAATCTTTTTGCAATATAAATTATTGTACCACAAAGTAAAATAAGATTTCAAATGTTTAACTGTTGCCTGCATGTTAAAATCAAGCAGTTCTCATAAACAAAGCAGTAGTTGAGTAGTTGTTTCTCATTTTCACAGAAACAAGATGTTCCATAAACAAAGCTGACTTACGATAGGGCCGACACACAATGTTCCCATGTAAGCATTTACTGACTGTGTCATAGCAACAAAACATCTTTCTGTTAGAGGCATGATCACTTCACGAGGACTGGAACCGATATACTCAAACCCGTATTCCATCTCCACATCTAGGCACTGAAATATTAACACTTTCTGTACGATCGTATCATTGTTTTATTAATCACATTACGAGAATTTAGACTAATCCGGCTTCAACCCTTCCTACACTGCCTATTCAATGTAGCAATACGGAAACGACAGAAAAATGTCCGGTTATATATGAACTATTATATACTTAACAACTTTAAAAACACAACGTTTTTGCTAAGTCATCGAGTTTGAGAAATGGATTTAACTCATCATATGCAGAATTGTTGACGTTAACATATGAAATCCTGCTTAAATTTTGTAATGAACTTGTTGAAAATGGCAAAAAGCATGGCGTTTTTTAATTTACCAAATTACACTTATAATAGCAACAAAACAACGGTTAAATCCCTGGTTGTCTTTTAAAGGTGTTAAGTATATTAGTATGTTTACAGTGAGGTTGGATTATAAAAATGTGTTTTAACATATATATTACCATAAGTTTTGATAATCCTACACTATCAAGTATTTAATGCTACAGGCTGTTCCTATAGTTTCTAATTCAGTCTATAGTCTTCTTTCAGTTTTTGCTTTACTTTCTACTTTGTTCGTAGATGACGCAATTAGAATTAATATATTAAATGAACTAAAGCAATGGTGGGCTACAGATGGATGTACCACCCACATTAAGTGATCTGTAAGGGATCCTATATCCTCATTAGACAAAACTATCCAAGAAAAACTTTTTTTAAGTTTGCATTAAAATCTATCCAAGGTACAGTGACTGCTGTTACAGTTTAGAGTTTAGTTTCTCACCTTTATGCTTACACCTCTGTTCTCCTTTGCAAATCTATACTGAAGTTGTGACTTCCAGTCGAGGCTCTGCAGTGGGGACCCACCCTCTAGAACCAGTAAACCCTCCACAAGGTCACGTAGATGTGCGAGAAGGGACAACAAACAGCTGAGCTTGTGGATCTGACTAGGAAACAACATGAGTTTCACTTCCGTCGGTTCCACTTTCTCCTCTATGTCTTCTTTTTCATCTTCTTTCTTCATTGGTGGAAGTGACATCGCAGCAAGATTCATAGTGTCAATTGGCTCCATGGTTGTTGGTTCTACCAGAGCTGTATATATATATAAAATCAAATATATCTTAAACAGCTAGCTAAGGGATGTATTTTAAATGTGGTCAATCAAAAAGGTGGTGAAATTAGTTCCCAAAAACTAAACTACAATTTGTGCATATTATATCTATTGCTGACCATGGACAAAAGAATCAGCTGACTTAATGACACATTCAATGCTATAAGAAGTCTGCCACTATGGTCAAGTGGTCTGAGTAGCTGACTTGAAACCACTGTAACTCTCATAGATTGAGGGTCATGAGTTAGAGCCCTGCTACTGATTATGTCTATTTATGTGAGAAAGTTGGCATTTTCTAATGGAAGATAGGGGTCTAGTATTGGTTCTTCCCAGGCACGATGGTTAGGTAAACTTTCAGTCTGTTTCAAATGACCAAAATATGGTTGAAAAGGGCGTTAAATTCATACATCAACAACATCAATGCTATAAACCATTAATATTCCAAAACAGGAAATGAATTTTATCATTCTTACACTGTTCATCCCCTTCTTCAGGTATAGGTGAGTGTGTTGTGTCCAATCCTGCAATATCAAACATCGAACCTTTCCTTGAAGCTCCAAGGGATGGCGCATTGCTACTCCTTACCCCTGTACCTCCAGCCAAGGAGTTTGTGTCGTCCAATAGTTCACCGTCTTCTCTTGATCCTGTTTATTTTCAATAACAAAAATATCAGAATTTTCATCTGACAGGTACAAATGAAACCGAAGTAATACTTAAAGAACTGATGAGCTTGCCTTACAAGAATGAGTGCAATAACTTGTACATTTGTACTTATTCCTAAAATAGTTTCCTTTAATTCACTTCTTGCACCAGATACAAAAAGCTTTTAAAAAAGATCTATGCATAGTTCAAATGTTGTTATATGGAAAGTAAGGTTGCTTCTTCACTAATTTCCCACTTTACTAAATTAAAATTAATCTCACAAAATATTCATTTCCAATAGACTTCACATAGAATTCAAAATTTGTGAATTTGTCTGTCACACAAAAATAATTTTTGAACTATTTGAACTCTGATAATCTTGCCGTCTGGATAAAATCAACCAAGATGCATCAGTGACAATTTTTTGGTACAAAAGTACCATTTTAAATATAGAAAACATCAGAAAAATTATGTGTCAAAGGCCGCCAGGGAAAAATCCATTTAGTCATTCTAACAAAACTTACTTATATTTTTCAAATTCAATAGTACGAACATGTAGCCTAACTGTTCTTTTACTATTCATGTAAAAAGAAGATATCTAACCTTTATCTTTCCTTTTCTTTTTCTTTTCTTTCTCTCCTTCCATACCTTTCAGTAAGACTGTTGTACCCACTATACTATCATTGATCTTCTGTAACATGTCCTATAGAACAGCAGAAAGAGAAAGCTGATTGGTCACAAATATTTAATACAGTTGGCATGGCAAATCATTAAAACTCCAATAAAATTGGATCTATCTTTAAGTCCAACTAAGACAGGGCTCAACATTCTAACTTTTATTTGTACATATTGAGATTTGTATTCCAGTCAGTTCTCTACCAGCTGGGTCAGCCAATGGATTCATTTCTTCAGACTGAATCAAACTAAATCATTCTTTCACAAATAAACAACATTCAAGCAGAATGCACTTGTAACTTCTTTTTCTACAAATATTTAGACAATTTCAGGTCAGACTGTGACATATCGAAACTAAAACATCAACCAAATTCTATTAAAAACTTTAATAAGATAACAGTTTGGCTTTTAATGAATGTGTGTGAGTCTCCATGGTGCAGTGGTAATGGTATTCCCTTAGTAGCCCTGAGGACCTCAGTTCGATCCCCTGCCCATCCTACTGGGGTGACTTCTGATTCCACATGTGCCTCAGTCTCACCTTAGTTGTAACTAGGGTAATTGATGACGTTTTAAATGGCATTGGCTCCATGTAAGGATCTACTAGAAACTGTGTAAAATCAGAGAAGCTTTTTCATGATTGAGCTCAAACAAATTGGTACAAACTGAGGACTAGTTACTATTTAGCTGAAATTATTAAAGCATGTTTTTGTCATACCATTTTCTTTCTGTCATGTCATCAGCACAAAGGGACCACAATGGAAATAAAAGTTTATTCTTTTTTGTGCTATCCCTGGTGTTGGTGTGCATGCCATAGTTATTATGCTCATGTTGTGATATTGTTTTATTGCATTCATGTTTGTTTTAGCCATGTATGTACTCCATACTGAAATAAATCTTATCTTATCTTATCAACACTAACCTTTAATGCATCATCCTTCCCTTCCTCCATCTGTACCAGTGCTGCTTCAATCTGTTCTGTCATCTGTACTTGTGTGGCCAGATACACTATCTCAGTGATGTGATCCAGGGTCCACGACCGTTTGGGATCTTCTCCATCATTCTCAAACATCTGTTCAGTGACAGAAGGAGGTCGGCTGGTTTTAGGATTTCCTTTGCTGTCAATACTACCTCCAGCCCTACTGCTGGCTCTGCTACCTGCTTTCTCACCTACGAATGTAAATATTGGTTGTATTACATGATAACAGTCAATACTATAAGCTGACAACAGACTTTCTAAACTGCTTGTATCTCTAAATACACTTTAAACAGTTTCCCATTCAGCCCTCGAGAAACTCTATTACTGTGTTTTCTTGCATCTTCATTAAACAAATAGGACTTTTTCCTTCTACAGAAAGGGTGATCTACAGTTGTCTTCCCCTCACTAAATTTCATAAAATAGTTTTCAACTAAATTTTACTATACACTAGGATTTTACTCCAAAATGCTATGCAATTTTTCCTGCTAAAAAAAGAGATCTATGGTTCTTCTCTTTTGTCAAAAAAAAACACACTTGACACATATGCAATTGTTGATATTTGTGTTAACTTGAATGCATTCTTGTATATGACTGTAGTTTTTAACTGTCCTAGACATATCAACATATCAACATACCTGTCTTGCAAATGATACCAAGAAGTCTGTTACCTATATGATATCAGTACAGTAGATATACCTAAGAAACTTTGTTGAACAACTTCCAGAATTGTTTGTGTCATAGAACTGTAAATGAGAATTACCTTTATTTTTGGTAGCAGACTTGGATTCTTGAGTTGGGAGTGTGACTTTTCTGGAGCCTGCACTTCTTATCTGGCGTGACTTAGCTGGCGGTTTCTCTACACCGAGAGCGGTTGCTAGTTGGAACTGTAAGGCACCCTTCACTCCCAGCAGGAAACTGGTGAGCCATGTCTCAATCTGACCTTCACATGTGACAGGCTGGAAAAATTATGTGTTTTATGCATCATTATAATAATAGTTTAATTCATTTTTCAGTAGTTACTTCATCTAATACTATCCTCTGCATATAACCCTCTTGGGTTCTAGCATTTTATGAGAAGAAAATAAACTGAGTCCACAAAATTTGTTCTGAAATTTCTCTATATCCCGAGTTGTTATACAAGAAGTTTACTGTATAAAACTGTAAGCCACTTTGTCTGTACACATATCTGAACAGAAGATTTGGGCAAACTGTAAAAAAAATGATATGACTCAAAGAAGTCACAAAATATGGCAGCAAACTTAAAACTGTGTTGGAAACTGACCTGTTGAAAGTGAAGTTTTTCTCCGAGTGTACTCTGTACTCCTGTGACAACAAAGTTGTACTTGTCACTGTCATCAACCTCCTCATAGACAAGGCTTCCAATGTTCTCAAACAACTTGTTAATGTATAGATTCACCTGGCTCAAGTCATACCCTGAGAAAAATGTACCAAAATATGTATAAATATACTAAAAACAGTTTGTCTGGTTTGTTTGTTTGTCTGTTTTGAGTTTCACACTTGCTTTCAAAGGTGAATCATTTACTGTATAATTAAAGCAGTCTTTGAATCTATAAACAGTCTTTGGATACTCAAAAAATGATGAACTCTCAGAAATGATATATTTTCCTAATGAAACAGAATTTGAAGAAGGCAAAATATTTCATCACAGAACATGTGACTGGACCTGGAATCCAACACATGCCTGCTAGACTGACAACACAACTACTGCACAGTAAAAAAGCTTACCTTAAAACCCATGAACAAAACATTATGGTAACGAATATTTATACCGAAAACTGAAAGATAAATACCATTGCAGACAATATGAAGGACATCCTCCATGGACAGGAAGTAGAATCTTGGAAATATTTGTCGACGTCTTTCCAAGTGATTCAACAGAGATTTCCTACAGTGTTCCAGGCTGTGATTCATATGCTCCAATATTGTGAGGATATCTGTAACACAGCAATACAACTTTCTTCATCTAAACTTTTCAAATCAGTATTTATATACCTAACCATACATAATCTAACCAAGTTCAACGAAGAATTACGAAGACACAGGCTTTAGATATACATGTAATTGTAACAGAATGCAAAGGTTTATTTACTTTTCCTTGAGCAACACTGTAACACATTGGGATTTTTCTCTGTTGCCCTCATCAGCAATCTGAAATCTCTGTTAACCACTGCAAATCTGTTAGCATCATGAGGCAAGGCTGTCCTCACATCCGCACTAGAATAGACCTGAAATCAAACAAGTCATACATTACCCTGCCTCTCAAGAAAAGAACCAGTTTCGTAAGCTATGCGTAATGCTAAAATGACCAACACAATAAAAACAAGAAGCTTTCTTTTCTTCTGGAACCTGGTATGAGTTCTATTAAATCAAAGTATTTTGCAAGTCTTAACTTTAAAATTTTGTGAAAATATGTTCAGTTCAAGCTATGCTGATAAGCCATGCTATAGAACAGAATAATTCTGGATATTTTCAAAATCAATAGTCAGTGACAACATTTTTCATGAATTCAACTAGTTTTCAAAAATAGGAAAAGTCAGAAGAATTTATCTTTTATGGTAGACCAACCTCTTCCAGCTCTACCCATTTCTCCTGTACTTCCAGCCAAGTAGATAGCACAGCTTCTATTGTCTGCAGCCGTTTCTGCCATTTCACAACTTCGTCGAGGAACGATCCCGCAGCACTGTTGCTCTGCATCGCCTGCAAGGTCACCTGATGTCCTTCAAGCTCCTCGAAGATAGGATCTGTATTTGCCAGTAAAGCATGTTGGCCTGTATCCTACAGTCATAAATAAATCATAAAAAAATCATAAATAAAGTATCATATTGATTCCTTTGTATGAATCAGTATGTGAAAATACTTGTACTGTCAAAGTGCCACTTGTTTATTTAGTTGCGATTTCCCAATTCTCTATTTATTTATAGTTTCTTAATTCACTAGTGAACTCTATTTTACATATAAGCATTGTTTGTTTGCTATTTCAGCGAGTTTGATAAATCCACAAAGAGCTTCATTTGTGAAAATTAGCAAAAACAAAAACCTCACTGAAGCAACTTTTACATTACATAAAGTACTGGTCTCCATTTTTTGGTCTGCATTAATGCAATTTTGTCCATTATTCTAGCCAGTGCCCCTGACCAACTTAACCAGTACTAATCTCTCTTTTTAAAATGAAAATATCCCACTTAAAGCACTTAGTGTAGTAGGAGCTAGATCCTTCATGACTGACTGGGCTGAGGATTGAACTCACTACATGGCAAGTGCAAGCTTAAACCAGGATTTCACATGTAGATCTTAGAGTCAATATTCTTTTACAATTTTCAGAACAAGCCTTTTAAACTGACTTACATCTGCCAAGTTCATTAAAGAGGCCGGCAGGGAAGCTATGCTACTGCGCTTGTTTTTGCTGTGAGAACTCTGGTTTGAGACCCTACTTGTAGTCCTCACTTGGCTCCGGCTTGGAGCAGTTTTGTGGGGCACATTCTCAGTCCCTGCTTCACTCTGGGAAACCTCACTCTGGTTGTCCTGCCAATATAGTACACATGTGAAATTATCTTACTTAGGCTACATTCGTACCAAAAGAAAAATGAATTTTTTGTGATAAATAAATTCAACTATAGGATTCACAAAAAAATCGTTAAATTTAAATTAAACAAAGACCTATTTTGGCTAACATTTCTATCACTAAATTAAGTTAGTTACATATTTACAATTATTTCTGTCCCTACAGTCAAATTTACACTTAAACTTTGCTGTGCAGGAAACAAATGTAAATTAATCTTACATGAACAGTGACATCTGCGGCCAGCTCAGCATTTTTGCTGCGGATGTGTACCAGGAACTGGAAGATCTTACTCAACCAGACTTCCTCATAAGTCTTCAGTGACTGTTCTATAGATAGATCCTTCACTGCCCTCTGTACAATGGCCCGTACATCATCTACATGCTCTGTGGGTATCATACAAAAAAAACCCTCATATTTTACATGTACAATATTTATGAAATGAATATGTATAAAATATTTGAATGATATGATACATTTTATAAATCAATACACATGAAAAGATAAAACTGAAAATCATACATATATGTTAAAAGATATTAGAATTTATATACTCTAAAGTAAGTCAACAAAAGAAAAGTGATTTCTACAAATAGAGGGAAGTAATTCAAAAATGACAGCTCCATCTTTTTAATTTTACAGGAAGAACTTAATTTATTTCAACCAGAAAGGTAGGACAGTTTCAATATCGCCTTTTTGATACCCAGTTTTTTTCAATTACAATAGCATCTTAAGACTTAAGTAGTACTAATCAAGGTGTAATTACGTTGAAGTCCAAGCCCAAGGAGATCTCCGAGGGTCATCCGCTTCAGCGAGTCATTGTCTATAGAGATAGCACCCCCTGTGACACGCACCAGTTGTTTCCAATGTCGGGTTCTCATTGCAGGATTACTAAGATCATCAATGAGTGGCAGGCAAGCCTAAATATATGAGAGGTCTATATATAAACACTGTAACAATTACATGGGGGCTATACATTTCATCCGTGTCAGGGTTTTCTGGCGTACACCGTCACATTCATTTCATATAGCCAATCCAATGCATTATCATTTCTCGCCCTTATCCAAAATGATATTGTCTAAGAAACTAGCTGAAACTTATTCCATATTAAAACAGCCTTCTCGAATCTCTTAAATTTCCATAAAAAAAAACTCTTTTTCTCCATTACTGGTACCTGCCACATTTATCGTTGTTACTAAAAAATTAAGAAAATTACTTTATTCATCGAAAGCTTGAGAAAGTTAAGCAAACTTTTGACTGTTGTTACCTGAATATTTGTGATGGATTCATGAAGGCCCATGTAGATATCCCATGTAAATACATCCTCGGGTAGTGCTCGAACAATGTCCAACTGTTTATTTGTCTCATCCCGCAGAAACTTGGTGTTCATCTTTTGCCATCTGTGTCTCTTCCACTCACCTCTGCTCCATCACCTTGCTGCTCATCACAAATATACATGGGTCAACAAAGCCATGTTTTGATGTCAACAAATTGTCCATGTTTTGATGTCAACAAAAACAGTTTGATGTAAGGGGGGGGGGGGGGGGGGGGGGGGCAAACGTCCATGTTTTGATGTCAACAAATATACATGTTTTGATTGTCAACAAGTGCACATTTTTATGTCACTAATAACTTACAAACAACTAATTCTACTAAACTGAAGACTCATTCTAAATAATAAAGATTCATTTTAAATATTGATCATTTATTATGGCTCAATTAAATAACGGTATGGTAGCGATTTATTCAAGAGTAACCACCGGGGGGGAATATCAACACATGACTAAATCTCGACTCCTGATACAGTGAAATTCTGGATATAACTTTATAAACATAGTATGAGATAAAATATATTATGCATGTACGCTATAGAAGTGAAATGGGGCCGCCTAGATTTTTGTTCAGTTCAAACGAGTTCTTTATCTCAATATGGTACATCTGCAACACAACCACGTTTCACTGCTGGAGTACTGGCAGCCACTATCAAAACGGAACTACAATGCTTGTTATAACAAGGGATTCTTAGATAGTCCCGTTAAAGGGATGTGGTGCAATAAGACAGTGCTTACAAGCCCTATTGAGATCCATTGACAGTATGATTACATCGAAACTGTGGTATTAGTGTTTTTGAGGCAACAATTTTCAAATGTTTGAAATCAGATGCCATGCATTTGTTACATGTAAAGACTTATTAAAAATGATAATTTACAGTTTTAAACACATACCTCTTAGTTTCCACAGGAATGAACATGTTTGGCTCGTTCAGGGGGGAATGAATTATGTTGCACCAGCTCGGTCTATCCATGCGGTCGTGGGTGAAATAAAATTATATCATAAATTTGGTTCATTAGCGTTAAAGAAGGCCAGATAGCAAGACTATTAACTCCATTTACAATAGATCTGCGAAGCTGTATTGAATATTGTTGCATGTTTGTAGAGACTTGTTTTTCCAAGGCAGAAGCCAAGATTCAAACTTGTTACATATAGACAGCATTTGCCTAGGTAAAGTGCAAAGGGTAAGAATAGCCTGCTAGGCCGTCTGGTAGATCAAACTTCATTAGTGCATTTTTTTGGGGTTTTTCCTTGCCGTCATGACCATATCCGCCATTTGATCTTTAACATTTTATTCATTAACCTGTAATATCATAATGTTACGCTGGTTTTATTAGCAATAGAAGGTATGAACAAACTATAGTCGTTGTGTCATTTGTTAACAATAATTGAGTCCTAGAATAATAATATTTTTTGAAGTCAACAAATGTACATGTTAATATATTTCCTATGTGCAATGATTTCCCTTGTAGCTGACAAATATCTTTTCTACCAAAAGCCTCATCTACTTTATTAATTTTCTTGAAATATACTATTTACAGTAAATACCATATATAACAACTCCTGATATAGTAAAGAAGAAGTTTTCTGGGCCCTGTTTTTCTTCTTTATTTGATATGAAAATGCTATATGGATATAACATACTCGAGAACAAATTTAGATGGTCCCAAGGAGCTCATTACATACAGGGTTTACTGTATATTGGTGCTATGCCAGCAAACAGACAGTATGATGCTCAAACTTGTACGTGTTAAAATTTCTGTTTATCATTTTTCTAAAAATACAAAAAGTACACACATACCTCTTAGTTTCCCAAACTTGCTTCAAAGTTCAGCTCAAGTCGGCAGCTGAAATAAGATTACATCATAAATTGATCATCCACAAAGAAATTACTTTAAACTTTTATGATAGACTGCTCTCTGAACTGGTTTTTCCAAGGCAGAAGCCGGGATTCAAACTAGTTACATATAGCAACTTGCCTCAGTAAGAATACCCTAAGATTCCACCACAAATCAACAAGAATGTACATAATGTTTGTGAATCTCTGGTTAGACAAAGGCAAACTATGTACTGAGAAAATGAAAATATTTTGGTTTTGGGCCAAGAATATTTACAGAGGGAAATCTTCAAAAGCACAATGACTTTGTATAAAGTTTCTTTAAATGCTATGACAACACTTGCAAAATGAGAAATAATTAAATGACTTGAAGCAAATTGCTTTTCAAAATGCAATGGCAGAGCATAAATAAAAGGAGCTTGGCAATAGAAAAGCATTTCAACTTATAATTCATGCTAGAATACAGGAACAACACTGAACACAAGCTCTGAAAAAAGCTCTGAAAATATGTACTAAGAAATTTTGCACTTACGTTGGCAGAATGTTGAAGTTGACAACAGATGCTTCGAGAAGTTCCTGTAACTCTATCAAGTCCTGAGCTTCATTTTCCAGAATTGTAAGTCTTTTAGAAAAGCTATCAATGTTGTTCCATGCCTCTCTGATTTCACACTCCCTGTTGTATATGTCTGAGTTTTCTAACTCCTTACTGAGGGAGTTCACACGATGTCCAAATGCTTCTAGGTCCTGACAATGTTTTAAGAAAGAAAAACTATTTAACAACCGGTACTAAAACTGTGTAACATTACAATGGAGAAAATGAAGACCTTTGTATGTAGTAAAAAAAAAACAACTTTTTTTTTGTATACAGAGAGAATTTTGAGGAGTGTAGCATAGAGGTAGAGCATAAGACTCCTAATCTTGAGGTTGCAGGTTTAATCCCCATCAGCAGATTCAACCAGGACATCCGTAATCCCTTTTTACAAAGTAAGCAGTACAGCTCAGAACCCCATGAAGCTGTCACTGTCAGTAGGTTATATAAGCTGCAAGAACCTGAGTCTAAAATCCACATACAATAAATATGCATAAACCACACTAAGCCATATGACTGTGAGTAACAAGTCCTTCTTAATTATTCCCCTTTGACAGACTGTATCCAAAGCTAAGTTCTCACCTGAGTTATTCTCACTGACTCCTCTTGAATTCTGGGTCCCAGTCTCTGTTTAGCCAGTGACACTTTAGTTTTGAGATTGTTCCACCTGCTTGGTGCAGCATTGAACAGCTGTTGGGTTTTATCAGGTAATCTCTGTCCATATTTCTTCAGCAACAGAACCGTTCTATGCATGGCCGCAAACTTTCCATCCATCTCAGACTGTTGAGCAGACACCTGTAGAGAAGTCATAAACACAGCCGTGATAAACAGTACGTTTACATACTTTCATAATAACCACTTACATGAATGTTTGAATACTAAAATAGAATCACATTGACCCCAAAATTTGACCCACAGACTAAAGAACAGAACTGGATATTTACTTAACTTTCCTTTGACAAACCTATCACAGTTGAGAGATGTTGTGTTTTCAAACTATTAACTTCACAAGCAACATTGACCTCTGACCTGCTGACCTTATACTGTAAAGGTCATCAGCACATCATAAAGAAGTCTGCACACAAAGGTAGGTAAAATCCTAATTGTGTAATTGCTCCAAACTATCAAATTCATACATATAAAACCAGTGTGGGCATGATTTAGGAAACAAGCTTACCTCATTGAAGAGTCGCATCATTTTCATGAATGAGGCAGTATCTCTCTCTTCTCCAGTAATGCTCTCTATCTCTGGTTCTATACGCTTCAAAAAGTCATCCAACTTCTCTAACATATGAGATACCTAAAAAAAACAAAACGGATTGTGGATCAGATTTAATGTGGTCTGTTCTGAAATCTTGCACTTTTATTCTTGATGTTTTCACAGGCACAGGAAGTCGAAATACCTTGCTAGATTGGTTCTAAAGACAACTTCCTCAAACCTCGAGGAAGACAAATGGGAAATATGGTTTAGAAAAATATCTGCAAAGTGATAATCAACAGATCACCCTGGGCAGATCCATACTTATATAAAGAATATTGACTTTTGCACATGTGAGCACCCATAATATAAGTATTCAAAAGATTTATTTCAAGTTTTTTTGGTTGCCCATAAACTTTATAACTTATATTACCTGATCTGAAAGATATTTTGTGAAAGTCCACATCCATTTGGCAGCATATGTTGTAAGCACTTGTTTGATTGGCTGAAGATCTACTCTCAACCAGCCGACATTGTGAAAATCTTCCAAACTCTGGATCTCATCTCTTGCCGTCTGCAAACAGATTTCATTTTCAAATTTTAGAAGAGCAAAGAAATTATCTATCTTCCTAGCCTATATTTTAACCAAAGACTTATCTTAGAAACTATCACAAATGTCACTATAAGGGAAACTGTTTACCACTACTTAAATTTCTAAACTTTCTGAAAATTTATACTAAATTTATCTGTAACAAGGCAATAGAAGAATTGTAAAGAAAGTAGTACCCTGTATATTTCTATCTCCGCATCAAACTCATCAAGTGAAGGCACGTTTGATGGCATATTAGCCTGGGCATGTTTCGGAGTCAGGAACGTTCTCTCTGCAGTTCCCATCACCCCTGCTGACTGAAGGCTACTGGCAGAAGATGCTCTGTACAAAAAAAAGGAACACCAAAGTTAGCATTCTATGAAACAGTGTTAAATATATGACTGCAATAAACATAACTGACAGCTTTAACCATGACCCAATTATGTCTTTAAAATAAACTGGTCCATCTTTGAATTTGGACAGTATTCGCAGAAGAGCTCGTCAGAACAAAAATCACTTAATTTTTTTAACATGAAAATTAACCAATTTGCAGCATGGCAGTTTGAAACTTCTGCAATTTTGACAATGAACATTGTTAGTGTACCTTGACGCTGTACGTGACCTATCAGCCATCTGCTGTCTAACACTTCCTGCATGTGTCCTGTGAGGGCTACGTAATGGGTTGGGTGTCAGGTTCCCACGTAAGAATTCATCAAAGGTGATGTTAACATCTTGTAACCACAGGAATGCATAGTCACTGAAGATCTCTAAAAGTTTCTGTGTAACAAAATGTTGCAGAAGTTAATGGGGGCTGTATTATCTTACAGATGAATAAAAATCAACAAAAAACAAAGCAACTTTTGTATAGTTTCCTCTTTAAAAATGTTGTTTTTGGTTTTACCAATAGAAGTAAAAACAGTTGTAGAAACCAAGAACACTATTAATAACAATTCTCTGGTAAGATTTTAAAAATCATTTTATAATCAACCACTATAAGGTCATGCAATCTTTCTCATAACTTTCAACCAAAAGCTCTGTAAGGGACTGCAAGCTTTCTTATAAGTAGTTGGGTTGGTTACTGGGCCCAAACCCATCACCCTTAGTAACAATGAGCTGGGAACCATAACCACACAGTCAAACATTATAATCTTTTGTAATTAAAAACATTTGTCCTAAATTACCTATATAAATAACTTTTATTACAATTTTAAAATACACAGTCAAGTTAATTAAGTCATTTATAATAAAGATTAAAACCAAAAAAGTAAATTTGTTATATACAGTATATGATTACCTTGCATTCTTCACCATTTTCTTCAACCAGTTTGGTTGTATCAATCAAAAGTTGTTTCACTTCTTCATCTGCTGATATGTAGTCTTGGTACGTACCCTGCATATTGAAATATTCCAGTAATTATATCACATATCCATCTCATACAACGTATTCCACACAAATATAACAAGTAAAATGCAGCTTCCTCACATATTTTCAAAACATTTTTTAACATACTGTAATATACAGACCCTGTGTAAATTGAGTAATTACTCATGCTGAAAATTTAACAATCTATAATAAAATTCACAAAAGGAGAATTCTCTTATAAGTGAATCTATGTGAAGTGACTCTTCTGCAAGATTTTTAAATAAGGGAAATAAAATATCAACAATATATTACTGAGCCAATTTACAGTAAAGAAGGAAAGCAACCACTATACTGCAAATTCAATCAAATTAAAATAATGTGAAAAATTAAGGTGAAGATAGAATCTTTTGAAAAAAAAGCGCTGTTAGGTCTCTAACTTAAATAGTTTTCATGCAATGCAATCAACAGGAAAACCTGGTAACAATGTTCATAGGCATTCCATTTAAGCCAAATTCGATAATCAGAATATGACCTAAGGCACTCCCGAGTTATTGCCCTTGAATTGCTGAAGAACACAGGGCTGAATGGCAATAAACACAGTAAAACCTAACAAACTTCTTACCTTTGGACCCAGCATTCTGACAAGACGTCCTCTAGCCAAAAAGCCGTCAAGCCACTGATGTACCAGTTCTTGAACACTGATAACAGATGTGTTCTGGTCCAAGGGAGGTCTAAATGCCACACGATTGTCAATCAATTCCAGACGTATTGTCAGGATTGGAACTACTGTGTCATCATCCTGTAATAAGTTATAGTCAGAGTCAACATAGTGCAGAAATACTGCGGAAGAAATACTGTAAGGTCTTTGTATCTGCAAGTTGTTTATTTCTTGATTTTTCATTTTTCTATTTAATTGCAGGTTTTTAATTCATGAGCGAGGGCTGATTCTATGCTTGTTTGCTATTTTGCATTGGAGTTTGATTAATTCACATGCAATGAAAAACTCTTGCTTTATTTAGCAGGAGTGAGTGAAATGTAATCAAAAATTTGAGTAAACCTTTTCATCACCAGTAAAGTAAGACGAAATATGTGTAGAATCATAGTTGCACTGGTAAACGTACTCAAACGCAGCCATATAAGGGTTAAATCAATAAGCTAAAAATATAAACCTGTATAGCCATATTTGCTTGATAAATTAAAGATTGTTGGAGCATGGTTATTCATGGACTTGTTAATGTTGCTACTTTAGGTTTCAGGCAATCCAACACAATGGCATCAATTAGTCAAGTTCAATGAAGTCCTGGCAAACTTGGTTATTTAGCCTGAGATATCAGTGTAAAGCACTGAAACATCACGACTCGATATATCTCATCTAAAGCAAGAGGGATCAAGTACATATTTCACAAAACACTTGGTATCAAGCCCACTTGCCTTACTGTTGACTTACAAAATTGGTATAAACTACAGGCATAAAACAACACTATTTGTAAGTTAGATTAGGTAACCAGCAGCATGTTAACCTAGACATTGGATCTGCTCTCACTTATGAATAAATTCATTATTCAGTACCATGAACAGACAACCTTTAAAAGTGGCAAATCATGGCAATGTACATGGGCAGTGCTAACAATTATGTAAAAGACATTTAAATATGTTTATACCTGCATTAAACATGTGTGAACCACCTGTATTGGGAAGCAACTTCCAAACTTCAGATATGATATTTCAAATCCTGCCAGTACAAACCTGTGCCATATTGCATTATATAAATTAATTGAGCATGGTTTTCAGTGAAAACGTTGTTTTCAGGACCAACACAATAGCATCAATGTTGAAAACACCTGATGAAATATGGTGACGCCTGAATGATGATAAAGGTAAACATCAACAAGATTCGAGGTTTATTGTAACATATCTGACAATAATAGCATGACCAGTGACATTATACTTAGTCCTAACTAACAATATTATTGCAATCACTTACAATTAATGTCATTGGCAAAACACTGTCCTACCACTTGTTTTTAATTGAACCAGGTGTTACCAAATATAATGCAGTGTTTTTCAACAGCATAAAAGGAAATCATCACTTAAACAATGTTCTTAAAACCTGAATTAAAGGGGACCAAAAGAAGTTTTGTTAATTTGACTAAATTGAAAACAATTACAACTGTATATACTTAATATTCCTTTCAAGAAAGTAAGATTTTACAATCAGCAGAAAATGCTATATTACTTATAATGAGCATATAACTGCAGTAAGTCTTACCTCAAATGAATTCAACACTAAGCTGTGTATTTTATTTCCCGAGGGAATCACCAAGCTCTCGTGCTCCTCTGTCAGTCGCCTGTAATATTGCATACAATAACCATAATATAGTACAGAATGGTAGTCTATAGTCCGATAAATAAGCTAAACTGAATTTTTTTCATTTTTTTCTTTTGAATTTAACTTAAATTGATTGATTTCTAGGCAAACTTATGTCACTTGACTCACTTATACAATTCTATCACATTATACAAATGTATGGAATAAAATTCATTGACATAGCGTCTGCTCTCATTTTATTAGCAGTAACTGACTAGCAAATTATAACTTACGCTTGCATGCCGAGTAACTCCTCCATGGAGTATGACAGCAGGGCCTCTCTTCCAGAAAAAACATCCAGTGTACCCTTAGACCATGAGATTGTGATCTCAGCGATCTCATGAGAATTGGTTTGAACGACATCGAGGTTCTGATGTACATCAACACATACCAGTGCCATTGCTTGTTCAATAAAATCTGCAGATTCCTTCATTTTCCATGTGTACTCTTGTAAACCTTGTTCAAACAACTGCAATGATAAAAACATCAGTTTTAGAAGAAGCAAGGAATTAGTCTTAGATAATTACTTCTAAATAATATTACCCTGACTTCAAACTCAAGGCAATTGGTTAGTTTTATACTGGCCAATCAGAAGGGCATTTGCTATATTCCCTCTCCCTTCCAACCTTTATGGTGTTATTGATATTAGTCAAAGTGGTAATCTACAAGAAATCAATTTTAGTTTTGATAAAAAGTACTTACAATATCTATTTTGGCAAGTTTTCTTTCAAACAATGGCTTTTCAAACTGTGTCATGGTTCTCATGATGGTATTGTACTTGGATACGATTGTTTCAAGTCGCGTAGCTGTCACACGAAGCTCAAACGGATTGCTGTTTCTGAGGAGCTCCTTTGCTGACTCTGGTAATTTAATAAAGAATGGATCCTGGTTTAAGTAGTGTGTTTCTTTAAGTAACAACAGCAGTTGTGGATCCAGATTCACGTGCACCACCTGAGGTCGAACTTCGATATCTTCGTCATACTCCTCTGCTATCTGCAACATGTATCAATTTTGTTTTGATAACTCAGGTATACAAACATATCCTGAAAAGAGGACATGGCCAGACTTACATTTGTTTTCTGCAATTTAAAGAGTTGTGGCTATGTGGAAAATGTGCTTTCTGCAATTTAAAGGGGTGTGGTTATGTGGAAAATTTGATCCTGCAATTTTAAAGGGTGTGGCTATGTAGAAAATGTGTTCCAAAAGGGGTGTGGCTATGTTGAAAATTTGTTTTCTGCAATTCAAAGGGGTGTGGCTATGTGGAAAATTTGTTTTCTGCAATTTAAAGGGGTGTGGCTATGTGGAAAATTTGATCCTGCAATTTAAAAAGGTGTGGCTATGTAGAAAATGTGTTCCAAAAGGGGTGTGGCTATGTTGAAAATTTGTTTTCTGCAATTCAAAGGGGTGTGGCTATGTGGAAAATTTGTTTTCTGCAATTTAAAGGGCGTGAAATAATTGTTAAATGTACACCAACCAACTACAGATATCAAGCCATCAAAAAAGCTTCTGATTACATTGTGCTCAGATGAGCTAAAAAAGGTTGCATAGCACATAGAGTAACAACAAATGTTTACATACCAGAAGTGCCTGTTTCAACCTCATTGTCAACTCTGCTGTGATATTTCTCTGCCATTCTAGGGTTACCATGGATTCATAGCTGAAAAGACAAAAAGTGTGCTGTTAATATTTACATGAACAATTTGATTAACAGTTAATATCAACTTTAGTGCCAATTTGAGCTTTCACTGTCAATTTGTTGATGTAATGTTACTTTCACTATATCTTTGGTCATGTGGATGCCCTCTGTTTTTTTCGTTAAAACATAGAGGGTATTCATTTGGATAACTTCTAGTATGAAAGACATTTGTATTCTTATCTACCACTCAACTATGTGTTGTTTAATGATTGCGAAACTGTTTACAAATTATTTCATCACAACATATCGATTTATTTTCTCCTGGTATCACTAGAGATAATAAAATCATGCAAATCATTTTGCATGTTGATAAATACTTGTTGTGTTTTTATTTCAGTTTGTTAAATTATGTGAAAATACTCCAGTATAACAACTAATACACTTTTTTGAGAAGTTTGTCAGCAAATAAAATCATGCACACAACATTCATAAATCAGCAAATTAGCAGGATATTCCATTCCAAGATACAGGGGCACTTACTCTTCAAGTTCTCTGTAAACTTCATTGTAATTATCTCTCATCTGCCAACCTATATCACCTTCTATCGAATGTGGACTCACCCTTTTCATTTTCTCCATTGGCCTCTGAAATGAAAAGATGGAATTTTTTAAAACAAGTCTGTCTTTACCCTAAGTAAACAGTTGTGAAAAACAAAACAAAAAATAACATAAAACAAAGTTAACATCAAACTATAAGTTTAAAATGAATACCCACTTCATTAACATCATTTCATTTAAAGAAAGGACTATTCCCTCAAAACACCTTCATTTTAAAAAAATGGAAATTTATACAGAAAAATATTAGTAAATACATTGTAATGAAAAGAAAAGTTGCTGTTAGGTACCTCCCTGCCTTTGCATCATCTAAAAGAGTTTTACCTTAATTCTTTCTTTAAGTGCATTGATCCACATAAGCTTTGAGACAATTGGTGGCATGTTTGCATGCTGAGGTGGTTCTAGGTGTCCCTCCGCGTACATCTTGCGCACATCATTGAGCTCCTGGTTAAATGCATGAACTAAAGCCCTGTCCTTGTCTTCAAGATGAGCCTGAAAATAGGAAATACCCCTTGAAATAATCTTTATGAAATACCTACTGAAATGGTCATTATGAAATACTTACTGAAATGTTTTTTTTATAAACTTAAAATTCTAAATTAGCGAAGGGGGAAATTTGCAAAAAATAGCAAATATTAAATCATCCTGAATATTAACCAATTCACAGTAAAAACTGTAATATGATATATTACCTGCACGAGTTCTCTACCGCTGACACCCTCAAACACTTCTAGCAATCGTAGTTGAGCCTCTACCGTGGGGCACTGGTTGTACGATAACCTTAAAATCTCTGCCAATCTCTTCTCTAGTGACTGAAACAATATTTTACGAATAAGGTGAAGAAAATATGCTGATTTTTACTATCTTGCAATCAAAACATTCTCTTAACTAATGAAATCGAGTACATGTACATAAAAATCTTATTTCTGAGAATTAAAAAGGTCAGTATATCATTTTCAGATGTATCAACCTTTCAAAGTTTAAAATCTAAACAAACCGAACTAAATTATCTGCTGTCAGAATATGATAGAAATTTAAATCAGAAAAGTTTCGACATTATATAAAAAATTGTTACCCCTTTAGTGTTCTTTTCTTTTACTTACAGTGAAAACAATCAGATGGTGTTCAAGATAACTACATTTAGGCTTATTACCTTTACGATTGTCCTGAACTGGAAAAAGGCTCTTTCAAAATTTTGTGAGCCGTCAATACTGAGTACATTTTCCACAACAGTGAAAAAGTCTGACATGGCCTGAGTGTATTTTTCATGGATTTCCTTCACCAGTGCATCCAAACTCATGCTTCCCGCTCCACCTATTTCTGCAGCTCCGGCTAGCAGACGGAAATGTCTTGTAGTCTCCACAAGTTCCAGTACATCATTGCATCTTTATGTGAAAATTGAATAAAAGTATGGAGATTTCAAAACTGTTTCATTTCACTTCAAAATAAGCTTATGTTACGCAGCATACAAGTATTTACTATTAGATGTAAGCTGCTGACAAAACCCCTCACTGATTGAGGGTCACAGGTCTGAGCCTCACTACCAACCTGACTCCCTATGAAAGAAAGTAGACAGTTTCCTAATAGTAAGAATGTTGGTTACTGGTAACTGTCTCAAGACTGATGGTAAGGTAAACTGCAATACCTGTAGAAACGGAACTTAAATTCCCAGAAAAAAAGGGATGACAAATCATTAAATAAGACTGTTTGTTTTTGTTTGCTAAGATTACTTCGGAAAGAAATACAAACTCTATTGACAAAAAAAAATTTCGTTTGAAATATACCTTTCCATGAATGCATTGAGAAGATCAAAACATGGTGCGTTCCTTGGCGGCCATGGACTATCAGTCCAAAGTTCATCGTCATCCAATGCCCCATCACTGGAATGACTATCAGCATGACGTAGGCCATAACGTGGAGCAAAAGAATGAGGTCCATACATCTTTGTAAGAAAAATAGTACCCGCCTGTGGCCGAGATGCCCTGAAAAATTGATAAATATATGAGCCATTTGAATCAGGAAAGTGAAGTAAAAGATTTATCTTTTACCCCACTGGTGAAACCTAACTTTGTTTTTGGAACTTGTGAAAATCATGATCAGATGGCTGATCTGCATAGTTCAATTTTCAGTCACTGGTTGTTAAGTGAGCACGAACAAGAATATTAATAGTTACACCTAAACTGACAGATGGGCGAATCACACTGAAACAAAATGTTTGGTAAGGGTTTAGTACACTGACAGGTATTTTGAGGGAAGATCAGAAACACTGGTGAATTTGTTACCATTGATAAGAAGTAGTCCTTCCATACAAAATCACAAGATATTGCCCAGGAAAGACATGTGACAAAGTACTTTATAAGGGGACAAGGGCTGACCTAGATAAACGGAACAAAAGTCGATTTCTGACTTGTTTGCCATATTTCTTTTCAAAGTGCTTAATCAAACCACCATATATAGCTTAAGATGAAAGAAATAATAATGCTTAACAAACATTTAAACACTTACAATCTTTCAGCATTTTCCGCAATGTTTTTGGCATTTTGATCATCTGCTTTGTCTTTGAAATCGAGGTAAGTTCCCCTAAACCCTGCACATACTCTCAATGCTTCCTTCAGCTTACTGTAGGACTACAATCAGAATTATTGAAACACTAATGTTAGAGGCTTAAAACAATCGGATATTTCTAATATTACATACTGTAAATTGAGGAAACTCTGTATTGACTTAATTTTTGTTATTTTTGCGAATTTCACATTTCGCTAATAAAAAAATCTTGTGAAAGATTCATTACACATAGATTTACTTCTAGAGAATTCTCCTTTTGTAAATTTAAAATTTGCAAATAAATGTGTCTGAACAAAAATACCCATTTAAAGAAAAATGAAAAAAAAAACGCTGGCTGTAGTGTATTAGTTTAAATGATTTTTTTGTCTGATTTAATTTAGTTTGATTACAAATAAACTCATAGTTTAAACAGTCTTCAACACTGATTCCATATATCAAATCTAGAGGAGGCACATTTTCCTGGTACCCTCGCTGGGTGACTGAGGCTGTGTGGCATCAGTATCTTCCCAAGTGCCTCTATGCTTGGGGGGGGGGGGCCCGGGCCCCCGTTTGGGGGGGGAACGCCCTAACCAATCAGCTATAATGATTACCCAACTTCCTGTATTGAAGATTCCTGTTTTATTAATTTAAGTTTTCCTTCAGTTTGATAATTACCCGCTCCAACCTATAAATGTTTTCCACTGTTTTAACTGCAGTTCTATTCTCAAAGATTTCTATACAGGTGACATCTCTTAGTGTCATTTTTCTAAATCAAATGCGTCACATTTTTCACACTGCTGTATATTTTTACATTTTATAACTAGCACTGCAGATAAAAATCTAACCTCAAGAGGCTCTCTTAAAATATCTTCTCCAACAAGAGCTATGGCTCTATGTACAACTTCATTTGACAGCAATCTCAACACATTGTGAAACTTGTCCATCTGATGGTAGTACCTGAAAAGGAACATAATTAACTTAACCAACTAAAAAGTTCACTTTCATGGAATAATGATACTATTTAAAACAGAAATTGTTACCCCCAATAGAGAATTGCTATTTTTACCCAACATGCACCTTACAGACTGATAGGCAGTCCGTGTACAAGCCTAAAGCTCCAAAAAGCCAAAAAAGTAACAAGGTGTCATAGATTTGAGTTGCTTTAATCAATTTAGATTTTATACATGTATGCAATTAAGATTGAAATACATTTAAATTCTTCCATGTTACTTAATATAATTAGACCATGTGTGAAAACCTATATGGTCAAACGTCTTCAGCAGTAGGAAAGGGGTATACAAGTGGTCACTTAAAGGATGGTGTCTGCTTGTCACCCACATATTCAATATGGAATGTCTAGTGGAGAAACGTCAATACTGGCTGCTCAAGGCAGCTCATCACTCAAGGTGAATAGGTTCGACTGTACTTGCAATGTCACAGTACTGAACAAAGTACTGAAATCCTCGTGTTTGTATCCTGACTGAATCAGATCAGGATTTTCTAAGCTAAATTTTCAGTCACACCACCAGAAACACCTATATGTGGATAATATGCATCTGAATACTAGTAACATAGATTTTTTTCCACAAGGTAAAACTGTAAATATTAGGTAAATATTTCTTAACAAATAAACCATGATATCATGAATGCTAATGGAAACTGGACAATAAGCTCTCACAAGTTGGACAGAGGCTGGAAGAGATACATATACGTCAAACCTGTGTTTAAGGACCACCTCCAAGTAAAGTCCAGCATGTTACTAAAAGACCAGCAGGGGGAAAACAGCATTATGTCAATATAGCAGACACATCTGCAGACAAAGGTCCTTGTTCACAGGTTAGACTGTAAAGCCAGGAGCAATTTAATGTTTCCAAAAGTGTAAGGACAGAACAATTCTGTTCAAATAAAAACTGCAGAACTTACGTTGAGTTTGACCACACCAAGAAAAGGACCTGCATGAGTGGTTTGAAGAGGCGCAACATTTCCAGCGGTTCATCAGCCTGGTGAAGTTCATTCAATAACCATCGCATTGTACTCAGGAAACTAAGAATCCTGTTTGTTTCACGTACTGCCTGTAATATTGTAAATAAAACAATATGAAATAAATAATTCATAGTCACTTTCATGCACTGACTAAACTTGATGCTCATGGAAAAGTATACAGGCTGAAACTTTTAAAAAGGAAGCTTTTAAAACTTGCACTGATCTCACTTAAAAATGCATGTGAAAAAAAGGAATCCAAGACTATAAGGAGTTTAAATGTAATACTTAAAATATGTTAGGCATAAGCATATAATATAGTCCGAACTTAAAATGGAAAAAGATGTTGCAGTCATATATAGTGATGAGCACAGGTGTGTCCTTGGGCAAAGAAAAATGGTGCTACATGTGCCTCAGAGTGTGATGGCATCTGGAATGAGTGTTCTGAGAGCAATTCTGTAAGCTACAGAGCTTTCTTCATAAACAAACTACAATAAATTTGCATAAACTAATCATTACCTTATTGACATCTTTTCTAACATGGTTGAAGGAGTGTGCATACTGACTCTGAGCCTGTTCTAAGTTGTTCAGAATATCTTTTGCTACTGCCGACTCTAGCTGTCTGAGAATAGAATGCAAGCGGCCCAATTGTCTCTCCCACATTTTGATCTCGTCAAGAGGACCCGGCTCAGATCCAAAATGCTGGAACAGATCCTGTATGGGATCGTGCCTTAACACTCCCTAAAATGTAGAAATCAGCAAAATGTCTTACTGTACAATAACAGACAATAAAATAACTGGGCTTACCCTGTAAAAGTATTCTTAGTCAATAAATATATATGAAATTGTACAACATTTTAACACAAATGTATATACCTTATGTATATAAGATTAGAAACTTAGCAGTTCTTGAAAAAGGTAACTTTCCTGTGAAATGATGTCTTTTCAAACTAACAGGTAAAATAACTTGTGTGTATACCAAAAGTTTCTGCTTATACTTTGCAATAAGAGCCTTATTGCCTGGCAGAGACTGGTTTCTCATACTTTCAAAAAAGGTCAAAATTGTCTGAACATATTCTCTTACCTTGATCTGTTTGATCCATCCTAGAACTGTGGTTTCAAGGACATGAAGTACTGCTCCACGCCTGTTTGGTGCTGCTGCCGCCTCGGCTAACACTTCTATTGAGGGTAAACTCAAAATAATCCTTCCCTGTAAATATGTCATTCATAGCTTATAGCAATATCCAAGGTATCTGACAATAGCAAAAAACTGCCGAAAAAAATTCCTGACAAATACCAAGACAAAACTCTAGTGTGACAAAACATCTCCCTACAGTTAAAGTACCTCTAATCTACTTATTTGTACAAGACATAAGGTAAGAAAAACTATATTCTATGAAATAAATCTTTCACAAGATTTTTAAATTAGCGAATTGGGAAATTTGCAAAAATAGCGAAAATTAAATAAACACGAATATTACCCAATTCACAGTACTTGTTGCTGAAATGGCATTTTATTCTTATTATGTAATACCAGATATCCATGGAAAGCAGGAAAGTCGCAAGAAATGGTTATGATAAAATAATCTATAAAACTTACTTCAACATGTCCCTGTGTGACCTCTACAGCTGACATGAGTCTGTGTAGGACATCCATAACTTTATCACCTCCTGTGGTACTCATGACCGACTGATTAGTACACATCAGTGGCAGGTAGACTTCACGAACTACCAGCTCCAGATGCTCAAGAGGTATGTTAGTACAGTCAATATAGAACACCTCATCACCTAAAAGTTTGTAAAGATGTCTATGAATGCAGTGAAACATTTATTAAAGTGACATTGATTTTTAGAAAGGATAGGGGAAAAGGTAAAAATGTACCCACCACTCTTCACCACCGAAAAACTAATTCTTTCTGGGGAGAATTTAGAAAAGACAACTGCTGCACTCCCTCCCTGCCAATCCCCACACAACAAGCACATCAACACATTCCAGCCGATTTTTTATCTAGCACCAACTTAAATCTATGCGGCATAATCATTTTTCCTTTAGAACAGCAACCAAAAATTGCTTTTATAAAAATGTCACCAAAAATACACTATGTGCAGTAAGATGCGCATAATGTCACTTTAATGATGGTTGGTAAATAGAGACCGTCGACTCTAAATGCAACAGTTGCATTTTGCAAAGAAAATGCTTTCAGAGGATTCCAAAGTGTGATTTTAATTTAATAAATGCCTGTCAAACAAACTGACCACTTTGTTACTCTTTTAAGATGTCCTTGCACACTCTGATGTTGACATTTCTACTTTTGCAATCTAATTAACTACTGAAACATTAGCTTACAGGTGCTCTTCAGGGAGACACTCAAAATCCCTTTGGCTTTACTAAATCATGAACATGGTTGTTATGATCAGAAGAATCATGCTACCCTACTTACTTATATTATCCTTAGTGATCTTTGTTCCTGTGTTACTCTTGAGGAAGAAAATGGATTTATACTTGAGATCATGTGGTGGTTGGAGAACTGCTATAATCTGCCTTGGTGGCTTTATGTATACAAACATCTTCCTCACATCTTCATTGTTTATAAACTCGTAGAAGGCCAGTCTGAAAAAAGATTGATGTCACCTTATAAGTTTATAGTAAAATTAAATACTCAGATATTGTGTTACTCGAGCAAGACAAATCAATTCTGAGCAGGGTATTTTTGTTGTCTTGCAAAGACAAAGCTACAAATCGGTAGGGGACCAAACTTTTCATCTTTTTTAATGGCCCCTTTGTACAGTACTTCAGTTAGATACATGTGGAAAGTTTACCTAAACATTGTTCCTGTGAAGAACCAGCATTAAACTCCCAACCTCCATAATAAACTACGAACATTCTCACATAAAAACTTGAAAGAATCAGGTTGATAATACATATTTGTGAAACACAGTACACCAGACTGTGAAATCATACCTGTTTTCATCATTTAGGAACATGTTTTTGAGTTCCTCATTCCTGGGCCTCAGTGAGGAACTAATCCTCGTCTCTAGCCACTTCAACCTGTCATCCATGGCTGCAAGATTCACCTGGAATCAAAAAATAATGAAACACACAATTCTTTATAATGAACAATTTCCTGAAGTTTTCAATGGCATTTATAGCTAAATATCTGATTAACAAACATTTGTAAGTGGCTAACTAATATCTGTAGGGGAAGTCTACATATGTACTTGCACATCACAGTGTGCCGCAGAAGGCAAACAACTCTAAAATGTTGGCCTGTGAAACTGGTTTGCCTTCAAAGTGGACATAGTGAGACTCTAGGGGAAAACATCCATTAATACAGTTCTTTGTTACTGATGGTCCACCTTGTGTTATTTACTGTTACTTGTAAACAAACAGGTATTTCTGAAAACAGGAAATATGGTTTTATTGTATTTTAAACCTCAATTCTTCTATTTGTGTTATGAAACTGGGGGTTGTTTTGGCAGGTGCGCGTTTTAAACAAAACAAAGTCTTTCATTCGGATGTGTGCGATATGCATACGTAACAACGATATCTTTACCTATTTTGTGAAGGTATAATAAGTTTATCTTTATTTTGCGAAGATACTAGACTATGGTCACTTTCTCCATGTCTGTAGCTTAGACGCCATATTGTTTGTTTGCTGCCAAGTGATGTTTGGCTTTCTCCCATTCTTAACCGTCCCGTTCCGTACCAAACACGTAACTCGTAACGTACCACGTAACTCTTTCCAGTGCTATTGGGTACGTTGGAAACGGAATTGGGGAGTGACATTAACAAGATACCGTGAAGTACTATATGTAAGATTTCATATAATTTCAACAAACATACTCTCAATGATATAAAAATATTACTCTATAATTTGAAATGCAGATAAAATTACTGGTCCAAACCACGGACCTATGTATATAGGTCCGTGATTATATGTATATAGTTTCGTGGTCCAAGCATAAAATCTACAACTCTGACAAAACGCTACACAATAAGACTCATCTTTATATGACATACCGGTGATCCCTATTTATCAAACTTTAACTTGGCATGCTGGTTTAAAAGTGTAAGAAAGAAATATAGAAGAAAAATGTCAGACATTTGGAATGGGAAAGACTATGAAACTAACAATAAGACAAGAACTCAGGACACCAAAATAGGTAGAAATGCAAATAATAAGTTTGAGAAATCTATTGCAGATCATGTGAATGTCGATTTTGTGGATTTCTGGGCACTGGGGATACGTTTGTGAAAGGAGAAAAAATATAGGATGGGTATTTCAGGAAGGCTAATTTATGTTTAAAAAAATCGCGCCAGTTTTTGTTTAGGAGCCTGCTCAGGACTTATTCCTACATTTGACTCAAGATACAATGATAGACCAGTATCGAAACTGTTTGTTAATCGGGATGCTGATGAAATGACCCTTCAAACTTGTAACCACTAACCAGTCAGTTGTCTGAAAAAATATGTTCGTGACGTAATCATGAATCATATGTCAGCAAACAAGTTATTCCCTACCCATCAATTTTTATTTAGAATGAAGCGTATTTGTGTTCTTAAACACTTAGATGTTTTGGATGACTACGGAATGCAGGCAAATACCATTTTCTTGATATCAACAACGCGTTTGTTTTATTCCGCACAGAAGGCTTCTGTTGAAATTAAAAACTTGTGGTTTGGTGTAGACGGTGGATGAACAGTTTTTTTAACAAATCGCAAACAAATAGTAGTTACAAATAGTAAAACGGATTGGATTTACTAGGATTGAAAAACAACTGAATTAGGTTCGTATAATTTATGTATATAAACGACATACCAGATTAACTTGAACCTACGCACTGTTTGTAATTTCAGTAAACCTATCGCCAGACTCATTTACAAGCGATAATATATTATTCCACGTTGTTGAACTTTGGATTGGGGGGGAATAAGTTGTTGCGGCTTTTTACTCATGCAGTGGTGTAAACATGTTGTATGATAGAGAGACGATCAGAATCGTAACATTCCACTTATCCCCGGGCACTTTCAATAATCAGTCAGGTACAACCTAACTTTGTTATTGAGGTACGTGTACTGTAGCAGGAAATAAACAGTAGTTATAATAGTAAACTGTGGCAGATACCAGCGGCTTGTATTGAAATAGACGAAAAGACGTAGATTGTCATAACTTTTTGTTAAGTATATACTACACTGTAATCAGAATAGCCATGAGACCATAAGTCACTTAAGACATCATAGATACTCTTCAAATTAAGATAGTGAGACTTTATGTATACTTATACAATCTTTTTGTTCAACGAGATGCCAGTCTGTGGGCAGATTTTATTCAGCTGGTATTTTAGTGTTTCAGTATATAGGTCGACCATACACTTGAACATCAGATTTCTCTAAATGTGGAACTCGGTTTTTGTTAGCATTTGCTCTAATAGCACGGGAGTTGATGCTATATTTTCCTCTACTGTTTCCCCTTTACAAATGATCGAGCTGACCACGATAGGTCTAGGGTATATCAACATCCGTATTTAAGGATATCTAGTAGATAAAATAGATTCAGCTGCAGCGACAGTTGTGTACAAATATTGCAAATGATATATTCGATGTAAACTGAATGTTAAAGATTAGAAATATACATGTAAATCACAGTGTAGTTGACATTTTTCATTAAGTCTCTCACTTTTCAAGATTTTCTTTGTCAGATAGGAGTTGTAACGAATCAATTACCGATTAAAGCCAAGAACATAACAGTATTACCTTCAAATAACCTTACTTTGGATTGGTTTTTTTGGTTTTTTTTTTTGTTTAATTTAGCAAGACTTTTCAAAGCTAGGTCATTTATGAATTCTAGAGGAATTTCAAGTAATTTTTTTTTGGTCCGTTTTCAGTATAACTAAGCATTGAAGGCAAATAGGTTCAACCTGTTCTTTTGTTGTTATGATGAACTGACTTTGTTAATTCATGTACAAGCATTGTCAGCTGCCTTTAGCACGTCCTCTTCTCACGAAAGCCAATTTGTAATTGACAAGTAAGGTTTGTTGCAGTTTCGAAAGCAATTGAGAACACAGTGATGTCCCACGTTAACACTGGGAGACTTTAGGAAAAGAGACTATGAAGGCAATTGTCACGAGGAAAGCAGCCTTCGTAACCAACCATACAGATTTAAAACGCCACTAGCTGACAAATATCAGAAATAGTAGTCAAGAGAAGCTCAAACAGTCCCCCAAACTCTGATTCACTAAAGGCGATTAACTGGGTCATTGGATAAATTAACATCAAATGACTTTGATACAAAGAAACCTACATCGGAAGAAGTCCCTTACTTACACTCACTACTGGTCAAATCTTGATAAATCCCCTATTAAGTTTGTAGATCCTAGCCCCAATTATTTTTTAGATTATTGGCAAGATTTTTTAAATATCTAAAGTCGTTGTGACCTTGACTGTTGATAGATGCGCGTCTTGTAACCATGATCAACCTCTCTACCAAGTTTGACGATTTGCCTTAGCATTGCCTGGTATTTGATAAACAAATCGACCTTGCAATATAAGTCAATAGGAGTCATCTTCCTGTCAGGACGAATCTCCTTAAAACGTTTAAAGATCCCAGGCCCAAGTAGATATATCATAGTAATTGAACAGCAAACGTTTTACATTTCAAAAGTCACTTTGGCAAATTTAAATTAGAATAAGAATAGCATGTGCATACCTTTCGCAAATACTCAGTGACAAAATTGGGATGGAACCCCAAAGAAAAGAAAATCTTTGAATGGATTGTAGCATGTGCATAAATTTCACAGATATTCTGTGACGAAATTGGGTTGGAACCCAAAAGAACAGAAAATCTTTGAATGAAGTATACACATCACGAATATTCAGTGATAAAATCGGGTTGGAACCCCAAGGAATAGAAAATCTTTGAATGGATTGTAGCATGAACTTACCTTTTCCACGGATATTCAGTGACGAAATTGGGTTGGATCCCCAAAGATGAAATCGTCTTTGAATGGACTATATAGCATGTGCCTACCTTTCACGAATATTCAGTGACAAAATTGGTTTGGAACCTGACAGAATAGTAACTATTTGAATGGTTTATAGCATGTGCATACTTTTCACGAACATCAGTGGCAAAATCAGGTAAAATCTCGGATATTTATTTGTACTACGCAAATGTTTAAATGAATATTCAGTGACAAATTTTGCTAGGAGCTCGAAGGTACTTTGAACTATGCATGCTTTTCATAACTTTTCAGGGATAAATTTGGATAGAAACTTCGAAGTTCTGGAAATATTTAAATGCATTATATTAACATGTGTAGAATAGTATAGTTTTATGCAGGTAAAATAAGAGTATATATGTCATAAAACAAATACAAATTCAATGTCAACATAGAACATGTGAGCATTAAAATGCAGAGTAGATGACATATAAAACCAAGGATAACACAAAAAGAGAGCAATAAAGCATTAAAATGCAGAGTAGATGACATATAAAACCAAGGATAACACAAAAAGAGAGCAATAAAGCTCTCTTATTTCCATTGTGGTCCTTAGGATTGATCATATGACATCGTATGCTTTTTTATGGCTATTCAGTAACAAATTTCGGTATATAGGCACCCGAAAATACGTTTACAATTAAGTGTATTATATAGCATGCTTTTTGTGGCTCTTTGGATAAGAACTTCAAAGTTTTGTAACTTATCTAAATGGATTGTAGCATGTGCATGCTTTTCACGAATATTCAATTTCAATGCACGTGAAGGCTTTTCACGAATATTCAGTATCAAAGTTGGATATACAGGAACCTCAAAGTATTTGTAACTATTCAAAAAGACATGGTATATGCATTTTTTTATGGATATTCAGTACCAAATTTGGATAGGAACCTCAAAGTATTGTCACTATTTAAAGATAAAGCATGTGCATGCTTTTAATGAATATTCATTATCAAATTTGGATAGGAACCTCAAAGTACTGTAACAAAATAAATATAGTATGTGCAAACTTTTCACTTGTATTCTGACAGAATCAAAGTGTGGTATTTGTAACTATTTAAATAGATATACATGTAGTGTGTGCATGCTTTTCAGGAATAGCCAGTACCAAATTTGAATAGGAATGACAAAGTATTGTACTTTTTATAAAGATATATGTACATGCTTTTTATGGATATTCAGTATCAAAGTTGGATAGGAACCTCAATGTATTTTAACCATTTAAATAGATACAGTATGTGCATGCTTTTCATGAATATCTAGCATCAAATTTAAATAGGAACAACATGGCATGCACACACTTCTCATGAATATTCAGTCACATTTCAGTGTCAAATTTGGATTTTTTTCAAATAATATCAATTTACTTTAAATATGTCTATGTTAACTGGCATGCAATAAATTAATGAATGTCATTGGTCTATTCCTGTCCATTTGGCTTTTGTAGTACATGTAATGAATAGATGTCTAGGTCTACACTCTGCAGAACACACTGTGTATTTTCGGATAGACAAGTGCTTGTCTCACAGACTGAGTCAGTGACTCTGTGGTAAAAAGTATAAAAGACAAGAAACATCATACTCTAAGAACTGATACATTTATTGGTGAGACTGAATATATAAGTTTTTATTTCTTCCATTGAGCAGATGTCAGTTACAATTTCATACAGTGAAGTCTGTTAGAATAGTTTCTATGGTTTCACCCAAACCAAAATAAGTAATGAATTCTTAATGACAACAAGTCGTAAAACATCAATAATTGTACTCATTAACAGATGATATTTGTTTAATAAAAAGAACTGTTATACATGTATTAAATAAAGAATCACAAGTCCCTCTGGATGATTCACTTATGTGTTAAAAAAATTGATAATAAAAATATACTTAAAGATAAAAACTTTTTTTTAAAAGATGTAAGGGTGTGCAAGTTGTTTGCAATTTGAACATAACCTTCTCAATGCATCAGATATCACAGACAATATATGGATGTATACAGCAAGATTCTCTTTTAAGTATCAAATGTTCTCTGTATTTCACTTGAATTTTGCAGAATTTCTAAACAAAAAATACATTAGACTGTACACAAGTTACTTCTGGCTATAGCGAGTTAAAAGTAAATGTAAAACAAGAGCTGTCCCTCCCAAGTGACGAATGCCCCCGAAAGAGGTGCCTCACAGTCTGTGTCCTCTCCATGTGCTCAATAAATGTGCTATGTAATTTTAAAATCCTTCCATGCATGACAGAGTAATCATGCATACAGTATTCCATTACTTTAAACACTAAGTGTGACCTTGACCTTTGAGGTAGGGACTTGGGTCTTGCATGTGACAGCTTGATGTGCTAGACATTTGTGCACAGTTATTTTAAAATCCTTCAAAGCATAATAAAGTTATAGTCCAGGACACAAATGTATGCATATATACAGGATTCCATTACCTATAAACTCTAAGTGTGACTTGACCTTTTGGTAGGGATGTGGGTCAATGCACGCGACAAGTCGTCTTGATGTGCTAACATTTGTGCCAAATTATTTTAAAATCCTTCAAGGCATGACAAAGTTATAGTCGACACGAATGTGTGCATATATGCTTATATAGAGGAATCCATTACCTTCAAACTCTAAGTATGACCTTGACCTTTGAGCTAGGGACGTGGGTCTTGCACGCGACACGTCCTCTTGATGTGCTAGACATTTGTGCCAAATTATTTTAAAATCCTTCAATGCATGACAAAGTTACAGTCCGGACACGAATGTGTGCATATATGCTTATATGGAGGAATCCATTACCTTCAAACTCTAAGTATGACCTTGACCTTTGAGCTAGGGACGTGGGTCTTGCACGCGACACGTCGTCTTGATGTGCTAGACATGTGTACCTAGTTATTTTAAAATCCTTCAATGCATGACAAAGTTACAGTCCGGACACGAATGTGATATGGAGGATTCCATAACCTCATACCCATGTGACCTTCACCTTTGAGGTAGGGATGTAGGTCTTGCAGCGACATGTCCTCTTATTGCTTTGACTTGGCCAAGTTATTTTAAAATCCTTCATTCATGACAAAAGTTACAGACCGTACACAAGTTACTTCTGGCGGACAGACGGACAGACGGTAAAAGCGATTTTAATATGTAAAACCACCCTTCGGGGGCATAAAAACCTAATGCCAAAGTTTTCCTTCTATACCGGGTAATTACATTGTATGTTCCTGTCACTTATAAATTCTGTTATGAACACAAAAAGAACACTGGCTGAACTAAATCAAGGGAAGCAACTCCTCCACCTAACCAAATAATTTGAAAGTTATGCTGGCATAAATTTATGCAAGGGCACTTGGTCAACAACCATGACAGACTGCATTGCCACCATTACATCATACAGCTTCAGAAGGACAGAAAGAAATTTTCTTAAACTGAAATTTTGGATAACATTTTTTTTTATCTCAGAATTTAACTGGCATATAAGTTGCCGTTGTAATTTTTGATGAAGGTGGTATTTCCCTTGATTTAGAACAAAGGTAGAAACCCTGCAGCATTTCTTTACTTGGTACATAGACAATGAAGATTCTTTAAGAAAGGAAAAAGATCATATAACTGTTTTCCTGACAAAAAAAGGAAATACAATGTACAAAATGTTATAAAATCCTAACAAGTAACACCTAAAGAAATAAATAAATGGACGGACCTTTTGATATGATATTATAGACCTTTACTAGGATCAGATCTATGTCTTTGTTTGAACTATTTACATTTTTAAAATGAATTTTAAATTAAGACATGAGTGAATGAAAGTTTATTTCTTTGCATTGAAAATTACATGCAGGCAAGTAATCTGAAAAAACAAACAGCAAATAATATCTGTTTACAGTAAAATTATGATTAGCTTTTCACATCTATGAAAAGTAAAGCACGTCCTAAGAGAGATGCAATAATTAAAATGAAAGAAGGACTTTGAGAAACTGGGATCATCTGATACAGATATATCTGGCTGGCCTGCTATGCGAAAATGGTACCGTACCGTCTGCTTAAATGACAAAAAAGTACTAGATTGTGGTTTTACAACAAAGATTTTCCTTTTTTTCTTTTATTAATTTGTTGTAAGTTTTAGAAGTTATTTTCTAAATTTGGTAGAAGTTGAATAAATAGTTGAATATTTAGTTTTGTATTTTGCTTCAAAGCTGTATGGATATACAGCTGGGCGAGGATTATGAAAGTACAATCAAGTGCTTTAAAAGAACAGGCACTGATGTTGGTGAGTAGCGGAAAGGCGATTTTGGCTTCTGGGTTTTGGAAGAATGAATCTGGCCAGAATATTCTACTGCTGAATTTTCTGTTTTTAGGTTAAAGTGTTGATATTCTATTTTAACAATTGTACAGTAAAAATAATACATTAAACATATAAACAAAATCATGAGCTTCAAAAAATGTTAAAATAATCTATTTAATGTGCACTATATATTTATAAACTAATGATTCAACAAAGTAAAATATAAACAAGAGTTGCCACTGTAAATGACACAAGGCCTCCGAAGTGGGGCTCGACACTAAAATGCAACCCTGACATTTGAGTTGAGGATCCGAGCCATAAGTGAGAACACCTCCCCATGATGCCCTACAGTTTTGCGAAACTATACTGAAATCTCATAAAGAGCAACACAGTTATGATTGTGACAAGATCTGCATTGACGAACAACTGAACAAACGGACAGTGCGACTACTATATGCCTCCGTTAGGAGCCCATTAAAATCCTGATTTATGAAAACAGTAATAAAAATGGTTCCAAATGTACTGTATAAATAAAACTCTACAAATAAAACAAAACATCCCTGGACCCAAATGTCAAACCAAAAGTAAATAATGTATCACAGACTTTCTTTGTTCACAAAATCACAGGTAACATTTCATCTAAATCACAGAAAAAATTTTCATTTACAATAAAAGTAACAAATGTAAATAATTCTTTCAAAACACGTTAGGGACTAAACTTTGCAAACCTGATATTCTTGTAATAATTTGAGTTTAAGAAGAATTTCAGTATGCTTGTCCCCAAGTATAGGACTGTCAGGTTTACAGAATTTTGTAAACGTGTACAAGAACATGATTTGTGTACATGTTATTATTAACATGCGTTGAATATCTAGGGCCAACTTTTTATCTATGGAAAACTTTTTTTTGAGAAGCAAAATAGGATGACACTTTGACCTTTTGATTCATGCTGCAGTAATTAAAGAAACTGTACAGCACTACCTTGAATGGAACAAATAAAAAGATATGCGTTGTACGTGCTTGATCTTGAAGCAGTTTTACCTAAAACAATTAAAAAATACACGATTTATTACTTTTTGTTGTTTTGATCATTTACACGGAGCTTTAGATTTCTAAACGTGTTCTTTGAGTAATAGAAATGTTTCCGTTTACACGTGCAAACATGACAGCCCTATCTCTGAGTACATTACACATGAAAAACAAAGACAATCACTTCATGACCTTTCATGCCACAGATGGACAACACACAAAAGTACATACAAAATACTGGTCCAAATGGCAATAATAATAATCCATGACTGTATGTACAAGTAAAAAATATATACTATAATACAATTCAAAACATTATCCTTCTGCGACACTTTTTCGCAATATATAAAATAACTGTTTCTTCAACATATTTTATACAGCATTTAACAACCTGATTCAAGTTTTTCATAAAATCACAGATAAACAAAGGGTAGCTGTCAGTGACACACATTATGACCGCACTTTTTTAATTTTAAGTAAACAATAACAAAGAGTATCAATACTGGTAAACCTGCAGACGGCCTTACATTTCTTGCTTTACCAAAGCTATTTGGCTGTGAAAGTTTGAACAATTCCTTGCAATAGTGCATACTTACTTTACTGGTTTTATAAGGTCCGAGCCTTTAAGCCTGAAGGGGACCAAAGCATTTATCCCATAATGATGTTAAACTTGAATTTATTGTCTAAAAGGAGATTTTTTTGGTAGGAGCTAATTTACAAACAATTTTAATTTTGCATTCCAAATGAAGGGTAGAACTGTGGCAAATTTGAAATGAAGTAGTGTATGAAGAGTTAGACATACAAGATTTTTCGGATGCATGGACAGAACCAACTCTATTTTCTTTGGAAGCTGTAAAACAGACATTGAAACTGGCAAAATGAAATACTGTTGCTTTTCACTGTTTAGAGTGTCTTTTGTAGTTACAAATTTACATAACTTACTCCTTGGAAACAGTGACAAGCAGCTACCGAATCAAAGGTAGAGTCATGGTTACCCCTAACAGGCAGTATGGAATAATAAAGCTCCAATTTAAAAGCAAAATTAACTGGAGCAAAATTCCTTCTTTTTACTAACTACGGGTAAAACGCTTTAATATTTTCTCTAAACTTGTATGACCTACTGTATGCAAGTTCAGCCTTTTTACACATTATTCATAAACATAACAAAAGCTTGAATCATAATCTTTGGACTTTACTGCTTAACAAAATAAAACCACAAAACTTTGTTACATTAAAAAAAAACGATTGCTCAATACAGTGAAAAATTTTGTATTGACAAATAAATAAATCGACATTTTGTTGACCAGCTTAATCCCATTGGTTGAGTATCCTTTCTTGTCAGAAATAAAGTTCATGCATAATAAGTCATAAACATGATGTCGACAGCAGCAGAAGTCATAAACATGTTGTCGACAGCAACAGAAGTCATAAACATACTTTCGACAGCAGCATGCTGAAATGGCTCTAGATGATGTACAGGTTTGCAAATGTTGGTATCTACAAGATGGCGATGTTTGATGATTTCAGTATTGCTATATCCTAACTATATAATTATCCTGTAGACCTAGATTCCAAACTCCGCGTATGGAGGTCTTCCATTGTAGTTTGACTGAAATAGAAAATGAAAAAGAGATCGTTTATAAACCTGAATCAGAGTATACAAAATCTCTAAATGTTAAACATATTTTTTTCTCCACTAAATATGTCAAGCAATTCTTGCGCTTTTTGTACCACAGCTGTATCTACAGAAACTTACACAAAATGTCTCTACCGAGAAAATAATTTTCTATGAAAACCTTACTATCTTATAAGAGCTTTATTGTGAATTTAGGAATGGAGTTACACACATCACAAAGTCATCTCAAATGATGAAACTAAAGTTTAGTTTATTATCATTATTCTAATGCTGAAACAAAACGTTCATTTTGTAACAAGATGTGAACATAAAATGCTTTGATAAAAACGTAAAGGTACCTTAACCCATGTAAATTTCAGTTAGTTAATAATTGAGAAAACGCTTCTCTCAAAGTTGAAAGGTAACAGAAGTGTAAAGAGCAAAAGGAATCTATCATGAAGTGGTTTAACATGTCAAGGCTTTTGTATGGGTTTTCCCCACGGGTTTTCCCCATTAAGTAGTCCCATTAGGAACTTTTTTAGCTTGACACTTGCATTAGGGTTAAGCTCCAATATTTAAAATTGGTTGTACTGTAATGAAGGCTTCATTTAAAATCATGGAATTTGTCATTCTGTTTCATAATGTATCTGTTATTAAAGCCACAAGTCTTAACACTCAAAAGAGGAAAAATATTAAAAGAAAGCTGATTTTTCAACTACGAAATAAAAACACTAGTAAGTACAGCACACGCAGTTTACATTTTAACATCTAGAGCAAAATAGTCACCCTGGAACACAGTAATAAGCATATACTGACAGAACTAAGGGCAGAAGATATTAATCTAGCTGGAGACTGCTGAAATACTCAATACTGATTGGCTAATGTTTATTTGAAAGTGACTAGTTAATGAGAAAATCGATGCTGATTGGATGATAGTATAATGTACATATATTTCTTGAAGCTGATTGGTCAGTGATTCAAGATGGACACCTTAACTTTATTTCCTTTCTGAGAACAAGGATTCTAGTCTACTGTAAGAATCTTTCTAATATAGAAAACATTAATTTGATAGCAGATCAGAATTATATATGAATTCTCCTAAGAAACTAACCAATTTATAACTTTTACAGCTAAGAGCAAAACTAAATAATTACTAAGAAAACACATTGTAATTTTTTCAGACAGGTTTAATAAAGCTACCAGAAGCAGAATACTACCCACATCTAAACATTTCTGTATAATCTAACACTAGCATATTTTAGTAAGTCGCAGTTTTCAAAAGAAAATTACCTTCACACATGGCCCATGTAATTCCTTACATCTATTCTCTGCAAGTGTGCAAAATAAATTAAAGCAATGTGTTTACTTAATTATCAAATAAACACTGGTCCTACAGTTGGATTATCTTTTCATTCTTTTCTCCCCTTGTATTATTGATTGACCAATGAAACAATTTAAGAAGTTCCGGAAGTCCGTTCTTCTACAATGAGACCACACGATGATTTGCTTACATCTGCAGATTTCTTTTTTAATCTATACTAATCTAATTTTTCTTAATTTTGAAACAAATTCTTACAACTTATACTAATTGCTCTCGAAACTCACTCGAGACAGAATCAACCTCAAAGAGAGAGGCAAAGTGGAATTACTATGTCTTGCCTAAGGACACAACCACTACTTGGAGCTGGTAGGGACTGAACCTGGGACCCTCCGATTCCTGAGACGAACGGACTACCACTGTGCAAAAACAGCTCTCAAGCTGAAACAGTGCTTTGAAATAACAAATGTACACCATTAATTTTATCTCAAATTTGAAATTTTCCCAACTTGTTTCAAAAAATACATTTTTTGAGGAAATAATTCATCAGCACTTTTCTCTATGTACATAATTTCAAGCAAAGGTTAATTTTTCTTATTGATTGTTTATATATCAAAGTACATGACTGTATATAATTATGTAAAACTTTAATTAAGAAACCGACTTCTTAGCTCTACATAGGTACTGCAATTCAATGGTAGCGAACAAACACACACACACATTGACTAGCCACAACTTTTAAATTAAAATAACATTATCCTAGTCTTACATGATTACAGTGCTTTTAGAGTAATGTATAACATCATCTGAGGAGAACATTGATCCAAGTACTGTTCTAAGCAGTACAAATACATAACTGGGTCATAAAGAACTATCATATAACTTAACAAGTTAAAAACTTTTGTTCATGGTTCACAAAAATTGTACTTTATGATGCTACACATGTTGCAGAACTTGATCATCGCCAAATAATCTAATTCAGAATGTTTTGCTTCGTGCGATCGACAGGAATGTATGTAAAAGTTACAAAAACTTGGTATATTAAAACTAAATTTAGATTCAAATCAATGATGTTTCTGCTAATGCAAAAAAATGCTTCTTTTCTACAAGTAACACATCATGCATTGTTACCTTAGTAAAATAGTTGTCTCTGAAAGGAATGTTCAAAATGTTTTATGAGCTAAAATTAGGCAATGTTTTACAAAGGTAATGTCACAGACAGTGCTGTGGTATCATATTGTATGTTATTTGTTGTTTTTTTTTTGATGTGGTATATGTGGATATATTACCTGCTTAGATCAATATTACCAGAGCCGTTAGACAAGGGTGATATCATACTGTGGTGGGTTAAATATCCACATAATTATATCATGTCAAAAACCAAATAAGAATTTTATTACCCTTCCTGGTCTTAAACAAAAGGATTCAAATTATCTGTTGGTCATAGGCACGCACTTACATATTCTCATGGTGCCTCATTGATGCTTAATGACACCACTAAATGACATCGGAAAATTACAACATGACATTGCGTCGCTGGTACCGGTACTATTTTTCTAACAAATGTAAACTGCACTTTTTACTTCTTGAATAAAGGCTGTACATAAACATGCATTATCAGTTTATAGTTTCATTAAAAAGTATCTAATATTAATTTGTATAGGTGTCATTTAACTATTGTTGTTGCTGTAGGAGTTAAACGCCTGTTCCAACCATGTTGTTTGGTCATTTTAACAGGCAGGCAGTTTACCTAACCATCGTTCCTGGGAAGAACCAGTACTATACTCTTATTCTTCGTAAGAAACTGCCAACTTTCTCACATAAAGAGACATGGTTGGTAGCAGGGCGTGAACCTTAGTATAATGGCCCTTAATCTATGAGAGGTTGCAATGATTTCAAGTAAGCGACTCTAACCACTCGATTACGGAGGTGGACTAGTGCAATAACTGTGAATGAAACATGTGAAAATCATTTTATGCAATTAAATTAAAATCATTAAAAACCAGATAAATTAGTCAAGCATTAGTATAAACATTAAGTATAACACATATTATGCAAATTTATCAATTTACTTAGTTAACATTTTACATATATGCCATTATGTCAAATAAAATTTAGTGTATTTAGAAGATCTACACAACCAGATAGCGTACCAATACACAATAACAGAGAACTTTATGTACATAATGAACGGCGACACAAAACACTTTCAACATTCGCTACACTAGCTATACCTTGAGTTCACCCTCTGGGAATTCGTACATATTCTTATGTGTGCTGTTTACAGTGATTCGTGGTTTGAACTTGTTAAGAATCTCATCAGGTGAGATCTCATCCTCTAATCTCACCTTGTTGTAATACTGACTCTTTTTGTTCAAGAAATAACATTTATTAGTAATATGAAATTAAATTAAAAAGGAGAAAACATGTACATTTACGTATACATGCTTCCTTTCTGCTAAGAAACAATCTGGGAAAATCACAAACTCCAAGGTGTAAAACAAATGCTTTTCACCTCTAACCAAAAACAGTAGCTGCCAGTTAGGAGATGCCATTACCTAATCTGCACAGTATAGAACTCTGCTTTTTGTGAAGGAAATTTCTTACTTTAGCTGGCAGCTTTATTTATTATCCAGTTGAAAAGACTTATATAACTTCTCAATTTTCTTCTTCATTTTCAATTCTATAGAATTCTACGTTAAAAGTAACTCATAGTAAGTGACTATATTAGTATCAGAGCGTGCAATTGATAGTATTATGCAGTTTTCAATGGACAGCACATAAAGCTGCGAACTAAATAAACCAGTATCCATCCAGACTATTCTACTGAAATTATATAGTTAATTGTTGCTATCACTTCAGTCCAAGTTCCTAATTTCTATAGAACAGCAGGCATGAACATTGGTTTCTTGCATATCAGATCAGCATTTCTGTTGAATCTACCCATGTCAGACAAATCAGTCTGGTACCCACTACCCCTGTCAGATGACTCACGTGAATTACTTGTGAGGTCACGATATACACACCGTGACCTCACTTTCCCAAATACCGTTCGTTTTTATATGATAATGCATCATTTTGATAAGTTTGCATTTAGAAATCTACTTTAAAGTGCAAGACGGTATACATGCAAGAAGAAATATTTATCATGAGACATTTGGCATTTGGTATCTGTCACCTCGGGTAACTGTTTTGTGGAACTCGGCCACATTCTAGCCAAAGCAGTAACCTTAGGTGACAGATATTACAATCTAAACTGCATGCTCATGACAGAAAAATCTAAATAAGAATCTTGTTTGCTGGCAAAGTCACGTAAATGGTGCACAAATTTTTGTGCAAAATTCCACGTTACCACAATTACCTTAGCAACTTTTTCTCACTGTATATTTTGAGTTTGTTTAATACATCATCTGTAAATCATATAAAACCATTTGTGTTTTACTAGCTAACGAAACAGTCATGCAAACTTTTAAGGAATGGGTAGCAATCCAAGACTATATCATAAATCACACAATTGAAAAAAGGAAACATTTTAGTCATTGAGTTATTGGTATTAATTAGCAGAATTGTGGTAACATAGAAAGGTGTGGACGATATACGAGATATATACAATATAGAGATGGCAAGGCAGAGGGACAAGTCGAGTCGCATAACTACCTGTCTACAGCAAACTTAATTCACTGCCAGGATAACCCTAGAAAATATAATTATATAAAAAACTTATTGACTGACAAATGTATTGGCAGATATCCACTGCTCATAGTAACATTAATGACGAGGTAAATTAAAACTGAAGTATAAACGTGCGATTGACTATATGCCTTTTAATCAGCGTTGCATGAATGACAGTGTTATCTGAGAATTATTTGGGAAATTGTTATAAAATCTTTTACTGATTGACAGTTTTGTTATTAAAAAATGTAGAAAATATCAGTTGATCATAGAATAAAACATTAACTATAGAATCAGTCTTGACTCAAACTACATTATTTTAAAACAACCAGTTTGATAATATGTTTATTTCATGGTTTTCTTTAGTTTACTGTATATTATAACTAAGAATTATTTTGAGTTTAACATTAATTTTTAAGTGAAACCATTAGCATTTACTTCAAGTCTTTAAAGGAGTAGAGAGCTTAATGGCAGCGGGTTCAAAACATTGGGGGCGTCAGTAATATAACGTAAAGCACAGACATAATGTCCTGCATAATTTCAATAAAATATCATGTATCTAGGCTTCAAGCATGACACAAAGTCACATACTACATTTTTCTGTGAACATTTGGGTAAATTTCACTACCATTTAATTTATATTACAATTTTAACATTGAGTCTGACAATATAAACGTAAGACTCTGTAAATGTCCTAAATTATGCGAAGATATTTCAGGGTAATTTTCATCAGCTGAACATAATTCTGGTCATTTAGCATTATATACTGTCTATGATATATCATGCTCGAATACTTCTTTGTGCATACATGTACTGTAAAAAATACCAATAGTGATAGGAAAAAAACCTTTTACTGTACGTTATAACTATACTGGTTGCTTTCTACTTCTGAGCAATAAACACTGTGGTGCAATTAGTAAAGCTTTTAAAAACAAGAGCTGTCCCTCACAAGTGACGAATGCCCCCGAAAGAGGTGCCTCACAGTCTGTGTCCTCTCCATGTGCTCAATAAATGTGCTATGTAATTTAAAATCCTTCCATGCATGACAGAGTAATCATGCATACAGTATTCCATTACTTTAAACACTAAGTGTGACCTTGACCTTTGAGGTAGGGACTTGGGTCTTGCCTGGACACATCCGCTTGATGTGCTAGACATTTTTGCCAAGTTATTTTAAAATCCTTCAAAGCATAATAAAGTTATAGTCCGGACACAAATGTATGCATATATACAGGATTCCATTACCTATAAATTCTAAGTGTGACCTTGACCTTTGTGGTAGGGGTGTGGGTCTTGCACACGACACGTCGTCTTGATGTGCTAGACATGTGTGCCAAGTTATTTTAAAATCCTTCAAAGCATGACAAAATTACAGTCCGGACACGAATGCGTGCATATATGCATATATAGAGGAATCCATTACCTTCAAACTCTAAGTGTGACCTTGACCTTTGAGGTAGGGACGTGGGTCTTGCACGCGACACGTCGTCTTGATGTGCTAGACATTTGTGCCAAGTTATTTTAAAATCCTTCAATGCATGACAAAGTTACAGTCCGGACACGAATGTGTGCATATATGCATATATAGAGGAATCCATTACCTTCAAACTCTAAGTATGACCTTGACCTTTGAGGTAGGGACGTGGGTCTTGCACGCGACACGTCGTCTTGATGTGCTAGACATGTGTGCCCAGTTATTTTAAAATCCTTCAATGCATGACAAAGTTACAGTCCGGACACGAATGTGTGCATATATAGAGGATTCCATAACCTTCATACTCCAAGTGTGACCTTCACCTTTGAGGTAGGGATGTGGGTCTTGCACGCGACACGTTGTCTTGATGTGCTAGACATGTGTGCCAAGTTATTTTAAAATCCTTCAATGCATGACAGAGTTACAGTCCGGACACGAATTTGTAAGTGGGGACGCACGGACGGACGGACAGACGGTGCGATTTTAATATGCCTCCCTTTTGGGGGCATAAAAAGCATCTTCCCACAAGTCCATACTTGCAGTCTGTTGAAGTGTCAAGTATGACAATGGAGGGGGAAGATGATTGGCTACGTAACTGAAGCCGTTACTTTTCTATTTAATTCACCTTAAGCATAAAGGTGGTCTCTATCAATATAAAGATATCCTCGATCAGTCCTTGGTATTCCAAGCTGAAAGTGATTTTTTATGGCATACAACAAAACAGAACGTAAAATACATATAAAGTTTCTCCGACATTCCTCTGATAAAAGTAGAATCATGACTGATGCAGGGAGACTTAAGATAAGTTTCAGGAATACTGATAAATGTCACCAAGAAAATTACATAAAGACACTGTATACTGTGACCACTTTCGTCTGTGTAGTCGTGTATCTGACGAAAATACTTTTTATGATCATTTATTTCTTCGATTTCACTACATACAGCATTTCTGACATGCGGTATGTTATTTACTCTTTGAAATAAAGTTTATGTTTGGATGCTTACAACCAAGTTTTAAGTCATGCACACCACTTTTCGTATTCAAAGTCTCATGCACACCTCTTACAGAACAAATATTGAGAGTTTTAGATACTTACAGTGCTTTGTGGATTATGAATAGCCTTATCAAGGTCAACTTTCTTTAAATTGTCTCCTTTAATGTTACCGCCACCTCGCCTACCATAGTACGCCTCTTGAGTGCGGAAGTGCTGGAATAAATAAAGTATGTTATAACTTCACTAAAGACATGAAATTGATTGCATCAAATGTAATGCATAAAATGTATTCTTATTCATTTTTCTTGTTTATTAATGTTACTGTATTTATCTATCTTTTTAATCCATATAAAAATACCACCTAAAAGACAAAAAACTAAACCAGGTTAACTGCAACAATGCAAACCTATTTAAAACAAGAGCTGTCCCTCCCAAGTGACGAATGCCCCCGAAAGAGGTGCCTCACAGTCTGTGTCCTCTCCATGTGCTCAATAAATGTGCTATGTAATTTTAAAATCCTTCCATGCATGACAGAGTAATCATGCATACAGTATTCCATTACTTTAAACACTAAGTGTGACCTTGACCTTTGAGGTAGGGACTTGGGTCTTGCACGCGACACATCCGCTTGATGTGCTAGACATTTGTGCACAGTTATTTTAAAATCCTTCAAAGCATAATAAAGTTATAGTCCGGACACAAATGTATGCATATATACAGGATTCCATTACCTATAAACTCTAAGTGTGACCTTGACCTTTGTGGTAGGGATGTGGGTCATGCACGCGACACGTCGTCTTGATGTGCTAGACATTTGTGCCAAATTATTTTAAAATCCTTCAAGGCATGACAAAGTTACAGTCCGGACACGAATGTGTGCATTATATAGAGGAATCCATTACCTTCAAACTCTAAGTATGACCTTGACCTTTGAGCTAGGGACCTGGGTCTTGCACGCGACACGTCGTCTTGATGTGCTAGACATTTGTGCCAAGTTATTTTAAAATCCTTCAATGCATGACAAAGTTACAGTCCGGACACGAATGTGTGCATATATGCTTATATGGAGGAATCCATTACCTTCAAACTCTAAGTATGACCTTGACCTTTGAGGTAGGGACGTGGGTCTTGCACGCGACACGTCGTCTTGATGTGCTAGACATGTGTGCCTAGTTATTTTAAAATCCTTCAATGCATGACAAAGTTACAGTCCGGACACGAATGTGTGCATATATAGAGGATTCCATAACCTTCATACTCCAAGTGTGACCTTCACCTTTGAGGTAGGGATGTGGGTCTTGCACGCGACACGTCGTCTTGATGTGCTAGACATGTGTGCCAAGTTATTTTAAAATCCTTCAATGCATGACAAAGTTACAGTCCGGACACGAATTTGTAAGTGGGGACGCACGGACGGACGGACAGACGGACGGACGGACGGACAGACGGACAGACGGTCAGACGGACAGACGGTGCGATTTTAATATGCCACCCTTCGGGGGCATAAAAATAATCTTTTCAGTATAAATATTACATTTATAGGAATGTGCATTAAAAAGCATACACATGCATTCAATCTGTTCATAAATAAAATATCCATCTGTGTATCGTTCATTTATGGAAGAAAACTTGTGTAATCTATTGTAAGAACTTGGTAAAAGTAAATTTTTTTACCTCTCTAGCCTGCCTCTTTTCCTCTAACTGTCCTAGTCGTATGTTTCTGTTTCTCTCTTCTATCTGTGTGGCCAGGTAGTCATGGTACTGTCTCTTTTGAGCGTTTTCTACATGAGGCTCCTACAAACCACCGACAAAACATTTTTCAAATAAAACTGAAAAAGCATCTAAAAGACATGGACACTTTTCAAATAAAACTGAAAAAAGCATCTAAAGGACATGGACACTTTTCAAATAAAACTGAAAAAGCATCTAAAGGACACGGACACTTTCCAAATAAAACTGAAAAAACATCGTAAGGACACGGACACTTTTCAAATAAAACTGAAAAAGCATCGTAAGGACACATACACGTTTCAAATAAAACTGAAAAAGCATCGTAAGGATACGGACACTTTTCAAATAAAACTGAAAAAGCATCTAAAGGACACGGACACTTTTCAAATAAAACTGAAAAAGCTTCTAAAGGACATGGACACCTTTCAAATGAAACTGAAAAAGCATCTAAAGGACACGGACACTTTTCAAATAAAACTGAAAAAGCATCTAAAGGACACGGACACTTTCCAAATAAAACTGAAAAAACATCGTAAGGACACGGACACTTTTCAAATAAAACTGAAAAAGCATCGTAAGGACACATACACGTTTCAAATAAAACTGAAAAAGCATCGTAAGGATACGGACACTTTTCAAATAAAACTGAAAAAGCATCTAAAGGACACGGACACTTTTCAAATAAAACTGAAAAAGCTTCTAAAGGACATGGACACCTTTCAAATGAAACTGAAAAAGCATCTAAAGGACATGGACACTTTTCAAATAAAACTGAAAAAGCTTCTAAAGGACACGGACACTTTTCAAATAAAACTGAAAAAACATCTAAAGGACATGGACCTAAATTAACTGTATACTTTGAATCATTTTTATGTCATTATTTTCTGTAATACTTACTTAATTTCAGGTACATTAAGTTCCCTATTATTATCAAACCTGTCCTTTGTTTTTGTAAATTTTGCAACCTTGTATATTCATGTGGGCCATATTCAAAATTGATCTTTAACCAAATAGTTATCCACAATAAGTAAAGTCATTACATGTATTATTTTTACAAATTGGTCACAAAAATTGAATGTTAGACACTTGTTACGAAGTACCCCTGCATCCATGACTCTTTTGTGAGTTTATCTGCTTTCCCATCACAGTTAAACATTACAATATGCCATTATATACTTAACAACTTTAAAAACGCAACCAGGGATGAGACGGGTATTTAGTCTAAATGCTTTCTGCCATTCCTTGGTTTTATTCAACAAGTTCATTACAAAATTCAGACATTATTTGATCAAAACATGATCTTCTAATGCAAAACAAGCACTTTTACTCACTGCTAAAATTCTATGACTTGTTGCGTTTTTAAAATTGTTAAGTAAACATACGAAAAGGCTTTTTACACCCTAATGACCTCTCTCCAAGAGACGTAAGACAACCTGTGACTAGCAGACCCCAATAGCTAGAACTGTCAATCCCTTGAACACAAATAGATAGCGCCATTGAGTTGGAGGGTAAATACTTGCAGATAGACTGTAAATGCTGAATCATATACAGTAGAAAAAAATGCATTTGAGCTACGTTAAAACACTTACAAATCTAAACATTTGAGGTAAATGATGTTTTTCTGATATTAAACCATTTGTATCAAACTTTGGATAGCCCATTTTCGTTTTTCTCATTGCATCAGCATATTCCACAAACTGTAACAGAAAAATGACTGTTATATATAGCTAAGTATATGAAAGTGGCATTCAAAATAAGATACAGAAATAAAGCTGAAAAACTGATTTTTCAGGTTAAGATTCAGAATAAAGGCGCATTGAGGCTAGAAACGAACTCATTTAATAACACGAGATGTTTGTAAAACATGTACACCCCTCTGACGGCTGCTAATAAGCCAGTTAGTTGTTTTGCAATAAAGGTCACTATGATCTTGACCTCTTGACCTCAAATCAATAGGGGTCATCTACTTGTCATGACCAACAAATCTAGCAATTTTGAGGACACTAGGCTAAAGCATTCTCTAGTAATTGATCGGACAAGTTTTTTTCTGTTGAAGGTCACCATAACCTTGACCTGTTGACCTTAAAGTCAATAGAGGTCATCTAGTAGCCATGACTAACCTATGTACAAAGTTTGAGAACACTAGGCCAATGTATTCTCTAGATATTGATTGGAAAGGTTATTCTGTTGAAGTTCACTGTGACTTTGACCTCAAAATCGACAGGGGTCATCTACTGGTCATGACCAACCAACCTAAAAAGCTTTAGGACATTCGGCTAAAGTGTTCTCTAGTTGGACAAGTTGTTTTGTGATACAGGTTTCTGTGACCTTGACCTTTGACCTCAAAATCAAAAGGTGCCATCTACTGGTCATGACCAACCTACCTACAGAGTCTGAAGGCAGTATGCCAATGCAATCTCCAGATATTGATTGGAAAGGTTATTCTGCTGAAGGCCACTGTGACTGACCTTGACCTGTTGACCTCAAAATCGATAGGGGTAACCTACTGGTCATGACCAACCTACGGACAATTGTTTATCCCCCATTATTGCCTAGTTGTGTAAATTAGCTGACAAGGTTGAAGTCACACAGTAAAACATAAATACACCAACAGATATGACCTAATACCAAATGCTTTGTTATGATTAGATAAAACATATACAAGTTAAAAAGCAGACAAGGTTACAGTATTTGATCCTATAACTCCAAAGCAGACATAACAAATGCTCAGTACTGCCAGACTGAAGTTTTCCTGGTGAAGCTTGAATAAGAAGAACAAGTCTATTACGTGGAATCTGAAAATAAAACAGACAAAAATTCCACTTACGCCTTGCCTTGCATACGCCTTTTCAGCCTCTTTTCGGGCTCTTTCAAATGCTGCCTGTTCACCTATACAAAACAAAAAAAGTATGTGTACATGTACAGCCAAACTGCTGAACAGAACAGTTTACAGGTTAATATATTTTATGTCCCCTTCACTAAACCCAACTGGTGAGACCATGACATCTAACTACTGGCAACATTATTGTATAAAATAAATATAATATGATTGTGGTATACTTCATGAAATTCTCATAAATTGTGAAACCTGTCAACAAAGACAACCAGCCATAATAAAGGCAAATTCTCTGAAAACAGTGATCAGAATTTTTACATTATAAGTTGCATAATCTCTAAGGAAAATGACATTGTACTATATATAAAACACAAGTATTATGATGACACCTTAGTTCCCAGACAAGCAGTAAGAAAGGCAATTTCTCATAATACAGTGAAACAATTGATGTACATGAATATATAAATTCAAATTGTTACATACCAATTTCATGGAGCAATTCTTGCTTGTGTGCCTTTCTTGCTCTGGCTGAGTTTGATGCCTGAAAAAATAGGGAAAATATTTCTTTAAATTTGCTTGGCAATAAAACAGAATGGTACTAACATAAAATCTGCTCTGCCACTCAAAAATTCCCCTTTTCTCCCTTGCTTACAGTAAATTTCTAATATATTTTTATTGTTTACTACACAGGATGCCTCGCTTTTGATCTCAATCTGGTATCAAATGACTGTAGACCTTGCTGAGACTACATCAACATCCTAAACTGTCAACATGTTTTCAGGTAACGAAACTGGTGTTTTAGTGTATACTAATTTATTTAAGCTTGATTGTGAAGAAAGTTTGCAGCTTATCGAGTCACTCTCGAATCTGCTTCCTGGAAAAACCAGTACTTGTGTCATATGAGGTGCGGTCGTGACCCCAGTGGGGCTCGAACCCGCAACCTTCGGGATGAGCGGCAAACACCTTAACCTCTACACCACCGCTTCCCTGGTGTTCAAGTTGTTGGATAGGCCACGACACATACCTCTCTTCCAAGCATATCCATAGATCCTACGTTACGTGTGGTTCGCTGTCCAGCGGCGTCTACTCTCGGTGCACCGCCACCTTGCATACCAAATGGACTGTAAGGCTGGTATGCATCTTTATTTGGATTATGCAGAATTTGTCTGCCGTGTCGTACAAAAGGAGGATTAAAATCAGTGGAATAGGTCGAGTCTTTGTTGTACAGTTGGCCAACTGAAAAAGCAACAATAAATCATATTCCTTAAAAGCAAAATATTAGTTAAGTACAAATTTATGTTTATTTGACCTGGTGACCTAGTCTTTGACCTAGGTGACCTTGTTTAAAACTTTACCTAAATTTCATAAAGACAAACATTCTGGTCAAGTTTTATGTAGATCAGGTAGAAAATGTGGCTTCAAGAGCGCTTACTTTGTTTTCTATAATTTAATTTAGTGACCTAGTTTTTGACCCTAAATAACCCAGTATCCAGCTAAACAGAGATTTCATGAATGTGAACATCGTCACAAAGTTTCATTAGGATTGGACTCAAATTGTGATCCCTAGAGTGCTTACAAGAAATTGTTGACCGATGCCAGACTATCGCTGATCACAAGGCTCACTCTTAAGGAAAGCAGTTTGTGCTCAGGTTAGCTAAAAAAGCCAAAATTTGATTCAAATTGTCTTATAAATTAGTACTTTTACAAAGCCTCATATTACAATCAGATTATTCTGTAACTTGGTATGTCTTTTGGAAATTTGAAGCAACACATGTGATCATGTGCTACTGCTCTGTCCTCGTACAAAACCGCCAGTTTACACTTTAAATTTGCATCTACATACCAAGATACAGATAAGTTTGTCAATAAATAAACAACACAGAAACACATCAACCATTCTCACAATGAACACCAATCGTAAATCTACCAAAAAACTTTCCATGTAGGAAACAATTAAATTTTGTAATTTATATTTTCTACTGAAAAAGTTCTCAAAATGAGACTAAGATAAAAATATACTGTCCTTCAAACCAGTGCAATGAGTAATCATATCACAGTTTATAATAACCAAATTCTAACATGATCCGCAACATATAAGATGAAAAGAATCTATGAATTATTTTCATTACTTCACAATAAAATACATAATGTTTTCCAAGGGAAATGCATGCGAATTGTGACGCACTGAATCCAATTAACATGACACCAATGATGCTATTAACTTGCCCCTTTGTTGATCTATGTCAGGTTTTTTTTGGCGCAAAAGAATCCATTCAAACCTTTAACGTGCACTTATTTGTCATAGGTAAAGACCAGTTTGGTTAGTATTGAAATCATTTGATTGATACCTGGTGTCATGTTAATAGCATTACTTGTTTATGAAACATTGATACATGTTGAAAATAGTTTGAGCTATTTTTCAAAGAAAATGTTGTGTTAGAATCGAAATAGTAAATTTCTTACTGTGATTTAATGTGTATTAAATCATGGCTAGTTGTTAAAATGTGTGTAATTAGTTCTTATTACAACACATTTGAACTCTTAACAGTGATTTAATACAGGTTAATTCGCAGTAATGGATTTATTAATTCTTAATTACATGCAGGAGATTTAAATCCATGATGAAGGGATGTTCAAAATGTAACAGGTTAAAAATATACAAGCTCCGCCTCCTTTTTTGTATTTCTAAGTATTTTCCAAAAATTCAAATTTTGCCATCATTGTTATGATTTAAACAAGATTCAAATCAGTCATTTTTGTTTCTAAAACGTGCACAATTAAGTCAGCTGACTTTGCTCATTTCCTGTTCCCACTTTTTCTTCTCCAAATTCCCATATGGTAAGTAAAGGTATTTTCGCAAACTTAGGTGCAAACCATTATTTAAAACATAATATAATTGTTTAAATACCTGAGCGGTCTGTGGAAATAAAATATGACAGTGTAAAACAATGACTGAACAAACACATAATGACACAATGTTGATCCAGTAAAAACTTGTCAGTTGTGAATTCCATTCATTATCGCAGGTCAATTTACTACAGTGTAACCTTACCTTTAAGCAAAGTAAGACTTCTCCGCATATTTATTAAACAATACTTCAAGATTGTAAAAGAAACGTAAACAAGAAATGCGGCAATGCCGCCAAACCAGATTTTCAACAGCGCCTGTAGAAATTCTAGAATTTAATAATACATTTATTAAAAAAAAACAAGTTACAAAGTAGACATGAAATAATATATCATATCTTTTTAAATTACCTCCAAAGAGATATGACCTTTGACTGCCAAATCAAGTTAAAATCATGTAAACAGGATTTTCAAGTTAATGCACTGTGACCTTGACCTTGGAGCCAGCCATGCGGAACATGCGTCGCACGTCATCTTGATGTGGTAAACATTTGTCTGAAGTTTCATCAAAATTCTTCAAAGGGTTGAAGAGTTACAGAGCGGACAGGATTTTCAAGTTAATGTCACTGTGACCTTGACCTTGGAGCCAGCCATGCGGAACATGCGTTCTGCACGTCATCTTGATGTGGTAAACATTTGTCTGAAGTTTCATCAAAATTCTTCAAAAGGGTTGAAAGAGTTACAGAGCGGACACAATTTCGTTTGACGCCCGCCCATCCGCCCATCCGCCCATCCGCCCATCCGCCCGCCATACCCCAATCTAATAACCAGGATTTTCAAAATTGAAAACCTGGTTAATTAAGTAGAAGAGCTGCAACTAGCCATTAAGATTTTAAATGTCAAAGCAGATTACTGAAAGAATTTTTTTCAAATTTTCCAAATATTCTGCTATTCTTGTGATTTTTTTTTCAAATTTTTTCAAGCAACTGACACGTTTTTGCTGGACAAAGTACACGAAATGCAATGCAAAAGTTTATAATGTAATGCAAAAAGCAGTGGAGACAACTGGTGAGAACTATGCAAAATGACATTTGATATGAAGAAAAATTGAAGTCGTCCCAAGGAGTTTGTTATATACAGAGTTTGCTGTAAATGTCCAAAATGAAAGATGGGCTGACTTACGGTATTATAGAAACTTAGCAGCTTTAAGGGTCTTTCTTGAAATATCAAAACACTAACCTGCACGTCTTGGCGACACATTCAGGTAATTTGGTACGGACTGGTTTGACTCTCCAAATATTTCCCGATCTCTCTGAAAAACAAAGTGTGTTTCCGTTGACATTTAAGCCATTTAATTCTATCTGAGGTTTTCCAAGTATTTTTCTCAACTACTACTGAAAATGTGATTTTTTAAAGTTGAGTCAACAAATATAGATTTTTTTCAAAATTGGCTTGCATAGGTTTAAGTGTTCAAAATTGAATGATATTTGGTTTCACTTACATTTTTCCTCCACATACGTTCTGTCTGTGGTTCTGTAAAGTATAGAAAACATCATTTCATATTGTTAAGGTGCTGCTAGTCAGTGATATAACAGGACTGAAAATCAGTAGTAGTGTACTGCAAATGGTGCGGTCCTGTAATGAGGACCTTACATAGAAATGAGGACCTTGCATAGAAATGAGGACCTTGCATAGAAATGAGGATCTTGGGTGGAAATGAGGCCCTTGCATAGAAATGAGGATCTTGCATAGAAATGAGGACCCTGAGTGGAAATGAGGACCTTGCATAGAAATGAGAATCCTGAGTGGAAATGAGGACCTTGCATAGAAATGAGTGTTACATAGAAATGAGGACTCTGAGTGGAAATGAGGATGTTACATAGAAATGAGGACCTTACATAGAAATGAGGACTCTGAGTGGAAATGAGGACTCTGAGTGGATGTTATATAGAAATGAGGACCTTGCATTGGATGTTATATAGAAATGAGGACCTTGCATAGAAATGAGAGTGTTACATAGAAATGAGGACTCTGAGTGGAAATGAGGATGTTACATAGAAATGAGGACCTTACATAGAAATGAGAATCCTGAGTGGAAATAAGGACCTTACATAGAAATGAGGACCCTGAGTGGAAATGAGGACCTTGCACAGAAATGAGAATCCTGAGTGGAAATGAGGACCTTGCATAGAAATGAGGATCTTGCATAGAAATGAGTACCCTGGGGAGAAATGAGGACCTTAAGTGGAAATGAAGACCTTGAGTAGAAGTCAGGATCTTTTGTGGAAATGAGGACATTGTAACTATGGAAATGTAAGACTTTGCATATAAATTAGGACCTTGAGTAGAAAAATGTGGAAATGAAAACATTGCATAAAAATGAGGACCTTCTGTAGAAATGGGGTCAAGAAGACTTGATAGCCAAACTACAGTTAGTATAATATCACTATTTTACATCTACATGTTATATCTTAAAACTATCATTAAAACTATCTACAATGTATGTACCAATCTAACAATTTGAAAGTCTTTCTATTTATGTACCAATCTTACAAAGTCTTTCTACATGTGAGTGCAACTGGCATGGATTACTTTTACTGTTTTATCAATCATACAGAATGTAGCCATTTCAGATCATTATCACTTTGTTGTATGGCATGGAATGTCATCAGTTTAGACCATACCACTTTTCTATTCTATCAAAGGCATAGAATGCCGTCTTTATATTCCATGTGTTTTTGACTATTCAATCAACGGCATGGAATGCAGGCATTGACTGTTTGATCAATTGCATGGAATGACGTTGTTTTATTTCGACATGTCATTGTAACTACTTCCTCAATGGCAATGGAATAAAGGAATTTGAAAGTATTACTTTTTACTCTTATTAGCTGCATAGAATGCTACAATTTAATTTATGTAAATTTTACTGAGCACATTATGTTTTTTGTATACAATATTAAACTTGTATCAGTGTCTCACATAATAGTTAATATAGAATATCTGCAATATCTATCTACATGAGAGTTTTCTTGTCCTCACTCGAACAAGATGTCAGTAAAACATAATTATTTAGAACAAGCAAATCAATGTTAGGTAAACACTAAGCATGTTTAAGTTGCTTAACATATACGGCTAAAATTATTTTCAGATGCTATTCAAAGCAAAGACGAGGACGAAATTAATGCACAGCTTGACAGCAAACTGCTCAAATGTGACGAGAGCCATTTACAAAGTGAAAACTTCAGCAAAAGTTCTATATATCTATATATATATATATATATTTAGCTAACGTTTGGTCATCTAGTGCTTACCATAGTCGTCATAGTATCCTTCACCTATAACGTAAACAATATCAACCTAATATTTGAATACATTAGATACCTAAATACTAGCTGGCTTTATCTCTTAACATAGGAACACATTAAAGTTACTGCTTTAAGTCACTTTAAAAATTCCATTTCTATTTCCTGAACATGTTACAAAAAAACCACTTGTAAGCCTAAACAATGGCAATTAACCCTTGACCACTGTAACACAAAATATAAGTTATGTTTTTAGATGTGAATTTATACAAAAACAGTTTTAGACCACCTTCATCCCAAACTTAAACCATGCCCTATTGTAAGTTTTTTAAGATTCTCCACTATTAGCATTTCTAAATCCCATGAATCAAACACATATTTTCTATAGAAGCAATATAGTGTTAACAACTTTTTCCTTTGACAATGTAAACAATTACCTCCCCTTGTAAAACAATAAGATTCTCAAGAACATGTCGTAGAACACAGACTGGGATACAACTTGTGTATCGGGTCTGTATAACACTAACAGAGTCGGATACAACAAAACTGTGGTTGCAGCTATGACTGGAGACCAGCTAACCATGGCCAAACCAAAGTAAAAGATGGCTTTAACCTATGTGAAATCAGTATTTCTGTAGTTGACCATCAACATCTACCATTGAAAGCTCAGAGTCAAATGCTTGTAATTTTAATGAAGCATTTTGACTGAAATACTTGTAGTTTTACTTGAAATGCTTGTAGTTGTTTACTGATACATTTTGACTGAAATGCTTGTAGTTTTACTGCAAACTTTTGACAGAAAATGCTCCTTAAAAAGTTTCACCAAAACATTTTGACAAAAAATGCAAACCAGAAGTACCTACCGCTGGGAAAAAGGTATCCCACAAAGTTCATCTGATGGAACCTATTAGGTTTTGCAGTGAACATGTACAACGGTTTATGAGAAACTGAGTGTTCAGAGATGTGTTCAGAGATGTGTTTATCTATAGATAGAATATGAAAGAAAAGCATAGAAAGATAGAAAATTATATTGATAGAACAAGACAGAAAAGCACAGATAGAAAAATCTAAAAATAGAATATCAAAGAAAGCACAGAATTACGGAAAAATCTAGAGATAGAACAGCAAAGAAATTCAAAGAAAGATCAGAGAACGTTGACCTTTACATGTTTATCTATGGTGCATATATGGGTATAACTTGCAAACCACATCATGAAGATAGCGTGTAAAGATCTTACCTGACTGAGCTCTGGGATAGGCATCATAAGCGGGTCTTTCATTTTGTCTGTATGACATATCATCCTGTGCCTTCAACTGTAAATATATATATACACTATGTTTATTCTGTTTACGAATATTGCAATGAATACTTGCAATGTATTTAAGGAAAATAATAAGCTCTTTCTTTGTTAATTGAGCAGTAATATGCATGTAACATCTGGTTACATAATTCTTTACTATGTTGTTATAATGTTGTTAAATATGTTGTTGTTAAAATTTGTTAATAATGACAACCAAGTAAACGATGTAATGTGTATTTGACAAAATATTCACAGTACAAAAAAACTGTACAAAAGTACTGTACTCGGAGCAATTAATTATGGTGATACATATTGGTATTCATTAACAAGGATAACAGCAACAACAACAAAAAACAAGAGCTGTCACATGACAGCACGCTCGACTACTTGAAAGGTTGTTGGTAAAATGGGTTTTTTGTCAAAGAACAGGAGTATTGTGTAATTGTCTGTAAGAATTAAGGTCAAAGATATGAAACTTGTTCAAAGACCTTTGTAAATGTACATTACATTCAAAGCCTTACTCTGGATTCTGTAAGCCAAGTGGAGGGAGGAGGGGATAATTTCAAAGAAATACATAACCTTGTAAATTTGATCATGAATAACTTTGTAACTTTTCAAAATTGAAATGTATAGAATTAAAAAAGCATGACCGCTGCATGCTGCATAATTATTCTATGATATTTCAAAAGAAAGCCATTTCGAGTATTTCCATGTTAGTCTGGTAAAAACTGTGACAAAATTCTAAGTTAAAAGGGGCATAAAATGTCAAAAATCAAAAACATTGGTGAAGATGTTGACAGTAAACATACATTTTAAGTCCATAAAAAAAATCAAAGTTAAAAAGGGGCATAAATCTGTCAAAAATCAAAACAGAGTTATGGGGATTGTTTCCTCAGATGTAGATGTTGATGGTAGACACATACTTTGAGTTTCAAGTCAATACCTTTGATAGTATTCAAGATATTTGACTTTATAAAATCTTTTACCAAATATTCTAAGTTAAAAAGGGGCATAAATCTGTCAAAAATCAAAACAGAGTTATGGGGATTGTTTTCTCAGGTGTAAATGTTGATTGTAGACACATACTTTGAGTTTCAAGTCAATACCTTTGATAGTGTTCAAGATATTTGAATTTATAAAAATCTTTAACAAAAAATTCTAAGTTAAAAAGGGGCATAAATCTGTCAAAAATCAAAACAGAGTTATGGGGATTGTTTCCTCAGGTGTAGATGTTGATGGTAAACATACAGTTTGAGTTTCAAGTCAATACCTTTGATAATATTCAGGATATTTGACTTTATTAAAAACTTTAACAAAAAATTCTAAGTTAAAAAGGGGCATAAATCTGTCAAAAATCAAAACAGAGTTATGAGGATTGTTTCCTCAGGTGTAGATGTTGATGGTAAAGATATATTTTGAGTTTCAAGCCAATACCTTTGATAATATGCAAGATATTTGAATTTATAAAAAACTTTAACCAAAAATTCTAAGTTAAAAAGGGGCATAAATCTGTCAAAAATCAAAACAGAGTTATGGGGATTGTTTCCTCAGGTGTAGATGTTGATGGTAAAGATATATTTTGAGTTTCAAGTCAATACCTTTGATAGTATTCAAGATATTTGACTTTATTAAAAACTTTAACCAACGCAGACGCCGACGCCGGGGCGAGTGCAATAGTCTCCTTATTCTTCGAATAGTCAAGCTAACAACAACAATAAAAGTAGCATGGTTTTGTAGAATCTGAAACACCTTACTATTTTGCTGTGCATATGTCAGTGCAAATTCTGTACATACACAAAACATCAAAAAATTTAAACATTAATTTTACATGAAAAGTCTTTACGGAGGTAAACAATGAAAATCAAAGGCACAGAAATGAGCATTCGTGATGAACCTTTACAGTTAGTGATATTTGGAATTTGAACAAAAACAATGTTCAGTGAACAGTACAGAAGCATTCCAAATTGTGACTGGTCTACCTTTGGAACTGGAGACTGCGCGTGTTTTGTGAGCAAATAATCTAATTTTGTAGGTGACGTTTCTATTTTTGCATGAGAGGCCTCCTCTGGCTTCGTACCCAGAGACTTTGTTGGTGAAGGTTCTCTCCACAAAGCACATCTGCTTGTTAATTGCTTAAGCTTCAGATGCATTAAGAGAAAAAGTTAAAACATATCAAAATACGATACAAGACAGTGAAACGTTTGCTGGCATCAAACCAGTTTGCTATATAGTGTGCTACCTTTGCCAAACCACTCTGCTATACACTGTTACCTTTGCCAGGATCAAACAAATTAGCTAAACAGTGCTCTTAACCTTAGCCAGCATTAAACCAGTCTGCTACACAGTGCTCTTAATCCTGCAAGCATCAAACCAGACAACTATACAGTGCTCTTAACCTTTGCCAGCATCAAACCAGACAGCTATACAGTGCTACCTTTGCTGATATCCAATCAGAAATTACCTTAAACTCATTATATAAACCCTTTGTTGGCATGCCTGCCGGTCTTAGAAGATGTGGTTCTTCTCTCAACTATAAATGTTAACATATCAATGTAAACTTGTATAGAAAAGGTTGCTTTATAAGAAAGCTGTGGACTGAGTATCAATGTATACAGTTAAATTGTTCAAATTATCCGGGCATAAATCATGACTTTTGTAACACACATGTATAGTATCTGGCAAAGGATTTTTCCACAAACACAATTTGATGATTTCTATCATGATCATTCAAGCATGGACAGTTGATAAAATACACCATGATAAAAGGACTGGAAAACAATCTTCAATACTTTTTTTCATAATTCTGAGCACTTTAAGTTTTACTGGAAGCATTAATATCATTTACTGTAAACCAATTAATATGCGCACCAATATAAAATTATGTTCATATTTTGCCAATGTCGGACTGATTCTTTGAAAATAAAAATCTGGTTTTTTTTTCGAAAAATGAGAGAAAAATATGAAGTATGGTTAAATTTTCCCCTTTGCGAACATAGCAAAAATAAATTGCCTTAAAAAACGTTTCACAAAAACTGCCCCCTGACCTGACCTATAGTGACCCCAAATATAACGAAAATGACCAACGGCCTACCTTGACCTTGAACACGACCCCAAAAACAATAGGGACATCTGCTCAAAAGACCAATCATCCATGAAGTGAGGTCTGTAGGTCTAAAGGAACTCTAGTTATCATCCGGAAACGAATGACAAACGGTCAGTATGACCTGACCTGACCTACGACCCCCAAAACAATAGGGACACAGCTCTATAAGACCAATCATCCTATGAAGTTTGAGGCGTAGGTCAAAGGACTCTAGTACATCCGGACGAGAAGACCAAGGTCACTGTGACCTTGACCTTTGAACTACGACCCCAAAAACAATAGGGACATCTGCTCAAAAGACCATTCACCTATGAAGTTGAGAGCGTAGGTCAAAAGGACTCTAGTTTCGTCCGAAACGAAGAATGGACGGACGGCTGACGGCTGACGGACGGACGGCTGACGGACAGGGCAAAAACAATATGTCTCCCCCCGAGGTGGGGGAGACATAATTAGTTGGTTTACAAACACCTGTATGCAGATAATTATGCTGAGGCCGATTCATCATTTATGATCTACTTGAATAAGTCCAGGATATGAAACTCAAAACATTGATGATGTCAGTATTTTAAGGTGAAGTGATGATTTGTAAATGTAATTCCTAATCACAAGTACATGAAGTTTTGTTTATACAATATAATTATATGAATACAATCAATGAAATCTACTATTCCAAAACCAACCACACTTTTAACAATATACCAGAAGATTTGAGTATATTAAATCATCAGGCACCAATCTGTTCCCTTTCTTTTACACTAGATGCCCATGGGCAACATGTTTAGCCCACCAACTGTGCTGCAGACTTAGCTCTTGCACGTGACATACTGTCCTCTTTGCCATGTCAATTCAAAATCCTTCAATGGATGAGGAAGTTACAGCCCAGACAAGGTCTTATGTGACAATTTTTGACATTTAATAAAGCATGACCTTGATTTTAAGCTACGGACCTGGGTCTTGTACACTACATGTCCCATTGTGGTGTGCAATTATGTCAAGTCAATTGAAAATTCTTCAATGCATGAGGAAGTTACAGTCTGGACAAGCTCATCAGCACACACAAACAACAGACATAGACAAAGGGTGTGTGACTATGCGTCCATATATACATGTGTGGGATTCATCAGCGGAAATTCGGATGACTGCACAGACAGACTAATGCATACAGACACTTGCACCTAACTGCTAAAGTGACGACTATGTCAAGACATCGCCAGCTGACTCAACAAAAACTAATTATACACACTCACATTATGCAACCACCACCTAAAACTGGGAACGGTACAAACAGTAACATCTTTGAACAAATCTGCAAGACTGGGAGGCATGCTTTTTAGTTTGGGAAAAGATGTAAAATTTGTTAAAACAATTACATGAAAATGTCAAATTTGTATGAAGGGGAAAGTTACAGAACTAGATCCCTTACAATGGCTATGTACCTAAACGATAACTTTAAACTTCATCCTGCCAGGGGCAATTGATTCTACCCTTGTAACCAGTGCAGATCATGATCAAACTGCATGGGCATGTATGCAGGTCATGATCCCAACTGTTTGCTATTCAGTCGGTAATTTTTCAGAGAGTAACCCCTTGAACACCTTTTAAAGAATTGGTTCTGCAACTTTATGAACATTTCATACTCATAATCAATTTTGCTAAAGTATGAAAATTTAGGGTGAAGGAAATATCGTAAACTATAATGTGTAATTGACTTACTAGCTCGGGACCATTCTGGTGAAACAAAACATACACACCATGTACATAACATACATATCATATGTAAAATTTTATGTAAATTTATGCACGTATATTTTGTTGCACGCAAGCTGAAAATTATGTACTACTACGACAAAAATGAAGAAAAGTAACTGATGATACATGAAAACGGTGTGATCAAAAGTATTCTAACATGTATGGTGTGATCAAATGTATTCTAACATGTATGGTGTGATCAAATGTATTCTAACATGTAACTATGGGGTAATCAAATGTATTCTAACATGTAAGATAAGAAGAGACATACTTTTGTACTACTATGTTAACTAAAATCAAACTACACAATGTTACTGTTAAATAAAATTTGTTATTTGACATATAAACCAGAATAGCACATTCTTTTGCACTACATTCTGGTGCATATGTCAAGTATACAGTGGTGCTCACTTATAGCGAACTCTGATATAGCGAATTCTGATACAATGAAAACTCTCGTATCACCTATACTTTCATATGCTTAAAATGAATGTGGATATAGCGAAGTCGGCTTTAACGTAGTAATTAACAGATCCAGAGAACAATTTTCAATCCGTTCGGCAAAACTGTTTGGTTAACTTGCAAAATTAAGTGTCAGTAAGACATTTATTAAAGAAATCTATTATATGCATACCTCGAATCCAAACACGTAAATTGAAATTTTGTTTGCTATATCAAATTTCAGATATATAGCAAAATATATCATGAAGTTTCTCCCTAGGATTGCGTTATAAGCATGCTCCACTGTATAAACAAAATTCTTTTGATATTCCAATGTGTTGAAAAGGCTGGGCTGATAAGCCATAGACACGGGTTGGAATTTTTGCAGACGCAGTAAAATTTTTCTTGACATCCTAAAAATTTAGAAAATATCATATTGTAAAAGCTGTGAAGTCTTCAGGACCGTTGACTGTTTAAGTTTTCTACATACCCGATCAATTTCATCTTGCATCCTTCTCAGTTCTTTCGATTGGCCTTGCAACATTTCTGTATAAATAAAACAACAACAGTAAGACATCACGCATGAATACAAGCATAGTTTTTAACATCCTGACTTGAACATTTGAAGTGGACTGACATTTTGCAAACAAAGTATTTTCTTTTAATTTAACACGTAATATCATTCCTTTCTTATTTCTGCTGACTGTCGTTGAAGCAAACTGAAAATTAAAAATGTTCCTCTGTTTATTGGTGAAAACTGTAGAAAAATGTTGGAATTTGTATCTGATCAGGCTTACAACATATTACAAGCCATAAAATATATTTTGAAACACTGAAAACTCTGGATAAAAGAATATTCAATAGCCTCTTCTAAACTGTTCAAATAAGTTTGATACAAGAAATGAATTCTTTGTGGGATAGTGACAAATGTTCTTCAATTAGTGTGACATTGATCTTAGAAAGAGTGATAAATGTCCCAGGAATACTTTGACATTGACTTTTGAGAGAGGAACAAATGCCTGGCAAGTAGTGTGACATTGACCTTTGAGAGAGGAACAAATGTCTGACAAGTAGTGTGACATTGACCTCTGAGAGAGAAACAAATGTCTGACAAGTAGTGTGACATTGACCTCTGAGAGAGAAACAAATGTCTGACAAGTAGTGTGACATTGACCTTTGAGAAAGGAACAAATGCCTGGCAACTAGTGTGACATTGACCTCTGAGAGAGGAACACCTGGCAAGTAGTATGACATTGACCTTTGAGAGAGAAACAAATGTCTGGCAAGTAGTATGACATTGACCTCTGAGAGAGGAACAAATGTCTGGCAAGTAGTATGACATTGACCTCTGAGAGAGGAACAAATGTCTGACAAGTAGTGTGACATTGACCTCTGAGAGAGGAACAAATGTCTGACAAGTAGTTTGACATTGACCTCTGAGAGAGGAACAAATGTCTGACAAGTAGTGTGACATTGACCTTTGAAAAGGGAACAAATGTCCCAGAAGTACTGTAACATTGACCTTTGAATTATAAATCCCTGTGTGATAGTACACTCATTTGAATGCTACTACAAACTAAAATAGCAACATGAAAAGCCCTTTCATCAGAAAAAAGAAGCATATTGCAGGAAGAAATGGTACATAATGAGTTATTATATAGTCATAGTTTGATCCCATATTTTCCTGAAAAGAACAGGTTATAACATATAACAAACAATACAGAAGCAGTTAGGTATTAGAAAGTGTTAAGACAAGGACACCACATCTGCAGTGTTACGGAGTAATGTGCTTACTCAAAGTCATATTGCAGAAAGTGAAAATAAGACGTGACCCATCTGGCTTGTGAACTGATTAAGTTTTACTATCCATATTAACTTCACAATAATCATAGATTTTTATTATATTACTTGATTTTTTCTAGAGTTTTAATTGGTTTATCATTAGTCACATGACAATATACTTAGTACATATATATGGCTGGAGGTGAATATTCATGTAAACAACAGCAAATGCTGTTAGCAACTTAACTGTAACGGTAAGGACTTTTGCCAGACATTAAAAAGTGACTGCAAGAGCTATGCCTGCTCATGTTTATCATTTTGTCTATCAATAAAATTGTCAATAATCAGGTTTATAATTAAACCGTTGTTTTTGATGAATAACAACGTCATACATTAAAACACATGATAACAGATAATTTTAGTGAACATCAAAATCTACGGACACTATGAACCAATTTCCCAGTCCATTGTTAGGGATGCGTCTTACAAGCGAGTACGTCTTATAAGCGGGTATATAAGGCACGTAACATTCACTTCAGCCTGCAGCCAGGGGACATATCAAATACATGGGGTCCATAGACTTGGATATTCACTTCAATATCAGTCAATTGTGTATTTTTCATGCTTTGCCATAGTTTACAACACAAAAGAGTTTATGAATGCAATTTCACTGTTTTATCCAACTTGGACTCATAAATCTTTAAGTCACCCCAGATTCAAGGTGCCAGGAAAGCACAAACTTGATCTTTCATCAACACAAATGATTATCCCCTCTTTTTTCTTAATTTCTTCAGACCTGATCAGTTCTATGGTCATAAATATAGGGCTACAGATAGCAACTAAAGTCTGTATGATTTTCTTGTGCGCGTGACTTTCACATAACTACGAGACTTTCTAACACATATACGCATGCACAACTTGGATAATGTATACGATGTACACTGACAGACTATGGAAAGGTGTCCCCATAGATAACTGACAAATAGCTCTAAATAGATGCTAAATAAGCTACTACAAAACAACAATGCAAGTTGTACAGTGCTGCTCGCTTATAACGAACTTGGATACAACAAACTTTTGATATAGCGAAATAAATAAACTTTTGTTAAAAGCATGCTTCACTGCACTTATATTTCCTGCAAAGTCGCTACTACATGAACGTTTCTCTTTATGTATTGAATGAATGCTCTTATTGCTTGAATATACATTTTGCATTTGAAATGTTCTCCTATGGTAACTAGACTTATCACTAAATGTGATTAATACCCCAGAAAGACTGCTGTATAAACTGAAGAAGTCATTTGTAACAGAATACCTTGTAAAAAAAACTTCAGCAATCCTAACTTCCTCTTATTGTGCTTGGCCATTGTATGAAGTTGTATTGAATTCCTACCAGATGTTTTCAAATTATGCTCAGGACAAGGAAAAGTAACAAAGGGCAATAACTCTGTAATTAGTCAAGATGGAGTTATGGTTCTTGTCCACTGCACTTCCTCTCAATGTGCTTGATCATTAAAATGAAGTTGTAATAAATTCCAACCAGTAGTTTTCAAGTTATGCTCCGTACAAGGAAAATGCAACGGACCAACAGACCGACCACCGGGTGACCCCCACCCCAACTTCGTTTCAGGGGTATAATGATGTTGCTAATCAGGCTAGATATTTAATCAGGCTAGATATTTCTAACTTAGCAACTCAGAATTCAAGAAAATCTAAAGATACTGTGTATGTATTTTAAGGTCTTACCAATAAAGTCACGTTTTCTGCCTAGAATACCAAGCCAAACAGAAAAGAAAACACTGAATATGCAGAGTATTATTGCGAAACATAAAAAAAATCAAAACAAAATATTTAAAAATTTCGTGAGCAATGTTCGTGATATGTGAACTGCTGCCATTTTATTTAATTCTAGGAGAAATTGACCTGCATTGACACAAAATCATGAGGAATAGCTGTATACAGTCATGAAATACAATGCATATGAATTTTTTGAGTTATGGAGATCAAAATTAAAATGCAAAACAAAATGCCCGTGAACACTTCTAAATTTATACGAGAATGAACATTTCTATACTTACAATAAACATGCAATACAAAGTGCCTCAGAATAAAAATTTCTATTATCTAAAATATTTCAACATGCAAAACACGATGCCTATGCTTAGATGGAATGAAATAAAACAAGGGGGCCATGATGGCCGGCCACGATAGCCCTATATCGCTCAACTGAGTTATCATTGCTTCAAAACACAAAAGGTAGGTCAACAGGTCATGATCAAAGTCAGCTGAGGACAATTATGTAATCTGCTTGCCAAACATTATGACCAATTTTCAAGATGATAGGGAGTCAAATGTGGCCTCTATAGTGATAACAAGGGGTTTTTGACCTCATGTGAGCTAGTTTCAAACTCGGCTTCTAGTGTGTTCACAAAAAATTGTGGACTTACAACCGACAACAGAAATCAAGCGAACCTTATAGCTCACCATGAGCAGTTCATGCTCGGGTGAGCTAAACAGAAGAAAAAAGAAGGATTTGCTTTTGAAAAAAAAAAATCTGACTTGAAATGATGATATAGCAATATGAAAGAATGGTTGATGAATCCCTTACGTTTTCTCACTCGACAGAGTGTATGAAAATGAAAGAGACCTACCAATAAGTATGTCATTCTTTCTTGCTGAAACATAAAAAACAAATATTTTTTTATTACAAAAGTATTTGTTATTTTGGTACAATGGTGTTCAAACATTTACAGAATGCTGGAAATTTCCCATGGGTAGTATATAGTATATAAGCTCTGAATTCACAACTGGAACAATGATTCTAGAATTAGACTATATACTACTAATATCATTAATGGTCGTTTTCAACAAAACTTCAACATACATTTGTACATGCTACAATTAAGAGTTAAATTTTCTTTTGATATTTAATTGCGACCTAGTTCCTTTTTAGGGTATTTGATGTTATCAGCTACATGCAAACACGCGCACACACGCGCACACACACAGAGCCAGGCCTAGCAGTCAAACTGTAAATTATACTTCAAACCATGACTTCAAGTTCATTAAAAGCGTTATGACTCAACGTTTGTCCAAGCTGCCACAGACAGCCGAACACTTGGTCAAAACTACCAAGAACTTGTTCCAATGCATTTAACTATGCAAAGTGTATAGAATATAATTATATTTTTTTCGAACAAGGTTTTAAGTATAATTCAGTTTTGATCTGCCAAGTCCAAAAGACTGCAGCGCATTTTTCTAACTACTTCAGAATTATGCTCCACTTGTTTTTACTTTGTTATGCACATGCTCAAAAGCGTTAATCTCTCGAGACGTACCAGTTTTATCATTGTTTGGTTCGTAGCGAGGTCCTCTGCTAGAGGAGTCATACTCGCGGTCACGTTCCATCTGGTTTAAGTTCCGTCGGAGCTCTTCAATTTCGCGCTCCTGGATTCTATGCATATCTGAAGGAGTGAGCAATACTCAACCAATGAGTACAGGGCTACTACACTCAAATGATCTCAGTCCACTTTCTCCACGACTTAACGGCATAACATGTAAATTTTACGTTCAATGATTTCAAGTTGACCCTACAGCTGAAGACTATGCAGCTTTTCGCTCTAGTCAGTCTAATTTATCTGGCTTCTGGTTGTGCAGATTTAAACTTGCAACTGTGCTCACTTAAGACAAGTCAGGTGCAGTACTGCTTCTTGTTACACACTGTGTAGCACAATATTAAACCAGACCTAATAACTACAAAGGTACCCTTTTCAAAAGAAACTATTCTACACATATAAAATGCTGATATTCTATTTCTTAACTAGTGCTTGCCTATCAATACATCAATATAGAACAATTAGATCTATAAAGCTCCATTTCAGTAAAATGTTTAAATGTTCAATTTCATTTCATGGTAACCTAGTAAGACTGCCATGTTTCAATCATAGGGATGTTTTTGATCACACATGTTTGAATTTAAGACATGAATTGCAGAAAGATTTTTGTGTTAGTCTAAGACTGTGTTTTGCTTATTCATGGTCACTTCAGAACTTGTTTTGCATAAACATAGTCAAGAGTTTTAAAGACTTTTATATATAAGATAATGAGAACAATCATGTCCCATGGCACAAGATGTGTGTTTGCTTCAAGGTAAGAATCGAATCTGCATATAAAAGTACTTTTTTTTTTATAGAAAAGTTCTTTAAAGATTGTTACCATGTTGTTTCTAATTAGTACCCCTGTGGGTGTTGCAAAATTGGAACTTCTTTTGCATGTCACTTAAACAAATTTTTCACACATGAAAAAGTTGAAATTTAAGAAACAAAGTGATGTTTAAGTCCTTAGAATATTGCAGGAGCATTGGAAAGACCAAAAGGCAAAACACAGAACTAAAAAAGACCAATGTGGCAAATGCAATCTTTTCTCTATCGCCAGGGTCTGTATATTACAGGGTTACGAAACGGCCGAATATGAAAATATGATGTCCCGGGTCACGTGACCCTTGTCCGAGATATGGATTATTTTTGAAAATTTTGATCGGGAAAGCCTATCAATAAAATACTTATAAACTTGTTATTTGAGCGATTTTTCATTTAATCGTGATATTGAAATGTGAGGTAAGTATTTAAGTTTATTTTTTTTCATCTTTACGTTTCGTTTTCTATTACCAAATGGTCAAAATAAGCTGTTATAAATGGATGATTGTTCGGAGATTTTGAAGCGGTAGAGACACCATTGTTGATACACAGTGTAAATGAGTATGCTATGTGAAGCTAAACTCTTTGTGATTGAGTTTTATCTTATCTTTTTCTGATGATAGAGATAGTTCAAAGATTGCTCCATAGTGATCACTAAATAAAAATCGAGTTTTAATTTTCAAAAATGCATTTTCGAGCAACTGAAATTGATGTTATTGTCAAGTTATCCAAAATGGCGGCATATTTAGGCGGCGTTAATCATTTTACTTATGATTTGTGATTACATATACTCCATAAATCGTGACGATATCGTCAAAATAATAATTGTTTTAAAAAGAAAGTAAGTTGAAAAAATGTGATAACGTGAACATTTAGCTCGATTTTGTGTAAAATTTTAGTATAAATGGTTTAAAATTGCAATTTTTCAGATCGCGGAAGTGTGAAATTATGTTCGTGCTTTTTGTATTCACTTATGCAGTCTAGTCTAAAATTCAGTTGTTTGATATGATTTTTTATGCTCAATGGATTTAAATGAAGTTTCACAGAAAAACTAAAGAGAATTCACAGTTTCGAACGTGATATTAATTAATTAATTGCTTTGCTGACATTTTTCGATCCTTTAAAACTACTGTTACTACACAAATAACGATCAAACACAAACAGGCAATTATACACTCGTTTTTATTAGCGTAATTAATGTGTGAAGAATTCTGAAAACAACAATCTTTTAATTAGAAGACGCTAGAACATGAAGTCAAAAATACGAAGGCAATTTTAAAAAGTTAAAAAAACGGACAGAATTCCACTTTCTATTAATATATTAGAATTACATGTACCATCTTAGAAATGTCGGAGAAAACCTCGAGGGAGAAGTAAACACACTGTAACAGAGATCTACACAGCGTTACAATGTACTAAAAAGTGTTCATTGTATTCACCTTTCACTTTGAAAATATTATGGAAAAAAAAGAGGAAAAATGTTTTAAAAACAAAGCAACTATCGTGTATTTTGTTCGCACATATTTTTTTTTCGGCATAAAATATACCGTTTTCATCGCGCCTGTTTGCGTTTAACTCGTTTTTTCATAGTGAATTTTATATATTATGATTTTGATATTTATATTGCTAGAATCTGAATTTTATTGCCGAAAATTTTGTGAAACTCGTATCAAAATCTAAGAAAAAATGCCTCGACAGTACCGACATTAGTATCAGTCGGGTACAATATTTCACGTGTAAAACACACTTCCGCTCGATAAAGCCGTCGTGTTCATAAATACAGGTAAATCGGCTCGGAAAAAATCGATAGCACGACATCATATTTTAGCTAACTTACCATATATAGTAGAGTTTCATAACCCTGTAATATACGGACCCTGCTATCGCCTTCGTAGTTCTGGCTACATTTCCAACTTTACCTATACCTGAACAAGGGTTTTAATTTATATATTTTTTTAAAAAATGTACATACTGGAAAAAAACTTCTTATTTCACTTTTATGTTTGTAGTTACTCTTAGAAATCTGGATTAAATTTGGCCAAAAATTTTGGAATTTATTTTCAACTTGCACTGTTCTAAACCAGGTAGGATTTTCTATTGTAACATCACAAGGGGGTACTGATTAAAGAGGGAGAGCGCTAATTAGAAGCAACATGGTAACACAAGATACTGAAATATACTGGTTATTCTTCAAACAAAAAGTCTAGAGTAAGATATATATATGTCAATAAAAGAAAAGTAAGACCTGTATTATCATATTATCATATACACCAATCTAAGTCCTTCAGTAAACAGGGAATGGAAAAATGAGATTTTCTATTTCGTACTTGTAAAAAGTTGCTTACTTAAAACTTGGTGTGGCTTAAAAAAATGGTTGTCATTTCTTGTCATGATAAGAGTTTACTTCACATTTCAGTTTAAAATATTATTGAAAAGGTGTAAGTGGGGAGTCCTTGATTCGGTGGGGAGTAAATTTACGGGTCGTTCCGACTATAGCCTCTTAAGAGGATGGTGGACCTAATAAGCACAATTACAAACAAACAGGGGAGTAAATTTAACTTCTCCACCAGGACTCGGCAACTTCCTCATCAGTCGCATGAAACTGTTAGCTGATAAATGTCTAACTGGACATAACTGACAAATTAAATGGGTCTGACAAATTCGACAACACAATCTCACATATCTGCAGTTTTAAAGCTTGTGGAAGTAAAAATGATATTACGTTGAATGTTTATATTCATTGATTCAGATATAATACAAAAGGTCTGAATATATATAAAAGAGTACCTTATAAAGAGATATGTAAGCCATCACATTACAAGGGCAATATCGCAGCAATGTTTACCTAATACGGACAGCTGATCTTGGTTCATTTGCATATGTTGTTGTTGTTGTTGCAGAAACATATACTAAATTCATCACAGTTTGTAATAAACTATGGAAATCTACAGTCAAACTTCACATGCAAAAGCTCTCATGTGTTTACTGAGAAAATGTAACAAAGGGAGAGAATTAAAACTGAAGCAAGGCAGAGTCATGATCTAGCATTCTGCACAATATCTTATTCTCAATGATTCATTTTCAAGTTAACAGTTTTCAAGTTATGTTCTGGTTAGGAAAAGGTAACTAATGGTGCCTATTTGAAATGAGAAAAGCTAGAGTTATTGCTTTTGCAAATTTCACATTAAGTGAATGTAATTAATGACTGGTTAACTAAGTTTAACTGAAGCACATTTTGTTGTACTTGAATTATCACACTCTGTGTTAGGTGGGAATGGAGGCAAGTATTCTTGTGATTCCTAAAGGGGCCCCACTTTACAGAAATGGGAATTTGGTGATTGTTTTGTTTAGTTTGTACCATTTTTCAATAGAATAACTTTACTATCATACCCAACCTAACTTTCCATAGACAACATATCAGCACATATAATCATTCCTAACAGATCTGTCTCTTGTAGTGTGATGGATAGTATAATTATATAGAAACTATTTCTGGTAATGAACCTATTGTATGGTTTTGAACACCAAATGAAAACAGTTACTGAGGTAAAAGAAGCATAAATTCTACAAGCTACTGAAAAATGGTTCAGTTCCCCCCATCAAGTGCTGCTGCACTCTGGGATTTGGGATTTCTGACCTGTATTCAACATAACAGTAACATCTGTATCTAGACTTCATAGCACATTAATGTGGAGCTGAAACCACCGTCTTTCCCCAACATCAAACTCACAGCTTTGAAATAACTGGGACACAGCTCCTACACTTAAAGGGCGGCAGAAATAGATACAAATTGTATGTACAGTAAGCTCAGTATTATATCGACTCCGGATATTGATATTCAGTATAATTATAAGGAACCAATTTTCTGGGACCGATTTGTTCCCTTCTTTTTTTGATATGAAAATACTATATGGATATAACAAACTCTGGATATAAGGAACAAATATGAATAGTCCCAAGGTGTTCGTTACATACTGGGTTTACTGTACCATCAGTAGGCAGGGATTGTTTGCATTTACACTTCTTTTATCTTCAGACCTTCTCCTGATTCCTTTTTCCATCTAATGAATGCATGTTCGACACTTGACTACAGGACAATGAAATACTTGTGTTCCACTAGAACGTCACAACAATGACAGAGAAAGTGCTGAAAAAGTTCCAGAAACTATAGAAAGATGCTCTGTTCCATGTCAAGAATAGACAAGAACTTAACGTTCAATCATACCCGGGGCATGTCTTGGGCTATACATGTCGGAATACGAGCTTCTCAATGGCATTGTTGCTGCTCGACCAAGTGCTACACAAAATTATCACAATTAATTCATAAAAACAAAACTTTCTAGATTCGAAACCAAAATAATACATACAGTAAAAAGTTCAAAGTAACTTATAAGCTAACTGTTATTTTTTGATAATTTTATACTAATGAAACTTTTATACAATAAAGTAACTTGTAGAAATATAAAACAGAAACATATTAATTTCACCATTGGTAAAACTGTTTTTTTAAAACTCATTCTTACCTATAAATACATGTCTATATTGTCTTCATTTAAAACTGAATGTGATTTTCTTTTCTTTTAACACTTACTGATTTTTAAACTTACATATTTGACATACATGGACTGAAATTTAATGACATTTCATTTCTGAAAGAATGCCAAAACAGTTAATAGATTCTCAATATCTTAGGAGTGAAATATGTTCGAAGTTAAAAACAGAACAATAGAAAATGATATATCTAACATATCGAAGGGATCAAATTTCCCGAACTGTTCATTGTTTGTTAATGACAACAATTTCTCAACTTACAAAGAACCTACAAATTGCCTGCATGTTTTTTAATAAAAGATAAACAAACAATGCACTGGATGTCTTTTGCAAAGCAGATATAAATTTTGTGAAACTCCTTCAAATGAATAAATGGTGAAGGTTTTTGAAGATTGGGACAGAAACCTGCATGGGGCGGAGTGTCGTAGCATAAAAGCTATCTACAAAATTTATATTCTATTAACTGAAGCATGTGTATATATACATTGCATCATATTCTACATTTTCTTTAAAGTTATAAAACAAACATAATTAGACCTACCATTTTGGTGTCTCATATTTAAATGATTAACCCGTAAACTATCCCTTCACAATGGCTTCAAAGTTTAAAAAAAAATTAAGGTCTTTTTAAATTAGTTTTGGTTGCTATTTCCACATGGATTTAACCAGTATAGTATAATTTGGTTAAAACTACCCCAGTAACTGGTATGTTTTGTCAATATTTTCATATTTCAAAGAAACAAGTTTAAACATATTTACTTTGTAATCAGTCGACTCTCAATTTCTAAGCTTTAAGCCGATAACACCTTGATTGTACAGTATACAGGCCCATAACATGTGCTAACAGTAGATATTTAAGCCTTTTTAAATTTCCATGTTTGACTGAACGTGCTAAAAATAAATCTTTGACAAGTAACATACTGGTAAATTATTTCATTTATTGTCCTAGTTTTAATACTAATATCAAATTTAAGATCAATGGAATGTCTATTTGATACCTTGAAAATATACGTTTAAAATAAATGGTATATCTATGGTATATCTATGGTAAGAGATCTTCACTTTCCAATATAAACGTTTACCTCCCTTACAAAAATTACAATTTCTTTCAAATAAATCATGTTAGAATATAATAATAGAGTGAAAAGATTTTTAAAAATCTTTTCAAATATGACAAAGTTAATGTATTTTCCACCATTCCCAATAGATACCATGTAATTTGTAAACCCGTTCCAAAACAAACTGTTAGTTTTGACTACAAAAAGAGTGTAAATAATTCTTCTGCACTGAAATTTCTTTTGATCTGTTTTTATATATGAAAAGAATATAAATGTAGCAAGTGAAATTTATGTAAAAAAATGACAGATTTATTCAAAAACTGTAAATTATGAAATATTATTAAAAGGCTAATATAATTATGGGTTGGAATAATTTAGAAAGTTGATTTAAGTTACAATTAATTTTTGACAAGATCATGACTTGCTAAAATTTTGAAATTACAAAAAAATAATTTTCTAAACGTTTCTTTCAGAAATTACCTGTCAATTTAAAGTAACTAAAACATTATGGTAGGTCTGAAATTACTTTTCTGAGACTGCATGAACTGGTACTCATTTTAAGATACAATTCTGTTCTTTATTAGGAATATACAACTCGGCAGTCAAAAAGTGCATTAAAACCATTAACTGATTACATTTGGCAATTAAGTATTAAAATTTTACACATTTAAGCACATTAACTGATTACATTTGGCAATTAAGTATTAAAATTTTACACATTTAATTTAAATGAATGTACAATCTTACACCAATATGTAAAGTTAGAGTTCAAAAATAAGATTCTTCATGATTTAGAAGCTGTAAGGAAAGGAGCATAGTGACCCCCAGCAACATCTAAATCATCAAATACTCTAGTTCTGTGCTCTAAATATCTTAAATAATATCTAACGTATTTTTGACATATTGCAGCTAAGATTTCATTTTGAAGAGCATATTTTTAATAATAAAATGCGAAACTGTATTTTTTTCACGAATAAGGAACTAAAAATAAATTTCGAAGAAAAACAGCCATCTCATTGGTCCAAAAAATAGGTTATACAATAAACTTAAAATAATGTCTACAGTACCCAGTTTACAAAAGAAGGGGAGTTAAAGCTTTAGGCAATGGTTGAGAAATATGGGGTCAGGTCACACTGTTTACATAGAAGATCAAAGTTTGTTACCTTCTTTTCTCTCTGACATGTCATTCCTCTGAAATACACCAATGAAACGTGTAACACGACACATCAAAATGAAATCTGAATGAAATTTAATTGAATTATATGTACTTAAATATATTTAAATGATGCTAGCCAACCCTTTTCTAATGACAATACTCTAAGAATTATTGTGTAAAAATTAAAATGAGCAAGTTTCTCCTGATACTGTATGTCGCATTTGTCAAAACCCGTTTTTTTCCACTTTACTAACATTATGTAGTGGAAAGATGACAGACAGAATTCTCATATAAATGGTCACAACCAGAAGTTTTCCATTTACAACACATCTTCACAACAGTGTCATTCATCCGTGAAAGTTTCATGCAAACCTTCCAAATAGTGTAAAAGGCAATGACCATGCAAGGTGTTCAGACAGACATATGGACAAGACCGACTCTATAATGTCTTAACAATGTATTATAAACTGTGTCACAGTACCTGTTCCATGCTACTTCTTACTCGTTCTGCCCCTGAAACATACAAAAATATATCCAAGTGTGAAACATCAACAAAAGTCCCGTGACGGCCCGAAAGAGGTGCCTCACACGGTCCTCTCCATCCAATAAAGTGCATGTAATAAACCTTCCAGCATGACAGAGAATCATGCATACAGTATTCCATTACTTTAAACACTAAGGTGACCTTGACCTTGAGGTAGGGACTTGGGTCTTGCACGCGACACATCCGCTGTGTGCTAGACATTTGTGCACAGTTATTTTAAAATCCTTCAAAAGCATAATAAAAGTTATAGTCCGGACACAAATGTATGCATATATACAGGATTCCATTACCTATAAACTCTAAGGTGACCTTGACCTTGTGGTAGGGATGTGGGTCATGCACGCGACACGTCGCTTGATATGCTAGACATTTGTGCCAAATTATTTTAAAACCTTCAAGGCATGACAAAGTTACAGTCCGGACACGAAGTGTGCATATATGCTTATGTAGAGGAATCCATTACCTTCAAACTCTAAGTATGACCTTGACCTTTGAGCTAGGGACGTGGGTCTTGCACGCGACACGTCGCTTGATGTGCTAGACAGGTGCCAAGTTATTTTAAAATCCTTCAATGCATGACAAAGTTACAGTCCGGACACGAATGTGTGCATATATGCTTATATGGAGGAATCCATTCCTTCAAACTCTAAGTATGACCTTGACCTTTGAGCTAGGGACGTGGGTCTTGCACACGACACGTCGCTTGATGTGCTAGACATGTGTGCCTAGTTATTTTAAAATCCTTCAATGCATGACAAAGTTACAGTCCGGACACGAAGTGTGCATATATAGAGGATTCCATAACCTTCATACTCCAAGGTGACCTTCACCTTTGAGGTAGGGATGTGGGTCTTGCAGCGGCGCGTCGTCTTGATGTGCTAGACAGTGTGCCAAGTTATTTTAAAACCTTCAATGCATGACAAAGTTACAGTCGGACACGAATTTGTAAGTGGGGGGGGCGCGGAGGGGCGGACGGGCGGACGGGAGGGGGGGGAGGGGGGTGGGATTTTAATATGCCACCCTTCGGGGGCATAAAAAACACCAATACAAGAAGGCTCAGCCAAGTTAGAGCTTTTGGAATCAAACTTATAATTGACTGAATCATTTTGACCTACTAACCTAGAAATTATGTAGGAAAAAATGGCAGTTAACATTGTAAAAACAGGTTTAATATAATCCTAATAACCAGTCTGTCTCCCTTATACATATAAACAAATCCAATATTTTACATCAAGTCTCTTTAATTTTGACAATTGTTTATACTGGGTTCTGTATTGCAGTAAAATCTAACTTACCTCTGTTTTCTTCTCCATACTTCATCTGAAAATAAGAAAACAAAGTTTTTACATCAACATGTTATAGAGAAGAAATATGTATTTATATTAACATGTTATTACTTTAAAATTTGTCAGTCTATCCTTAAGTACACAACATTATCAACAACAGCACAAGTAAAATTACTACCACCACTATCATTATATACACCTCAGATGCTCGTATTGCATTTTGTTTTGCTCCAGAAGCCCTAAAGGTTGCTTTCGATTTTCATTTTTTTTTTACCTTATTTGCTGCCAAATTCAATATGATTCTGACTGTGCTATTCTACTACATCTGAGGGTATACAGAAATATTTATATAACACGGGGGGAGTAGGTCATGATTGCTGCATGTCCACTTTATTGTGTTACAATGAATGAGAATTTGAACATATAATTTTAATTATTAAAGTGATATCGTGTAACATTTTCAAATAAAATTAAACCTCACAAAGTCAGGTGCACAAGTTCTTGAGGAGAGAAATAAGTTTGTTTCAGCAAAGTGGAAGGTTAGAAAGGCTTCTTTCTCCTGTTGTTGTTGTTGCTGTATGAATTGAATGCCCATTCCAAGGGGAGGTGGGTATTTAACAATCTTTCCTGGAAAGAACCAGTACTAGACTACTGATTTTGATTTTTTGTCAAAAAAGATGATGTCAGTGATGATTTTATAAATCTATTAACACCAGGTCCCAGTATTTTTGACTAAGCAATAAAGAATCCTCCAAAATACTGAATTATAAATTCAGTATTCAAAAGAGAGATGATAGTAACTTAGATCAAGGGCAAAATGTTCTGAACACAACCAGGTCAGTAAAAAGCCTTTCTTACCTGTAACAATATCAAGCATTTTAACTTTTGTTAATGCTCTGCAAGTGTGATATGTATTGCTAATGTATATAACACAGTGTGCTAACAAATAAAATTAATGAAGCTAACCAAAACAGAATAAAACACTTCTTTAAATAAATATAAGAAAGGTAAATGAGCCAACTCAGTTTTCCTTTAATACAAGAATGCAAAGTTGCATCAGTGTAATGTGTTGCTTGAATTGAGCAGCCACTTGCCATAGACAGTGTATATAGTAATATTCAAATTCTTTAATTAATACTAATTTATTCATTCTTGATTATGAAATAAGTTCTGACAAGTTAGATTAATCGCTCTTGATTGGCTAACTCTAGATTGAATCAAACTTGAAAAGAGTGAGGCAATGTGCAATTATTTGTGTCTTGTCATGGCACATGTGGGGATTGAACCCAGGACCCTCAGACCCTTAGGTGAACCCAGGAGCTGATCCCAGTTTTTCAGGTTAATACACCAGTCCTGTATAAAGCAGTCCCCTGCTTGAGATAACTATTTCTGTTACATCTCTTGGTTGATTGACTGACACAGGTTCAACAGTAACTGCATTTTGTAAAACTATTTCTACATGCACTCATATAAATGAATATTCAGCCAATTAGGGCATGTCCATTTACTATTAAAGAGATAGACTTTTCTGCTCAGTCAATTGAAGGCTTTATTTATTTCCATTCAGTCAAAGGCTTTGTATATTTCCACCCCATTACCGGCTATTGTATCTAAATCTATTCCTGACTTGTCAACGACACACCATCAATTATAAATATTGATTCTCAGAAATAACAGAATGATTTAAAAATAAAAATGTAGTGACAGGAAAGAACTGTCCTTCAATGCAAACACCTCGGATGCTTCTGACAGATCACTATAATTATTCTTCTCTTGATAAAAATTAACTCCCCTTTCCAGGAAAGATGACCCCAGAAATCAGACACTAATAGAAATACAACCCCTCTACCTAGTAACGAACTGCAGTTTGCAGAATAAATATATTCTAATTTTATTATATACAAAACCCCTACGGCCACACCAAATTAATAAGTTGGTCATCGGGATTTTTTCAAAAAAACTGTGAGGCGGCGAGCGAAAATATAATTTTAATATTTGTTTTTGTTTTGAAGAAATTTTGGAGCGAGCGAAGAGCGAATAAATATATATAGCCTTTTTGTTCACATTTAATAGCAAATTTAATTAATTAGAGCCAAATTTTAGGGAGAAATCATTTCTCCCTGAGCTGAAAATAGGGAGAAGTTTGGAGTCTACCAGGAGAAGTGACGTCACCGTGACCGGATATCCAAAGTACAGGTGTTCCGAGGTATTCTTTGAACAGCTATATTGTTTCCAGACGGAGTAAAAACCGTTATCTTACCATGAAAATGCGCGACTTTGCTCTTTGTCAATAGCGACCCAAAAAAATATAACCGATTATTTTCTTAAGGTGCGGGCAGGAGCCAATAATAAAAAAATAATATTTTTTTTGTGTTTTAGAAAAAAAACGTGCGGCAATCCCGATGACCAACTTATTAATTTGGTGTGGCCTAACCTCCATTTCCTCAATATTAAATGGACACCCCTTAAACTATAATTTATCCTTCTAAACCCATATCGTTTCAAGACTAGCTGCTAACTTCTTTTGAACATGTTGCAAGGTCGCCTTTTTGGCCACTGGATTGCACATGGTCATGCTATCGTATCAAGTACTGTAAATCAATTTATTATCCTCAGTGTAACCAAATTGTTCTATCTGACTAACAAGCAAAACTAGATATATATACCTATTTTTCTTTGACGACTTAGAGCATCTGAGCATTTAATTTTGTTCAAGAAAACTAATTCAAACATTAATACTATGATGAGCAAAAAGCAACGAAATAATCCCATAACACTCAAGCTCTTGTAAAGGACATTGGAACAATTCAGCATAAAACCTGATACTAAATGAAATTGCCATAAACTAAACTCCAAAAGCAGACCTTCAAAGTTAATTAATTTCTTTTTCATTTGTGTTCTTTTCATTCATTCAGCTTATCTGGAAAATTAGTTTAGCACCTGTGTTGTGACAGGACAAAACTATGTCACCTGAAACAAGACTTTATTGTGACAGGATAAAACTCAGTCACCTGTGACAAGATATTGTTTTCTGTAATATATAACCAAACAATGTCATCAGTGCCAAGATATTGTTATGACAGAGTTAATTTGATTACTTTTACTTAGGCCTAAAAAAAGTATATGTTTGTTTCAGGTTTCATGTCCCAAAAAAATAGGGTAGGTAGGTAGGGAATTTTTTTTTTATTCTCAAACTAACCAAATTCAACATAAATTTGAATATATTTATGCTAAAAAATGTTAAAACACAAAAAAAAGGTCTAGGGTCGGGGCAAAAAAATAGGGTAGGTCGGGAAACCTGAAACAAACATATTTTATTTTTACACCTTAGTTGCAATGAAAAATTTTATAGCACTGTTACAACGCGTTGCAGTTGGGTTTGCCCGCACGCTATCTTGGCAATCATTACAGTTATAATCTTACGCACTCATAGGAATTTGAAACTATTATTAGAGCTAGTTTATAGGTTAACCCTCCCCATTCAAGGACATTTAGGTACGAGCGTCACGTCGTCAATTTGCTCCGCCCAAAAACTTGCACGGTAAGCTACTGAACGATCTTCACTTAAGTATTTTAATGCAAGTGGCAATCAGTATTTAGTAAAGGTTGAATATAGGGTTCTTTGCGTATTTTGGAGTGACTTTGAGAGAAATTATATAGATCTAGACTATTTTATTTAAAATGTTGATTAATACTCCTTTAAACGAGATCTCTTTTAATCACAGCGATTGAGCTACGGTATCATTCATTGCATTTAATTTAAGTGTACTACAAAGGAAGACACCGAAATAGGGGTGTACCCGTCGTTAGTACAGGTCCGTCAGTAAGTTTATGAATTATAATACAGGTAAATTATGTTTGCGAACTTTACATAATTCAAAATGACGCTGGTGAACAAAAATATATTATAAGCTTTTTTTCATAAAATGCGTTTCAGTCTGTTTCTCATACAAAAGTCAACGAAACCAACTAAATTTACGAAATATCAATATTTGAGTACACCGATAATGATATAGCAGCACCTATCTGTAAACGTGAAAAATAGGTTTGTCTCCGGCAGTACTGGAACTCTGAACCTTTATTTGCAAAGCGTCACCACAAAAGCAAGGTCATGGACAAGAGTAGAAGGTCGTATTCTACTGACATACTTGTATCTAGTGCCGTATTCTACCAACATACTAGTTCTAGTGTCGTATTCTACTGACATATCACGTGCATCGAAAATGCTTGCCTGCCAAAATCTTAACTTGTATACACGTGAATTTACGGTCATTTTCTGTTGTGTTATCACAACCAAGTTTCCTTTCTATACTGCAGACAGTGAACACAGATATTTTCGCTTATGAACGTGTTTTTACTTTCAAAGTCAATGGTTTCTCCCTTCCTTCAATCTTCGGAGTGGGGTCGGGTTGTTGAGTCTGAGAAAAAATACCAAAGCAATGAACAGAGGCGTAGTTACTTCGGACATAAAAATGAAATGGCAGGCATGGTAGTCGGACCGGTAGTTTATTGAGATTATCTAATTGATTGTACTTTATCTCATACATTTACAGTATTTCCATTCTTTTATATGCCAACCCATAAAGTGTATGTTGGATGTCTAACAGTAAACTGTTACAGTTCGCAAGATGAGTGTAGGATACTGCACTCTGACCAATGCAATTTACAACCAGGTGTCACGCATGAGCGAAATGTTGGACACATGACTTCAGAGTTACACGATTACTCAAAACATTGTTTAACTCTTTGACTAATTACAATTTTTGGCTATGTTCACTTTTTTGGTGCAGAAACATTCGACCAATGATAAAAAGAAAACATTTAAAAGAATCTGCGGAGTCAAACATTTTGTTTTGCACTGACCGCTGTGTCGTCAGTGTCACTGAAGAAAAGTACACACTAATCTTAGACTAATAAACCTTGATATACTAGCACACTAATTTATTTCCAGGTCAAGGCATCCACATATCCATAATTATGATAATCATTAGTAAAGTTCTAGGACATAATGATTAACTCACGCATGCACGCGAGACGGTGAACTCACAAGAAGTTTCGGAAAGACATTTAATGTACACATGTAGCAATGCATAGTAGTATATAGTAAATGTACGTTATGGGAAACTTGTGCATATTACTTATACTTAAAATAAACAAAAACAAGTTATATGTGACGATTATATTGGTGGAGTGCTGTTGTATATGACCAACCGATAGTACAGCAGGGGTGTGGAATTCCTATGTCCGACTTGTGTGACACGGGATTTTCTGCCGTCGGACAGGCGGATTTTTCTGAGAGCGCGCTGGTTGTGTTTTTCTGTTTTTTGTATGTACATGTATTCCCTCGTGGATTAGCCTCAATATTTCGACTGCAAGACAGACCCATTTTACAACTGACGTTACATCTAGTCTGTCTTTGCTAAGGGCGGCCATCGTATATAGCAAAAAGCTCTTGCGCACAATTAGTTGGGCTACTCGTGGAGGTACGCAATAAAACTTTCATAGTCCATTTCGTATGTTTGGAGAAAGTTCCATCTAGCTACTCCATTGTAATTAAAGTGCACATTAATATCTACATGAATGCGGTTTAGGCAGAACGTGACGTCAGAATCAAATAAAGACTGATCGCATGCGCCCCTATTTGGCCTTGTCATTGAAAGTACGGAGGGGAGGAGTTAACCGATATATACATGCTCTATTAATAGTTTCAGATTCGCCTTTGTGTGACGTAAGATTGTAACTCTATTGATTGCTAAAACAGCGTAAGGGCAAACCCAACTGCAACGCGTTGTATCAAACATTTGTTTCTAGGACAGGGTCATCTAATTAAAAGTTAACTGAACTAGTTTGCTTTTGAAATCATTGAACAATTTTTGCTGCCAAAATATTAAGGTTTTGATGTGATGGGATTATTTGTATATAACATACCGTCAAGCATCACTAATTACAATATGTGTATAGTTAAGCTAAGATTACAGTTGTCTCTACCAAGAATACCTCTGCAAGATCATGGTTTGAAAATAGATCCTCATCAAGCTGGCAAATGACAAGTATAATGTAATTTTAAGTATTTCTAACTTGACAATATTGTCTTCTGACCATTATCTGGTATAAATACTGTAAAACACATTCAAATTTGACTGATATAAAAGAAATGAAGTTATAATTTCTGAAAGCTGAAAACAACAATAGCAACACCATATTCTGATGAAGCATAAAGCCACTCTTAATTTTCAGTGATAGTATAAACCTTCATAAATTATAACAATATTCACACTACAAAACATGCATTCTTTTGCTGAAGTAAGTATTAAACAGCCTTTGTATCATTTTGCAACACTTTTGCAGAGATCTTAGGATATCTCTGATCCTTCAAAACACAAGAAAACATTATCAGGCAAAATAAGCAGTGATCACTCAACACAGATATTACAAACAATTATTGTTTGTCTAGAAAATCTGATTAAAATACCAACAAGAGAGTAGACTTTGCTTGAAAACCTGGTGATGTAATCCAAGAAAAGACTGGTCTTGAAAATCACCAAGAAAAAGCTGTGATAATAACTTAAAGCAACTGCTTACAAACCAAGAAGAACAAGTATAAGATTTAAAGATGATGGTTGATGGAGATGAAGCAAAAAAAGATGATGATGATAATGAAGGTGTCACCTGTGTATGATGGTAGAGTAGATAAAGAAAACACAAGAAGAACTGTGGAAAGCAAAAGGAACAAAAAGAAACAGCTGAGACAGCTTATTTTGAATGGCTGATAGACAAAACAGTGTATAGAGAAAGATTTGGAGCAAAGCATAAACAACTGGGTGAAAAATTGGTGCATAATTTACTAAAACATACCCATTTATCACATGGTCTTTAGAAAATGATGAATCAGATATTAATGAAGAAAAATCAAAAGATGATCTGAATGAATGCAAGATGCACAAAAGTCATGACATAAAACAGACCTGGAGGCAGGAATTAAGTAGGAATAAATGATGATAAATGTCCAAGATATCAAAAATTAACAGAGAAAAACATTGACAAGGGCTTATGAGTTAAAGTGAAAAGAAAGCTAAAAGAAAAGAATAAGAAAAAGATTAGACATGGACTAGAAATTTGGGACAGAACTGACTTATAAGGACAAAAACAGCCAGAAGAAGACTTAAAAGATGTTGAAGAAATGACAAGTAATAGAAGTTCATAAAGCATTTACAGATACCATAAAGGTAATAACACAAAACAAGAAAGAAAGCAACTGAAAAAGATAAAGAGATAAATGTAATAAAGATGATAGAAATACTGCTGCCACAGTTGCTGTTATTCTGCTGCTGAAGCTGAATATGACAGTCAGAATGATGGTAATAGCACAAACCATCTGGGTTAAGTAAGCACAGTCACATGGAACACACATGAGTATAAATTGTTAAAAGAAACACAGATAACCACCATCTGAGTAACAATATAATCAAACAAGACACTTATCTTTACACAACAATACTTAACCAACAATAGCTTAAAAACAACACTAAATCACTTACTGCATAGTCTCTAAGTTTGTAAAGCTAAACAACAAAAAAAACACCATTCAATCAACTTCTGTCCTTCATCAGAGCATCATTAGATAAATTAATTTGAACTAAAATAATTCCTGTTTTTGCATGCAATCATCTTTATACTAAAGACTATAGACATTGAATAACATTCCTTATGTAATTTTTATCATAACTATTGTTATTTTGCTAAATGATCTTATATGTACTTCGCGACTTTAATCCCCATATAGAATTCTTTCAAACTTGACTTATACTATCACAGATTCCATATAGGCACTGAACAATGCCCCTGAGCAAGATTATTATTTGCCAACTTTCATGATCTTTATGAGAGAAACTAACAACCCCAAACTTCAGAAGCATAGAAAAGATGACTGGCTTTCCCTGCTAGAAAGTATATCTGAAAGCATTAACATGAAGCGAACTATGCAAAAGACTCAATGATACAGCTGAAAATAACTGCTTACTCCTATGGGCTTACAGTTTCATTATTTTGTGCAAGAAAAAAATCTAAACACTTAAAAAATGCTGACCTCATCAAAATATGTCAGCCCCTGTAACTGCAAATCCATGTATCTTTACATTAAGCATAATATCAAGATATTAAAATATAAACTTATATACTCTGGGAGAAGTAACTGAAAATAAAAATAGAAGTATACATTGAATTATTCAACCACCACCAATGCTGACTATATTATAGTTGAAAAATCAGAACGAGTATTGAAAAGCTTGTCCTGTAAGTGCTGAAAATGAAAATTAATCCAGTGGGTAATGGAACATAATAAATACAAGAGAAAATGTTCTGTTTTGTTTTCATGTAAACTGGTACATCTGTATAAGAAACAAGAGTTTAAGCTTTTCTGGACCACAATCCTTTGATTAACTTTTGATTGTTCTATCTAGACATTATATAAATTCCCTGACAAAGCAGTATCCTAAACTTTCACATTACATATATTAATTATAACAGTGCTATAAATAAATTATTTAATTAATTTATTACAATTATTAATGTTTTGTTAATGGAGTATTTTGATCACCAAATATATTGTTAACAGTATTTTGATAACAGAATTTTGATCACCAAATATATCGATAACAGTATTTTGATAGCAGTATTTTGACAGCAGTATTTTGATAGCAGGATTTTGATCACCAAATATATTGGTAACAGTATTTTGATAGTAGGATTTTGATCACCAAATATATTGGTAACAGTATTTTGATAGCAGGATTTTGATCACCAAATATATTGGTAACAGTATTTTGATAGCAGTATTTTGATAGCAGTATTTTGATCACCAAATATATTGGTAACAGTATTTTGATAACAGTATTTTGATAGCAGGATTTTGATAACAGAATTTTGATCACCAAATATATATTGATAACAGTATTTTGATAGCAGAGTATTTTGATAACCAAATATATTGATAACAATATTTTGATAGCATGATTTTGATAGCAGGATTTTGATCACCAAATATATTGGTAACAGTATTTTGATAGCAGTATTTTGATAGCAGGATATTGATCACCAAATATATTGATAACAATATTTTGATAGCATGATTTTGATAGCATGATTTTGATCACCAAATATATTGGTAACAGTATTTTGATTTGATAACAGTATTTTGATAGCTGTATTTTGATAACAGTATTTTGATAGCAGGATTTTGATAACAGAATTTTGATCACCAAATATATGTCGATAACAGTATTTTGATAACAGTATTTTGATAGCAGAGTATTTTGATCACCAAATATATTGATAACAGAACAATTTTCCCTGCTCTTATAAAGGTTGATGATGAAAAAGGAACAAGGTGCTCTACACGCTGTCAGAAACTATACTAACCCCTCGGGGCGTGTGATATTCTGGCTCTGGCGGTTTAGTCAGCTGAAGCTCTGTAAATCTCTGTTTTCTATTATCAGCCTAAATAAATAAAGATTAAAAAGCAATAATTAAATGCAGAACACACTAGAGTTACAAAGCTGAGGGTAAATATTACAAATAAAGAATATTTTTTTTAAAGGGTTTATCATTATCCATTCAATGAGATTTATGCGTCACCTCTTTTTCATTATTCAATCAATATTTGAGCATTACTTGTACTTTACAAGACATAAATTATGTTCAAAGTGAAACAAGAGTGCTAAACTGTCATGAAATATGCTGTCACGTTCATTTTATACTGTAAATTATTATACTGGAAATGAAACTGTAATCAAAACCCTTAACCAAATTAAGAAATAATCTGGAGAGCGGAAATCTGTAAGTCCACAATGACGGGGCCATGTTGCTGCACATTTAAGGGTATCCAAGATAGAAGGAAAGTGATTGTATTCTGATGCAATTTTTGCAATACAATAAACAGTGACCCCAGATTGCACAGGGTGATCTAGCTGGTTACAAAATTGGAAGACTAATATGCCAATAAACAACATGACCAGGTTTGGTGAGAATTGTACAGATCTAATAATGAGAAATTTCAGCAATTCAAAGCCCATAACTCCAGTGTCTAAAAATTGGATAGGTTATGAAACTTGGCAGAGATACTATGCTTATAAACATTTAGACCAAGTTTGGTGAAGATTGCACAATTGTACATAGTTAATCATGTGAAATTTCAGCAATTCAATGACCATAATTCCAGAGAATCTAGGAAATCTGATAGGTTATGAAACTTGGCAGAGTTATTATGCTTATAAACATTGTGACCAGATTTGGTGAAAATCCAATGAATTCTTTCAAGTTAGGAAAGTGGACAACATAACTGGACGCCACCAACCCACTACAAATGATCCAATTTATATGTCATGTCTCCAGAGATGGGTGTATAAATATGCTACTAATACAATGCCTATTACTTAAATATTTTGTAATTAAATACGAAATGTATAGATGGAAGATTACAGATTGAAAGTTGTATATAATAAACTTACATGTTAAGCATAGGTGTAGAAGTGAGGGAGACGAAAAGGGATAAGAAAAGGGAGAGGGATAGGAAAATGGATAGGAAAATGGATAGGAAAGGGATGAGGAAAAGAAAAGGGTTAGGAAAAAGGTTCGGTATGGAAGACTGATTTGTTTTTATTTCTAAGAAAATGTTAAAATATCCCTGACAATACACCTACCCCTGACCTAACAACTAAAGCTATTTTTTTTCATACCAGTATTACAATTTCTTATATTTTGGAAACAAGAGAAGTAATGGTAACTGTTATTTTCACCTTTTTTAAACTTCAAGTTATTTGGTGTGTTAAGTTTATACTGATTTATCTTAGCTCAATTGTTAAAAAAGCTTGAAGCTTATCAAGTCACTCTCGAGTCTGCTTCCTGGAAAAACCAGTACTTTGTCATATGAGGAGGTACGGTCCTGACCCCAGTGGGGCTTGAACCTACAACCTCTGGTATAGTGTTAATACTTATATAAGTTTAATGCCAATTTGCAGCAGCTAGTACAAGTACACGTGATCAACATTCCCCCAGTTTCTTTTATATATACAACTGGAATAGAAGCTCAGTGCATCCAGCTGTGATGATCAGAAGAGTAGCTGTTCCAAGGATCAAACTTTTAACCTCCCAAGCACCAGACATGCCAGCAACCACTAGTTAGATGGGAAAAAGATGTCACCATATGTATTAAAATTTAAATAGAAACTGCGACATAAATTTACAACATAAATAAGCTTATCATATTTATGACAGCCTATGATATGTTGGCCTTGTATTTCGACTGACATTTACCATCTTCAAACTATTTGAAACGATTGAAAAATATAAAAGTTGGTACTCAAAAACCCTTGTCACTATTTGCTAGCACTATTTTATTGTTAAGGACTTTAAAAATGACAGATTTTATATACAGCTTAAGATGTTGAAATATGGCACACCTTAAACAACTTGAGGTGTGACATACAACTTTATGACATGACATGACTGTCATAAATGAGAAAAGTGGCTGAACTTTTAAATTTTGTTTCATGTTTGGTAAGGACTTTTAACCGTTATTTTAAACAGACTCTCATGCAATTGGAATATTACTATAAATTTTTTACATTTTTTAATCTCAAAAGCAACAGCTTGGGGTTTCAGGCATGGGAAATTTAAGCGAAGAAGAAAGGTTACTATAGCAACCAAAGGTCAAGGTCATGACTTACTAAAGGGGCACCACCACCAGGTCTACCATAGGGCTCATACCCCTCTTCTATTAGTTGCTTTACCTATGAAGTTCATCAAATGTTATAAAATTTCAAGAAATGTCATACTGTTTATTATGCCTGATTTTAAATGACCTGTTCTATATCTGTGAAACAAATACAGTTAAACCTGTCAATAAACACCAGAAGAAGCTAAAATGATCTTTGTTGATGGATGGCTTTTATTCAAGCACTGATTTTACTGTAGTTATTCTTCTGCAGTCTTTATCAAATCACTGTGACTTATATTAAAATTGAATCTTTAGTTTTGGAGACAAAGAAATGTCAGTTTTACTACGACAGGTCAGTTAGAAATAAGACAACCATGGAAAGAATGAAACTATGGTTAGTTGGCAAGAATATGTCAGTTTCTCTTCACCATCACACTGTTAAATCTAAAATATCCACCATTAAAGTTAATGAAATACTAGATTTTCATCCTGGTCTCAAAGGAGATTGCATTAAAACAAGAATTAGTGAATCAGTTGAAAGTACAGTCAAAAGGCAATAGTTTGAAGTAAATGCATACATGTTTGTTTATGATTCAGATGTAAATCTACTATTTACATGTATATTCAATCTAATTTTATCATAGCAGTTATAAAGTAAAGTCAAAATATATCTCTGTTTCTTTTTGCAACATTTTTGTCTGCTTTACAATGCTGACCACTATCTCAAAATAATAAAATTTATTCTCAAAAATTAAGATACAATACCTTCTGTTTCCAAAACAAAAGTTCTTATGTCAAAAGCATCATTGTTCTGTTTTTCATGTTGCTTTTCCAAATAGTAACTAATAGAAACAGATGATACAGTTTGGCCTACCAAATGGCTGCTATAATCTAACAGAAGTACCAGGATATATTTGCAAAAAAATCTGCTCTTTTCCCAGCAAGAATAATGTCCGATACTATTACTATGGAAAAACTTGTTAAAAAAAGTGTGTGCTTGATTTATTTTTAAGTCAACTTTAATCAAAGTCTACTATGGTCACAAAGACATATTTTTGTCTCCAGCCATTTATAGATTTATTTAATTATAAAAGAATTAATATTCTATGTCAGTACAAAACAGATTTTTCTAACTTTCTTCCTTGACCTCAATAAAAAGGGAAACAAATCACTGAATAAGTGCACATTTCTCTACAAAGGAAAACAAATCATGCAATAAGGTAAAAGGTCAAAGTTGAAGGTGACCATCTCCATGTTGCTTAGCAACTTACTATTGGGGCTCCTCCCCCTGGGAGTCCGTAAGGATGAAACTCCTCCTGCATTTCACGAACCTGTAACAAATTTAGTAATTCACCTAGTTGTTATAGTAAAATACGTATGTTACAGAGTATGTTCAGACAAGCTTGCCTACTTGCTATTTTTTTAAAACCTCACTGTCGTAGCTTTAGATATTGTTGTTCTTTTCCTGAATATATATTGAGTTAAAAATAATCTGTTGAAAACTGAAAACAGAAACTGGGTATACACAAAACAGTTTTATGCTGTGCAATACAATAACACACAATGCTGTCAATAGCTAAAAATAAACAGTTTGAATTTGCTTCAAAATATTGATTTCAAATAACAGTATCAAGCAAACAATAAATCAAAAATTGATTTAATGATATACAAGACAACATTGATTGAACCTGCGGAAATGAATGTCTAATGTTTGGTGGCAGAGAAGTATGTGGAAAAAAAAGTTCTTTCACATGTAGACAACATACATGTGCACATGAAAGGTAGACAATTTACAGACTGAATAGTAAACAGTGCAGACTATGATCAAAGTGCATGAACTTGCTAGCTGATCATGATCTACACTGGTAATAAAGGTTAAATCACTTGCTATCCACATTGCAAATGTTAATATTAGTGTTGAGATAAAAATATAATGTCTTTGTGCAAATTTTATGGCAACTGCATGCATGCATGACAGCTTCTTAGTGTCCAAGTGATAAGCACTGCTTATGCATGTAACAACAGATTTTTTTTCTTCATGTTCCTTCTTTTTCACCAAACTTTTAGAGATGGGCACCATTTCTATCTACTTTGTTTTAGAGTAGATCTAGATCAGTAGAAGTCTACATGCAACCTGTGTTAACAGATCCATTTATTATATATAATAACTGCTTCCAAACATATTGGTTAAAATTTCTATCGGAACAGTAACTGTTAGTGCCTTACATAATGTATTAATATGATGATCACTAAAGACTCAGTTGTTAAAAGAATCCGAAATAGGACGTTACTAACGGAATCTATCACACAACTACTATATCTTAACACACTTTGACTTAACACTATTTTGGATTGCATTGATTTCTATTATAGGACAATATAATTATTTGTTTTTGAAACATTTTTACAATATTAAATATCTGAAAATATTCAGTAACGTTAAATTTTCAACACAAAACACAAAAATTTTCAACACAACACTATTAAATATCTGCTTATATATTCAGAAATGTTAAATTTTCAACACAACAAACACTAAATTTTCAACACAACAAACACTTAAAAAATATTACTCTAAATGCCTAAGAAGGTTTTAAAAATGACACTAACTCATTACAGGGTGAATACAATACTGAAACAAGACATAAGTTTTTAAACTGAGTATAAAGCCCCATTCCGCAATGTCCAAAAATACAACACACGCAGCTTTGATACAAGATTTGTTTCAGTCTTATGTCTATAAGCTTCTTTGAATTGTTTTTACATTTTCTGCCATAAAAATATTAATCTTCATAACACGAGCATATGCTAATTGATAGAAATTAATTTTTGCTGATGTCAGTATGCACGCTAGTATCTGAAGGGAAGCAAATAGATACTGGTTATTTTCAGAAAGTTCATTCATAAAATCTGAGTCAATTCTTCAGCATACGAGTCCATTTATCAGGAGTAGAGTCTCAACTCACTGAAAATTTAGTATACTATTAAGACTCTTGTCCATCCATCAAAATCTAAGTATTTCGAGAGAATTTTAAAAATATCTGGAATGGGGCTTCAAATTTCTCCACCAACAAAATACCTTAGTTTAATGTGATAAGCATACAGATCAGTAAAAAGCTGACATGCAGGTTACTGTAAAATTCAAAGAAACTGAAATGTTCGGTGTTATAACAGATTTTCTGATTGAACTTTGACATGCACAGAATCCACTTACTCTATTTGGGGCCCCACCTCCTGGGCGACCCCAGGGTCGGTAGGAATCCTGTAATTCCCTTATCTGTAACAATACATAGTAGTTCTTTTTAACTGAATGTGCTTATGATTTCTAAACCATAAAATAAAGAATTGTGTAGGAGGGGGAGGAGGCTGCAAAAGCAGATTTTTGAAAGAAAATTTAGGAAAGTGAGACAGTAGTAAGAACTTCATTTTTATCATTACAAGCGTAATCATAAAATACCAGCCCTGCATTTAAATGTATATACATGTCCTTGTAAATGTACATGTAATATTACTTCTTCATGTAATTGATGTGTTTTCTTATTCATGTGAATTTAAGTGTATTTATTGTGCTTGTTTACTGCGATGTAATGCCGTTTCTATGTTTTTAATTTAATGTCGTTCTTATATATATTGTAAATGTTAATAGCTCTCCTTCATGGAAGTACATAAAGAATATCAATTGAAAATTTGCTTCTTTCACAAAGTTGTATGTTTTTGAGCCAACTGACATTTCTAAAAGCATCAATATTAATGGCATTTATAATGCAACTGAATAAAGCTATACAAATATGCTTCACTAAGAGTTGTTTGTCCTAGCCACCATAAAATTGTGATGCCATGTTGTGTAAAAGAAAATGTCATGTCAATAAAATCACAACCAGTCTGGTAAAAATGCAAAACACAAAAAGACAGTGTTTCAAAGAAAATTTTGACAGTTTTAAAACAGACATAGATACATATCCCAGCAAATATCTAGAGGTAAGTTGAAGACCCAATATTGCTATTTTCATCATTATTTGCAATGTATTTTGACCTACCCTTTGTTGTTCCTCAATTTTCTCGTATTTTTGTTTCTGCCGTCTTTGACGGGCCATCGCTAAATCATCCTCTGCCTGGTAATGTTCGTCTATTTTCTTTCTCTTCTCTTCTGCCCTACAATCAGAAACAATCTTTGTAAAATAAATGGCTAGTTTTGGAAGAGAAAAAATTCAGTTTTTGCCTCTTATCCAAATAATTTCACTCACAAAAAAAAACTCATGAAAAAGAAAAACAAAAACTCCGTAATTTTTAAAACAAAAGTTGGTCATTTTTTAAATAAATTTCTATGCACAACAAAATAATCTTGCATGTTTAAAGACATTCACGCTAATACATGTACAATGAACAAACTATAAAGACTTTCCATAATGGATATCTTAATGTGATAACTAAATGAAGAATTTAGCAAACTGTGACAACGTTAATCAAACTGCAGATCCTTTAGTTAAAGACACAGCTGAAAAATCTCTTGTCAATGGCTACTGTAGGATCAAACCCTTTAAATGGATTCCATTTCAGAAAGAAGCTTAGATCTATGTGTCTCATGGAAGTTTGTTGGTCATTCCGCTACAGCTTTGTAGCATTTTCAAATGTATAGAGACTTCTTCTATCAGTTAAGGTAGAAGAGATGATCTCAAGTTTTAAGTCATGCCTTTGTTTGGGCTTATGTTTTACAAGCTTAATGCTGTTAAGCTCTCATTCTCTTAAACTGCTTATTGTAATATAACATCTGACACTGACAATTTTTTCTGTACTTGTCCACTCATGATGCAGAGCCAGTTTACCTAATCATTTTTCCTTTGAAGGACCAGAACTTCAAAAAGTACAATCCGACACAAAACTGAGAACTTTCAAACACAAAGAGTCTGACTGTTGGGGGATTAGTTGTGGAGTTAGAACATGTATGTATCAAGCAATAGGTAGATGCATCAAAACGAGTATGTATGGCATGTATATCCATGGCTAGTTTTGTATGCATACACAGTAGCATTTATGACTGTATACTTACGTAAGTTCTCCATAAGGATCTCTGATGACAGGGCCTCTTCTGTATGATGCGTTTTCATCTGCATATCGAGGAGAAATAGTTTGGTTGACCTGCTCTGGCTGAGGGGCGGGAGGTGGTGATTCTGAAGTGTAACATACATGTTTTGTACTTTATCTTCAACTGTCCCATTTAGTCAGATTGTTTCCACACATACCAAATCTATATTCTATACGTGCAGTGGACAAAAAAATTACATGTGTGGACTGTACAGCTGTAGTAGGCTCATTGTATAATGTAAATGTGTATTAAATTTACATCTGCAATCACTTAATACTACATTAATATCAGTAATTGAAAAACCATGCTCAAAAGCTTTTCACTACGAGGCCCTACAATGGTCCAACATGAAATTTATTTGATTTTCTTGTACTTGAGTATAATGAGTACATGTATAATTTTTTCAGAACTCGTCAGCTGAAATGTTCAGTACTCGAATTTATTGAAGTACCGTACCTAGAATACTCTGTACTCAGAGTATTCTAGTCAATACTCGTGACATTTTTTTTAAGTTTCCAGTACAAAGGTATAGTTTACCTATCTTATGGTCATAAATTAATGAAATCAAATAAAGAATAACTGTCATTGAAAATTCTGATCTAAAAATATAACAAATTGTTATTTAAACATCATTATTTATGTTAAATTTTGGTCACGAAAGACTAGAAAATGTTAATGCACACACCATGACAAATTTGATTTTAACATACATGTATTATCAGATTACTCTTTACTGATGTAAGTATATTGTCAAATAAAGCAAAGCATTACAGCATCATCACATGGCACATATATTACAGTTATTTATACTGACAGTACCATTTCACACTTTAATGTTTAGTTACCTGGCCAAATTAGCTGCAAAGCTGTTGGGATATGTACAAAAATGCATTCTATTATTAACGTTTGACAGTCACATACATAGTACATTGTATAACTATTTGACAGTCCCAATCTGTGACAGTGTATTAGTTCCTATTTGAACAAAACTTGTGAATTATGTGTTTTCCTAATTTACTATTGTATTCTGACAAATGTTTATGCTTGTTCAGCTTTCTGCACATGTCAATATTGCTGTCATGTGTGTCACCCAAAAGCGATTCATCGCTAATGTTGATTTTTGCACATGATACCGACTTAGAATAAAATTTGTATTCGGAGTACTGTCTAAGAGTACATGAGCATAAACAATACTCAGTGCTCACTTGAGTAAGTACCAATATAATTTTTACAAAGTCCTTGAGTAATACTCAGGTACTGCTGCTCAGTACTCGACCCATGCCTGTTGACTATTGCAAGCTGACTGACACGAATGCTTAAGTAAATGAACATTCAAATGGTAAGTGTTAGATTTAATCATCATGCAAGTGAAGCTGACATCTTTTCCATCAGTACTTTCAGTACTTTGATTTTACTTTGTAGTTCTTAATGTCAGTGAACTTTACTTGGTGCAAAATTTTACACAGTGCAATGATTTGTACCATTTTCATCATCTGTGTATAATAAACATGTACTAAAAATCATCATCATCATCATCATCAGCTGTGTTAAAATACTGACTATACCTTTAAAGCATCAGTAGAAGGCGAGCCTTGCGCCAAAAATGATGTAACATGTAAGCAAGCAACACTTACGTGCTTTAGATTGTAACCAGTCTGGATTTTTGTCTTGTGTTTCTGGATGGTGTTGTGGTGGCGGTGAAGGCATTCTTGGTGGATGAGCGGGCGGATTCCACTGTGATGCTGAGTCTGTTCATACAAAGAAAACAAACTAGATGTGTTTGATTCTGGTGCATACTGTAAATTGGGGAATTTCCCACTTAGCTGATTAAATCCCGCGAAAGATTCATTTCACATAGATTAACTATTAGAGAATACTTCTTTTATGAATTTTAAAATCTTTACATCTTTACACACTTACTGGGAACCAACCAAAACAAATGCCCACATGCAAAACTTCCTTACGATATTGTAGAGATAACTCATACTGTTTGCAATAAAATAAAACAAGAGGACCATGATGAGCCTATATCTCTCACCTGATGCACAACAGTTACTGCCCAATAATGACAAGGTTAGGGTCAAGGTTACAAGGACCCAAACGTCAAATATTTAGATACTGTCAAACGTATCAATTCTAAACCCACAAGGGCCAATTTTGACACCGAGGGTACTATTTGAACACACTACACCACACCACAAACCAAATATCTCAGCTCAAGGCATTGCAGTTTCTAACAAGAAGGTTTTTGGTTATTTACTTCAAACATGTACGAGTGAAAACAAGTAAAAAGCAAAAAGCAAAAACTAAGGCAGGCCAATTTTGACCCTAGGGGCATGATTTGAACAAACTTGGTAGAGGACTCCTACACAATGTATCACTCCAAAAATCTAAGCTCTAAGCTTTTAGTGTCTGTGGGCAAGATTGTTTTTATATATTTCTATGTTCTATGTATATCAACCATAGAAGATGCACATGAAAATAGGTTTGGTGCATTGTTCAGACAACATGTTGACAACTCCTAACAAGAGTGACGAATTACCCCAACAGCTTGTCACAGAATATGGCAATCATAAGAAAGGAAGGCCACAAGAACATAGGTTGAGTATTATACAAAACGGAAATGGACCTGACCTGACCTCTGACCCCAAAGTCGACTGACCGTATTTCAGAGTACAGCGGCGAAAATTATTTAAAGTCAGCCTTTCTGATACATCCGAAACTGTTTTACATTACATTCAGTCACTGTGACCTTGACCTTTGACCTACTGACCCAAAAAGTCGAACTGACCGTATTTTTAAAGTGCACGGTGTACTTAAAATATTCAAAAGGGTAAAGCGTCATGAGTTCATCCGGAAACCATGAAAAGCAACGACGGGGAGGCCCCCCCCCCCCCCCCCCCCCTCTTTTTTTTCCCCCCTTTTGTTTTGTGGGGGTAAAATTATAAATCAAGAGATTGTTATATATATCATAGGATTATGAATAATATTATTATTATGAATTAGAAAGCGTTACGCGAAAATGCTAGAAAACATTTACTGTCAGTAAGTCATGCAGTTAAACAAAAGTATCATACCTTTTCTAAAATACCTATCTACATCAGTGGTGAGATCTGCCGAGCGTTTCTGGCGTAACGGGTACTTTGGAACCGTCATACCACCAGCCGGGTACCCTTTGAACTTAGCATCCATCGTTTGTTCACTGAGGATGCGTTTGTTGAACCTATCGATGGTTGAGTCGGCAGCTGGCAGCGAGAAAGAAAGAGCAAAGATGCAGCAGTGAGGAGGTGAGTGTAGCTAAGCCGTGCAAAGGGCAACGACATCTTACATACATACATGTCATTTATACATACATAGTACATACATGTCACCAATAATCGTAATCCTTTTAAATATTAATCTTTGAATTGCTTCTACCAATTGAAGTAACACCTCCCTCTTGTAAACATTTTTGGCTTTGAGTTTTGTTTTTGCCCAGTTTCTGGAGTAATTCAGTTACATACAAGAAGAAAGCTACATGGAGCATTTCACAGATTTCAAACAAAAAAAACCAAGGCATCCCACAAGGCAGCTATACTCATCGCCCTCGGAACAGACACAAAAGACTGGAACATTCCACTTTCAGTTTTGACCTTGACCTTGAGGTGGCATGGTTGTTGTGTGTTCCTTTGTGGGGTTTAGGAGATATTAAGTGGACGTGAAATGCAAGGTTGAGCTTTTAACCTTAACTTGTAACCTTGACCTTTGATGCTGTGCACCTGAAACATAAGTTCTGTACACCCTTTGGATAAGGTAACCCTGCATGGTGTTTAAGTGACAGTGAGAAGGATTGAACTTTTGACCTTAGTTGTGGCCTTGACCTTGTGGTAGCATGGTTGTGATATGGGTGCATCACATCACCTAATTGTGATGAACACTCAACTCAAATTAAGAAAAAAGCTATAAGGTGTTTAAGAGATATGGAGGGGATACAAAATGCAAGGGCCAACCTTTGACTTGGCAGAAACAATGCGAGAGAAAAAAATCTCTCAGCTAGTAAGTAACAATTTCTCCACCTTATAATGAGGTTAAAATGGCCCTCGGTTTTGTTTTACATGTGTAAAATGTAAACATGTATGCAATATGTATGTACATGTATAGTAAAATCAAATTATGCACATGAAAAACAACAAATATACATGCAGCAAAAACAAATAAATAGTTAATATCAATCTACTCATGAAGATCATTTAATATATAGCTCATGTATTTGGAAAACATATGTGCTCACTGACACATACATTTTCAGTTGAACTACCAAAAGAAACAGAGCTATTTCACAGTTTAGATTATAAGTATGACCTATATGTCTCATTACTTATCAGTAACAGTTTCACATAACATCTGCTTATCCTAAAACATTTAAAGCAACGGTCATTTCAGCCACCTTAGAATATTAGGTAAAACACCAACTTAAAATATTAGCGTCAAGTAAAATATAGCGACAGACATTACAGGACAGTAACAGAAGCGTAATCTGCATTATGTGGTATCAATCTGCAGAAAATTCTTGCTGTTTTTGCAGCCATTTCTTACCAGTAGGATTGAGTAGCTTACTTTCCAGGTAATTTTCTGGTTCTTCAACTAAAAACATTTTTTACCGGATAGTTTTAATTTTTATTTTAGCTTATCATTTAAGACATTTTTATACCACCATTTATTGACCAGGGTGTTGAAACTCCCACCCACTAAATGCTTATGCATAATACTTACAAATATAGTTTTATAATGTTTAGTCCCCTTCTTGTTCTAATAGTATCATCTAACGATGGAAATGAATAAAACACTGACCGACCCAAAGGAAGGGCTATTAAGAAATTAACTGAAAGAAATTGGGTCCTTATAAAACATGTATAACATGACCCGCTGTGTTTCTTACAATTTCATGGAACAAATATGCGATATATTCAAATTTGAAAGTTGCATTCAAATACTTGGCAGATATACAAATTTTCAAATGTTTGAATATTCGTTCACATCATTAGTATTAACATAAAATATAATTCAAACTCTGTGCACAGAAATAACTGAAAAGTAAAAACAATGTTTGTAAAATGTAGTATAACTGTCAAATGCTATATACTTGTTATTACACATCACACACACATGCTCTAAGTAGTTATTTCCATGTTGTCATATTTTATTTACTTTTTATGGTGTTTTTGTTCCACAGTCTTAAAAATCAAATTTTGTTGATCCCACTTACCAGACTTTAGCTTTCATTGCCCCAGAATGTTTTGCACAGTTTCATTAATACTATACAAGAATATAATAACACAGAAACCAACTGCATAAAGAAGCCATTATTTAAGCCAAATAAAAAATATACATGTTTCAGCTATTTTTTTCTCTGTACCTGTACATAATTTATACATTTTTTTTTTTTTTATTCTGAAAAGTCAAAACTGCATATAAGTGAAGTAATTTCTAAATTTGTCTTAAAAACACATTTCAATCAGATCTCAGTTCCAGCCCATGAATATGTAAATAGACCTTGGACTGAACAAGCCCATAAATATCACAAAACAGACCCCCATTCAAAATAAAATAATGCAGTTTTTGAGTTTCCAATCCTTACTCTTTTCAGCGTAAAGGTAAATATTACCTGAACCACATTCATTTTTTGTTTGGCCTGAAGCAGCAAATTAATTACTAAAATGTCATCTACAAATTCCATAGTAATCTACAATCCCAAATGGAACTAGCAGTAATAGATCAAACTAAGGTAAGGACAGAGCTATATTACTGAAAGTGCCGGAAAAATGACATAATACTGAATCCTTGCAGCTCAAACATTTCTTGATTTTGCTCTTGATTTGCCAGACATTTTGATACCAAGTTCACCACAAATTTTGGAATTTTGAGGTAATATTCCTGTTGAGAACAGATGGGTACATTCACTTCCATATCTTAGAAAAAATGTCTTTCACAAATATAAACTGGACATACAAAATGTCAGGCTATAGAAAAGACACTTACAGCCAATTTTGATGGAATAAAAGACATCATCAGAACCAGCAAATGTACAAAGTACAAACAATGAAAGTGTAACCTATGTAAACACATTGAGATATAGAAGAAGACAACAGTTTTTGTTACAAATTCAGACGGGATTGCTGATAAACCATACCTAAATTTAGGTAACATAAACATCAAAGCAACAACTTTATTCGGTTTTTAACAGAGAAAGAGTTCACCATAAAAAATTTCCATTATGTCTGTGCCATGTTATATCTCTTGTGTTCTATCCTGGAAGTCAATGGTTAAATACAGAAAGCCATGATACAAGCTCATAATACAAGAGGTTTATGTATTACAGGTTTAAACCCAAAGCTAAACTATATACAAAGTAGGGAGACACCATGGTGTAGGGGTAGAGCATTGGATTCCTAACATAGAGGTTTAGGGTTCAAATCCCAGGACCAGCATTTGACCACAACCTCCACAATCCTTTCTTCTGGCACAAGTACTAAGTTAGAACACCAGGAAACAGGCCAGTCATCAAGAGTAGTGACAACTTGTTCTACAATCGAATAATGTAAAATAGATAAGTTTAAACTAAAGCAGATGTCATTTGTGCATGAATTCATGACAAGTCTTTGGGTAAATTGAGGTCTAAAAAGAGTTACAGCCATCCTGGCCCCAAAACATTAGCATGGAAAGTCACAACCCAGTCCTCACTGACACAATAAGCCACTAGAAGATGCCACAATGGAATCAAACTTTCAAAACAAAGTTGCCAAGCTTACAGATAGAACCAGTATTCTCTGTTATGCTTTGAGTTATTTACCAGTTGATTAGTTTAACCATTGGAAAGGTTTTTCTGGTAGTCTACAGATATGAGCATATTGAACTTCTAAAATATCATGCTGGGTTTCACACAAGTGTGCAAGCTATATAAATGTCTATTCAATTCTACTGTATGTGTAAGAATCTACAAGAAAATATTGCAAAAGCTGTACCAAACGATGAGACACTATGGAAATTAATAAAAACTAAAAATAGCTAAAGGTCGTCTGAATTTTAAAAGCCCGCTAGCCTGAATTACCACGGTTTCCAAGCATGTTTCTCATTTGCCAGGATTGTAAGTCTCTGCATTGAAGCATGCTTCGCACAACAAAGTCATCAATACTCTGGTAAAAGACCATTACATAATTATCTACATCAGAAAAATGGTTGTGTTCAAACGTCAGTGAATTCTTAGTATACTATGAGTTTCAAAATTCTTTATACTCTTTGTCACTTTACTTATCCATAAACACTGTATTTATAAATTCAAGATGTTAACAAGATGTGGAGACTGGATAATGCTTTGTTACACTGTTAAAGATACATTGATAACTGTAATTAAATAACGCGACTAAGGTAGTGTTAAGTCGCTCACCCGAGTTCTATCTCAATTCCTGGACACCTTCAACCCTACCGGGAAAACCATATTTTGAACAACAACTTCCAGCTTATTATATGATTTAGATACTTGAGGAGAACTTACAACTGATGTGTCCTCTACATGCGTATCATGGAAATTGCCGTGTACTGAATAATGTTTTTTAACAAATAAACATTTCTTGAACAATTTTGCTATGTCAATAAAAACCAGGCTTAAGAAAATCATGTGCACTGGTTTCTGATAAGCAGGGGATTTTGCTATTTATTAAAAACACAACTTGTCAATCTTTTCTTGAACAAACTTGGTAGAGGATCACAAAAAATAATTCTGTGACTTTACAGATGAAAGGATTTACTTTGTCCTCTAGTGGCCATATAACATTCTATATAGAAGGTTACCAAAAATCATCCTTGTGAAATAAGTACTGCACCGGTACTATGAAACCTGTCATCTCTCAGACAAGATTTCTAAAGGATCCATCCATTAATGATATCAATGCAAAATTTTAACCATTTCCACTGAGCAATTTCAGAGATGTCATTTGAAGTAATTTATGAATGGACTTTGAATGGTCACAATTACCCATCCTGACTGGTACAAGCATATGCTCAGGTGAGCCAATCAAAATTAAAATAATAATAATAAACTTTTGCCTACAATTTTTTTTCCTCTCATAGCGACGACGGTTGGTTGTCACTCAGGTTTGTTACCAGTGAACATTTTGTTGTTATGTCTCAATGTATCTAAATGTATAATAAATCGAGCAGCTCCTTGAAGATATCCCTGGATTAATCAAACATTACACCTAGCCCTCGACAACCTCTCTTCATAATATCCAATAGTTTGTCAAACACTACGTGACCATCTAACAAATAATCCAATTTATATGAGCAAACAACATGCAATTTAATATCAGGGCTTATTGGAATGGCGGATTTTATGGCCTGAAAATGAAAACAAAAATGAAAATTAATCTAGTGAAAATAAAAGTTTAATCAGACGACTTGATGAGCCAAACTTGAACTCTGTTATTAAGAATTGATAAAGTTTTCCACAGCAGCAGGCAACTATAATGGTAATAAAGTGCAGTCAGTGCCGGCAGACTTGTCTAGAATACAAAAATAAGAATATTTGGAAAACCGATTGAAAATATTTATTTTACATTCTCGTCTCTGTTAGAAAATTACATTCTGTATCTTGGGAGGAACAAGGAAGTCTTGCCTTTTCATCTGAACCGTAGCGTTTGTGTTCCTCGCGTTTCAAGCCTGTTCACCTCCCACGCGTTTCACAAATTTGCCGTTAGTTCATCTCCCTACGCGTTTCACAAATTTGCCTTTAGTTCACCTCCCTGTGTTTCTCAAATTTGCCTTTAAACACACATCCAAGTTTCCAAATCAACATACAAGAATAAAAACGTCCAGTCTGACAAGTTCACAACAACTATCGTAATCCATCTGAATAATAATAAAACAATATTCTCAGTATACACGTCTGAACTGACGTTATGTCAAAGAATCCAATTCCATAAAAACAGAACAAAATGTGCAGGAAATAAAAAGAAGGAAATTCAGTCTACTAAAACAAATAAACCACAAAAGAATACATGAAATAAGCGTATACTATGTGTAAATTATAACACACGCTTCACTATAAATCATGATGACTGTCAAGTACAGTTCATGTATAAATATGGAATAAATTAAATTCCAATTGTTACTGATCGGAAGTTGTAACTCCGTTGGCACCAATTTAATCTTGCGTCTGCCAAACAAACATTTTCAGATTGTAGCTCAAGTTATCATTACTTGATTTAATGAATGTAAGCAAATGGTTGAATAAATAGAGATAATCAACAAAAGTATACAAATTAATGATACGATTTCAAGAAATTTTGTTGAAAGGGTATTACTTATCGGGAGGCCATCTGAATATTCTTTTGTTTCCTGTCTGTGATTTGTCAATCTTCTATACAACTGTCATGACTATGTTAGCGGTTATAGAAACTTCAAACATGTCGAAAAGTACACACATAAATATCCAACAGCTTTCAAGGGAAACAAGGTAAAAGCCATACCAATGGTCAATAATATTAGTTATATATGGTAACAGGAAGAATGGATACAATCATTGCAGAAGAATTGGGATGACATACCAGAGAAACTCACGAAATTTAAAGCATGCTTGAAGAACCAACAAACAAAGCACTAATGCAGCAGCATCACAACAAAGGTCGTACTAAACCAACTGTCCCACCCGTATCTTACATACAAAATACATTGCACATCAATATTAATTATCACCACAACGATAATCAATGTGAATTAACATACTAGACGGAAGTAATCTTGGGTATTTGTTACAGGACAAATACAAAAACAAGATTTTTCTTTCATGAAAAATCAATCTTTATCATTCTGAATTAAAAGGACAATACAAGAAGATGGAAGTCTCTAGCAGGCTGCTGTGACAGCACTGTCGACAGCAACGCATCATTTCTTTAGAAAGGACGAACATTTCTTACTTGAGGATTATTTCACCAACAAGTTCCAGCATGAATTGTGTTATAATAAATCATTTGTTATTGGTCATACAAATACAGACCCTGTTTAAAATACAAGAAGTGAAAATACATGTATGTAATACAGACTCTTGTCTTTGTGATGGTCTATACTTGTTGCTCTTGGTGAAATTCTATAATTCGTTATCAGGATTTGTGGTGTGTACCTTGTGTGCTGCTTTTTCCTAATTCTGTGTTCTGAATCCTGGTGCCTGTTTTGCAGGATGGTACCTGGTGCATGTTGTGCTTGATGGTGTCTTAACATGGTTCATCTGTTGTGAACTACTAGATGTGACCAGGATGGTTCTGGTGTATGCTGTCTTATGGTGTCTGTAGGATTTACTAGTGTTGCTTGCTTGATTCTAAAGGTCTTGGTGTTGCTTGCTAGAAGGTGTCTAGATGTTCATGGTGAGAGCTGTGCTTGATGCTTAGGATGGTTCCTGGTGTGTGCTATGCTTGATGGGTGTCCGAGGATGGTTCCCTGTGCATGCTGTGCTTGATGGTGTCTGAGGATGGTTCCCTATGTATGCTATGCTTGATAGTGTCTGAAGATGGTTCCCTATGTATGCTTTGCTTGATGGTGTATGAAAATTATATTACAAACTACTAAAAAACCTACTGTTTGCCTTTGAAAACCCAGACATGCACAGTTGTTGGTACAATATACAATTATAGAACATGAACATGAAGAAATAATTCAATACATAAATGGTTGATAGTTAAGATAAGACGGTTTAAGCTAAGAATAAACATTATCAGAAATTATTTAAAAAGTAGACATGCCATGACAACATTCAAAAACAAATACATTTCTCCTTACCGAGTGACCAGGCAAGTACTTGATCTCCTACAGATTGACACTTGACCACTTAATGTGTAAGGAATAAGTACGACTATTGTAGAACCAAATAGAGCTAATTTCAAGGCAAATAAAGATTTAGTTGGCATAAAATGGACTATATACCTATAGTGAATGGCATTTTAGTTGCCAATAAATATACATTAGGTATAAACTTTAAGATTACAATAAAATTACATTTTTGTCTGGGCTTTATTTGCATAACAACTTTAAAGCACCTGTAAAAACGACACACTTTGGTGTAAAATGTCATTTTGTACGAGACATTTTTGGCAATAAAATTTGTAAAAAGTTTAACAAGCTCTCGGAGGTGCTGCAGACCAGTAACTCCAACACATGGGTAATATAGATACCATGTCAGTTTTTAAGAATTTTATTGTACAAAAAAATGACATTCAACTGCATAGGTATCCTAAACAACATCACACGGCTGATATTTACATTTTATGGTAACGTTTTTCAGTTAGGTATAGGTAGCGTAAAATATTTCCAAATTCTTTCAGAACCAGCCAGTAACCAACTTTCCACATGAAACAGATGCAGGGGATCACAGCAGGGACAACAGTGAGAAATGATTACAATCTCTCTTGTACCTGCAGATCCTGTACAAAGGAAGTTTACACTAAAGGTTTTCAGCAGCACATGGTATTAAAATCTGTGACAGTATTTCAAATCCGTAAAGATATAATGTTATATTCAACAAATAAACTGCTGACCAGAGGCGGAGGAGAGTTAACGCTACGTTTTGTTTGATTCTGAAGAAGATAATTTTGTGGGTGCATACATTATTAAGTATCCAATAACTACAATATGCCTATAACATTCCAAAGAGTACTGCATACGCAGCATGTCAAACATTTTTTACCGAGAAAATATTACCGACAGAAGTTTGTTACACTTCTAGCCAACTATTAATTTTCGGTCAGCATGGTTTAAATAATTTTCAAGGTATAACAAGTTATCGACAAACATTTATGAAAGAGATTTTTCATAAAAGCAATTATTCACGTGACAAAAAAGGTATGATAGACAGCATTGATTACTACACCTGATCCTATCTGTGCATTGATCCACATTCCAGTACCCTATAATCCTAACATAAAATTTTACAATGATTAATTTCATGCTTATGCTTCTTCACCAAAATATGACATGATAAAACTTTTCAACAGGCTTTTTGGCAATATATTCAATGTATTCTGTAAAACTGATAACAAAAATATCATTAAAGCCATACTGTTACCACTAGTGATGGATGACATTGGTGACCTTGACCCTGACAGAACAGAAAGAGAAGATGTTCCCTGTGATCCTGATGCACATGGATCTGAGAATGTCAAGCTTCTGTATGAAGATGATGAGACTGATTTATTCTTAGAAGTTAATGAGCTTCCAGATGATCTAGAACTTTGTCTAGATACTTTTGTGAACATTTTAAACTCTGGTGGGTAATCTAAATTGTCTCCACGTCTTTTAACTTGTTTCCATGGTGACAGCCCTACACTATCAAAAGAATGAAGGCTTTGCCTCGTCTTCATAGGCAGTGGACTAGGCTGATTAGATGATTCTGAACTTTGTCTTGATATTTTGAGAATGTCCACATTCTTCCTTGGTGATATATAATACACCTGCGGAGGGTGAAGACTTTTCTTTGACAGTGTCCTTGTCCTTTTCGTCAAAGTCATTGGTTTATCAATTGGAGTAAAACATGATGCTGTCATCTTTCCAACTGGATTATAATCACTTTCCTTAGAACTAAAGCCACTATCTCTAGACAAAATGTGCCTTTCATTATACTCCATAGCTACAAAACTGTTCACTTTTTTAAAAAGTATTCAAATTCCAAAACCTGTAAAGCTTCACTCTTCACTCTTAAGCTTTTATTAGCTTATTTCCAAACAATTAAGTTTAATTACTATGTTTCAGTTGTCCCGAGTCTTTTAATATTAAGACTATTTACATGTACACAAAACTATTTAATAGTAGAGATAATAATCTGTGAAATGAATCCTATGATTCTCTAAAACTAAAGATTTACGGCTCTTTTGTGAGCAGGCGTTACAATACACATGATACAGATACAATATCATGATTTGAAATGATAGCTGCTTTAATCAGAGGAGTTAAAACACAGATTAGAATCAAATTGTAAAATATAGATATTCATGTATCTCCAAGAGAAGATTTATGAATTAGTCAAAATGTTACAATCTGGTGCATTCTATATTGTCTAATATCTAAGCTTGAATGAAAGTCTTATATTAGATATATTTGATGATGGATTGCAACAGCCAAGGATGAGCTCGTACCTCCATTCAGTAAGTTTTCTTCTTACAGTAATACGTACTTGTTTTAACACTTTTATCTTTTTCAACACCCGCTTCAACAATTTCATCCACATCAACACTTGCTATAACAGTTTTACCTATTTTAACACTCACATTTTAACAGATTCATGCTCTAACAGTTTCGTCTACACCAGCACTTACTACAACAGTTTCATTTAATTCAACACTACATTTAGCAGTTTCATGAACTTCAATACTAAAGTCTTGTTTTAACAATTTCATATACCGTACATCAATACAATGCTTTAACAGTTTCAGCTATTTCAACACTTGTTTTAACAGTTTCATCTATTTCAACACAAGCTTTAACAATTTTATCTACTTCAGTGTCTTGTTTTAATAGCTTCCTCTACTCTAACTTTTGCTTCTACAATTACATCTTCATAAACACTTGTATTGGCAGTTTTATCTTCTTCAACATTTGCTTTAACATTTTCATCAACTTCCATGCTTGCTTTAACAATTTTATCAACTTTATAACTACTTCCAACAGTATTATCTACAGTTTCATCTATTTCAACATGTGCTTATATACATTAGTGTTTGTCTTTATAGTTTCATCCATTTCAATACTGGTTTAACAGTTTCATCTACTTGAACACTAGTATTTTCCAGGCTTTATTTTTGCAACAGGTTACATGACTGTATAATACCATCAAGTTTCAATTATTATTTTGTATGTAAAATCAAAACCATGATGTGTGTGATAACCTAATCAAGCCCCGGCTGTTTTGTTAATTTCTGGTAACATTAAAACAAGTTGCTGAGATGTCCAGTCTTATTTATAACCACTGTAATAACTGTCATGTGGCTTTGAAAGTTCCAATCTCAAAATAGAATGTCAACAAATGTGAGGCATTATTAGACACTGACATTAATTGTGTTGGACCAATCTTTTTTCACATCTGAAACATCATTCTGTGTAACGGACACTTATCATTCATTTGATTTAATCCTGATAGAGCTTGGGACACAAATTTATGTACAAAAACCAGCTTCAGTGGTAACTCTTGTAGTGCGGAACATGAATAAATGTTGAGTATCAGCGATAGTAACATCAGAGTAGCAGCCCCTGAATTTTAGAAATTCATACTTTAGATCTAGTATTTAAAACTTACATTTTATCTGCCTAAGTAGCAGCTATTTTGAATCAGACTGCAAGATTTAAATGGGAAAGTAGCTCTGGCTATGATCAACTTCTGATAAAAATGCAACCCTTCTATGTAACCTAGTGACCTTTTTCTTTGACCCAAGTATCTTCTGATCATAAAATGAATACCAAATAAGAACAGTCTGGAAACAACTTCGCTTAAATGAATTGAAATACACTGATTTCCATCTTATAAATTAAAGCATTTGAAGGAAACAAGTGCTTTATTGCCAATTTAGCTGATAAGCTGCTCAAGTTGTCATTTAAAGTGAGAGTTAGATAAATATTAAATGAATAGTCTCATTAAAATTTCAATCACTGCCGTAATTAAAAGTATGAAAGACCCACGTTCAGTTACAATTTAGTGGTGAAAAGAATGCAATCAGTGATCTTCTGTCAAAAGAAAACTTTGGATAATGAAACTTATTATTCTGTCTATACTGAAATTGATATGTAAGATGAATGCCAACTGCAAGAACCACTTGGTACTAAATTTTCACTTTCAAAAAGCGTGATATTGATTGTGCCTGAGGATGGTTCAAATTAACATTAAATTCCCATACTTAAGAAGAGTGTTAAGTGAAAATATTAGCACAAATATTTCATCAGCCATTGCTGTCTCTTGGCAGTGCTTACAGGCAACCTAGAGGACCAGGTTTTGATCTAGGTCTGCCACTTGTCAATAGCCTATCCAGTTGTTAATGGGTACCAGTCGTGCAAATTGCTGGCTATCTCTTGCAAGTGATTAATATTATAATGTTATTAATTGATTGAATTAGTAATGGCCTTGTTATTGTGCTGAAGGTAGTCATATTGGCAGTGAGACCGAAGGTCAATACATGGCTGAAGCCCAGTTATAAGGCCACTATGATTTGATCAATAAATTATAATTCTATTAATTAACTATATAGTATTTTTGCAGTATGTCTTTAAGCCTTCGTAATCGGTACAAAAGGAAAAAGTTTCTTAACTAATATTTAATGGTATATCATGTTGATCTTTTGGGGTCACTTACAATACACAGTCAATGAGAATAGAGCCATAAGTATTTAGTTTAGTTTATACTAATTTATTTAAGCTCGATTGTGAAGAAAGCTTTGAGCTTATCAAGTCACTCTCGAGTCTGCTTCCTGGAAATACCAGTACTAGTGTCATATGAGGAGGTATGGTTGTGACCTTGGTGGGGCTCATACCCGCAACCTCCGGGATGAGCGGCAGACACCTAAACCTCTACACCACCGCTCCCCTTAAGTATTTAATGTAAGCAGCCTGCATCAATTAACTGAAAGACACGAAAATAAAAATAAGAAAGCAGGTACTTCATAGCCAGTGCAAAACTGTCCACGTTACAGGATTAAAACACTGGCAATTATACCATTCCCGTCTGTACAATGAATAGATCTAGGGTTTAGCAAGGATTTAGATTTGGCACAATTCTAATCTCATTTTATCAAAATATGGAATTAATTCTCAATGACTTTATATTTGCACTATACATTGAGGTTTACAATGAACATTCACAATGCAATTTTAATCCCTTGTTTGTAAAGAATATTTACCAAACAGATTTACTTATAGTATAAATGACTTAATGTGTTGCTACTTATCCAAATAATAAATTACCCAGCCTGCACTGCACACATACCTACTGTACTTATATAATATAACTGGTACAATTTGTTATGTACGGTTTCACTGTTTGAATTTATATGCTCATTTTATATCATAGTTCAAACTTATTTAAGCACCATTAATAAACGCTGATGCTTTATTAGTCTCTATAGCCACAGACCTTGACAGGAACAGCCAAATTGGTTTCTTAGGCATTGGTGTGGTAGTGACCTAAGTGGATTCAAACCCAGGACCTGTGCCATCTCTTCCAATAAACAACTAGTGAACTCTTTTCTGAGGTCTTGTATAAGAAAAGAACCAAGCTTTTTAAAATTTTCTTCAAATTTAAAAAAATGACATTAATTTTAAAGACACCTCAAACAACAAAATCTGTATCAGTGCGGAAAAACAAACATTCAATCTTTTTGTAATTTCTCAATTTAGACCTGGTTGCTGTGTACATATTATACATGACAGACCTGAATCTCCGCAAGTTTTGATAAATGTCGCATAAAAACTACCACATGCATGGTAATTCTATCGATCTGAATCAGCTTTACTGAATGATTAACGAGTAAAGAATAGTTTGCAAACCTTGTACTTAAGTACACATACATTCACATTGACACTGTCTCATAAATGTGTGTTGTATCCAACTACTTAAGTACCCTTAAGAAAATATCTCTCTAATATGGGTTTTCACACACAAAAATGAATCGCTATCCTGTAATTTGAAATTTAATTGAGATTAGTCTCTTGCCGAGACCTGACTTAGTGGTTGGTTTGTTACTGCTTTAGTCTAGTGATGGTCAACAACTCTTCTTGTCACTAGGAGGTCATGAACTCGAGCCCTGCTAACAACCTGAGGCAGAGTGTTAGGAAATTGAATTGTTCATAGCACAGAGAAGCATAAGGTTACTTTTGATAATACCTTAATAATGCCAAACTTGCAGCAAACAAAACAACAACTGTTTGTTATAGCGATGAATACTTTCAGAAACTACAGTTCTAGGAAAAATATGCCTCAATACCACAATACTAACTTTTAGGAGAAATACGCCTCAGAACTGCAATACTAACTGTTTGGAGAAATTATTATGCCTCAATACTGCAATACTAACGTATAGGAGAAACATATCTCAAAACTGCAATACTAACTTCTAGGAGAAATATGCCTCAATACAGCAATACTAATTTCTGGGAGACTTACGTCTCAATTTTGCAAAACTACTAGGAGAAATATGCCTTAGGACTTCTAGGAGAAATATGCCTTAGAACTGATATAAATACTTTCTCAGCAAAAACTAAAGAAAATGAAATACCAAACTGAAACTGAACCGCAAAATAGAATACATAACAACAAACAGTGCTTCTCACAGTGTTTCATCTGTTTCAAGAAGTTTTGAAAATGTAAATTTTGATTCCCAAACTTGGGCAATAAAAGTAACTATTATGATATTTTAATGTTCATTGAATTCAACAAATTCCAACATACAAGTGAAAACACTGATCTAAAACAAAACAATAAGTAAGGTGTTGTAAACCCTGGATTGTAAAAATCATACGACTTCAATAGCGTATTATCATCGAAACATTTAAAAGGTTTCTTAAATTACGTTTTGAAACTCAACGCAAGTAAATGTATTCATATTTTGACAAATAAAGTGATCCCGTATTTGAAAGAAACATATAATTTAGTTGCAATGCTTTACAAATCGGCAAATAAAACTATTTTATGTCAAATAGAGAAGGTTTTGGTCGATTGTAAATCCACGCTTCGATATGAAAGAGAGCCATCTGATTATTTACAAGAAAATAATAAAAGTGAATATTTAAAAAAATTCTAAATGACATGTTACACAACAGATTAAATATTGGCACATCAATCACAAAAATATTATTGCACCTTTGTGAAAGGTAAATAGTAATTTTACTGACTTTTTTTTGTAGGACTATAGAATCGAGAAGTTTTCAAAAAAATGTTTCAGTAATACATTGTGCATGTATAGACACTTGTAATGTCTCATTGAAAAGTTAGGCATTCCAGGAATACAGTTAAAGGAGTGGTATATCACATAATAACTAACAAATTTATTGATCTTACAACAGAATGTAAAATAAAGTTATATTGAAAATTTCCAGACAATTACGCTCATTCGGACACCAAGTAAGAGTATGTACTGCACCTATGGAAAATCCTGCAAAATTCCTTTTTTTTCTTTTTGGACAATTATTGCCACTCTGAACACAACAACTATATAATCTATTAATGTAACAAATATTTGTTCCTATTGGTACTAGCTTTTACTGATTGTTTTCACCCAGTCACCAAGTACATAATAAAACAATTTGTAGCTTTATGTATATTTAATGCACAACAATTGTTCAAAAGTCTTTGGTCAAATTGTCTGTAATCTTAGCCAAATCCCTGCGGACAATAAACAATCTCTATTCCAATAATGTATCAAACTTAATCTTTGTGTTACTTTCTTTTTTTCTATGGTGTATTTATCTAAGCAACAACTGACAATGTACTATTATAGGGGTTATTTGATTTTTAGATATTCAAAGATATTTCATGGATTTAACAAAACCTTTTGAAATCCTTGTAAAATCATCACCAAATACATAAATAATACATGATAACATTATATGGCTCAATCTTGTAAGACGATCGTTGTATCTTGTCTACAATTTTATTAATCAAGTCTACCTTGATCAACACTGATAACAACATAATAATTAAAACAAGAAATACTAAAACATGAATAGCGTGTTTAAATGTCAGTCATTGACCAATCAAAATTAATTCGTTTTGTTTATGCTGATTAGTATACTTGACAACTGTGCAAAACATATTTTTTCTTTTTCTTTGCAACTGAATACTTTTGTGAAAATGATATCATTTCACTTAATTACAGCATGTATGTGTAACAGAAAGTATACAACACCATGTATCTTAAATACAACATAATACATGTATGATAATTAACGCACACAGAGAAAAAAAATAACGCAGAAAAATTAAATCTCATCATACCATGCCAATTCAATGCTTGGGCAGCCTGAGCCATATTTGAGAATTTTTTATTCCTTCACTTCAAATCAACAAATTCCAATTAAAATCCCATCAAATATATCGTAGATTACGCTATTATCACTGTATTTGGTTTAAGAGAACCTTCGTATCCAAGGACCACCAGTTTAACGTTGGTAAGTGTTAAACATAGATATCCGGTGTACACTAAAGGAATCGTAAGCGTAAAGTGTACCGCTGAACCTATACTGCAATAGTCTCGTTCTTAAATATAAGCTATACTGGTCTACTGACGGGACTGTTTTGTGTATTTAGTTGTTATTTGGATAAAAGATTTAAAGAGAAGCCATTTGTGAATAAATTTTAAAAAATCTTTTTTTAAACTGTGACGAAATATAAACGTAAAGCAAATACCTAAAGCCTTGTAAATACTTTATACGTTTCAAGAACAAACACTGCTCAATAGATTTATTCTATTAAAACTGTTATACTTTAACAACCTGACATCAAGTGGAAACATGCAATGGTGTCCTTACAGAACGTGAAGAGTTCCTATAATCTATTTCTAAAATATTCATTATTAGTAATAAATGTTGTCATGGTAGACCTTAATAAAAGCATTTCTGAACTACAAGACTGAACAAGTCCAAAATCTGTTTTTTCATTGTTTCACTGTGCACCAGATAATTTAAAACAGTAATTCACACAACCCTCATTAAAACTTAACTACAGTTTGTAAAATTGATTTATATCACCATGTGAGATTGGTCTAGCAACTTGCACGCATGGGGCTTACCAGTATAGATTGCTGAAATTACAAAATCATAAAAATGAATACCACAGTCCAGGTCTATCAAAACACATCAATGTCAACATGGGTCTTCAATGGAAAAAAATCGTATGCCAAAAAGTATGCTGATACCAAGGCTTAAACTCAGGACCCTTGATAGCAACGCTACCACCATAACGAAAAATGTTTAAACAACAAGAGAGCCAAGATGGCCCTCTATTTCTTAACTGAGTACATGACCTACTTATAACCCAATGTGATCGAAATTCAACCTTAAACTATATATCATAAACACTAACATTCAGTTACACCTTGACAAGACAAACATTCTGACGAATTTACAAGACTGGCTTTAAATTGTGACTACTAGAGTATTAATTCAACAAAGTTTTTTTCAGACTTGACCTGGTGACCTAGAATTTCTTTTCAGAAGTCATGACCTGCAAATGTTACCATACAACCATAATAGGAACACTTAGCCCCATCCACTGGCACTTATATTTTTTGACTTGTCAACAAGAAAGATAGTTTTCAGATCAATCATTTCTCAAGGAACATTAATTTTGTGTTAATTATTTTGAAACTTTACCACCAGTTTCTTAGATGAATAGTTTCCTTTCTGTTGCCATAGCAACAAGAAATTTCATGAAACTGAATTATCTAAAAAAAAAAGTTTGAAAGAACATTCTTGTACAAGCTTAAATGACATTGGACTTGACAGGCAACATACACGTGCCCGCACAGGTGAGCTTAACAGGCACCCAATCACTAAATTATAGGTTTAAAAAACTAAAAATCTTTTAAGCGGGTAGCTATAACCGTAAACTGTAAACATTCAATAGTAGACTGCTTATCAATAAATTATTGGTAAACCAATACCCAAATCCAATAGGCTCTATTGCCGCATGCATTAATAGGAGAAAAAGTAAATAAAATTAGTAAACTTTCATTTTCTAGTTTGTAAATTGACAGTTTGGAAATCGATGAACCCTTTGCTATTCAGAAATCAACACTGTGTCTGTAAAAGTAAACATGTTAAACAAGCTTTCGACACTTACAAACTCTGTATTTGAACAAATAACTGACTTCAAAATTGTAAGAAACAAAACACTATATATTTTGAAGTAATGTTATCACTGCATCAGACAATTTCCAAATAAAGACCGCCCTCCAAATAAAGACCACATCAAAATAAAGACCACCCTGTGAATAAAGACCACTTCCAAATAAAAACTACACTTTGAATAAACACCACCTCCAAATAAAGACTACCTTATGAATAAAGACCAGCAGGGAGCTAACAGTGCAATATTCATATATATATGTGAATAAAGACCATCTTCAAACAAAGACCAGTTTTGTAACTTCGTAACAGTGGTCTTTAGTTCAAATGTTTGACTGTATTTCACAAATTAAATATTGTTATCCTTAAGAAATGTTGTTTTCTTTATTATCAATTCATAAATGTAGATACCGCCATATTGAATATGCAACAGTAAATTTTGTAATGTAATAAAGGAAGGCAATAAAAAATATCAGCAAGTAGAGTTATGGTTCCTTAACACTTCCCTTCAGGGAGATAATCATGATTTTAGAAAAATTGCACTTCACTCTTGTGAAATATGAACTCAGAATTCCTTTTTCTTGACAACAAATAAAATACACAAGAAACAGAAAATTTAAAATCTAGGAAAGTTAGAGTTATAGAACTTGTAAATAAATCTAACTTCCCCACAATGTCCTCAGCTTCAGTGTGTTTAGATTTCAACAACAGAAATTATCACTATAATACTGTTCAACCTGAGTTGGGGCTAACAAAAAAAAATTTTCTGTCAAAATGTCAAGAAAAGAAATACGTAACCGGACTTAGTACTGTAACAGTTGTGTATGGAGGCCATTTTCCAATCACTTAAATTTTTTCTGTTTAAAATGTGACAGTTTCTGTCAGGGCCACTCTCATATCATTCTTAAAATACCCTACATACAGGATAAGCACGACTACTTGAGAAATTATATCAAAGACAATGATTTGATTTAAAATGCAATTCCAAAACATTAAAGTAAATAAAGAAGCCCCTCTACAACCTCTTTTAAAAGCCTTATGTTTGCAGTAACTAAGAATCACAGACATAAACGACAAATTTATGGATCTAAAACTATCTAAAACAGGGTCCATTTCCCCTCTTTATTTGCACAGGCCTAAGTGCAGATAAAAAAGATGGTTTCCTATTTCAAGATATGAGAGTATAAATATTGAATAAGAGCTGTCATATTTTCATAATTTGTATATTAGACAGCTGGTGACAAGTGTATTGTGGGAGTCCTTAAATACCATGATCAGTTTTTTAAAAACACCTATTTATTCACCTAAGCATTTCTATCAACAGGACATAAATTTTTGAAAATATAGGACAAGTTTGCCCTTTTGATAATTCCTCTTCATTCCTCATCAAACATTCATTTGCCTGTCTGTCTTACTAATTTGCAAGCATTTTTTTTTACTAGGATTTTCTAAGTCTAATAAAGAGGATTATCTTGTCAATATTTAAGCATGATTTATGGGACTTGATGCTGAATATTTTTTCTCCAACCCAGAAGACCTGTGTAAGGTTTCAACACAATACCTACATTATTTTTGGAAATAAGAACTTTCATTTAAAAAAAAAAAAAAAAAAAAAAAAATATTTAAGCCAGATTTTTTAAGTCCAAAAGTGGGTGTTCATAAAAGAGTTATGGGACTTGCATTATTTTTCCAGAAGTTTAGCAAAAGTGAAATCAATTAAATGAAGTGTATATGTAGTTGTGCTGTTTACTGATGTCAGAAGTAAAGACCTCCTAATGACTCTAAACTTAACTTTACATTATATAAATATTTAGCAAGTTGCCGAATTAACTATTCAAGTACAACTTCAAAACAGTTTAAGATTAAAGTTTGTCATATAAAAGCTTTACATTTTTAATGTCAAATAGCCAATGAATTGTATGCCTAGCTATTAGCAATAAGTGAGTATTTTAAGGATCTACAAACAAATCCTTTCTAGATTATACGGTTTTAAAAGCGTTGCATACTTGAAGAACATTTAACCTATGATACAAAACAACACAGCCAAACAAAAAACTGGTCACTTGACTAACTTTTACAATTTACAATGCCGGCTGTATAGGCACTCCCAAAAATTTCCTTCTTTTAATATTAAATGTAAGTATAGTACGAGGGGTAGCGGTACATACGAAAACACTGATTGTCGCTCTTAAGCTATGAACCAATGTACAGGTATTTAAAATGAATGAATGAAAAAATTTAATCCTTTCCTTCTTTATAATATATGATTGAGAAATTCAATCTACACATCAAACTCTTTATAAAAAGGTTTTTTTTCTGGCTTAAAACATCTTTTAATAATAAATATATCAGAGTAAAGAAATTGAAGCATTCCCGGAGGTGATGTGCCTGCGGAATAATTCACCGAGGCTGAAGGGTTTTATTTAGAAAAATATAAGAAAAACACATAATTAGTAGATATTAAAATTCACTCCACATTTGGGCAACCATTCAAGATATCAAACATAACTATATTATACAAACTTATTTTAGTTTAATCATCTAATACATAAAAATAAAAAAGGGGGGGGGGGGGGGGGGGGGGGGGGGGAAATACCGACGACATTATGGGCAGGAGGCGTCAGATTCAGAACCTATCAAAGGGGGGGGGCGCAGGGCGTAATTTGAGCTGTAACGTTAGGGATGGTTGATGTGACAAGGGGGTTTTGGGGGGGGGGGGGGGGGGGGGGGGGGGGGGGGTGAGCGTTTTCATTCATAGGTTTGCCTCCCGGAATCAAAACATTGTATGACTTTAAATCCTGAATTTCTTGGCCTTTTTAGGAAAACAAAGTGAGGGGGTATTCTAAGGCTTACTTGGCGCAATCAAAAAAAATTTAGGTTCTTAAACAAATCGTTTTCATGCGGCTTTGATGCTGTTATTTATACTGATATTATTTCAATTTCAATATTTTATTTTTGGCGGGGGGGTAAATTAGAAAAGTCAGAAGGAGCTACTTCCATGTCCGAAACTGCTTCTTTTCCGAGTGCTTTAATCATATTAATGCACTCGAATTTACTATAGAAATATACCGTAGGCATATTAGAATAATAAATATATCAGAGTAAAGAAATGAAATATGTTCCACAGATGCAAGTTTTATTTAGAAAAATATAAGAAAACAAATTGTGATATCAAAAAAAAAACCATCCCTAAAATATTAAAAGTAACTTAATGGTGCATTTTATCTGACCCAGTTGCAGAGCTTAACTAGGATTCACTAAGACAAATATTCTGACCACAGCATGAGATCAAGTAAAACTATGACCTTTACTGAAGTGCAGTGTGAACAGGTACTTTCTACGCTTTTATCTACAGACTATCGGTTCTAAACACCCAGTTCACAAACATTTCTGGTAACTGACCATTCTGGGACAGTACTCCTCTGTTTCTTATTGTTTGTGTTGTGAATTGTGGCATACCTATTGTTTGTGTTGTGATATTGTTTACTTGTTGCACTTCATGAAAGAGTTTGATGTTACAGCTATAGTTGTGCATCTTCTTTATTGTCTTTTCTAATAGTTTTAGGACTCATTTTAAAGTTTAAACACCTCTAATTGACTCTAGCTTGAAATTTCTTTTACCATATTAATTTAAAGTCCTTTGATATTTTCTGAAATAAGCATGTAGAAAATGTTTTGTAAGCCTTAGTCTTTCTAACAATTAGCTAGATCATTTACAGTCTCTTTGCTTGGATCACAGGGTTTGAGGTTTAAATCGCATTGTCCTCTATGTGGCATTTCATTACCTTAATGCACCTAGCTTTGTAAATGGGAACTAGCAAATACAAGGTGAAGTACTTAAAGTTTCATTTTAACTAACTATTCTTAAAGATTTAATTTTGCATTAACTGTTATGTGACGTTAAAAAGAGCTTACTTCTTTTTAACTTTATGATAGTGATATCAATGAATTCATACATAAATGTGAAATGTTACATCATTGGTGGATGAGCTTTAAATTTTTCAACAAAGAACATGTTTCTCTTGTAAATACTGTAAACCAAGAAATGATTTCGCGCAATTTAAATTAGCGATTTGAGCGATTACTTCATTTCTGTGAAATCAAAAAGCCATGACAAACCAATGTCTTGAACAATCGCGAAACTTTTAAGTTTAAGAGAAACTAGCCGTGAGAGAATGACATCTTAACTTACACATGCAGGCAAACTGTAGTTAATTGTCTTAATCCTGATGTGGATAAAGCAGTGTATCCATTTCTGATCAATGTCGATATTTTTTAATTTTAACCTTAATATTTTCATTTGCAATCTGCACAGATCCCTCGTTCGGGCTACATGGTGGTAAAATATTATCCAAAAGATCTCCCAGTCTTTCAGATTTGTTGGGTTTAAAAAGACTATGAATGGACATTTTGCCAGCTAAGATTCAGACAAAAATCTATATTGTAGACTTATAAAATAATGTGGTTCATGCATACAGAGTTAACAGATTACCTACACAGACGTTAAGACTTGCTTGTGGCATATGCGTTCAAAATTCATACATTCATGCCATAGCGACTAATTTTTGGCGGTATTCACCGTTGATACAATTCCGTGAAAGTTTGTAGTTGCAAAAATGTCTGCAATGTGAAAAACAAAAAATAAAGTATCCGCAGAGGTTTCTTTGAATACCGTATTTGAATCAATAGCAAACATATATTTGTAGTCCGAGGATATGGAAATAATAACATACATACGTTTCTGTCCAATAACATGGCGAAAAGATATGCATAATCTTTGACACTTACTTAAAAGTTGTCAATTAAATGAGTAACTTGGGAGCATCTTTTCTTTTTTAATTTTGATTTATTGATCAAACAAGGGTGTACAGTTAGAAGTGTTAATTGTAACTATAACTTTTTTCATGACACTTGAACTTCAACTCCCTCTGTCTCTTTTAGTATGTCTTGTTTATTATTATAAAGTAGCTTTATTAAAGTGCTTCCCTGTGCTTTATTGTCACATGGGTAGATAATCACCCAGAGTACCAGAGGCTGTATACAGGTGTCCTTTCTAAAAATTAGATTACTCAGTAAACTGGCAAAGAGGATCTATTGACAGTTACCAATCTATCTATATCTATTGACAGTTACCAATTTATCTATAAATTGTGTTGCAAATAGGTCAGTTAGTGTTTGTCTTACCTTATTAAAATATTTGATGCTTATTTTCATATTCTCCTATTACTCTTTTTCATTTTTTTTGTCAGACTGAAAAATTAACACTTAAACAGCTAATAATGATATTTTCATCTCCTTACGTTAGTGAGATCATTTGTTTTAACAACATAATCTCAGATCTATGAAAACATTCAAACTACTGAGCCTTATTGCAGAGTGGTCCAAATAATTGTACTCAACGGGTGAATATCATTATATTTTTTGCTAGGCGCTATACAGCCTCAGAAAAAGCGCAGATATCTATAAAATGTCCGTATGTAAAATGGGTCTGCGTTTGAAGTCTTATTATTGAGACTAAATTGCAGAGATGCAGTGCAAATTATTGACAGTCAATGAGTATCAAAGATTCACAAACTGCAAAATGGTGAATTTAAAACAATGGACTTATATTATCTTATGAGCATTTCAATTAACATATAGTTCTATTCAGAAATATAAAAGTTACATATCAATTACGAGAGACGTGCGCTCTCGAAAATTCGGCGCTAAGTATTCTACTCTACTTTCAGTTTCACTTTCAGATTGAAGAATAATAAAATCAACAAAAACAATGATGAACCCACATTCATGGTTGAGGGCTGCTGAAACGCCAGCGCTGCTCTGTCCTCCAACACCCCACACGGGTGCCATGTGTTGTCAACAACCCCAGACGCAGGAATATTCAATGAAATTAAATTGACTTTTCCCGCGACATGGGTTTGTTGTAATAATTGTCATGGAGTAACTTCCTGTTTCAGCGTATATCGAAAGGCTAAGTACTATAGTTTTCGATCTGAAATGAGGCCACCTAATAAGCTTCAAAATTAATAACATCCTAAAAGTTTGTGTAAAACTACAATATAAGTTATTAGTGATAATAAATATTTGCAAATAACATCAATTTTTATTGTTTCGAAAATATTTCAAATTTCGAGCGTTCCTTTCGATTATTTACCGGAAACTCTCATGTGGACATGCGCATTAGAAAATTCCTTGCAATTATTTGTTGACAAATTTTCTCGCTGTGAAAATTCAAAAGAGTGATTGTGTCGAAAATGTCAGACGCAGATGGAGAGATTTTGGTAACTATTATTAGGTTACGAAGAGTTATGTTTATAACGAACGTCGAAGAACAGTATATGTTTTGATAATACCCCACCCACTCTTAAAAATGATTGAGAAGGTAAGGGATTCAAAAACGGACACCACTTCCAGAAAGGACCACTCATTAAGGCCCAATCCAAAAAGGCTCATTTATCAAAGTTACCTGAAAGGCCCACATAAACGCAAGAAAGGCGGGGGGGGGTGGGGAAACAGCCTTCAGGCAACCTTTTTGTCAGTTGTAAATAATTTTGATTGAGGGGACAGAGTTAATTGTCAAAGAGACGTCTGACACTTTGTATATTGTCAATATACCAATACCACGTATACCATACGATTATCATTAAATACTTGAGTGTAGTTTTCTTTCTTATTTGCTGTATTTTAAATATTTTCCTATTTCAAAATTATCTGAAAAATATCTTATTTCTTAGGTTTGTGTTCATTTTTGGCAAGCAATAGATAAACTTTAAATTTTTAGATCGAATGATAATGTGAGGACAGTTGGTCTAGAAATGACCTTCATAGCAAACATTTGACAAAAGTGTCACGACAATTTTTTTATCAAAATGTTTAGAAAAAGACAAGCTGTCAGATAAGCATAACTATATTGTGGCAGAAACAAACTGGTAGAAGTTTCAAACATTTCTTTTCCAGATTTGCGGTAATAGGTATATCCGAAAGTGTGAAGATGAGTGTCAACATGGATTTAGTTAAGCTTCCTTTTTACACTTTATACATTGTTTTGATTTACAATTTGGATGTTTTTTAGAAGAACAATGATGAAACTTTATATTACGGGCATAGATGTCAGATGTATTTCGAGTACTTAAATGCGCACCTAAATTAACCAGTAAGACTCGCGGTAATTGGTATAACCAGAATACTTGTTTCATTGTTTATTTAGATATGTTCGGGTGAAGTTTATTTCGCTTTGATCATAGACATGGGCAAAGTTAAGGTGTGAAGGCGACTTTTTGACCCTAGTCGCCCCCTCGCGAGACCCCTGGCATGCGGATTTTTCATTTTGAATTTTAACAAAAATTGAAAATAATGAATAAAGTGTTTATTTTATTAGCCTTCCAGTGATATAAAACATTTTAAGATATCTTTTGTTTAAATAAAATTAAGGGCCGTTAAAAAAAAACACCCCTAATAATGTAAAAACACGGACTACCGACTGCTGACCTGGTCTTAATCAACATCATCTGATCAGAGATATATAAAATACATAGATTTGAAGTCCATCAATTTCTTGTGTATTCAAGTAAAGATCTTAATGGCTGACCCATTTGAGACTCCAGAAGAGACTGTTATCATTTTTCATATTTGTACAGTTTATAATTAAAGATGTATGATACCAGCAATGAAAGCTGAGGAAATACCTGAGATAATTTTATCAGTACACCCGAATGTGTGAAGCTGAGAATAACTTGAGTTGATGCACCAAAATGCTATCTAGAGGAGGGCAAGCAGATAATTTATAATCTGAATTTCAGTTTGCCATTAAGAAAAATGAAACTTAATATTTGTCTCTTCACTTGATAGACAGCAACAAGGACAATTAATGTTTTTCATCTACAGGCATGCTGCCTTTTGTCGATAACTTTCAGTAGAAGTTACTGGTGCAGATGCAAAAATCTCCATATTGAAGTAAGAAGAAAATTAACTCTAGAATTTTGCCTATTTCAGGCAAAGATCCACTATTATTGCCGAGAGCAGTACTACTGTCACATGGAAGCAGCTGCCGATGAAGGCCTGAAAAAGTTTTCCAATGACAGTGTACTTAAGTTTTTCAGAGCCTATGGAATGGTTCTTCAAGGTATGGTTTGTCGGAGAATATGTTTTATTTTGAAGACATTAAACTCCAGATTTAAAGTGTCCATGCAGTATTACTAAAGGGTTTAAAAATCTAATCATCAACCTTTACTGATTATGATTGCTTTTTTATTGAAATAAATTTTTGTACAAGTTGCAAAGTGGGCACTATTTTACTGTGGCAATAGGGAGTGCATTTAAATTCTAAGCTTTTTTCCAGTTAAAAAAGTAGTCTTAGGATACAAGCTGTCTAGAGATTACAAATATACTGTAATTAGGGACACAATTTTTTATATCTTTCTTTTTATGAGAAATTGAAGTAAGAAAACTCAATCAAAGTACATATATATATAATTCAATACCGAAACAAAAAAATAATGAAATTGTCTTATCTACCTCTGTTTCATTAAACCTTTTGAATGCCATTCCAACTTTTAGATCGCATACAGGAGGGCATTAGAGAACTTGAAGTTTTAAAGGACAAAAGAGATGTTAACCTCTGCTCCACCATGGCTCTTATGTTGGCACATAAAAAAGGTCACTCAGTTGGTAAGTGAGAATAGAAATAGTACTGCATTAAGTGAAGGAGGATGCTGATGATGAGGAAAAAGATTGATTTTGCAGTTCTGTTTTTTTCTGGCAGTTTTGACATACTTGAACTTGGCCTTTCCTTTATTTTGCTGAAATTTATCTGGTATGAACAAAATTTTAAATGTAATCTAAACAGGAAAATTAAATACACACAGTGATTGAAAGTACAAGTTGCTGCACACTCTATGTGTTCACACCTACTCTGTTACCTTGGTTACAGGAATGAAGGAAGCTGTCTTTTTGAGCTCGTCCTTCCTGCCACACATTACAGTCAGTTGTTGCTTTGAGCCAACAAATGTTTTACTTGTATATATTTACTTTCAGATAGGGAAGCTATAACAGAACTTGATGCTAAACTCAAAGAGGAAAGAAAACAGTCTGGTGAAATGGTATGTTGAGCTTGTTTTGTTTATAGATGTCAAGTCATCTTTTCTCCTGCTTTTTAAGAGTTATACAAACTAATGGTATATTGCACCCAGCTGTAAATAGGTAGCAGCGATGTAAAACTCGCTGCCTCTCTCATGCGAGCATGATGACATCTGGAATGAGTGTTCTGAGAGAGATTTAATAAGCTATGAAATCTTTCTTCATAATCGAACTAGAATATATTCGTATGAACTAATGTTACAGTGGAAGGTGTTAAATGTTCATTTGTTTTGTTTAAACCACTGACTTTATAAGCATGCAGGTCAGAAGTAGAACATGTATCTTTATTTCAGGGCTTATACTATGCAGGATTGTTTCTTTTTTTCACGGGGAAGCATGAGAAGGCGAGAGAGTATATTGACAGAATGCTCAAGTTGAATGGAGATAACGTCGAGGTAAACCTACCATTCACTTTGCCTATACATTGTACATAAACCTAAAGATAGTTTTAAAAAAGTATGTATATTTTTTTTTTTTTTTTTTTTTTTTTTTTTTTTTTTTTTTTTTTTTTTTTTTTTTTTTTTTTTTTTGGGGGGGGGGGTTGTGGGGGGGTTGGGGGGGTTTTTTTTTTTTTTTTTTTTTTTTTTTTTTTTTTTTTTTTTTTTTTTTTTTTTTTTTTGTGGGGGGTGGGTGTTTGTTTGTTTGGTGGTGTTGTTTTTTTTTTTTTTTTTTTTTTTTTTTTTTTTTTTTTTTTTTTTTTTTTTTTTTTTTTTTTTTTTTTTTTTTTTTTTTTTTTTTTTTTTTTTTTGTTTGTTTTTGTTTTTTTTTTTTTTTTTTTTTTTTTTTTTTTTTTTTTTTTTTTTTTTTTTTTTTTTTTTTTTTTTTTTTTTTTTTTTTTTTTTTTTTTTTTTTTTTTTTTTTTTTTTTTTTTTTTTTTTTTTTTTTTTTTTTTTTTTTTTTTTTTTTTTTTTTTTTTTTTTTTTTTTTTTTTTTTTTTTTTTTTTTTTTTTTTTTTTTTTTTTTTTTTTTTTTTTTTTTTTTTTTTTTTTTTTTTTTTTTTTTTTTTTTTTTTTTTTTTTTTTTTTTTTTTTTTTTTTTTTTTTTTTTTTTTTTTTTTTTTTTTTTTTTTTTTTTTTTTTTTTTTTTTTTTTTTTTTTTTTTTTTTTTTTTTTTTTTTTTTTTTTTTTTTTTTTTTTTTTTTTTTTTTTTTTTTTTTTTTTTTTTTTTTTTTTTTTTTTTTTTTTTTTTTTTTTTTTTTTTTTTTTTTTTTTTTTTTTTTTTTTTTTTTTTTTTTTTTTTTTTTTTTTTTTTTTTTTTTTTTTTTTTTTTTTTTTTTTTTTTTTTTTTTTTTTTTTTTTTTTTTTTTTTTTTTTTTTTTTTTTTTTTTTTTTTTTTTTTTTTTTTTTTTTTTTTTTTTTTTTTTTTTTTTTTTTTTTTTTTTTTTTTTTTAAAATTTTTTTTTTTTTGGGGTATATAATCCATCTATTTTTATGGGGAAAAGTTTTTGATTCCTGGTAGGCTGAAGTATTTTTAATGAAAAGACCAGTTATGAAAAAAATGAGTTTCTGACAAAGTGCTGAACAATTTGCATGTCGTGAACTGTTTTTGAAATGTGATCCTCATCTATGTTAAGAATTAAGAATATTTAGCGCCTTGGCATTGTAGCAAAAAAAAACAATGTTACTTTCATCTCCATTTATCTAAGGTGTTCAAATCAGGCAACAGTATACAGATATGATTGTTGCGCCATACAGACCGCTAAAAGTTCCTTATGCAAATGCTCCACAACATACACCTGAAGGCATATCATACCTCAAAATACACAATCCATATTTTACCCATCATACACCATGATTTTTCATGCATGTTACACTCTATATTATAAGATATACATATAATAATGAGTAAAGGTACATGAGTCATGACAAAAGCAAAAAATGCAGTTAAGTTTTGCTGTTTTAGCTGTGTTGTTAAACATGTGTTTTGGTTTTGCAGGGTCTAGTGTTAAAGGGCTGGATAGAACTCATGAGTGGGCGGGAGGTGAAGAAAGCTTCCAAGTTTTTTGATGATGCACTGAGGTATTTTATTCATTTAAACCAAATTATTTCATAAGTTCTTACAACCTATATAAGTCACTCTCGAGACTCACTCAAGATGGAATCAACCTCGAAGAGAGAGAGAGAGGCAGTGTGGCATTATCAGTGTCTTGTCCGCTTGGGCACTGGTGGGGATCAAACTCAAGACCCTCTGTGGCATTTTATAGAACTGAAATGGGATGTTTGGTTGTTTAAGAATAAGGGCGGTAGTGATTTCGTGAAATCAACGTCCAAATATCGGGATATGATGATATCAAATTGCAACCTAAAATACTGGTCAGATGGTAAATCATCTTCCATCATTTAACAAAATATTTTTCTTTTATTATCTATTAAATTATAAACTTACTTTTGCACTGAAAAAATGCTGAGTTCCGCAGGTAATACGAAAAAAGGTTGGCAGTATACAGAGAACAGATAGTCTGTCATAAGACAAGCTGTAATTTTCATTAGCATAAAGAGATTTCTCCAGGACTAAACTCTAAACACATCTTCGACTGCATATCAAATTAATGGGTTCATATTGTGAGTTCCAGAGATCTCGCTAGATTAGAAATCATGGATCATAATTTGGTGAAAAAATGTCACTCGGAAATAAATTAGAAAACATATTGTATAACCTTAATTCAAAGTCAGTATGATTTGAGCTGATGTTTTACTATTCTTTAACTTTTAGCAAAGACAGTACAGGAAAGAATATAGATGCTTTGTTCGGCAAGTCGAAACATTTTGAAGCGAAGCATAATTACAGCGGTGCCTTAGAGAGTGTGAATCAGATAATAGTGTATTTCCCAAACTTTATACCGGCCCTGGTTGAGAAGATGAGGTTACAGCTGTGTTTACAGGACTGGGAGGCTACCATTGAAACCTCACAAAGGTACAGTGTTACATCTTGAAGATCAATTTTTCGATGTCCAATTGCATTTCACGTTTTAAAGTTACAATTTCTATGTGTTCCATAAAATTTGGGGTAGTTTTCAAAGAAAATGACATTTTAGAATGGAAATAATAAATGTGTGCATATATTTTATCGTTGAATAAAGTAAAATACAGTCAGTCGTACAGGACACATTTGTTATTTCTTAAATAAAAAATGAACTTATACAAAGTTATTTATCAAAGTAATCACATTAAACTTTGTCAGAATGGTTTTCTAACTTGGGAACATAAAGTTCAGTTTAGCCTGTGTCATTGGCTCATTCCGGTATGTTACAAGCACTATATACCAGGGATCAGGGAAAGTAAAAGATGCGTTGGACGACTTAAGCACTAGATCGAACATATAGTCTCAATCTTCATTATAAAATTGAGGTACTTCTAAAATGACAAAGGAGTTGCTTTGTAGACACAGTCAATTTTTTATAGCTTCCAAAACCCCAAGAGTTGTCGTTTGTAATTGAGCTGTCGTTACGTATTTCATAGAGGCGCCAATCTAATTATAGGCTGGTAAAAAAAAAAAAGCGCCTTTCACGTTTCAGTCGCAATCTACCACCTAGAAAAATCTGGATATATGATTAGCTTTTTCCACTAACACAACCTTATGACATTATTAAAAACAAAACCCAAGAGTCAACTGAATATTTCTTTTATGGCCTTTTTATACATATTATGATATTCAAGTCTTATCTAATTTTTTGCTGCCGTAATAAGTCTGCAAAAACTCCGTGGTGTAATGGATAAAGCTCGATAGCTCAAACACATTTGTGTACGTGTACTTTTAGAAACCACGAAGTTCGAATCCCATCAACACCTAATTTAATTAACTTTTTTTGCTGTTTTAATAATCATTTTTAATTTTTAAAAATATTTGGGTACGGCAAATAATCATAAAAAATCTTCATTCATGTCAAATTAATAAGGATAATGGTAATGAAAAATTTAGACATACCAGGAACGGTCTATAGGCGCATTCCTGGACATACTGTATAAATAATATTTGATAACAGTAAAGTTTCGATACTACAGGTCAGTCAGTAGATGTGGTGTCGTGTCATGGATAATTTGCTTGTTCAAACAGAATTTGGTATCCCTAGGAGTTCTTTTGGGGCCATGCCTTAATATCAATTATCACCAATTTTCAAAATATTTACATGGGGTTTGTTGGCCCGCTGTGATACTTTGTATCACAGTTTTTCTTGTTCTTATATGTTACAAGCACTATAGACTTATAATTAAAAGCTTTCTTTTAAAGAGTAAAGGTGGTGCATTGTCAACACATTAATCATTTAACCCTGTATCATGTATTGACAGAGCACTTGGAGTAGACATGCATTGCTTAGAAGCCATGAGATATCAAGCACTACATCTATTATGTAGAGAAGGAAATTATCCAGAGGTAAGATAACACTTTAATTTTCACATTGAACTTGGCAATTTATTTGAGGCTTTCCCAATGGAGCTGTTTCTAATGTTTTACTGAAAGTAATTTAACAAAATCTGTATGCATCTTGTATATACTGTAGCTATACAGAATGTAAAACTGTACTTGAATGACTGTGCAAGAATGATAGTTGCAAACGTACAACAGTTTTACCAAGATGTAGCTTGTCTATAAAACCTGAAGAATTTTGTGCAGATGCAAACTAGCCTGTGACAGTTGTCTTGTTTTGAGTATAAATGTTCCTATCATTTTAATAATTAAATTTATTTCTGAAATGTTGAATGGAGAGCAAAATTTAGGCCTAAAACTCTGAAGTTTGTATTTGTGTTTTCAGGCTGCGAGTAAAGTAGGTGATATAATCACCACCATGGACAGATTTGAGTCAAAGAATGCTTACTTGTATTACAACATGGCGCTGGCTTTCTGTAGAATGGTGAGTCATGAAAGGGACACATGTTACTTTGAAAAGCCTGGGAAGGGGTCTTTGCAAGTTCACCTAGGGAGAAATCCCAGGTTTGGCCATGACTATAAAAAAATCTAAATGAAGGAAGAAACTTGGTGAAGTCAAGTTTGCCTATATATGATGCCTGTGATGTAATAACCTGGCACATTTACTCATGTTGGAGTATTTATAACAAAAGAATCCATTCAAAACTTTTTCTACATTCATTTATTTGTTGTTTGCAATGTCCAGTTTTGACTGGTATTGAAAACGCTTGATTGACGTTCTGTGTCATGTTAATTGCACTTGAAAATACAGAAGTATTTTTCTTGATGAGGTTAATTTGTTTAAAGTTTTATTACAGATTTATGAATAAAGAATAAACAAATTAAAAAAGAAGGAATATATGTAGATTATATTTATAACATGTTATGTCAAAGAAAGGGAGACAATCTTGTTGTATGTAATAAACGTATTTCAACATGAAATTGTATGCTGTTTCAGTGTGGTAGGAACCCGCTGGTGTTACAGCAGACATACACATTGATGGAGAGGGCAGTCAGCCTCAGTAGCAACAACTCTGACTATATCACTGAGCTAGGCTTCCAGTTACTGCTACAGGGTAAAGTCAAAGATGCCTTGAGATGTTACAAGAATGCCATGAAAATTGATGAAACTAGTGTAGCGGCTTTAACAGGTATGTTTTATTGGGGGGATATTTAGCTTGATGCATGTGTGTGAATTCATTTAGCATTGTATACAGCTGTCATTTGAAACATTTTCATTGGTCAATTTTCATTGGTCAATTCAGTAATTTCAGATGCCAATAAAAAACCATCAGACTTTATCATGTTCTGTTACAAAAAAGAAACAAAACCTGGAAAAAGTACCCATGACAGATTTACCTGCATTTGCAGTATCTCATATTAGATTGTTGGATGTTTTAATTGTGTTCATATTGAAACATGTCTATTACAGGTATAATACGATGTCAGCTTGATGATAACCAGCTGGAAGATGCTGCCCAACAGTTAGAATTCCTTGGAGAAATACAACAAAGTATAGGCACTTCTGCTGTGAGTAGAGTTCTCAATATACATGTATCATGAATGGTCACATTTCATTACTTTTAGCTGTTTTTGATAATAGGTATTTGGGTTATTTGCATCTTGAAACAATTTGTTTTACTTATACAAATTTACAATAATTGAATACATGTAATTTTTCTGTCTTACCAATTATAACCAGTCTGCTGAAGGGTCAGTTTAACAGTCATTTCAGTCAGCAAATTTTTTGAATTGATCATGACACAGTAATGAATATGTGTACTGAGATAGAATAACATAGGAAACCTATGTAGCTGATTGTGTATACAGAACATGTATAACATTCAGATTTCAACATTGTTAAGGTAGCTACATACTCCACTTTTCGGTTTGGGAGTACCTAGAAATTGATGATAGGTTTGACATGTTATAATTAAATGGCCTTTTTAGCTCGACTATTCGGAGAATATGGAGAGCTATTACAGTCACTTGTGCGTCGGCGTCGGCGTTGCTTCTTTGGTTAAAGTTTTGCCTGCTAAGTACTATCATGCACATATCTCAGTAACCACTTATGATATTGACTTGAAACTTTGTTCATGTCTTTAGGGGTGTCATACAATCAAGTCAGATAACTCTTGTATGAATTTAGTACAAATTATGGCCCTTGTTTGACTTTGAAAATTTGGTTAAAGTTTTGCCTGCTAGGTACTATCATGCACATATCTCAGTAACCACTTATGATATTGACTTGAAACTTCGTTAATGTCTCTAGGGGTGTCACACAGTCAAGTCAGATAACTCTTGTATAAATTTAGTACAAATTATGGCCCTTGTTTGACTTTGAAAATTTGGTTTAAGTTTTGCCTGCTAGGTACTAAATTTGGTTAAAGTTTTGCCAGCTAGGTACTATCATGCACATATCTCAGTAACCACTTATGATATTGACTTGAAACTTTGTAAATGTCTTTAGGGGTGTCACACAGTCAAGTCAGATAACTCTTTTATAAATTTAGTGCAAATTATGGCCCTTGTTTGACTTTGAAAATTTGGTTTAAGTTTTGCCTGCTAGATACTATCATATGAACATATCTCAGTAACCACTCATGATATTGACTTGAACTTTGTTAATGTCTTAAGGGGTGTCACACAGTCAAGTCAGATAACTCGTGTTTGAATTTAGTACAAATTATGGCCCTTGTTTGACTTTGAAAATTTGGTTAAAGTTTTGCCTGCTAGATACTATCATGCACATATCTCAGTAACCACTTATGATATTGACTTGAAACTGTGTAAATGTCTTTAGGGGTGTCACACAGTCAAGTCAGATAACTCTTTTATAAATTTAGTGCAAATTATGGCCCTTGTTTGACTTTGAAAATTTGGTTTAAGTTTTGCCTGCTAGATACTATCATATGAACATATCTCAGTAACCACTCATGATATTGACTTGAACTTTGTTAATGTCTTAAGGGGTGTCACACAGTCAAGTCAGATAACTCGTGTTTGAATTTAGTACAAATTATGGCCCTTGTTTGACTTTGAAAATTTGGTTAAAGTTTTGCCTGCTAGGTACTATCATGCACATATCTCAGTAACCACTTATGATATTGACTTGAAACTTTGATAATGTCTTAGCGGTGTCACACAGTCAAGACAGATAACTCTTGTTTAAATTTAGTGGAAATTATGGCCCTTGTTTGACTTTGAAAATTTGGTTAAAGTTTTGCATGCAAGGTACTATCATGCACATATCTCAGTAACCACTTATGGTAGTTATATCAAACTTAGCAATAGTGTTCAGGGGTACATTTTGTATCAAACAATTAATTTACCAAAAATTAAATATGTAGTGATAGATTTTGACTTTTTTTATGATTCAACTTTCCTAGTTTATACTACTAGTTAGCAGAATTTTGTTTTGCTATTATACTGATAAAAGTTTTGTTTTATTAGCAAACACCCACAATAGTCGAGCTTGCTGTCTTATGGACAGCTCTTGTTATACCCCCACAAAACGAAGTTTGGGGGGGTATATAGGAGTGAGCTTGTCGGTTGGTCGGTCGGTCGGTCTGTTGGTTTTATGGTTTCTGGATGATAACTCATGAACGACTTGACTGATTTAAATAATATTTGGTACACAGGTGCATCATCAGAAAATACAGGTCAAGTTCGACTTTGGGGTCAGTAGGTCAAAGGTCAAGGTCACAGTGACCCTGAACAGTAAAATGGTTTCCGGATGATAACTCATGAAAGACTTGATCGATTTAAATAATTTTTGGTACACAGGTGTAACATCATGAAATACAGGTCAAGTTTGACTTTGAGGTCTGTAGGTCAAGGTCACAGTGACTCGGAACAGTAAAACGGTTTCGGATGATAACTCATGAACGACTTGACCGATTTATATTATTTTTGGTACACAGCTGTAACATCATGAAATACAGGTCAAGTTCGACTTTGAGGTCAGTAGGCCAAAGGTCAAGGTCACAGTGACCCTGAACAGTAAAACTGTTTCCGGATGATAACTCATGAAAGGCTTGACCTATTTAAATAATTTTTGGTACACAGGTGTAACATCATGAAATACAGGTCAGGTTTGACTTTGAGGTCTGTAGGTCAAGGTCACATGACTGGGAACAGTTAAACGGTTTCCGGATGATAACTTAAGAACGCTTGGGGCTAGGATCATGAAATTTGATAGGGAGGTTAGTGATATTAACATGTTTGAAATAAACCTATTAAATTTAATAATAATCCATACTTTCCAACCTTACATATTTTGTGTGCTATTAAAACAATACATTTACGCAACTTATTGTATAATAACTGAAATGTATGTCCTTGTGGCCATTCCTTTCTTATGGTTGCCATACTTCTGTGACAAAGCTGTATTGTGGGGGTATAATTCGTCACTCTTGTGACAGTTCTAGTTCTGTTTGTAGTCATGAACACTTTCACTAATGCAGAGAATTTAAAGACTTTTCCAAAAAGCATCAATGATTTTGGCAAGAATCTCAGCTAAAATTGATAGCTACCTTAACATGTACAATATCTGTGTGCAATATATTTCATAGGCATGCCATATCACCAAAGTCTTATTTGAATCATGTATCTATTTTTCAGGATTTATTATACATGAGTGCTGTACTCTCTATTAAGAGAAACCAAGGACCTGAAAAATGTCTAGAGCAATTAAATAAGGCTATAGAGACACACTTCAAAGCACTTAAGGTAAGAACATTCATCTGTATTGTTTGTTGTTTTTTTTAACTACCAAGAAGTTACTACAGGTTTTTTTGTTTGTTTTTTTTTTCAAATTGACATACAGTGATTAATTATGAAATAATATTCCGTACAGTGAGTTCCGTCATCTAATAAATAGTGATTTGGAGTTGTTATGTGCAGTAATTAACTATGCGTACCAGAACTACAAAAAGTTTTTTATAAGACAATTACAACCCTGAAAAGGATGTTACAAATGTATTTTGATTCTAACATGATCAGATGTTACAAAAAGTGAATAAATGCTAAGCACGAGGTGAGACTTGCCAGACAGGTTTGTCAAATAAAAATGGTGTTCAGCATATTAAGTAGGGATGGGAAAGAATACTAAAATCAATATTCGAATATTCGGTTTGGCATATTCGAATATATTCGAATATTCGTTTTGTGGTGTCCAAGTATATTTTCTTAACACGACGGATACAACACTACAGTATGTTTAGTATGAAAGTGTTTACCTTAAAACGGTATATAAAGAAACAAATTATTAATTTGTGAAACACGCGAGGGAGGCATGTTAATTGATAGAGCGTACAGTAAATTAATATCGTTTAGCGAAGATCAAACTTAAAGTAAGGATGTTAAAAATAATTTCAAACATATTTATTAAAGGAAAATATTTGAGTTATTCTGAATGACTGGACAACGAAAGAGTTAATACATGTATAAGCGTGATTGGTTATTCGTTTCCGTAAACATAACGTTGATCCTGGAACATTGTGAGATAAACAACTTTTAAAATTTGTTACATAAAACAGGCGACAATTAAAATGAACAAAAGATAAAAAGTCACCACAATAACACCTGATGCAAACGATGCCCCCCTGTCATTTATGCATTGCAATTTTCGTGTTAATTGGGAAATTTTTGACACGCTGTAAACAAACAATACAAAACAAACGGTTTTATTCGGCATAATTACTACCTATTTAAAAAAAAATAATAATAATTTACGAATATTCGAATTTGATTTTCGCATTCGAATATTCGGTCGATTTTCGAATATTCGTTCCCATCCCTAATATTAAGCAATTTAACAGTAGATTTTTTCACTGCATTTATAGACCTCTGTACATATGTCGAAGGAAACATGCAAGCTTTCCTTAGATAACAGTTTTATAAACAAAGTTTACAGTAAATACACTAAGACAGATTCCATGTCCGATAAGGTTGAAAATTTGCTCAAATACTTACTTCAGTCTATTCTTTTATTCTTTTTCAGGGTTACCCACTAGGGTTACAGTACTATACGGTACTCAACCCGGACTTCTGCCTGCAGATCATCAAGGACTATCTTCAGTTTGCCCCGCAAACAGTAAGTAACAATTACCAATCATATATTAACATGTTTTGACTGCCTCCCATAGTATACATTATATGCAGTGCTACAGTTGGCATATGAAAATAGAGGGAAGCTGCTGGCTAAATAGACACTTATTTGTGGTTGGACCATTCATTTCAGGGCAGCTTTTTATCATTTTGATAATATTGTATTTGCACCACATAGAAAAACTTCGTAATTACTGCTTTAATTATTTCATGAGTACACAAGGCTAATGAATATGTTAACTTTCTATGTTCTTTATATATGTATTTGTTGTTATTTGTATAAGTGGTCATAAGTTTTACAGGATACCCTTGAGTTTTTGATGAGGGCATAGAAGGGAGGAGTAGATTTTAGAAGGGATGCCAGTGACATGGCATATTTCAGAGGGGAAGTCCTCCCTTTCAAAACATGCCTAGCTGTAGCACTGTTGTGTTAACCTACCATATCTCATTACATAATAAGTTAACTGATGGTGGATTTTGTACAACTTCGTATATAAAATTAGTCTTGTACATGTTGAGGGTTGACCACAAAACTGTCTCAAGTCCTTCTTTATTTCATATAAGTTACAACAGTTTTCTGGTCAACCCTCAATATGATTCTACCTTTTTAGCTCACCTTAGGAGGAATTCTTCTTAGGGAACTATTGTGATTACCGTGTGTCGGTTTTACGAGGAGCATTTTGCTTCAAGCAAATTCTTGGGAACCATTTTGCTGATTGTCTTTACACTTTATAACAACAATCCCTGTGAGATCCTCTATTCAATGATTTCAGACCTAATTGTACTCGGGTGAGCAAAATAGGACCATAATTGCCCTCTTGTTACCCCAACTGTTTGTTTATAGTAGTATTTTATATCATTCAGTTTGCAACTGATAGTAGTTTATGTTCAGTTTGGAAAAAAAAAGAATGAACAGCAATTTGATTGATTTCTGTTTTGTTTACTATTGTTTGTAGTCCATATATTACTATCATTTTTGTCATATTTCTAGCCTGATCAAGTTTATGTAAGTTTCTGTTGTTGTTATTGTTGTTGTGAGTAAAGAACTCGTCATATTGAAAATCAGAGCACTCTGTATATCATTATTAAACTTAAACATTTAATATGCAAACAAAGTTAGTGCAACAGAACCAACAGATAAACTGTGTTGTACTACATGCAAAGAACTGCTTACAAAAGATTTTCAAAGGTGTATAACAGCAAACATACCATGACCAAACTGTTCCCAACTATTTGGAATTTATTTTATTCAGCCAATCAGATCTGGCAAACAGGTATTGTAATAAGCACATGTTTTTTTCACTGCTTGCTTTTTCATTGGTAGGCTATGAAAAGGTGTCAGAAAATTGCACAGGAAGATGTAAGCTGACAATTCAGTTCAGCACGTCTAAGAGTTTTGTTGAATTTCAGTGTTTTAGTTTAGTTTATCAAGTTTTATTCCATTTTTAGGATGATGTTTACATTTCATCTGATTCATCTGACTTTCGAAAGTTAATTTCTGTTACAGTTTTTCATTTGAGTTTAAACCAAACTTGACAAAAACCTAAATAATGAAAAAGCTGATCTTAGCCTTCTTGTGTCCAATATTTATGTGGGCAATTTGAATTATATGTTGTGTCAGAGATATGGCCCATATTTTATACTTGTTAAAACTTATAGGGCTTGTAATGCAACTATTTTAGGTGTACGAGTATATGGAATTCAAAAATGCTGTCACAGCTTAGATAAATTGTCTTACGTTTTCAAGTACTTGCATAAATCATGCAAATTGTTTCTAGCACTTAATTCAATAGGCTTGGTGTATTTCAGCACATAAATCAATCAACTGTGTGTTTTTGCATTTAAAATATGAAGTTACTGTTTTTTACACCAAGCAAATAGTCAATCAGAAAGTCCATTACAGAAAGGTTATGGCATGAACTACTTCACCAGTATTCCCCTTAAATTGGTTGTCCTAGGTGTTATCAGGTCTTGAATCAATGGTACTAAACTATTAATGTAAAAAAAGAAATGTCCAGATTGTTATTTTGTTTCTTACAGTGTTAAGTGATAAACCACCAGATTGATACCTAAATCAAGCTACATTAGGGCTTGATGCTTCCACTGTTGTTACCCCATATTAAATTACATAAAAGTACAATGATTTCGTAGCAAGTTCTTACATGCTCACTTTTTACTGCTAGAAATTAGGAATTGAAGTCATTGTCAGTGACAGATATTTTGAACTGAACCGCGTACTCATGACAGAAACTATTAGTGTTATACTAGCATGAACTTCCTTCAGAGTTAGTGTCACAGTCTTCAAATTAGGCATTGTCTGGAACTGATTTGACATCCTTTATAGATTTGTTATCTAATATCCATTTTGTTTTTGTTACAGCCAGTTGGACCAGGTCAAGCAGTGAATCCTGTCTTGAAGAAGTGTAACCAAGTATTGGACCCACTGACTAGAGCGGTACCTGGCTTACTAGAAGCATTGTATCTTATGGGCAAAGTGAAGTATCTCTCTGGTAAGTGAACAGTGACAGGTAACTCTAGTTATTCATCTGTAGTCTTCTGGTCACAGGTAAACCACATGATTTGATCGACTAGAATGATGGTCATTAAAGAGGAATTATTCTTCTCTCATGTCGTTCAGTGGTATGGGAGATCTTATCGTGACTGTGAGTTTATTACAGTATGCACTGTAAGAGCTAATCATTTATATGCAGGGTTTAAAACTTAGAGTGTAAAACTCATACTTTGGTCTACACAATTTTAAGCGTTATATTTCCAGATGTTAATCAGATATTGTGTTTGAAATTGAAATAATTGAATTATTGTTTGTTTTTTATGAAAGAGTATTTTCACTGTTTGCTTCCCCATTCATAAAAATACCTTGTTTGGTGGTGACTTGCTGAAATTTATTAAAATCTTTTCACTCAAACAGTTATCTTCGCTTTACTGAGTAGTGTACTGTAACTAAAAATATAGACCATAGTATTAAAGGGGCACATGTTTTCATTCTAGGTGAAGTAGACCCTGCCCAATCTACATTACAGCACTGTATAGATGTAGAACCAACATTCTCCGACGCTCATATACTCATGGCCCAGATACACCTGCATCAGAACAACTTTAAATCGGCAAACCAGTCACTGGAAGTGGGTCTCAGTCACAATTTTGAGGTATAGTGTTTGGTTCTTCGTTTCTTATGTAAAATCTTATGTATATACATGTGCCATGTATTTGTTCTCAAGAATTTGCTTATTGTTTCTATGAAGTGTTTCAGCAAATATTCCTATTCATATGCCAGGTGTGGTAATGTTAAGCTGTAAAAGGTTTGTCCATGTTAAAACCCAAGATATATCATGCACATGGACAGTTTTATATTGACATTAAAGTTCTTTATTTACAGCATTTGATCTACATGTATAGTGTGCGCAACACTTTACCGCATTGATACAAGGGCAAAGGAAACAAGAATAATCAAAATGCACAGAACAATTTTGAAAGTTGGTTCTGTTGTGAAATTTGTTACCAGTACGACCACTGGCTTCCCTGTGCTCATAGAAACCTAGTTAATTGAAAGTGATACTTGTATTTCTTTATGCCTTTTACATATTCTCATGATTTTCACTTGAATTTGCCACACTGTTAAGAATTAAGGTCTTTGTTATAATACCTGTACTATTACAGGTTCGGGACCATCCCGTGTATCACTTGATCAAAGCCAGGATCCAGAAGAAGCAAGGAGACAATGAGGAAGCTGTTCGTACTCTACAGATGGCTATGTCTCTACCTGGTATCAAAGGTTGGTTCCCACATTCTCACTGTCAGTGTTTTACATAAATTTTCCGACATTAAGTTTTCTCATTATCAGACATAGGTGGATGAATAATTCTTTTATGTATTGGTTCTCTGTCGGGTCGAGCAGGTGCTGAATATCATACTGTCTTGGGAGCTCTGTTTTCATTTTTGTTATGTATTTTAGTTGCGCGAGCAGGTTCTGCAGCGTCTCGGCGACCGGTGAAGACGGCTATCGGTGTAAATGACAGAGTTTCTGTGTATCTAGAGTTAGCAGAAGCTCACAGGCTGCTAGGAAATCAGGTAGGTCATACTGCCACAAACTTCACATGTTTAAGTCAACGTCAAAAATGAAAGCGCTGAGTTACATTGATATTGCATATTGAAACAACTATTTATTGTGTAAGCTCTCCTGTGCTGAGTTTCGCATTGTTTTAATGAGATTGAAATTTCTTCACAGTCTTGAGCCTGCAGGTATTTTCTGTTTCGGATAAATGAATCGAAACTTGCTTTTGGGACACATCAATCAGTGTTACTGATGCTCTTTTTTTTTAAAAGGATTGAGAAGTACTTTGTATTTTTTACTGCAAGATAATGTGTTGAACTTTGAAGGATTTTGAAATTTTCTGTACATAGTTTACTGCAGCTAAATGATTTTAAGTGTTTGAATGCTGCTTTCTAGCTTAAAGTTAAAATTGATTCTTGACCTCTAAACTTAATACATAGGGATATATAGCAGCACTTCTTGGACAGAGCATGACTGTTCCATATATATTGTGGGATTCCAAAATTTGCTTACAAATTCATTTTCTGTTTTTTCTCCAGCATGAAGCAGCTAAAATAATGCAGGATGCGATAAATGATTTCCACGGAACTCCGGAAGAAGTTAGAATTACAATATCCAACGCAGATTTGTCTATTGCCCGTGGGGACGTTGAGAGCGCAATAACAATGTTACGCAATATTGGACCTAACCAGCCATACTTTGTTCAAGCCCGTGAGAAAATGGCAGATATATATCTACATCAGAGAAAGGACAAGAAGTTGTATGCAAGTTGTTACAGGGAGTTGGTAGACAAACATCCTAGTCCACATACATGTTTGTTGCTAGGAGACGCTTACATGAGTATTCAAGAGGTAAGTACGTTCATACCTGAATGTCACTGGGTTTCGATTGGATCAAATTTCAAGTATTGTGATGTCAGAAAGGGTCATCAGAAAATGCATAGTCTGTCCGAGTGCACAGTGTCATGTGAAGAAGTTGCTAGTTATTCATAGAAACAACTGCTTAGCCACGATTTAGAAAATTGTTTTATATTCTTAAGACTGTTGACCAAAAGATGAAATAATAGCAGTCAGAATGAGGGTCAGTCTTGAAGAAAAATGTGATGTTCAAGCATACTCTTTATGTTCATCATTGTTGCTTCAAGTAGCCTGAAGTGTAAAATACTTGCTTATTATAGTGTCACCCCTACTTAAAGGGCCAGCCATTTCTGACTTATGAGGCACCTTGTTTTCTGAGCACATTTACCTCCCTAATCCTAGCCTTTAGGGTCAAGTACAAAGTAGGTAGGCATAGAGTAACCATTTTGTAACTAGCTGGTGACTCAACGACGGGCCATATCCGGAGGGACCCCTGCTTGGATTTGAACTATTGACCTGATGCCTAAACCACTTGTTATATACAATGCAAACTTTGTAACAGAGACTGTCATTTCTCCTTGTTTGATATTTCAGCCTGATAAAGCCATTGAGGTTTATGAATCAGCATTGAAGAAAAACCCGAAGGATGGAACATTGGCTAGTAAGATAGGACAGGCTTTGGTGAAAACACACAATTACGGAAAGGTTAGTTACTGCTGTATTAACTTTATGAAAGTTATAATGAATTGAATATCATTATTGTCATTACTTCAGTAAAATGCAAGATGCTTTGTGCCAGGACCTGTGGTGCAAATTTAACTTTTGCCCACTTTCATAAAAAGTTTTCAGTAAGTTTGGTTTAGGGCAGCACAGACTACTGGTTGGGTTAACTGACCCTGTGTACCTAACCTAAATATTGTTAAGATAGCTTAAACCAAAAAAGAAACATTGTAACTGACTAACATACACAGATACCAGGAGCTAGTTAAAAGAGTCATGTTTTACATGTTCATATTAAAAGTATCAGATGTTTTTCTTTCGTTCTAAGTAAGTGATAAGTTTTGTTTTTGTTAACTATGGTACTAGCACAAGCTTTGTTTTTCTACTACCAGGCTATAAACTACTATGAAGCAGCCCTAAGATCTGGAGGACAGAGTTTCTTGAGGTAAACTTTCAATCATTTATTTATTACTGTCAATTGGGTAGGTGATATTTGCATTGATTTAATTTTTGCAAATTTCCCACTTTGCTGATTTAGAAAATCTTGCGAAAGATTCATTTCACATAGATGTACTATTAAGATAGTTCTCCTTTTACGAAGGTAAAATTCGCAAGTTAATTCTTGTGTACTCACAAAGTGCGAAATTTTCATCTCGCAAAAATTACCCAATTTAGAGTATATGAATATTGTGTAATGATAATCTGCCCTAAATACCTTTCCAAACTATAATTTACTAGCCTGGACTTTAGCTTGATTTGAAATATTTGAGAATAATGAAAACATGTAAACAGTATTTATGGGCTAGAATGGTTTTACCAGTTGGTCAGACAGAAAAAGCAAAATTAGAATGATAGGGAGAAACACAAGTGCAATATTGTTAATTTGCATTGTAAAATAATTTTTTTTAAATAGAGCAAATGAAACCAAAATATATGATTGTATTTGTATGTTCTTCCAGTATGTAGATATGTTAATTGTAAAGTTACTTCATAGAGATACAGGTGTAACTAGACATAAATGTTGTTATGTAGGTATGACTTGGCCGAACTGTTACTGAAGTTGAGACAATATGACAAGGCAGAAAAAGTTCTCAAGGTGGCTTTAGAAGAGGAACAGAGTAAGTGTTCATATTTCATGCAATCTTGCAGTTACTGTAAAAGACTTCAAGTTGTTATTTTTTAAGAGTTTCCAATATTCTATTTATTAGCAATTTTTTATCCCCCGCTAAAGGTCTGTGATATTGTTTTAGCATTGTCCATCTGTCTGTATGTCTGTCCAGAGCCATAACTATGGAACAAATAGATAGAATTTCATGACACTTAAACTTGCGATGGCACACATGCAATTTTCTTCAAGATTGGCTCAGCATCTCCAGAGTTATTGCCCTTTAATTGTTATTTTCTTCTATATGCAATATAAACATTAAAATTCTATTTCTCTGGAACTGGTTATCAATATTTAATTTTAATTGGCTCAAATAATTTAATGATCACTCTAATTAATATCCATCCCCTACATACCCAACCCCCACAGGGGATTTCCACAATCATGTAACTCTTGAAAGTTATATTACCTCAGGCTTTGGGTTAATTCTGGATTAAACCACTATTACAGATGGAGAACTCGATATAATGATGGAGCATACCAAGTACATGGTGTTACTAGCCAAGGTCTACCAGAAATCCGACCGTTTGGAGGATGCCATGCTCTCATTGACAAAAGCAAGAGAAATGCAGGCCAGGTACGCTTCAAAGTTTTCAGTGAGACACAAAACTTAACTGCCATACAGTTTGAATAAACTATACATTTACTGTTGAGTGATTTCTCTTAAACTTTGCCCTAGAAGAAAGTGTTTATAAGGCGGCACGAGGTCGATCGATTCCGTTCAGGGCTGTTTTGGCGGAACGAGGCCCGCCGGTTCCCGCACTTACCCAGTGACGGAATTCCATCGAATCAAGTATTTAAAAAAAAAAAAAATTTTTTTTATACCGTCTTGCACTTTTTTTGGTTGAAATAGATATTTAAAAACAAACTACCAAATGGTGCATTGAATAAAAACAAACATTCTTTAGAGTTATGATGGGAAAGGAGCACTGTTTTAACGTGACGCCACTTGTTTATAACGTACGCCACAAGTAAGCACGTAAGTCGTCTTACACGGGGGGGTGTAAGATGAGATTTTCCAGCACTGGTAAAAACTGCAGATATCCCCATCCGGTATGCAAGGAATTGTAATATGATGAGAAACCTATTTTTCAAGAGTGTTGAAAGAAGTGGAAATGTTACGAGTGTCAAAACATAGATATAAATGTTTATTTGCATTGTTATGTATTACAGAGTATTAAAGAGAGTTCAGTTGGAGCAACCAGATGCTGTCACTGCACAGAAACAGTTAGCGGCCGAGTAAGTTATATCATGTTTACGTAACAGGATGATCTTCGTAGTAACAGCTGGAAGCAATAATTCTTATGCTTTAAAATCTAAATTCTTTAACGGAAAGTTGTCAAAAGTGTTGTGAACGTTGAACAAGTTATTGCTGATATGAAACATAATATTTAAGAAAATAACATGTTCTACAAAATATTGGTAACTATAGAATCTTATCAACACAACGTTGCTGGGTGAGAAAAACAGATCAACATCAATAAAGATCTAAATATGCTTGACCAACCTGTCTGTTAGATGATATTTGTTACTAGATGTATATTATAATATTTTACAGTATATGCTGCCAGATGGCAGAACATGCCAACAATCAAAGAGACTATGATAAAGCCATCACATTCTACAAGGAGGCACTTGTGTATAATGAGAATGATGGAAAAGTAAGTTAGACACTTTGTTAAATGTTTTAATGTATGAAATTACAAGTTGATGTCACAGACAGTTGGCTTTCTGTTACATCTACATACAATGTAGTCAACTGTATGTGAGATGCTTTATCCATCTGCTGGTTAAGTGTTTGTGGATGTCAGCATGAAATTGCTTAACCTGTTATTGATTGAGGGTCATGGGTAGGACCAGATAGTGCCACAATGGCTGTGTGAGAAAATGGGCAGTTTATTACAGACGATTGAAATGGTCTTTCCCAGGAATGATGTATAGGTTAATTGCCAAACCTGAACTAAAGTGAAATAATTTTGAAGCCTGTATTTAAGTCCTTACTCTAATTTTGTTTGTTCTTGAATGCTAAACATTGCTCAAAGATACCTTAGGGAGTTGTTTAGCTACAAAGTTTACACGTAAAATACATCACAGATACAGATGTTATGAGATATGTTGTTGTTGTTATCTTGTTGCTATACAGATAATGTTAGATGTAGCAGGCCTCTACCTAGCTACAGGAGATCTGGACGCATGTCAGCATCAGCTGATGACACTTCTGAAAAATGACAAGGAGAATGATTCTGCTACAATTGTAAGTTAATCAAAAAAGTTTTAAAAATTTTACTACTTCATACCATAGTAAGATATGCGTCTGATTGTCCCATTTCCATTCTAAAACTAACTTTTCAAGATTGATTTTCAAGGTCTTGCTTACCCATACACTGGAAGACATATTTGTTTTGCCATTGAAATAGATTGAGGTCACAGGTGAACACTTGCATCTTTATGCTAGACAGTAAATAGTTTCTGTTAGAAAGGATGAGTGTCTAGTACATGGTCCTTCTAAGGAACAATGGTTTTGGTTAACTACAGGCAGTAAATAACTGAAATACTTTTAAAATGGGCATTAAACCTAAAAGAAAAAGAAAATCCTGTGGGCTTAATATCTTGGGAATCGTTTGAAGAACTTTGAAGTAACTTGACACAATGTTAACAATATGCAGAGCACATGTTTATTACAGATGCTGATAAATAACATGCTGTTTATTACAGATGTTGGCAGATTTGATGTTCAGGAAGAATGAGTATGACTCGGCCATGTTCCATTTCCAGCAGTTGCTACAATATAAAGCTGGTGAGATATTCTATAAATCACCCTGTAGAGTTGCATCTGTGAAAGATGATTTTCTCCCAAACATGTAGTCTACTTCCTAGTATCTCCAATGACAAGTTCTAACACATGTGGCAGTGTGAAAAGGCTGTATTTTATTTTATGATATAATGCAGCATGTTTATTCAAGAACATCATGCAGTAAATGATGTAACGAGGCAATGTATGAAATAAGTGTGTTTCTGTTTATTTGTATACATGTATATCAAAAACATATTTTCTTCTTTATAACTGTCAAAAATGCTTGTAATGTCCCTTCTGCAAAGAAAATGTATGTACAGTAAATGGTTAATTTAAGATTTGTTTTAACACATGAAAAAATCATGTACTTGGTGCAGGAGTTCCTGCCACAGCCAGAGAAAGTCATTGCAATCTAGAAAGTTTTCAACAGTGTCACGTCACTTCTTTTACATCTATTTTAACTGAATATATTTGATTCAATTATCACGCTTGTTTGTTCAAGGTGCTAAAACTTCAAACCACCGGTGATTTTGATTTTGTCATGTGCTATTTACCATTGTTGCATGTTATTGCTTGTAGCTTCACTCTCCACCAATCAGATTACAGCACCCATGTTCACTAAATGTTTATAATCTTGTTTTACTGTCTGTTATTTAAGATAACTATGAGGCGTTAGCGAGACTGGTGGATCTTATGAGACGTGCAGGAAAGTTGGAAGAAGTACCAAAATTCTTAGAATTAGCTGAAAATGCCTCTCCTAGAGCTAAAGTGGAGGCAGGATTCAATTACTGCAAAGGTCTTTATGAGTGGTATGTACACTTTTCTTCTATGTCATGTTGCTTTTTCAATATTGAATGCAATACACAGTAAAAATATACTTCACAACTTTAAAAATGCAACTGTTACAGTAAGAGTCAAAGATTTTGAGCAGTAAGTAATATTGCTCTTTTTGCATTATAAAATGTTTTGGTATAATTATGCTTGAATTTTGTAATAAACTTGTTCAGTAAAACAAAGAAGGGATTCCGACTAAATACCCATCAAATCCCTGGTTGTATTTTTAAAGTTGTTAAGTATATATATCTCAATATTATCAGTCAGTATCACTTTTGAAGACTTACAAGAAAAATATTCATGTTATGGTACTTATTTAGGTACACAGGGAACCCTACCGCTGCCCTCAAGATGTTCAATATGGCAAGGAAGGACTCGGACTGGGGCAATCATGCCACATACAGCATGGTGGAAATTTGTTTAAATCCCGACAATGATACCATAGGAGGTGAAGCTTTTGAAAGTGTGGAGGGCGAATCATCGTAAGTGATAGGGATACAGTCTACTAGACATACGTAAAGCATCTTGTATAACTTGAGTCTGTATTACTGTAAATCATGAAATATTCCCAATAACTGTATTTTTGCATTTTTTCGCGAGATCTTTCCTTCCTGAAGTCATCGTTTCGTCTATTCAAAGGTCTATAGAAATTATTGTTATCTATTACAACAATGTGAACCAGCAGGAACACTTGTTTGCAAATTCATGGTCTCGTGAATTGTCCCCGGAGATAAAAGATCGCCTTGCAAATACAAAGTGATTTGCAGTATACAAATTTCTGTTGTACAGAGGATTGAAGTGCAATACTGGTCCCCAAGTTGAAAGAAGGTCAAAAATGTGTCTTTGTTTTCATTGTAAATCTCCTTTGTATAAACAAGTAAATTCAGCTGTACACAAGGTATGTATATCTAAGAAAATTCAATGGACCAGACGTTTGCCCATCATCTTACACAGTAATATCGCATAAAACTGACCAGGATTTCAGTCCTATAGAAGTTTTTTAGCAGTTTCTTGGAAAATATCTACACATTCTTACAAGCAATTAAAATGAATTATGATCTGTTCAATGTATAAGATACTGTTATTGTGTGAATATTTTGCTTTGTAGTACAACTAGTGAGAGTAGAGAGAAGGCAGACAGTGAGCAGATGGCCGTACGAACTGCTGAAAAATTGCTTAAGGTTAGTGGTGAATTGTTTCGGAAAGCAAGGACAATAACATGTTTATTAGACCATTTGATGCACTTCATGCAAAAACATATAAAAACTGAATTGAGGTGTAAGTTGGGATGTTGGTGAAAAATGCTTCAAAAACTGGAAAATCTGTCTTTCTTACCTGGTGCAGTTAATGCCTTGTAAAGGTCTTGAAAAATGGGCCAATCTGCAGAAAGTCGTTGGTTTTGAAAAAAATCATATATAAGTGAATTGGGTAATTTTCACTTGAAAATTTCACAATTTGTCAGCAGACAGACTTATTTAAGAATTTTAAATTCATGATAGGAGAATTCTCTAATAGTAAATCTATGTAAAATGAATCTTTGATTTTTGAATTAGCGAAAATTAAATAAATGCTTGAATTGCCAAAACTAGTCTGAAAATATCTATGTGCTCTGTGACTTACAACAAGAAAGATAGAATGATATGTTTATGTAATATTTTATGCATGTACTTTATGTGTAGGAACTGAAACCTAAGCCGGGAGAACAGAGACCAAAGTTCTTGGAAAATATGGCATTGATAGCAACTAAACAGAAGGGTAATGTGGAGAAAGCCCTCAATAACTTCATGGAAATGGCTTCTGATGAGGTAGGAATAGTTTGCTAACAATATTTTTTGAGGCCCCTACTTTGCTACCTTATTTGACTACAATGCAAAGTGTTGTCACCTGACTGTAGGGAACAAACAAGGACAAATTAAAATAAAATTCAAGAAAAGAAAAAAAGAAGGATAAAAGAAATTTTTCCCCAAAATGTAACAAATAAGTCTTTTATTCCGTGACTAAATTTAGGCCAATATAAAGTTATTGGTGTGAATCCTAGAACTTTGATAATTATATTCTAGTTTCTATTGCTGAAACAAGACTGGAAAATACTCATTACCAAACATTCAAGTGTGTAATTATCTTTTAAGTCTTTATGTAATGTTACAATACTCCATTTCACTTGCCATTTTGTACAAGTATTCTAAATGTTTTAAAAAACTTTATTGGCTTGTATAAACAGTTAACTGCAGAGCTGTCTGTTTGTAAATGTGAAGAATCAAAAGTTACCACACAATGATGTTTTTTTATCATTTTAATTATACTTACACTGCTGGTGCACTTTTAGCTTTGAACGTTTTGCTGGTACTTGTAGATTTCTGATTTGATTTTGTTTGGGTTGTTTTAATTGTTTTACTTTCACAACACCTCTGTTCACATTTCTGCTATGTGTTTGCCTTATTACTTTTGATGATAACATAATTGTTTTCAGCGTGAGAAAAAGACAAAGGTAGCCTTGCTTCGTGTATTTCATGTTTATATGTTCCTCAACATGCATGTGTTCCTATTTATGTATATGTCTATTTTGTTTGTTTCTTTAATTTTTGTGTAACCTAGTATAATACCAAAAAGAGTACTTGTACCTTTAGAAGTACCATGTATTTGACATCTCTTTTTGACCTGACTGGGCACAGCTGACCATTAACATTATATCATTAAACCATTCAGACCAGTGCTTCTCAACAGCTAGGCTTGTTTACATGTATGTTTCTTTCATTTCAAGAGTTTATCTGCATGCCCCCCAAACCTTCAGACCTGTATACTAAGTTTATTGTATATATTCTATTTGCATCTCTGACGTTGTCTGCATTTTGTCATTATCAGAGCTTTCTTCAGACCATTATTTTTCAAGCGTACATTTGTCTTGTTTAATCCAACTGTTTTTGTGTGTTAAAATTCCTGGAATGTTATACATTGCATGTGATGTATGTTAAATATTCCTGTGTTTACTTTTTTGTTTGCATTTATAAAGAACATTTTGTTACCAGAACACATTATTTGCCTTCTTCAACCTAAATAAAAATACTGTTATGCACATTCTTTGAGGTTATGTTCTTGGTCAGTTTTGTTCTACTTTTCTCTTTAATTTTATATGTCCAGTATTAATTGAGTAAAGACTAGCTGGACATTAAAAACTGAGGACTATAACAACTGCCTTTGTTTCTTGGTTCAGTGTTGCAGCTTTGTAGAAATTGCTTAGAGTTCACATATAAAGTAGTGTTAATAGTTGAGCTCCTTGTCTTGCTGAAAGCTTTTGTTGAAGTGTTGTGTTTTGGTTCCAGGCTCGAGAGAATGTTAGTGCTCTGTATGGTATGGCTGCAGCATACATGGTCCTTAAGCAGACACCAAGGGCCAGGAACCAGCTGAAGAGAGTGGCCAAGAGTAACTGGACCATGCAGGTAGGAGCACTTTAGACATTTATACCAGTCTTATAGAAAAACATCTAAACCTGTTCTTACACACAGAGGCTGCTGGGATAGTTTAATTATTAATATATATAATATTGGTTTGCACATGTCTGTCAGTCTTTTGGTAGACCGAACATTGTCCGATCAGAAACTTGAGAATGAATTGGTCTTGGTTCCTCAGACTGGTAGTATATCTTATATTATTACTGTCAAACATCAAAGTGAGACTATTGTTATATTTACAGGATGCAGAGGATCTAGAGAAGTCCTGGCTGTTATTGGCAGATATATACATTCAGGTAAAACAGACACTTAGCTCAGTGTATAAATAGTTCAATGTAATATTCAGTAAGTGACGAAAAGACGTTTAAGTAACGTAACATAATTTTTGATGTAACACTTGATCTGTGTATTGGTTGTAGGAAAGTAACCCATGCTACAGATAGAAGTAACACAGCCGGTTTCATAGCATGATTCTTAGTGATTACCTGGCTGATGTATTCTAGCATATCGTATTTTAAAGCCACATTCTCTATAATTTTCTTTGTGCAAAACATTTGATAAAATTAAGAAATTGTATTAGTGGTGTTCATCATCTAATAAACCAGGATTCTGAGTTCTGATGTGCAGTAATAAAATGCAAAGGCTGTAGGCCGGAGTGGTTTATAACCAAGCAGCTGAACCATAAAGAGTTGTTTATTAAACGATGAACAATGCTAAAAGGACATTATTTCAATTCTAACATAACTAAATATCCCCCAAAAAGAAAAATGCAACATGCTATATTTTTATTCTGACATTTATTAGTGCATCATAAGGCACAATTAAGGCACAGTTTGACATCATTTATGACATTGTAGCGGCACGGCTTAAAAATGTACATTATGACAGATTTTACAATTGATTTGCTTCTTTGTTAAACTGACAAACAGTCATATTAGAAGACAGTTTTTTCCCATATAAATGTGTTGTCTAACATCTGTTTTTCTTTTTTCAGTCTGGGAAATACGACATGGCGGGTGAATTACTGAAAAGAGTTCTCCAGCACAATAAGGTACACATTGTCATACGTGTCCATACAAAAATAAGTACAAAAGTCTTAAAGCCTGTTGTTAATATTTAAAGATATCTGTTTACTGGAGGATGACCATCCCTTCTAGGGATTATTCAATAACTTGACTTTCATGTTTTATTTTCATAGTATAAAAGTCACTTGTTGAACAGAATAGAGTGTTTTGTATGAAATCATCTTTAAACAACAGTTGGCTGGGACTTGGAAGTGAGCATATCTTCTGCACCATGTCTTCTTATCAGTATATACATGGATTTGCATCCAGTTAGGACATGTGTTGAGACAACATTCAAATAAAGACCACCTGTCAAAACAGACCACCCGAGAGAAAACCATGCACTTACCATCTCTAGTAGAAACACTTTTGAATCAAGACCACAATCATTTCAGCAAAGATTGCTTTCGTGTGTTCCCAGAATTAGTCTTTGTTCATAGAATTTTTTTTAACATCAAGCAATTTCAGCTACCACTTGGCAGTTTGTGGTTCTAACATTATTTTCAACCAGAATCCTAAAGTTGTTAACTTGAACCATTGAAGTGACTATGATTTTAGCAAGAAAATGTATTTTTGGAATAATTTCAGTCATGTTGCAAAGGCTATGAGTACCAAGGATTTATCATGGAGAAGGAACAATCCTATAAAGATGCTGCCGGCAGTTATGAAAATGCCTGGAAATACGGAAATAAAAATAATCCCGTAATAGGTAAACACTACAGTTTTTGTTTTGTTGATGTTACTGCTTGGAAGTCATTAGTGTCTGCCAGCTGGGAAATCCTTGCATCAACTTTATTTCTTATTTTCGTTTGGAGACCTTGTCATGAAGTAAAGAATTCACTTCTGAAAGTTGCAATGATGACCATGCATAATAAAAATATTTTCAAAATGTCTCAAAAGATTTATGAGGTTTAATCATGGAAATTTGATCACCATAGCTATTTCCAAATGTGCAGTACATGTACTATTTTCAGTTCAGATTTTCTCTTATTGAGTCTGTCATTACCGGCTATTAAATCAGCTAGAAAGTTTCTTGGTTGAATACAATATATAGCATTTTCATATTATATAAAGAAGGAATAAAATCGGGGCCCAGAAAATTTGTTCTTTAAATCTGAAATTTCCCTATGTCCGAAGTGGTTATATACGGAGTTTAATGTATTCAAAAGAAAATTCTGTTTTCATTTAACAGGCTACAAACTTGCATTCAACTACCTTAAAGCAAAGAGAAATGTAGATGCCATTGATATATGCCACCATGTGAGTACAATAAAATATACATTAAAATATTAGTATCAGGAGCTAAAATGTTATGACTGTAAAGTGTTATGCCTTTAATGTACATAACGGTTCAAACTTTGATAGCTCTCCTAAATGGGGGTAAACAAAGAATCTATCAATCTATCTGTATTGCATTGTGGTCAGGAAGGATGCTTAAAACAGCAAATGCTTTAAAAATGAGCAAGAAGTAATTTAAAAATCCATGGAATTACCTCGCTTATTGATTGATAGGGACGAAACTAAACCTTGCAAAATAGGTGCGTTATTAATTTTTGACTTGGATTGTGCTATATTTAGTCATAATTAATAGGAATATAACTGGTTTACAGATTCATATAGTTAATTTATAGCTTTGGTAATATTTATACTTCTACAAGTTTGTCGTTGGATGTCTTTCTTAAAATATCATTTTCATGTTGAAGGGTGCTATCACTGTACATGTTCGCAGATAGTAGCATTTTCCAGTATGATATGTACTGAAGTCCTCTAGCGACTTTTGGGTCATAAACATTTTGTTAAGGTGTCTGCCGCTCACCCCGGAGGTTGCGGGTTCAAGCCCCAAAGGGGTCACGACTGTACTTCCTCATATGACACCAGTACTGGTTTTTCCAGGAAGCGGACTCGAGAGCGACTCGATAAGCTACAAGCTTTCTTCACAATCGAGCAAAAATAAATAAGAATAAACTATAAACATTTTGTTTATTAATTTTGACATTTAGGGAAGTGTTGTATATTTGCTCATAACCCTTAAGTAAAGGCATGATGATGATCCTGGAAATTGGACAGTTACTGTTTACATCTTGATACAATGTATTTACAAGTAAACTAAAAAATTATTTCAAATTTCCAGGTGCTAGGAAGTCATCCAAACTATCCAAAGATCAAGAAAGAAATCCTGGACAAAGCAAGACAAAGTTTACGAGTGTGAAAACCAGCATAATGATCTGTTGACTCTACAAACTTGGGACAAAACATGCTATGACACAGTGTTATAGGGTTTTGTTGAATTGGGGAATGTCGCTGCATATCGGTTGTGTTCTTACATTTTACTCTGTCTTTACATTTGAAATATGTAGTAAACTGGCTTACAGTGCTTAAAGGAGTTCTAATGGCCAGTCATCTGTTACAGACAATATTTTCTGTAAACAGAATCTCAGAAACCGACAGTGTTTATCAAACTTTACAGAAAATCTCTCTGTGTTGCTCTTTCAGAAATGTGCAAGCTCCACAAAGCTGTTTCTGTATGGCCAGTGAAGGTAAAAAATAAGATCATACAGACTGCCTTTTAGATTGCCAACAAAATTTAGTCTCAAATATTCTTCTGTCTACCACTGTGATTAAACACTTCTAGGCATTTGTTATACAGAGATCCAGTGTGAGGTAAAATCTCTTGTTAATGTTGATTACTTTACATTCCAGGTTTTATTTATCTAAATTTGTTTTGTGTTAATTTTTGCTCTGTTAGGAATTTATGTCTACAAAAGCACTCAACTGTTTTCATTGATTTTGAAATATATTTCTACCATTAAATGTTATGTGGGAGATAACAGTGTAATCTCTATGGTAAAGATGTAGGGCTCTGTCATGTTTGACAGCCATGATTGTTTCGTTCAATATCTGTAGAAACTGTAAACTGTATGAGAAGATGGATCTCATTAGTTTCATTAACTCTTTATTTAACATGGGTAATTCCCACTTAAAATTAATTAGTCTGAAGGTTTTTGTTTTGCACTTTCATCTTGCCCAGGTGAGTGACTTAGTGCTAGTTTGACTGTCTTGTAAAGCATTCATTTTATTTATTACAATACATAGTTACATATCCACATATATATTTCCGTCCATTACATGATTTTTTATATTGATATTTTTTATGAATGAGAAATGTTAAGATTGTAAAATTGCAATAAAATATACTTATTGAATTCCTGTCATTTGAGTTTGCTTTTAACCTAGGATGGCTAATATGATCAGTTTTTGTCTATGGCATGGTTATCACACCTGTATAAATGGGCCATACAACAGACACAGAAATCTCTGGCTGCGTTCACCAGCAAACACAAAAGTGATCCAGTGATTCACAATCTGCTTTACAACCAGCAAAACAAAGAGGCTCATCAGAAACATTACAGCCCTCAGAAATGCTAACCAAAACTTGCAGTCATATACACTTGATTCAAGAGTTTTGGCGTTTAGAGTAAACAAGATCAAATACAATGTATGTAATTCCCATTAAAACTATGACTGGTTAGATCTGGTCCGTTATACAAGATCATAATTATGGTGGTAAGCATTCCATCTAAGTTTGGTAATGACACTCAAAGTCCGACTGCTCAAAACCTGTAGCTTCCAGAGCATAAACCGAGCCAAATATGGCATTATTTTTAATCTAGGATGTTGCCTTGCCCATACTGTTCTTGTCTAGGCCAATTTGCAATCTTTAACACATCTTATTACTATATTCATGATTCCAGGTATGAGATTCCAGATTGTTCACCCGTATTTACCTGTACCAAGATGTTGTACTGATCACATATCACATCTGCAGTGTCCCTGAAATCTTGCCATTTTAAAACATGCTGACAAAAAGAAATCATGGTTTTTGTAGCAGATACAACAAAGTTATTGTTGGTGCTTTAACAGATTTATTTTAATACTACAGTTTTACATACATTTGTCAACAAGCTGTAACTAGAACTTTATTTAAAAATATACACTAATACATGTACAATTTCCCCACTTCATGTGGAAAATACAGACTGTTATTTTGCAACTAATTAAAGGCGGTTCATACCTCGACTCACTATAGTATGAATGTCCGTGTATAAAACAGAGCATAGTTATGCACCTTTAGAAACATAATACTTGTGTAAGGGTAAAGAAAAGGAGAGTACATGTGCAGCAAAAACTTACGAGATTATGTGATTTATAATTTTAGACAGGACAGGAATGGGTGAAACTATCAAAATTTCTACCCATATTAACTTCAAATTGTATACTGGGTGTAATAAATATAGAAAACCATACAACATCATGAGGATATTAAAACAACGTCACATTTGCTATGCTTTCTAATGACAATTCCGCGATTTTCAACATTCTATCATCATCTAATACATGTATCACAATTATTTCACTCATAAAACACCAAAAGTAGTTATTTTCAGTTGTGGCTGCACTCACTTTTGGTGCCCATTCGGTGAAATTATAATGTGATATTACATGTACACCGAAACCAATAATTATCTTCGATATCAACCCCCTACTAGTCTGTTGGTTGGTGATATTATAAACCAGCCTTTAAATTATGCAGTGTGTTCCAGATAAATTTTTAAAGTACTGCCCATATGTCATTTAAATTTTAACTGAACACAATCAAATTTACTGGCTTAAATGTTTTTTGAGGCTGGCATTTAAACAAACAAAAAAGTCCAAATAAAAGTATTCAATCTCTATAACATCATGAAAATGACATAACTAACTTCAGTACTCCATGGTTTTTTCAATTCCAAGAATTTACTTGTATATATAATGCACCCTTCAAGAATCCTTTTATAAATTGGACAAAAACAATACTTGTAATAATTAACAGACCAGTTTTTTTACATGTAACATGGTTATTAATACTAGGTTAAAACAAAATTTTACAGACAGCCTCAAACAACAAACATTGCAAACATGAATTCAAATGATCAAAAACAAAAAGTAACTCGTGCAACTGAAATAGATCAAATGTAACTGGCCCAGTTTGTTTTTGTGTTTCATATAATGATTGCTTTATTGGAAATCATAATTGGATAATTTAGAACAAATCTAACAATCTGTTTGTAATAACAATCAACATTTAACTATTAAAATGCATACAAGAACTTTTCTGAGATAAGTACCAGCACAGATATTATATATTGTGATGTATGTTAACATGAAAACTTGAAAAATTATCTCCAGTTGAAGAGTTGAATCTTTTAGATATACATGTACATGTAAAAGAAAACAAGGATCAAGTACATGTACATTCTTTTACTATGACTATGAAGTGTAGAGGCCTTCAGGAAAGTTAAATGCCCAGTAAAACTTGTAACGCCGTAGGTATACATGTAGAATTAATGTACATGTTAAAACAAAAATGTAGTGTACCGGCAAGTGAATGATTGTTCATGCAACCAGGTAAAACAACAGGGGTGAAGCAGCAAAATGTGTCTATAAAGCAAGTGCAATATACATTCTTTTTCTACCCAATTGACTAAAATAAAAGCAGTCAAACACAAAATGTTTGATTTGCAAGCCCTATTAGGTCCTATATGGCTTTTCCTTTCTGTGAAAGGAGCTAATTACCGGTATGATGGGTTATGGCATCTGGATTTTTCATCCCAATTATACCAAAAATACTGCACAAATACATGTAGTTCTCTGAATAAAGGGCTAAAGATTGCAGCCTTAACAACAAACAACAAATTACAACCATAACAGCTTGTGAATCAAACCAATTTAGGAGACTAAGAAAGGGTTCACCTGGGAAGAAATCCCAGGGTCGGTCGGGATTTAAACATTCTAAATGAAGTAGAGACTAAGAAAAAGAACTATTTCAAACTTCACAAATACATGTACCTATTTCTACATGTCTTACAGATATAACTTCTGTTTTAAAAGCGTTGTAAAAATTTCCTTCAATTTTAACAGTTGACACAATATCTACATATACATGTTCATACTTAAATACACTCACCAATGGCAGTAATGTAACTGTACAACTGCAATAGTCCAGTCTTGATTTAATACAATTAAAACATTAGCACTGCGGCCTCAAATACAATGTTTGTTTCAGGCAACAATCCCATCCAGATTTTCCAGCAAATCCTATCCACAACCAAATATAAACTGTACATAAACAGAGGGCTATAATATGCCAAATTCACCTGCATCTCACCTGCACCGTCAATCTTACTGAAATGTCAACTTTTAGAGACAAATTTCAGTTTAAAACAAAAGAAGATCTAAAGCAGCTGCTGTACAAAAATATTTAGGTTTTTCTCTAAAATGGCATCCAAAAAACTGCCTTAGTATTCCCTGACAAATAAATATTTATTGAATGGTCTTTTTTATTTGGTCTAAGCCATAAGGTTTATCATATTATATAAATATAAAAGTCCTATCTACCACCCCTATTTTTCATCAACACTGTTACCTGAACCAAACAAAGGTTTCTTTTGACCTGCTTGCTCTAAAAGTTTTTAACTTTTAAAAGCAAATAATTTCCTCTTGTCTCAATTTCAGTTTAATGCCTTTCTATGATATTCTGGTGAAGCAACATAATAATCAGAGAGTGTAAATAATGTTGCAGCGTTTCTCTGTAAGTATCGCAAAAAGTCATGTATATGGTGTAACAAAATCTGTATGCTCTTCTCGTCCAGGGCTGTATATGCCAACATACTGCCAAGTTTCACAAACAATCTCAGTAAATGCGTGGCTCCATAAATACTGGACATTGGTTTCCCTTCATGGTCTGAAAGTACCTGAAATTAAGAAATTGAATGATTTAATGAACCAGAATTGTATAACTAGAAAATCACTGAAATGATTCATGAAAGTGAAACACAGTTTCTAAGCTGGTATCAATACATGTAAATACTATAATATCACACAATGACAGTTTGTTCCCCACTTTTCTTAAACCGAGAGTCTTTAATTTAGCCAAAATATTGTTGTCCCCTTGCAACAAATTTCATGAATCGTCATATGGTAGAGTTGACACCACCTTGGAGTCTGAGGAAAAAGTTGGCAGCCCTTTTAAAGCATAGGTGCCTGCTGCACAGTAAATTGGCCAAAAGTAATAGCATCAATGTCAAAAAATAAAGTTTAATATTTCAGATTTATTTTGTTCTCCTTAATAAGATACATGTGTCTCAGTTGTGATTCCGGTGAAGAAAAGATAACTTTTGACCAATTTTATTTTTTATTTATGGACGTGAGGGGGGGAGTTGGGGGGGGGGGGTTACATCTTTATATAAAAATCTTTGTTTTAAAATTTACTGTCATAGATGCATCAAAACATTTGGTATGGAAAAAAATTGTAAATAAAATAAGGGGGGGGGGGCCAGAAATTTTTCAGATCTTTATATTTTTCACGTCTGCATGTCGGGAAAAAAAAAAAAAAAAAAAGGAAAAGTAAAAAAAAAAAAAGGGGAAAAGTTGTATTTTCAGTTGAAGATTGTTAAAAGGTTGACTGCATTATTATCTAGTACTTAATCTAAAACAACATTTTTTGTAAGACACAGAATATTATAAAGAAATTTAAGTCCATGTCTGTATGCTATAATCCTTAAAACATAAATGTAAACAGGATTAAAAAGAACAAGTACAGTACCTGTCCATACTGTGGTCTTTCAAACTTGTATAACAACTGTGTTCCCAGCATCACATTGAAATACTCTCTTATTCCATTGTTCACTTCAATTATAGTGTCTTTGTTTGGATGATTTGGTTTGGTGAGTTTTACCCTTAGATAATCATCTAGAATACTGTCAACTGTGTGTTTACAGGGCAGTGCAACAAGCTGGTTCTGTCTGGAAACAAGGTCCCAGTCATCTACCAACCAAGGTTTCAGTTCATCTGGTATTTTCACTTTCACCTCTATTTTAGTAAGATATGACTCCTCAGACTCAATTGTGGGATCAAGACGAGCACGTTTACGCTTCTGCTCTGTTGAAGCCTGGGAACTGGGTGCAGAAGAAACTGACGACTCCTGGGAACTCTGTTGAGTCTGAGCTCTCTCACTTTTCTGACGCGTTTTGGAAGTCTGGACAGTAGTTGGTGTAGAGGAACGTGAAGAGCGGTCTTTTTCCACAACGGCTGCTTCTTTCTGTCTTTTACTGGATGTAGTTAGAGTTGGTGTTGACGAGCGAGTCTCTTTCTCTACTTCCTATCAAAATAATTTAAAAAGAATTGCTTACATTTGCATACAACCGAAAATAATTTGGTCCCGTCTTCATTGAGACTGTTGCATAAATGAAAGTATCTGTAAGACTAAGACAATACTATAGAGTCATGGACAGTTAGAACAATTTGCCTTAAGAAAAGGGTGCTATGCCAATGAAAAATACAAGGTTACACTGTGGCTTTGAACACAAATGTCTAGCTGCAATTCTATAAAAATTAGCAGCTTGTCATCACTTGACATCAGTGAAAATTTTTGAAGTGTGTAATTCTTATTTTAATTCATTTAGACAGCTCAAGAGTTGTGAACACAGTTTTAACACCTATGGTGCCATTAGGGCTCTACAGAACTCTGTCAGTTCCACTGTATTAAAAAATTATATCAAATATAATGAACGCGAGATTTAATTTAAATTTAAACTGACAGTGTCCAAATAGACTAAAAAGGAAGGGAACCAGACGTTTCGGCTCCAGTACGTTTCGGCCTCAAGAAAATTGTGATGACGTTTCGGCCACATGACATTTCGGCCTCACTTTACGTCCATTTCGGCCCCAATTCATATATAAGAGTCAATTATATCACGGACCTATCCCTGATTATATTGTTTCAATGTACATATTTTTTTTGGTTTTATGGTATAATCAAATATAAATATTGAATTATATGTGGAATTTTAATTTTGTTATTGGTATTTGCTACTGATTACAATAACTAATCATTGTTATTTTGCGTTTTGAATAAATGGTGATGTATACAATAAACGAGTCCAGAGGGGCGAGGGGCGTGGGGGGGGGCGGGGGGTTTCCCCAGCCATTTCGCGTGATGGGCGGAAAAAAGAGGAAACAAAGTCGCTCAATTTGTAAACAATGACAATGTTTTGAGGCAATCCGTACGCACCGCCCCCACCGTTGTTACACAGCTTTCATTGGTCAATAAAAAACGGTAAGCCAACAAAATCGGCGAGACAGTATAAGCGATGTAAAGGTTGACATGTGCGTTGACATGGAAGTTTATTGCAATTTAATAGTTGAGAAACATGATTATTAAACGGATTAGCATTGATTGGTAACAAAAGGACCAATACACATGTACAATAAACTGGCCGAAGAGCCAGTTAGTTCTTTGATCGATTGACACACTTTATTTAGCAAACAGATCGGACACTGCTTGTTTAGTTGTTGACCGCTTGCGCTCATTTTATCTCGGTAATCAATTCATTAATCGGCAATTAAAATCAGTAGGAAAAAGAGTTTTAATAAAATATTTTAGCAACACATCGCATTTCACTGTTAAAATGTTAAAAGCTCCAAGGAACCCACAGAACATAAAAAATCACTCAAGAAGTTTATAATGAGAAAGAATTTTTAGAATAAAAAAGTTTGTTTGATGCAGTTGTTTTAGTAGACAAGGGAACACATGTATTGATTTTACATTTAATGTTGTCAACGCGTTGTACAAACTTCTCCCTGTTCTGAAAAACTTCTCCCTAATGTCTCTGGAGGGAGAAGTCACTTCTCCCTATGAGCCTGGGCTAGCGTGATCCCTGGAGTCTGTTGCTATTTTTGCAAAAAGTTATTTGTGTCCGCAATTTAAAGATGTAATTTTAATGCATTTCGGTTTCTTTGATACAACTTATTAATAAGTGGAACAATGTCAAAGGATAATTAATTTAATTACGTGATGATTAGATGATTTACTGATTATGTATGAAAAGAACCAATTTGTTGATTTGTTTTTTTTATTCTGTTTCTTTTTTTCTTTCATGCAGTTATCAGTTTTCCTATGTTTACTACATACAATTTTATATCTAATAATGATATATGGAAGTATATACTACTTATGTTTTCATATTCTTCGCTAACAATTCAAATGAAAGACACATCGATTTCAATTATCATTGTTTTGATGCACGATGTGTTGAAATCTTAGAAAAGAAACATCAGCCGTATCCTTTTACATGTTTAAAACCACATAATATGTCATTAGCTTTCTGGGGCCGAAATGTCATGTGGCCGAAAAGGCAATGGGGCCGAAACGTCATGGGGCCGAAACGTCTGTAATTCAAAAGGAAAGGTTTTTAACTTTTCTGAATTACCTGGACCTTTTCCCGTTGTTTGGACTTCACACTTGTAACAGGCGTACTTTTTTCTTTTTCTGGTTCCTTCTGCTTACTTTTAGTTGGATCCACAGTTGGAGTAGCAGACCGATCTTTTGGTTCTTTGTCCTTTTTCTTGTCTTTTTTAGTTACAACAGGCTGTCCACTCTCTTTAGCTTCCCTAGCCTTTTCTCGTTCTTTTGCTTTCTGTGCTTTTAACGCTGCAAGGCATTCTTTTTGTTTTTGCAGCCCTGCTTCATTTAATTTCAGAATTCTCGTTTCAGGGACCCATTCGTCCCAGTTTTTGTTCCATCCATTATAGTGAACGAAATAATTCTGCACTCTATCCCGAACTTCGGTTTTTACACATTTTGCTTCATACAGTAAAGGGCCATGAAAACATAAAACTTTTTCATTGTCCTGAAATTTTGGTTTCGGTCCCATACTTACAGTACACGCTTTTTAACAAAAAAAAATGCAATTTATTCTCGCGGGCAATGTTGCCGGAAATAACTTTCAGAGTGGCATCCCTTAGAAAATAAAACTAAATTCCGATCTCTTACGGTCTATCCGGAATACAAACTCCCCGCAGTGGTTACTTCCCCTTACAGTATACAGTAATCACTGTTAAAGTGACATTATGCGCATTTTTTTCAAATAAAAATCCAGCTGAAAATGGTGTGTGTACAAAAGTGTAGAGGAAATAATAACTTTAACCCAATACACCAAACTCTTCCCACTACCAGTATGAAAAAATAACTTTCAAAATATTGATTTTCTTATTTGACTGGGAGAGTCAATTTAAGAAAAGAACAACTGCATGCAGGAGTTGCTTCCCTTCCACTGCCGAAATCTCTACCAACAACAACAACAACACATTAAACATATTTTATCAGTCCGTTTTTTTATATCTAAAGCACCAACTTCAAATACTAAGCAGCATAATCATTAATTTAACAATTTAAATGCAAAGCAAACAAAAATTGCTTTATAAAACTGTCACCAAAAATAACTTTGTGCAGTAATATGCAATAAGTCAATTTAACACAAGCCTTGTAACAATTCAAAAAATACAAATTTGAATTTTAGCGATAAATTTTTATATTGCTGTTACAGTAAGGTAAATTTCATAAAATATTTAACTGTGAAGAGGTAAGATAAATGTTTACATGTTGTCACATGATATATCACATAATTGAAGTTTAAACGAATGCTATGTTGTTAAAAGTTTTTTGCTTCGTTTGAAATAAATGTGTATATAAGTAAATAAAGACCGAGTTTTCACATTTTACCTAAAAAATGTAAATAATTCCGTAGCAGAATGAAGAAATGAACGGGATTTTATAATCCGCTTGGTTAACTGGCCAGTACGACGTTACGATGGAGTGGAAAATAGCATTTTCAACATTTTTCTGCGTATCCAATATCTACTGTGTGCAGCTGTAGCATTAGTCATGATTTATTATTTGCACAGTTTAGCTTGCACAAACGTTCTATTGTTCTTCACGTTTCAGAAATCAACAGAATCATGCAAAGTAACATAGAATATAACTGTCTGTACAGAATTTTGTGTTTCAACTGAACTATTTAAAGTGTGAATGTATAGAGAAGTGGCGTAACTGTAACTAACTTTCCTCGTTTATGCCTCTGGGAAGCGAATTGCGGAATTCTAATGATGGATGGGTTGGAAATGTGACCTCTATAGCATACACAATGTTTTTTTTCTATGATTTAACCTGGTGACTTAGTTTTTAACCCAAGATAACCCATAGTCAAAATTGAACTATAAATGTATCACCAGATTTCATAAAGTTCCTGTCAAAAACGCAGATTCTATTGCATACACAAGGTTTTCTGTGTTGAACTGGAGACCTAGTTTTTTAACTCAAATGGCCTATATTTAATTTCAACTCAGGTTTTATACAGACAATCATTCCGACCAAGTTTCATGAAGATTCAATGAAAAATGCAGCCCATATTGCATACACAAGGTTTTTCTACGATTTGACCTGGTGACAAAGTTTAAACTAAAGATAACCTATACTCGAACTCGAGCTAGATTTGACAGAAGTCATTCTGACTAAGTTTCATGAAGGTCCAGTGAAAAATGCAGCCTTATTGCATACACAAAGTTAAGTGTTGACTGATAGACAGACAGATGACGGACACCGAACGATCACAATATTTAGCTCACTGAGATAAAGTTAGGAATCCTGAAAATTGAACTTCCTTTCAATATCCTACGTCTATTGTGCTAAATATCAAGTAATATCTATACAAAGCTTTTTGAGCTATGTCCCATACAAGCATAATTTGGCCACACCCTAGTGATCACTTGTTTTACATGGACTAACTTGTATAAGGGAATAGTTTTCAAAAAAACTATTAAGTACCATACAGCCTGTAGCTTGAATATTTGATACGGTAAGTAGCAACACTTACTGGTTGTTCCATTATTGGCCCAGCCCAATGTGACACTTGTTTTATATAACCTTCTATAAGAAATTACTTTAAAAATCTTTTTATCCTAATCCATGTAACACAGAGCTTAGATAGTTTGTTTAAAGCATTGCCTAGTGGCCCACTACCCCTCGGCTCAAAGTTGGCCACTTCAAAGAAGGTATCTTACATAGATTTATATAGGGAAAAATCAAAAAAATTTCTCTTAAATAAAATTAGCGATGGAAGAGATAACATACCTACAAATATTCGATCTCTTCCATCTCTAATTTTATTTAAGAGAAATTACAAAAAATATTTGTTGCAAAAACACAATTAGTCGTCCATAGATATGATCATTATGATGTTTTCAGTAAAACATCCTACAATACTTTGTACATTTTCAAATATTTCTGAACAAAGAAGTTTATATGTGATGTGTATGAATGTATATAAGAGTAATGTGATGTGTTTGTCAAAGTCTAATTGAAAATTATCACACTATTATTTTTCTGTTAGGTTAATGATATTGATAATTCAATATATATATATATAATTTTATTGTTGTAGAAGGCCACATTGAAATATTAGGTATGTGTATTGTTTATATGTATCTAAATGTGCATCCTTCGTTAAATAAAGATGTTATTATTATTATTATTATAAAATCTTCTTCATAATTGCAAGGCCTAGAGCTTAGCTATTTGGTATGTAGCATTGTCTAGTGATCCTCTCCGACTATTCTAATTATCCCTAGGGTGGCCAAAATAGGCCCGCCCTTTTGACCTTTCATGTTTTTGAGGCTACAGTGATGACATTTGGATCATTGAAAATATTTCAAATATATTTCTACACTATCTTGAATGACCTGTTGACTTACTTTCTTGTCTTTGAAGCTACAGCAATGAAATAAAGTCTATGTGTACAGTTTTGCAAAGAAATACTTAATCTTTATGACCTTGTCCTACTTTCTTGATTGTGAAGCTACCGTCACGGAATTTAAACCATGTGTGAAGTTTTGCAAATAAGTTCTAGTCATTATATTTGGACCTTTTTCATTAATGACCTTAGATTTGATGTGTTTTGCCTCCATTCAAACAACACATCACCTTTACATGAACACGAAAACCAAGCAAATACTGTGCTTTTACTTATATTTGACCCAAAGTAAATGTATAATGGCCAATAATACCCATGTGAGCGATATAAGGCCATCATGGCCCTTTTGTGTATCTATGCACAGTCTTCAAACTTTGTAGCTGTGCAGGGGTATGACATATTGTTAATGTAATGAAGCAACACATCTAAATAAAATGCTTGTAAAATTTATTAAGAACATTATAACAGATAGTAAAATCACAATTAAGTGTAATACATGTATATGCTATTTCCTTTTGAAATCACTAATCAACATTCACATGTATTCATGAACAAAGAAAAATCAACTGCATATTAATAACATAATTATCAGCCTAAAATTACAACATCAAAATACTGTTCCTGCTGCATTCATCAACGATTCAAGAACATGTCTTACTGTATTCCTCGAAGTTCATTCGAACACATCACCTGGCAAAAACGTAACTGTATAGCAACAGGTTCTAGCTGCTGTATTACAGAAGTCAACTGTTTCTTCCAACAGCAGGCTTAGTATCATAATCGTCTTCAGATTTACCTGTCATTTTTAATGAAATTTTGGCTCATTCAAATGATGTAAAACTACATGTAATATAAAAAAGGTTGACCTAAATCTCATCTGCACTTTGAATGTTGTTGTAAAATTTATTTAGAAAATTATAACAGATAGTAAAATCACAATAAGGAACACAGTATACACACTTTCGAAACACTAACAACATCACAGTATTCAGAACAAAGAAAAACCACTGCTTATTAATAACATAAAATTCATAAAAAACATTAAAAAAAATGACCTAAATATCATCGAACTTTGAATGTTGTTGTCAACTTCCGATTTTCACTTTGTACGTCGTTTTCTCAGTTAACTAGAACAAAGTTTCTGTTAGGTAGTTGTCATTACTTTCTAGAATATCATATTCGGCTTTTCTAAAGTCATACTGGGAAGTTGCTTATGCTGATGATTTCAAGAAGTTATTTTAAAAAAACCTTAACTGAGGTAACCATGTCTACAATCTTGCACTCAATTCAGATGCCTTGTATGTAAATTTTGCTACAATAGTCAGCTTTCCTTGTTTTGTTATTGCAAAATGTAGTACAGAAGGAGAATCTATATCTTGCCAACAGTTGATAACAAATTCTTCGTCAACGATGCCTTCTCCAATATATTTAATTTCTAAATTATCTAGGGAATATTTTCCGATATTTTCCGTAAATCCAGAGTACAGTCCCTTCATTGCTGCTTCGGTGCCTGCATCAGTGCACCACTTGACATAAATAGACTGATTTACATGTCCATTATGGTCAATGTCACTGTAAGTTGAGCGCATTTTGTACTGAAACGCATTCTCTGGAATTTCTGGTGTAGGTAGTCTTGGCAATGCTGGACCAAAACTTTTCTTCTTTTTCAAATCCTCATACCAGCCTGGAAACAGTGCTGGTCTCCGTGTTTTGTAATCAATGTACACAAATGTCATACATGCAGACATCAGTAACTCACCAGTGGTGAAGTTTGCCAACTTACACTCAAAGGTGAATGCAGAAGAGCCAGCATATATTATATTCAAAACGGTATGCATTGGAAAATTCAGACCCCAGTGGGACTTTGTGTTGAGAGCATTGCCACTGTCTGTGACATGGTAAGCTGTGCTTGCCATGAATATTGAATGTTCATCGTCCTTCAATCTGTCAAAGTGTCCAAATCCATAGGGAAGCACAGAATAGCGGATGCATTCAAAAAGTTTTGCCATCGACCAGAGATTCATTTTACCTGAAATACGAGTTGCAGTCACTTCAAGCATATCACTTTAATATAGCCAAATATTGCTCACAAGAGTCACCAGATAAAAAAAGTCTGTTTGATTACATATTTGTGAAATAAAATGTGCCCAGGACCATGGACAGTACGAAGTGTTCTTTAGGTTTACCTTTGCATTGACTTTATGACTGGTTGTGGTTATCATATGAATAAGTTTCGAAATTGAGTCGAGAGTTCCTTTACACAAACATTCTGACCAATTATCATAGTATCTAAGTAACTAGAAATGTATCTACATGACATGAATGTCCCCGTTAAGGCGACAGTTTTATTCATTCACTGCGGTATTGACTTTAATGGGAGGATCATTTTCTTGTACAAAACACATTGTTATACTGTCAGAATTACTTACCTTTAGCACCTTGTTCACAATTAAGGAGCTAAAAGGTATTGAGTAGGAGTTTGACACAAACAACAATTACTGTACAAAGTTCAATTTAAGTTCATATACGCTCTGTGACATTGACCTTTTTGAAAGGGACATGGTTCCTGTACACGACACATCTGGTATTTTATACATATATATTCATTCGTGGCAAATATATAAGAATTAGTTGAATGTAACCAAAATTTAACTTGACCTGTATTTTAAGGTCACAAACCTACATGTAAAATCGGATTCATATTCATGCATTCTCGGAAACCACTATTTTGCTAGAATTTAAGAAGAACAAGAGCTGTCCCTCACAAGTGACGAATGCCCCCGAAAGAGGTGCCTCACAGTCTGTGTCCTCTCCATGTGCTCAATAATGTGCTATGTAATTTTAAAATCCTTCCATGCATGACAGAGTAACCATGCATACAGTTTTCCATTACTTTAAACAGTAATGTGACCTTGACCTTTGAGCTAGGAGCTAGCGACACATCCGCTTGATGTGCTAGACATTTGTGCCAAGTTATTTTAAAATCCTTCAAAGCATGATAAAGTTATAGTCCGGACACAAAGTATGCAATATACAGGATTCCATTACCTATAAACCCAAGGTGACCTTGACCTTTGGGTGTAGGGAGTGGGTCTTGCACGCGACATGTCATCTTGATGTGCTAGACATTTGTGCCAAATATTTTAAAATCCTTCAATGCATGACAAAGTTACAGTCCGGACACGAAGGTGTGCATATATGCATATATAGAGGAATCCATTACCTTCAAACTCTAAGTGTGACCTTGACCTTGAGCTAGGGACGTGGGTCTTGCACGCGCGACATGTCGGTTGATGTGCTAGACATTTGTGCCAAGTTATTTGAAAATCCTTCAATGCATGACAAAAGTTACAGTCCGGACACGAATGTGTGCATATATGCATATATAGAGGAATCCATTACCTTCAAACTCTAAGTATGACCTTGACCTTTGAGCTAGGGACGGGGGTGGGGGTCTTGGACGCGACACGTCGTCTTGATGTGCTAGACATTTGTGCCAAATTATTTTAAAATCCTTCAATGCATGACAAAGTTACAGTCCGGACACGAATGTGTGCATATATAGAAGAATCCATTACCTTCAAACTCTAAGTATGACCTTGACCTTTGAGCTAGGGACATGGGTCTTTACGCGACACGCCGCCTTGATGTGCTAGACATTTGTGCCAAGTTATTTTAAAACCTTCAATGCAGACAGAGTTACAGTCCGGACACGAATTGTAAGTGGGGCCGCACAGACGGACGGACGGACAGACGGATGGTGCGATTTTAATATGCCTCCCTTCGGAGGCATAAAAAGGGCCATAAATCCTGTATTAAATCTTAGCTTTATGATCAAAAACAAAAATTTTGCATGGCAGAGAAGGGTAACAATTAACGCCCTTCAATCATTCAATAATTCTTAGAATAGTGGGGACATGAAATGTGATCGTCAGAGTGTTTTCAATGATGTATGATAATCTGAACAGGTGACCTAGTTTTTTTTATCAAACTTGATGTAGAATTCATCAAGACAAACATTCTGACTAGTTGCCATAATAAATTGGACAAGAAAGTGGTCTGAGCTCCTTTGAATAACTTAACAAAGCTGTTTAATGATTTGCCCCGATGACCTAGTTTTGACCCAACGTGATGAAGTTTCAAATTTGGCTAAGAATTCACCAAGACTTCATCAAGACAAACATATTCTGGTCAATTTTGTATGACGATACAGGTTTCCGGTACCAGATGTGACCTATGCAAATGTAAACAGGGCTCATTAGTTATTCACGAAATTTGGCCAAACTAAAATGATGGTAATGTTACATGCCAATAGAGGTGCTCATACTATCATCATAGTACATCTGGTATGGCACCTTGATTATTGCTACATGTAATATTATTTTACAATTCACACATGGCAGACGATTTTGAGAAGAGAGGAGGTACATTTACCACGAATCCTTCACTCTATCTTGCCCCATTATAAATTATCTCCCTTAATCCTTTTGGTTTGTTTGTCAGAAACATTACTAAGGAAATATTCAATGGATTTAGTTGGAATTTCACATTTACAGAAAGTGCAATGTGAAAGAACTAAAACAACTCTACTTTAATTATAATGTCCCTTTATTACATGGCTTTAAATTTGCCTGGGGAATAACACAAAAACTACAGAAGGGAATTCATTCAACTGTTTACAAAGATAGAACACATTAGTGGAAAGTGCAGTGGAATTTAACAGTCGCCAATCTACCTTACTTATAATTTCTAAACAATCTTTTTGTATCCCTGGGTAAAATACAAGAGCTACTTGAACTGCTTTGTTAGTAAAAGACCTGTAATTCTATAACAAGAGTGTCAAACTGTCACAAACTATGCTGGTCAAGGAGGCATAACTCAGTATCTGGCAGTTCATAGGTTTTGTATTTAACCTGTTAGAACTATAGAGCGGACAAGGCTTAAATTCACCTGTTTGAACTACTGAGCTGAGAAGGATAATTTCATCATTTTTCAATAATTCAAGGGCCATAATCAAAAAGTGCCTTCTGCGATTTTGCTGGTTATCAAACTTGGCCTAGCCATTATGCCCACAAATATTTTCACCTAGTTTGGTGAAGATCAGATGAAAATTGTTTGACTTAGAGAGTGGATAAGGCTAATTTGGTCAATTTTGCATAATTCAAGGGCCATAATCCAAAAGTGTCTTCGGCGATTTTGCTGGTTATCGAACTTGGCCTAGCCATTCTGCCCACAAATATTTTCACCAAGTTTGGTGAAGATCGGATGAAAAGTGTTCGACTTATAGAGCGGACATTCTTATTTGGCCAATGTCGCATAATTCAAGGAACATAAGTCAAAGGTGACTTGGGCAATTTGGCTGGTTATCAAACTTAGCCTAGACATTATCCCAAAAAATATTTTCACCAAGTTTGGTGAAGATCAGATGAAAACTGTTCAACTATATTTTCACCAAGTTTGGTGAAGATCAGATGAAAACTGCTCAACTTATAGAGAGGACAAGGCTAATTTGGCCAATTTTGGATTATTCAAGGGCCATAATCCAAAAGTGCCTAAGTCAATTTGGCTTGTTATCAAGCTTGGCCGAGACAGTATTCCCACAAACATGTTCAGCAAGTTTGGTGAAGATCAGATGAAAACTGTTCGACTTAGAGAGTGGACAAAGTGTGGTCGCTGCACGCATGCCTGCCACAGGTGTTCCCATAATACGTCCCTTCGGGCGTATAAAAAGGCTTGATCTGAAAAAAACAGTATGTCCATGGAAGAAGTTTTCATGTAAAACTTCTACTTAAATATCTAAATTCAACAAGTGTTATCTAACTTATGCGTCTGATGCCCCTGAACATATCATTGCAAATAGTAACCTGAGATTTGTGCATGATAGTACATGTAGCTTGCATGCAAAACTTTTATCAGAAGTGCAATGCCTGCCAGACATAAGGGTGACCGCAATAGCTCTCCCTTATTTTTTGAACAGTCAAGGTAAAATTACACTGTTTACAAAAGTAAAGTGCACTGCAAGCAACATCCATAACTCTACGTTGAATCATTGTTCACTTATCTCCACATATCATTTCTGTGAAAGAATAATATTTTCTGTTTAAATCATTTATACTACAAAACACATTCTTACTGATGATTTCTGTGAATATTCAAATTTATGGATCTAAAGTACCTGTTATGCAATAATATTCACCTCAGTCTATATCACAAACCTCAGGTCAGTAGACTTGGATAGTCACCTCTCATCATTCAGTAAATATTTGTATAACTATAATATGGACCAAAATAAAATCCAGCACTTTTTCAAAAGTGCAACTAATACTGAATAAGTAAAATCCTTTGAGTGTTTTATGTCCACAATTCTCCACCAAACCAGGCATCTAAAAAGAAACTGAGAAGTGTGTCTGCATGCTTATAGTTAACAAAAATTTATTTCCATATGACAAAGATGATCCGACCATTGTCTGTATACACAATCTAACACACTATTTAAACACATTTGACACAAGTTCAAATATGCCACGTTTCACTAATGGAAGGTGTAGTCACAAACAGAACCCAGGTGCATAACTTTACATCCTGACTAACAGTATTGTACGGTTTCATGACTCTAGGTCAAATATTTTTGGAGTTATGCAAGAAACAAAATATTGCACGTATATTAAAACAAGGATAAATCGATATGCGCCCACACTTCCTCAACTAAGGGCATAAAGAAACAATAAAGGGGGGGGGGGGGGGGGGAGAAAAAAAAAAAAAAAATATAAATTTTTTTTTTTTGGGGGGGGGGGGGAAATTTTTTTTTTTTTTTTTTTTTTTTTAATAAAAATAGAGGTTTGTTGGGGGGTTTTTTTTTTTTTTTTTTTTTTTTTTTTTTATGGAAAGAAAATTTTTTTTTTTTTTTTTTATTTTTTTTTGTAGTTTTGGTGGGGGGGGTGTTTTTTTTTTAAAAATTTTTTTGGGGAAATGGATGTAGCCAGGTGAGCTAAAAAATGATAATACAATGTAGAACATGAGGGCTATGATGGCTCTATATCGCTCACCTGAGCCCGTCTTCACCTCTAGGACACCTTCAAATATAAGGATCGATCACCCCAGGAAATCTAGATTTTGATTTCTCATAGACTGGCATTCAGTCCTTACATTTTCTATTTCTTACTAAATTAACTCCCTTTGCTGCCAAAAATGATCAAGCCCTGTCAGTAGATATGGGCCAGAAAATATTCTGCTTGAATAATGAAAATATGCTATCATCTAGCCTGGTGGCGAGGCTAGATTTCTCAGAACTTTTACAGGTTACTCATGTACATGTATAAGGGAAATTGTCAAACCTTCAACTGGTCCTGATTTTGATAAATCCATGTCTCTTTATTAATCTTAGGAGAGATACATGGGAAATACAAAAAAATGACAACTAGACAGTGAATGCAACACACCAAATATCTTAGCTCTGGGTCTTCAGTTGTTTTTAGAAGTTTTGCTTGGAACAGAATTTTTGGAACAGCTTTGGTAGAACACCAAAAATAGAACATTTCTGTGAAGTTTGGTAGATTTTGGCCTAGCTATAGCTAGCTTGCATTTAAAAGGAGATGTTATCTGAGGCAAAATATGAACAACCAATAGCCAGACATCCAGCAATCGTAAATCACCATGCACTATGTGTTCAGGTAAACAAACTATAAATTCATTTAAGAGTTATATACATAGCTTGATTGTTCGTTACCCCTGAAGACGTTAATAAGGTTTCAAATTATTCCCATTAGTAGTTACTCTGATATGTGCTTTATATAATATTATAGTAGTTGCATGTAAAGATTTAACCAAAATTTCTAAGTTAGACAAGGTCCAAAATTTGTTATAAATTCAATTACGGCTTATAAAATCTAACTTGATTGCTTGATACCCCTTGATACAAATTTTCTAGGTGAAAAAAGGGCTATAATTTGCAATTAATGCCATTCAGAGTTATCAAACCTTTGTCTTTTAGTAGCCTTGGTAACTGGGAAGCGTTCAGTGAAGTTTTAATCCAATACATTGTATGATTATTGAGATATGGCCTTGATAGTAAACTTTAACCAAAAGACTGTGATGTGGATGCGGGACAACAGTCAAAGTGATCCCTATGTGTCCATTCTGCTATGCAGGTGACACAAAAAGCATTTCATTTTTTAAATGTTTCATAATTATATTCATAAATAAGTACACCCTCAGTAAGCCAGGCTGTTCATTAGGCATACTCTTCATTGAATACCCTGGGCAAATTGACTGTAGAAATCTCGTACTCATGAATAACGTAACTTCTGTATAAACATCCCTTAATAGGGGCAAAACAAATCATTCTGCATTGTCAAAATATTTGAGGAAGCTCTTCATGCAGAGGTTTGTTTATTTTTGTAAGTATATTGATTTTACTGGATAAAAAATATTCATGTGTTGCGAATTAAGTTCCTCTTGTCTGTTTTCCCATGTGTAATGACGGGAGAGAAGTGGTGGGTTCTGACAATGAAGATGGTACTATTTTACAAATGACTATCTTCAACTGAGAAACACTGTCTACATTTTAGCTGCAAGGCTAGATAACTTTTCATCCATGTGGCTTTTATAAAATGTCATTTTCATATGGAAAATAATGTTTCTGTCTTTTTGAATAGCAAACAGAAGACATCTTTTGTCTTCCTGGCATTCCCACACCTTAACTAATAATTTATCTTTCACAAAACCTTCTCCACTGTGGTAGATTTCCATCACCTTCAACGGGTAGAGTTCAACATGCGTCTTGAAGTTGGAGAAGTGTCCATTTACAGCCGCTTCTGTAGCAACGTCCGAGCACCATTTCAGGTATGTGGCCTGATTTACGTGATAATTTTCATCACAGTCACTGTACATTACTTTCGCATTCAAGCTAAATGCCTGGTCTGGAATTTTAGGCATATCAACCTTTTCAATAGTCTGAGTATTTATACTGGCAAAGTGCGACTGGATATCCTTAAAGAAATAATCCGGATGAGCAACCGGCCTTCTGGTGTTCACATCAGCTGAAACGTGCTTGGTCAGGAAAGAAGCAATCTTTTGATGATTGTAGTCGAACCAGTCTATGTATGTTGAGTACGACGTTTTACCGGCCTGGGACACGTGTATCGAAAATTTCTGAGGCTTATTCAAACCAAAGTGGTCTCCCTTGCGCAGGTGATGGGCATCTGGTGTAAAACTGAATATTTGGCTCACAATAAACACAATAACGCCAGTTTTACGATGCCTTTCAGGAAAGTAAGCTAAGCCTTTACTAAATGCTACCGAACGAACACATTCACAAATCTTTGCCAAGGATCCAAGATGTACTTTCCCTGTGTAAAAGCAGATAAAATTATGAAATAGTATTAGTTCCAGCATTGTTCATCATCTAACAAACAATTAGTGGTTTATAACTGGGCATCAGTCAAAAAGCAATGAGCAAAACGCAAAATACAATTAGCAAAAAGCATTTTGCATAAAAAAATCAGCTAAATGCAAAAGCAATTAGCAAAAACAATTAGCAAAAAGCAGTGCTTGCAAAAGGCATTTTTACTCTTTGCATTATAAAGCAATTAGCAATTACCAGCCAAAATAGCAGTGAATAGCCAAAGGCAATAAGCAAAAATAGCTAGCTATAATTTACATTGATCTACACGACCATACAAGCATTAGGCAATTAACAAAAAGTTGTTACCAAGTATGCATGCCATAAAATCACTTTAGCAAGAAGCAATGTTACTAGAAAAAGGTAATTTTTTAGCAATGAGATGTACCTAGTGCCCTTCCTTATAGCATTTATTGCCCAACAAGCTAATTGTTAGCAAAAGGCAATTAACAAAAAGTTGACTTAACAAGTAGCATGCCAAAATTCATTTTGGCTAAAAACAATTAGGCCAAAAGCATTTAGCAATAAGCATGACCCACCGGCCTTCCATACTAAACTATAATTATATCATAAACACAAACATTCTGTTTGACCTTGACAAGACAAACCTTCTGACCAATTTACAGACTGGCTATAAAATGTGACTTCTAGAGTACCAACAATATTTTCCTTGAAATTAATCTGGTGACCTAGTTTTTAATCCCAGGTGATCCACACAAACATTCTGACCAATTTTCATGATGATTGCGTTGTAAAAGTCACCTGTATTGCATACAAAAGGTTTTTAACCAGGTGACCTAGTTTGATCTCTAATGACCCATATTCAAACTTGAACTAAATTTCATTTAGATAATCATACTGACCAAGTTTCATGAAAATCCAATTAAAAATGCAACTTATACATGAACTGCATGCACAAGGTTTTCCTATGATTTGACCCCATGACCTAGTTTTTAACTACAGATGATCCATATTCAAATTCCATTTAGATTGCATCAAGATAATCATTCTGGTCAAAAACATGAAAATTGAATGAAAAATGCAACCTCTGTTGCATACACAAGGTTTTTCTATGATTTGACACTGTGACCTTGTTTTTGACTACAGATGACCCATATGCAATAAAACACGATCCTAGATATATATCAATTCAAGGTTAAGAAAATGATCTTCTGTTCCAGAAGGTTTTTCTATGTTTTACACGTACACAATATAACTTACATGAGTGATGTTGAAATGACAATTCTTTCATCTAAAACTGACCCATTCAAAATGATGCTGCAATTCATTTCTGTCAGTACATACATTTGACCATGCTCAATTAAAATTATTTAGTAAATTATTAGTCCATTACATTACTGTTTGTCTCTGCATGCTTTTTTTGTATGTTATAAAATGAAAGTTTCCATTAAACTTGATAATTTATGTAATGAAAGTTTCAATCTGGACTGACTGTTCTGAGTAAGTTTTGTGAAAATCTTTTGCAATAAGAGGTCACAGTGACCTTGACCCACTGACCCCAAAAACAGTAGACTAGATGGGTGTTCAGTAGAACACTTGTGTTGCCCTCTTACACTTTGTCAGAATAACCAATAATTTCGTGACAAAATCTAAGCAATACAAAAAGGGACATAACTCTGTCAAATATGACCTTGACCTACAAAATTTGACGGCATTACACACCTTTTGTCATAAGCAATGCAATTTGAAAGATTGATGAAGAAATCTTAAGAAATGGCAAAGTTATAGCCAATGTTAGTTTTACAAAGTAGGGTGTTATCAAGGAAAAGCTAACAGAGGGCACTGGGACCTTGACCTTTGACACCCAAAAAAACAGTAGAGATCATGTTCTCAGTAAGACCAATCATCCTTTTAAGTTTATGGGTCATATAGATCTCAAGATATTGAGCGGAAAAGTTTTTCATGAAGTTCAGGTCACTGTGACCTTGACCCACTGACCCAAAAACAGTAGTTAGACCAATCACCCTATGAAGTTTGAAGACTGTGGGTCATATCAATCTCAAGATATTGAGACTGAGTTGAAACGATTTTCAAAGTTTGGGTCACTGAGACCTTGACCTTTGACCCACTGAGCCCAAAAAACAATAGGGATCATCTACATGTTGCTGGCAACCTTTTGAGCAAGTTTGATGAAAGTAAAATGAAAATTGTGACCTGTAGAGTGTTATCAAGGAAAAGTTAACAGATGGACAAACCACCATAGCATAAGCTCTGCAGAACTTTGACCAGTAGAGCTAAAAATGAGCAACACTGTCAGTTTAGTCGTCGAGGTGAAAGTGGTTTTATTTTGCACAGATAATTTTGAACCCTGAAATCATTCTGTTCTGCTGATACTGACTTAATGACATTGTACTGAAAAATAAACATCTTCTGGCAGGATTGTTCTACTTAAGGTTGTTCCCAAACTTAACAGTCTGTCAAAACATGAAGTTGTTAGCTTCTATAATAGCTTGTGTGTGTACTGTAACCTCAGGCTCATGTGTAAAATAATCATAGAGCTGTTAAGGTCTTAAGTCTTTGTTAGATGTTTAGCATCATATTGGTCTTTCATGCTGAGTATTCATGACCTTAAGCTTGTTAATGCAGCTTACACTGACCCAATTGTTGAACTACTTTTCACAGCACATTGCTACAGGACTACTTTGTGCTTTTTAGTAGTCAGCGAAAGTACAAGACTTTAAAAATCTAGCATTGTTACTATAAAAAGAAATCAACATGCAACTCATTCCATATATATTTAATAACAAATTAATCAAATTTCTGTGTACATCATAGTGTTGAACATCAAATTTAACAGCAAATTACTACTCAGTACATTGTAAGTTTTTTTGGGATACATTTGAAGGGGAGGACACATCTAGCAAAAACCAATCCCATCAATACGTATTGAGATATGCAAAACTTTTCAAACAAGGGCCATAAGTTTGAATGAATTTCAGTTAAGTGTTATGCAAGTGGACTTTAATAAAAATTCAAATCCAATGATGGGTTACTGTGATATATGTGTATAAAATTCTAACCAAATTTAGATATAACAGCTTACAAGCAAAACTAACATAGGACTAGGAAGGACATTGTTCTGGCAAACAATTTCTCCTTGTGTCAAAAAGTTGGTAAAACCTCTTTAAGTTTCTGAAGCTTTGAGTCAAATTTTGTCTGAATCCTGTCAGTTGCTACTGAGATATTACAGGGTTCCCTTTGCCAATCACCACTGTTGCCAAATGCAATAGAAACACAAATTTAGCGACAATTTTTATGTTTTGGCCACAAAAAAAACTTCAAAATAACACTCTTTTTCAAGAATTAAGGCAGTTTTTGACAATTTTTCCCAAAATTGGCACCTGAGTTATGAATAAGTCAAGGTGAACCCTGTATCACTATAATAGTAAGCTAAGTAGTAGAGTTTACATGTTAACTTTTAACAAAGCTGCAAGCCTGACTGTAGAAGTCCTCTCACTAGCTCAAATTTAAATGATTATTCAATCACAGACTGTTTTTACAATTTTGACCGGAGATGTGGAGACACCTCTGCTGGTTCACCATCATAAAATTCCATTTTCATTGTAAATATTATTCTTCTACCCTTAGTTATAGCAACCAGTAGTGTCCTGTCACTACCTTGGGCCTCCCACACATTAACAGTCACAATGCCATTGACCAAAACCTCACCAATAAAATGACACTCTGTGAACTTAAGTGGATACAATTCAATATGTCTTTTGAACTTTGTTAAATGTCCTTTCAAAGCTGCCTTGGACGTAGCATCAGAGCACCATCTAGTATACGTCATCTGGGTAACATGTTCATACATATCACTATCACTGTGCAGACCTTTCACGTCATATTGGAATGCACTATTTGGGATTGTAGGTAAGACAGCCCTTTCAATCGTAAGACTATCTGCTTCATCTAAATGTTTATCAATGCCTGCAAGGAACTGCTTTGGAAGTTTCGCTGGTTTTCTAAGTCTTTTATCAACAATTACCACAACACAGACATTAGTACTGAGCTGCAAACCTGAGTTATAGTCAAACAATTCAGCAACAATTGTAAAGGATGTTTTCCCAACATTAGAAACATACAAGCTGGCCTTTAGTGGTCTCTTTAAACCGAAATGGTTTCGGTAACGTATGTCATTGATTTCTTTGCTCAAATGCATGGACTGACTGGCTACAAACATGGCATGTTGCTTGCGAAGTTTTGGGTAATAAATAAGTCCATGTATCATTCCTTGCCACCTTGCAGCCTCAAACACTTTTCCCAAAGACCATAGAGATACTTTACCTGTAAAATTAAAAAAATAATTGCAACAATGACTCACAGACGACTTCAGTTAAACAAATACTGAACAATTCAACATCTAAAATCTTTGGGAAAAGTTTTGAGCTTTAGTTCTCAGTTTGTAAACATTTTTGTTTCAATCAGTTTAAAAATTTCAATTTATTTTGTGTAAAATATTCTCAAATGTAAAAAAGTGGATATGAAACATTGTCACACTGTAAACAAGTGGCAAGATTTTTTCCCTCTTCTATCACAATTTTGATTCCTGATGTTGCAAAACTTTCAAAGGTTCCCCATCATAAAAGTCCATTTTTAAGACAAATATTATTTTCTCATTTCTTGTAATTGCAAATCTCAGTGTCCTGAAAATTGCTGAGTCATCCTCCCAGACGATTATGTTTACTGTATCATTGACTAAAGTTTCTCCCATGTAATGATACTCGGTGGATTTTGTCGGATACAGTTCAACATGACTCTTGAACAGTGACAGGTGTCTTTTATGTACCCCCAATACTGCTGCATCTAAACACCACCTCAAATATGTGGCTTGATTTACATGAAGATTTGCATCACAGTCACTATGGAGGGCTTTGAAGCAACACTGAAAGGCTGCTGATGGAATTCCTGGAATTTTTTCTCTTACTATAGTCTGTCTTTCCACGTTCTTGAGGTGTTCATCCACGTTTCCGAAGAATTCTTTAGGGAGAGGCACAGGCCTTCTCAAAGTTTTATCTACGTACACCTGGACTGTCTTATAAGAACACAGTTTTTCCCCAGATACATAATCAAATAAGTCATTTACGATAGTGTAAGATGACCTTCCAACATCAGTTAAATACATCTCACATCTCAGAGGCATCTTGTAGCCAAAGCAACTGGCATATCGTATGTTATGAAATTCTTTGCTCAAAGTAAAGGCATGAGCCGCTACAAAAAGTGTATTTTTAGGGCTTCTAATGATTTCCTTAAAATGAATAAAGCCTTCCTTCATACAATGAGATCTGATGCCCTCAAACACTTTTCCCAAACACCCCAGTGCTACTTTACCTGTAAATAAACAAATGCTTTCCTTCACAGTAACCCAAATACTGGTTTTCTATTTATGGTTTGTTCTTTGCTAAGTATATTCAGGCTTATGCAACTTGGAGTAGGATTCCCATCTACCACTTCCCTTCATAAATATTATCTCTTAACAAGAGGGAGAAGATGGCCCTATATCACTCACCCAGCTACCATTGGCTATTACACAAGGTCAACAATAGCAGGAGGGTATTTTTTAAACCTGATTTGAACAATATTCATATAGATCCACCACAAAAAAAGCAACAGTGGAATAAGAAAAAAAAAAAGAAAAAGAGTTTCGGTCCTACCCACACAATATGTAAAATTCAATAAAATATAACAACAGAACCAAAGTCATACCAAAGTATTTTATACAGAATATCTGTATCTGTATCCCAACAGCCTGCAAACCGGAGTGTGGGGGGGGGGTGCAGCAAAATACTATATATGTCAGCAAAAATTTTGGGTGTTTTTATTGTAAAATCGTAACTGGTCAAAAAAAACAAGGGGCAAAACGTGTTTTTGTTTAAGTGCCATCAGGTCAAAATATTCAAAATTAGTGGATAAATTAAGTATAAAAATATTCAAATACGTTGAGTAAAATAATTACGACAAAAAAAGAAATGTGTTGCATTTATTTTGCGGTCCGGTAGATCCTATATAATGCTACCTTCCAAATATCTCTGGGCCTTGTGGTTCTAGACAAGAAGAGTTTCAAAGTTTTGCCTTCGTAAGCCTATGTAAAATCAAGTGACCCTAGGGTGGGTTCAATTTTGACCCGGGGGGTCATGAGTTGAACAATCTTGATAGAAGTTTACTAGGCAATGCTACATTCTAAATATCTAAACCCTAGGCCTTGTGGTTCTAGATAAGTAGACTTTCGAAGTTTTGCCTATATAAGCCTATGTAAAATCAAGTGACCCCCCAGGCAGGGTCAATTTTGACCAATCGGTCATGATTTGAACATTCTTGGTAAAGGTCCACTAGGCAATGCTACATGCTATATATCTAAGCTTTAGGCCTTGAGGTTTCAGAGAACAAGATTTTTAAAGCTGTCCCTCTATAAGCATATACAGAGTGACCCCAGGGCAGGGTCAATTTTGACCCAAGGGTTATAATTTTAACAATCTTGGAAGAGGTCCACTAGACAATACTATATGCTAAACAGAATAATAATCATAATAATATTAATAAAATCTTTAATTCAAGAAGGTAGCACAAATAGACATTTATACAAATGTGTATAATCATCACAATCTAATTGTGACCTTCCATAAATTACAGACAACACTCATGCAAATACATATACATCACAAAAATGCACACACTCGCTCACAGTCCTACACAATCTGCTAACATGTATACTTGGTTTTATGCTCAGATGATCATAGCTAAGTCATTTATGTAGAGAAGGAATAATTGAGGGCCAAGTATCAAGGCACCCCTGAAGTAATAAAGAGATTACCAGAGGACATATTTCCACTTTCGGTTAGAAACATGTGATTTGAAGAAATGTACAGTATTATCAGTGAAATGGTATATCATTAATTTTTGTTATAAAATATATCATTAATTTTTGTTATAAAATAATTATTGTGGTCAACTAAATCAGATGCTAAAATACAGCTCCAACATATTGCCAGTTTATATCTTGAGCCAGGCGTCAATCAAATTGGCAGGAAACCAGACTGATTTTCATAAATAAAATTAGATGTTTCAAAGTATTTTTGAATTTGTGAAGCAATATGTCTTTCAAACATTTTTCAGATAGCTGGTAAAATGAAGAAAGGCCTGTAATTATTAAGATTATTTTTGTCACCCCCTTTCAATATGGGAATTTTGTAATTTTACATCTAATATCTGTTTCCGTTTTGAGAAATACTGTGCATCAAAATCATTTGAGTTTTTAATTAAACTTGAAATGTTTCAGAAATGTTTAATTAAAGCATTCAATATATCAACTTTTTCATCTGTTGGTTTCCCATAATAAGAAATAGAACATGGTAAAATGCTGTTATGGATGTTACTGACATTTATTATGTTTTTAAAACACTTCCACATATAACTTGGGGACATTTTATTTTTAACTGCCTTATTTTAGAATTGATTTTTCTTTCTTCTAATGTGTTACAAACTATTCTGTTTTGATCGAAGCATTTATTTCACTTCAGTTTATTTCTTTGTTTTATAGCTCCTTTTATTTCTTCATCAAATCAGTGGGGAGCAGTGGTGTAGAGGTTATGGTGTCGGCCACTCATCCAAGAGGTTGCGGGTTCGAGCCTGACTGGGGTCATGACCGTACTTCCTCATATGACACCAGTACTGGTTTTTCCAGGAAGCAGACTCGAGAGTGACTCGATAAGCTACAAGTTTTCTTCATAATCGAGCTAAAATAAATTAGTGTAAACTAAACCAGTGGGGTTGGGAACTACGTTTACGCCCTGTTTGGACAAAACTGTATTTAATATTTTGTAGAGCGTTGTAAGGGAATCATTTGGACTACTGCAAATTATGACTTGATTTAAGTTTGCTTTAAATAAGTATGTCTGAACAACTATTCATCGAAGTTTTTCCTATATAAGCCTATGTAAAATAAAGTGACCCCCCCAGGCAGGGTCAGTTTTGACCCAAAAGTCATAATTTCAACACTCTTGTAAGAGGTCCACTAAACAATACCACATGCCTTATAGCTAAGCTCTGGACCTTCCTGTTCTTGAGAAGAAAATTTTTAAAGTTTTTCCTTTCCATTGCCATGGCAAAAAAAGTCCTGCATGGAATGGAATTATTTGAACAACTATCAATGTAAGGCTTCATGCAAGGAACATCCCTGCTAAGATTCATCAACAATGGCCAAGTGGTTTCTGAGAAGATGTCTTTTGAAGGAAAATGTGAACAGACAACGTACTACCGACGGTGAGCGATCCTAAAAGTTCATTCTGGCACATTGTGCCAGGTGAGCTAAAAACTAAAATGAAAACAATAGCCCTGCTAAGTTACATGATCCTACGATCAACTAATCTTCAGTTATTAATAGGAAATTGTTTTTTCATACCAACTACATTTCATACTGATGCTTCACTAAAAGTCTGATGAAAATCCAACAAGGGGGTTTGGGGCTGAAGAGCAGACAAGGAAAAGTCACTAATACTTGGGATACAGACCATGCCACTAGCTCCCATTCTGATCCCTCAAAGTCCTATACTGTGCACAAAATTTTGAAACAAGAGGCCTATAAGGGCCAGTATTGCTCAACTTGTCTGACTGGTCTGTTCTGAGTAAGTTTTGTGAAAATCTTTTGCAATGTCACCAAGGAAAAGCTAACAGAGTTCACAGTGAACTTGACCCACTGACCCCCAAAAAAGTAGGGACCATCTACTCAGTAAGACCAATCATCCTATGACATTTGATGACTGTGGGTGATGAAGATCTCAAGATACTGAGTGGAAAATACTTTCAAAGTTCGGGTCACTTTGACTGTGACCTTTGACCTACTGACCCCAAAAAACGAAAGGGATCTACTCAGTAAGACCAATCATGCTATCAAGTTTGAAGACTGTGGGTCGAATTGATCTCAATATATTGAGCGGAAAAGATTTTCGAAGTTTGGGTCATTGTGACCTTTGACCCACCAACCCAAAATTCAATAGGGATCATCAACATGTTGCAGGGAACCTTCTGAGCAAGTTTGATGAAAGTTGAAAGAAAACTGTGACATGTAGAGCGTTATCGACCCACTGACCCAAAAAACAAAAGGGACCATTTACATGTTACAGGAACCTTCTGGGTAAGTTTGAAAGTTGAAAGAAAACTGTGACCTGTGGAGCGTTATCCCAGAAACACTATCGGGGGTCACTGTGACCTTGACCTAAAAACAATAGTAATCATTTACATGTTGCAGGGAACCTTCTGAGAAAGTTTTGAATGAAAATTTTGATCTGTAGAGGGTTGTCAAGGAAAATCTAACAATGGTCACTGTTACCTTGGCCTTTGACCCACTGACCCCCCAAAAATTGGGATCATCTACATGTTGCAGGCAACCTCCTTAGCAACTTTAATGGAAGTCAAATGAAAATTGTGACATGTGGAGTGTTATCAAGGAATTGATATAGGAGTTCACAGTGTCCTTGACCATTGACCTACTGACCCAAAAAACAATAGGCATCATCTACAAGTTGCAGGGATCATTATCAGCAAGTTTCATCACAGTCAAATTAAATTGTGACCTGTAAAGTTTACGGACAGACGGACAAACCACCATGACATAAGCTTAAATAGAGCTGAGCAGTTTTCATCAAACTTGGAAGAAGTCCCGCAGAGCTAAAAACATATTCCTGGGAAGGTAATGTATATCACTATTAAACGTAGCTAACCAGGCAGGTGCCTATTGTGACTGACTGGCCTGAAATCTGCTGTAGTTTCCCCCCACCCCTCACCCCCATCTTTTTTCCAAATGCAATTAAGGCATGAGTATCAAAAGGTGGATATATACATGTACATTATTGTATTTCAATTTAAAAGATTTCACTACAAAGAAAATAAAAATTGGGAAACAGAAGAAGGGTAAGAACAATAAGTAATGAAAATGCTTGATCTTCTGATGAGCATGATCATGCTTAAGATTTTCTATACATTTTCAGACTTACGTTTTGATTTCTCTGATATTTATTACCCCTTCCTAACTTTGTTGTCATACCCCCTTAAACATAATTCATTGCGACAAGAGACACAATCATGTGATTGACATATCAGGGTGTCAGCCCTTAACCCGCCCTGCTGGTACTAATGCCTGGAGGAGGCACCTGGAATCTTTCAATTCATTTTTATTGTCTTAATAACTTAGTTCCAAGAATCAAATCATGTATTATTACCTCCAATTTTCTGGTCAAAGTCAGTGTAAGACAATCCTGGGAGCAGAACTTCAGCCGAGAATCTGTCTTCACTTATCCTGTACTTGATAAGCCTGTCTGGCTGGATAGTGCTGATGTCAGGTAGATGGCTAAATTTGGAATCCATTTTTTATGCAATGTATCCTGAAAGCATATAACTTATTCTTAGCAGTTTCCAAATCTGTTTACTTGCCATATGTATGTTTTTAGACTAGTTGTCAATTTGGCTTATGGTTAATTCTTTTATACTATTTTAGTATTGTCGGATGAAGATGTGTGTTTATATATACATGTATATGCACTTTACATCACAATAAAAAATATTGTCACTAATTACACACTGTAAACTGATTATCCACTCCAGATCTGATCACTTCCTATTTAAACAAGAGGGCCAAGATGTCCCTATATCGCTCACCTTGGTACAAGTCCACTTGCCTGGTGGAAGATCACTAGATAATGTTATATACCAAATAGGCTTTTCTATATACATCTTTGTAAAACAAGTGACCACCCCCCCCCCCCAGGGCAAGGTCAATTTTGACCCAAGGGGTCATAATTTGAACAATCTTGGTAGAGGTCCACTAGCCAATGCTACATGCCAAATATCTAAGCTCTAGGCCTTGTGGTTTCAGAGAAGAAGATTTTTAAAGTTTTTCCTATAAAAGCCTATGTAAAACTAAGTGACCCCCGTGCGGGGTCAATTTTGATACGGGGGTCATAATTTGAACAATCTTGGTAGAGGTCCACTAATCAATGCTACATGCCAAATATCTAAGCTCTAGGCCTTGTGGTTTCAGAGAAGATTTTTAAAGTTTTTCCTATAAAAGCCTATGTAAAACTAAGTGACACCCGTGCGGGGTCAAGTTTGATCCAGGGGTCATAATTTGAACAATCTTGGTAGAGGTCCACTAGCCAATGCTACATGCCAAATATCTAAGCTCTAGGCCTTGTGGTTTCAGAGAAGAAGATTTTTAAAGTTTTTCCTATATAAGCCTATGTAAAATTAAGTGAACCCCATGCGGGGTCAATTTTGATCCAGGGGTCATAATTTGAACAATCTTGGTAGAGGTCCACTTGTGGTTTCAGAAAAGAAGATTTTTAAAGATTTTCCTATTTGTTGCCATAGCAACCAGAGTTCTGCATGGAATGGAATTCTTTGAACAATTTTGGTAGAGCTTCATGCAAGGAATATTCCTGCATAGTTTTATCAACATTGGCCTAGTGGTTTTAGAGGAGATGTCATTTGAATCAAAATGACGGACAATCATCAATTAGAAAAGCTCACCCTGGCGTAGCCAGGTGAGCTAAAAAGCTGGTTAAAAACTTCACTTAACACAGTTTGTCAGAAATTTATTACAGCCCCTGTCCCCCTCATTTTTAGAGTGGGTGCTTTGACTACACAGTAAGGGAGGTTGTCCCAAGGATCCATCACCCTGTGACTGTAATTGCCTCTCTTCAGAGTTGTTTTGCCAGCATTTGTACAACTTGCATTTCAGACTGAATTCCCTGATTTACCTCTAGTGTTACATTTTGATAATTTAAACAACTTGTTTTATCTATCAATAATAGCAATATCACTGAATATTCATTGATGATTTGAAAACTTGTGCCCATTGTCTGCTCTTTCTGTACAGTCCTCAAGAAAAGGTAATCCCATGGTTTTTAACCTATACTGGTATGAAAAATGTCTCAGATTGCCAACAACTCTAGTAGCTCTACGCTGAACATATTCAACTGCCAACATATTTTTTTTCAATTTTAGAACTAAGATTGGAGAACCATTTTCTACGTTGAGTCTCACTAGAGCCTTATAGTACAACTGGAAGAGCATGACCATATCCATGTTTGTAAAGGCTTTACAAATTAATCCAAGGTTTCTGTTGGCTTTCTTAATTTTAGACTGAATGTGTTCACTGAAATTCATGTTAGGGTTAAAAATGATGCCCAAATCTTTCTCAGATGACACCTGCTGTATTTCATGAATAACATCTGAGTTATCAATCATACAAAAGAGCTGTCAGGCTGTGTTTTTTACGTTTTGTGCATACTGTTACTGCCTACAGTGTTATTGAAAACTTTTGTATCATCTCATTCATCTGCAGATAATTTTGTTTTACTGTTTAACACTTCAGGAATATAATTGTCCCAATGGACCTAGCACAACCTTAGGCAACACCCCTTCTAATTGAATTAATTTTGTCATCCTTTATGACAGGCAATACTTTTCACAACTGCCAACATTTTTACGTGAATAATTATTTTAAATCTACATAAACTGTGATAAATATTTGAAGTTCGGGTAAAAAAGAATACGTTTTGAAACAGTAATTAATATTAAAAATGATGAATTTTACACAGTGTCTTGCAAGGTAGCGATGAGTGCTAATAATACAGATGCACAGATACCCTGGATAAAAATTACAATTTTTTTACTAGAAAATGTTATATTCTACATTTTGTGCTTCAATAAATATACAGAAAACACCGTAGTGCAGTGTGACAACACAACCAAAGCAGGATAAGTTTAACTGTTTTTTTTTTTAACAACGTTTCGGCATCTTACAGAGCCTTCATTAGGGTTAATATATATAAAATAGTCGTCAATTTCTATATATAACAGCAGAGTGGTCACCGTGATTCACGTGTTCCATCACGGTGATTAACTGCAACAGCTTTTTCTGTGCATCTGAGTTGTCTTCTTCTTCATCATTTAAACTATTTGCTCATAGGGCCTACAGGGATAAAACTTGTGCTCTAACTCTACTCAGGGATCGTATATACAACTGACCCGGGGGTCATAATTTATACAATCTTGGTAGAGGGTAGTCTAACTATTTCGACTTCGAAGGCAAACCGAATTTATAGGCTGTTTTTTTATAGTTGTTCACCTTCTGTAGAGGTGTGACAGTTATAAAATATCAGATCTGTGAAAGGGGTCACACTGAAACGCCAAATTAATTAGGCTAGGTAGAGGGCTACTAGACAATGCTACATGCCAAATATCTTAGCTCTAGGCCTTGTGGTGTCAGAGAAGAAGATTTTTAAAGTTTTTCCTATATATGCCTATGCAAAAACTAAGTGCCCACCCGCGCGGGGTCAATTCCTGCTCTACTGTAAGAACAAAATGTAGATCGACCTTATAGATGCTGTCGTTGTTATTGCTTTCGGTCACTTTCAAACATGCCGATCAATTAAAACATATTCATCAAACAAAGTAACATGGCAACAGTAACTGCGAAATACCATAAATTTACCTCTGCAATGCTGCCGAACCTCTTCCAGACTTTTTACCTTCCTCCCAGGTCAGAATCCGTGACGTTGTAGTTGTCACGATGTGTGATTTTCACGACTCACGGAAGCAATATGGTTGACGAAGCAACAAAACGAAGTCTTGCACAAATTCCGCTGCTTAAAACCAAAGCAGGACCGCGAGATGGCGAATTATGGGTGAATAGATTGAAGGAGGAATATCAGTCATTAATAAAGGTATCAAAGTTAGGGCAAATAAGCCTGTCGATTTTTCACGTACATCAAAAATATGGAGAATTTTATACACCGGCTTCAATATTTTACGTATGACCAAGACACGTCAGCTGATTGGCAACACGGAATATATATACCTATATTTGTCCGTGTCAGTAAGTATGGTGTGAGAGTTTTTTCCTGTGTGTGATATGAATTATTTCTTCACTGCTAATGGTTAAAACCAATTTATTGAGCTAAATTCTGGTTTTCAATGTTTTCAGTGGTTCATTGAAATATAATGGTTCTTTAGTACTGAATTAACTCAGTGTTAACCCAGCGAAATTATCAAATCCATTGTCCGAATTCATGTGAAAAAGTACATCAAGCATTATGACGTCTTCTATGGGTTTTTCATATTTTTGATATTTCCTGTAATTTTGGACGTTTTATTGAAACAAATTCATCTAAAGTAGAGTTTTTAACATAAAATAAACAGAAAAAATGTGTATTTCAATGTAAAATCATGTTCATTTTATTTGTGAACACAATAAGTAGTTATTTTCACTTGTGGAAGCGCCACTCGTAAAAATATCACTTTTGGTATCCACTCAGTGAATTGATAACATGATATTACACTGATACCATCAATTACCCTGTTCATTTTCAGCTTTGACATCAGTTTTAAACCTTCAGCATAAGTTGGTAAGGCCTACTTCCAAAAAGGCCTTGTACCAAAACAACTCAATGCCAAAAAGACTCGGTCCAAAAAGTTCCACTTTTTACTAGCAAGGACATGTTATATCTATTTATATTTCAGATAAATGAAAAGTTCAAACTGTTTCTTTTTCAAATAAAACCAATTTTCGAATGCTTTATTGTAAACCATTTAATTAACAGTTTTAAAAACACAAATGAAAACTTTAATGAGGTGTTGATACTGTATGTTTAATCTCACTGTCCAGAAAATTGTCAAGAATTAAAGATTTACTGTTGTGCAAAATAACAATATTTCTTCTCCTGAGAAACATTTTTAAAAATGGCACAACACAAATATTTTGCTAAAAATACTAAGTACTAAGTCAATCTGAGATCTAATTTACTCACTTTTAATAATTTAGTTTTCAGAATTAAGATGTGTAAGAGCCGGAAATCAATGGAATATGTTTCATGTGACTGTGCTTTACAATATGATGATTATAATAAATTAATAAATTATAATAAATTGATGATTTTTAGCATCATTATTCAATCTCATTAAAACATCTCAGTATGCTTCTTCTTAATGAGTTGCTTATTATTAGTATCATTATTATGAGAATTGGTGAACCAGAATTACAGTTGTCTGCTCTGATAATAATTAACTGTTAACTATGCAACAGTCAGCTTCCTGCTAGATGTTTTGAATACAGTGGAACTTCCGAAAACCGGACCTTCCAAATACCGGAAACTTCTGAAAAACGGACGATTTGTTAAGTCCCGCAATTTTCTCCTCTATTTTCTATGTAAAACGTACTTCCAAATAACGGAACTTCCAAATTCCGAATACCGGACGATATTTTTGTAAATTTTAACTTATCTCAGTACAAATTGTCTTCCAAAAACCGGACACTTTAAACACTCGGATCATGAATTAATTGCTTCTGGCAAAATGATTGCCATTGTTGGCCAATTAACGGTTATCGTTTACTTTGACACTTGTTAGAATCACAAACTGCCAATCAAAGGATTAAGAATATAATATAAGACAATGATATCGAATAAACAAAGGATCAGCGAATTAATTAACTCCAAAATGTCGTAGAATTGAACTGTCCCTAAAGGATATAATTAAAATAATTTGTGAGTCTGAAGTGGTTCCAAAACCAACTCTTAAGGTGTGTGTTTTATTTTCAAATTTGTTTAACATGATATTGATTGAAAAATCGTTTTCTTGAAGTACAAATGTATCTTATTTTCCCTGAACACGTCGCAATTTGAACTTTATTTGAAAAGTGTCCTGTATTTTCCATTTCGTGCTACAATATGATGCTTTATTTTTTGTCATTTTATTTTTTTAAATACATTATAAAATGTGTTTAACATTGTTGCATAATGCTAAACAAGAGTTACTATCACTTCTATGCACTAAACTAAGGACTTTTCAAACCATGGAGAACCTTTGATTATCTCTCCCTTTATGAGTCCAAATCACCACAGACTTCCAAATACCGGAAACTTCCAAAAACCGAACTTTTCTGCAGGTCCCATCAGTGTTCGGTTTTCGGAAGTTCCACTGTATTGGTATTTCTGCAAGTCTGCTGCCAACTCCAGTGTCTGCCATTACAAGTAAATTTACTGAGAATATGTATGTAAAAATGTGATTTGTAAAGAAACAGGTGTGAAGCTTACTGCATGTTGTTATAATGTATTTTTGGAATGTTTGCAGTATGTACAGAACAACAAGGAGGCAGACAACGACTGGTTCCGACTGGAGTCTAACAAAGAGGGTACCAGGTGGTTTGGCAAATGCTGGTATATTCATGAACTTCTCAAGTATGAATTTGATGTAGAATTCGATGTAAGTTTCTAAATGATACTTTCTGATTTCTTATACATGTAGGTTTGAAAGCAGTTTTCATTATGTTTATTTGATCTTTAAGTGAATCGTTTATTTAGTATTTACCTACTGCGTAAGGTCATGGTTATATAAGGATTAGTATAATTATTCTAATAAAATTTCCGCACATTTAGTAATGCATATGTATAAGCTACCCCTATAACAGAGTGGTTAGCCTACAGTACTTGTATGCAACAATTCTTTCTATATGACTTGTCTGTCACCTGCCATCTCTCCATCCAGGGGAAATGACACTATGTCATCATTTACATGTAAAGATCACAGGTAACATGTATAGAATTCATTGCACTAGTCTCCATGGCAGAGTGGTGAAAGTCATTGACATGTAACCATTGAACCACATAGGCTCATAACTGGTGAGTGGTTTGAACTCTGCTACCGGACTCGTTACATGGGAAAGTTGATATTAGGCTGTAGTGCTGGTCTTTCTAAGGAGTGATAGATGTGTTAACTGCCTGCCAGTACATAGCTGAAATACTGTTGAATAATGTGCTTAGCACTAAAAAAGTTTACCTGCTTTTCCAGAACTAACATACTGTTGTAAAATGGTTGTAATTAACATAGTGATTACTTTTTGTTACAACAGCATACATTTACATCTTACTTTGTAGACACTTCTTGCTAGCTATAACTAATCACAAGCTACATGTCAAATTATATTGTGATAACACAATTTGCTTAAGCATTATGTTTTTGCCCTGCTTTTATGATGTTTTATTTTGTAATTTGTTTTTGCATTCAGATACCTGTGACCTATCCAACCACTGCACCAGAAATAGCTTTACCAGAACTAGATGGAAAGACGGCAAAAATGTACAGGTAAATTGTGTAGGATTTATGTCTTATAATCTTTTAGCATGCTCTTGGTGTGTCCTTTGCAATTTTATTAATTGCCAATCTTAATTTAGTTTAAATATCTTAATTCATTGTTGTTTTACACTCTGTAAGAATGACGAAAATTTGACTCATTGTTTTAATAAACCTTTGCACATCCTCTTTTACTTTGAGGAGAATTTAACTTCCAACAATCTGTAGGTCAACGTTAGAGTTTAACATGATATGAATATAGTGCTTTTATATTGACTGTTCATTAACTTATAAATTACTGTATTTCTTTGGATATCAAGATGTAACCTGAATGAAACCATTGCTTTATTTAGGTCAAGGTAATACTGAATGTCAAGGTCTTATGAGAAGTTTTTGTGTCTGTTCAAATTATTCTAGCATTATAGAAGACCATGAGGATGTTTTCTTCTCCTCCTTCACAAATAATCTGTCAGCAATGTTATGTGGACCATACCTCCTCATATGACACCAGTACTGGTTTATCCAGGAAGCGGACTCGAGAGTGACTCGATAAGCTCAAAGCTTTCTTCACAATCGAGCTAAAATAAATTAGTATAAACTAAACTAAATGTTATGTGGAGAAAAGATTGACCAAAGGGTCTCTAAATCTTTGTTTTGTACATTCATAATGTCTTTTACAGAGGTGGCAGAATATGCTTGACTGACCATTTTAAACCTCTCTGGGCAAGGAATGTTCCAAAGTTTGGAATTGCTCATGCAATGTCTTTAGGGGTAGGTACAAGTTAAAGATATTTTTCCCTAAAATTAATTCAAACAAATTATATTTAACAGCTTTAAATGCGAATGTTCACATGGATTGTAATTTTATGTTTAAGAAAACACTCAACTAATCTTTACTTGTAAAAGTTACAGATCTGTACTGTCCTGTAGCTGATAATATTCTGCAGAAAACTTGTTTCTGTGATGAATTTCTACAACATTTATGCAATTGTAGATGTGCTGATACATGTAGCTGTCTTTATACAATGTGCAATTAAAACTTTGCATATAACAATTTCTTCTGAAAGTTTTTGTATGCAGACATTGCAAAACCTCTGAAAGGGTGCCTACTCAGTACCCAAATCATAGAATACCCTGGTTAACCTTGTTGGCAACATATTGTACCCAGACCTCATAGAAGTATGTCAGAATATTTGTCTTGATGATCTGTCATTCGGAAAACTAGGTAATACAGAGTCAAAAACTAGTTCACCATCAAAGAAAGTACTTGTGAACAATTTAAAAGCTGCAATTTTCACTAGTCACCATAAGCATTGGTTTGTTTTGACTAACAATCTCCAAGGTTGAGTTCATAGCTTGCAAGCATGGTATGAAGAACTCAGTTGTCTGGATAAATCAAATACAAAACTTGACGTATTTTGTAGCCAATAAAAAATGATAAGAAAGTTTATCTTCTAACCTGAAGGTTAAGTTCTAAACTGGATTACATTGGGCCAGATACTTGGTCACCAGGTCAGATGAAAGGATAACCTATTAAACTCTATCAAAGCCACATTTCACTTGGGGATTGTTATCAAACTAAAACAGTTATTTTATTACATTCAGCTCTGTATACCTGTGTGAATCATGCAGGTCTAGTCCTGGATTGTAGTTACATGTTGCTCTTCTTTTACTAAGAAAGATGTCTTACTGGTGGAAGTGACCTTTACTTGTACCAAAAAAATTCCTAATTTAACTTTTTTAATTGATGTTCGAAATATAGAGCAGTATTTTTTTCAATGATATTGCAAAAAATAAGAAAGGCTTTCTGACAACTCTTTTTCATGAAGAAACTATTTGAATACAAAAGAAATGATTATGTCAACATTGTTCTAGAGTAAATAGAACACGTTCTATCATTATCATATCAGTATATTTATTTTATAATATCAGTAAACTCAAAGAGATCCTGGGCCTTTAACCCTCTAAAGGTATAACAAACTGTAGTGTGGCATGAAATAGTGCTGTGTCTGGAAATGATATTTTTTCAGATCATGTTGTTGTGGCATAGGTATCTTCACTTATTTTTGCTAGTTTTTCTTGCGAAATAACTGACATTTTTGAAGGACGTAATGTAATACAGTTTACTACTGTTTATTTGATGAGCATAATGCATAAAAGTAACATTTCCTGAGAATGTGATAATCTATGTTTCAGCTGGGACCTTGGATGGCAGTAGAAATTCCTGATTTGGTTGAGAAAGGAATCGTAACACATAAAGACAATTCTGAAGCGGCTGGAAAATGATGAACATTTGTAATTTTGGTGTAATCAACTGTTAGGTTCATGCAGTTGCTATTCAGTGGGATTTTGTCTCCAAGAAATATTGGTTCTTCAAGTGGGTGGGGAAGTGTTTCATCGACTTAAGTGTCTAATGGTTCAGTAACTGGGATTTGAGATCAACATTTAGATAGAAATACAGATATACATTTTCTGGGGAGAAATTAAGCTTTAGTATAGAACAGTACATTCAATTAAACAGATCATCAACACACATTTGAATGTGCTTTCATACGAATATTGATACTTAGAAGTGATTGAAAAGTGGTCACATTAGTCAATCTATGTCTGTATTAACCTGTTGTTTACTGTAGGGAATTTGTTATATTGCACTTGTTGAAGCAAAAAAAGACAAGACATTCAGTAGACTTCTCTCTATACCTGTACTCTACCATTGTCTTGTATGTGGTTAATGCCTGCTGTATTGATACCAAGCATCTTCCTCATTCTTCTATCATTATTTGTAGAGAAAGGTTATTGTGTTCTATTATTTTAATTTATTTTATTTAGTCATTGACTTCAATTTCTTGAAGGAATTCTGACCTGCGTGAAAATGTTAAATGAGTAGAATTGCTGGCAATATATGGAGAGATTTCTGTGATATGTTTAAGCGCATTATATGTTAGTTTAAAATGCTAGCGGCTGTTGTGGTAATTTAATCTGAGAAAAGGAAAGGGCTGTAACAACATGTTTTGTTTTGGTTTCTTTGATTTTAAGATGAAATATTGATCGACCTGTACTGTTTCATTGAAACTTGATAGCATTCAGTTATATGATTATGTAGTGGTTGTTACAGATTTAAAATAAAAGCTGATTTGTCTTTAACAGTTCAAGATGGGTGACTTTTATCAGTACACTATACACAAAATTAGTTTGTTTCTAAGATCATATCTTGTTTCTACGCATTTTAATAAAGAAAAAAGGACCAGGTTTGTCAATGAACTTCTTGTAACTTCCTTTATATAGGCAAATTAATATTCTGGATAATTTTGTCTGCTGATGTATTTATGTAAAAGCCTTGCATAGCAAACATTTATTGGCTTGAAATAGATATACATGTAGTTAATTTTTAGCTTATTTCAGCACAGTGTGCTTGGTAAGTTGAATCAGATGAATGATGAAGGGTCATCGAGGCCATCTTGTTCTGTCATAAATGGGACATATTAGTGTAATGTATATGTAAAAGTATTGTACTTGTGAGCGACCTTACCTTTCCTTCACTTGAAAAATAGTTCTGGGAAACCCTGAAATCAGTGATTTTGCTACAGAAAACCAGTTTATCCATAATCATGTCTGTAATCAGGAAAGCAAATCTAAGAAATAAATTCGTCAAATCATCTTTTCTTGTCTTTATAGATCTTCTGGACGATATGCCATCATGCATTGTCTGTCGTCCGTCTGTCCATAAGCTTTTCCTTCATAACACTCTCTACAGGTCAGTATATTAGGATGGTACACAGACTATTATCTATTCTATTGAATGTGAAGGTTGTTGGGAGTGGAGCGTTTGTTAACTGTTAAATAAAAAACACAAGCATTGACACGCAAACTTCTTTTTTATGTGCCTTAAACAGAAAGATAAAAAAATGATATTGATGTTCTTTTCCCTGTCATTGAATGCAGTACTTTTTGTTAATAATGCCCCCCTTCAAAGAAGCAGGGGTATATTGCTTTGCACATGTCGGTTGGTCCGTTCGTCGGTTGGTAGAGATTGGTTTCCAGACAATAACTTAAGAATGCTTTAGCCTACAATCCTCGAACTCAGTGTGCATGTTGGTCATTACCAGTAGAGGACCCCTATTGGTTTTGAGTTTTGTTGGTTAAAGGTCAAGGTCACAGTGACCCGGAATTGGTCGGTCGGTATAGAATGGTTCCGGAAGATAACTTAAGAAGGCTTAGGCCTACAATCCTCAAACTTGGTGTGCAGGTTGGTCATCACCAGTAGATGACCCCTATTGATTTTGAGGTCAGTAGGTCAAGGTCACGGTGACCTGGAATTGTAAAACGGTTTCCAGGAAAACTTGAGAATTGTGTGGGCCTAGCAAATTAAAACTTGGAGTGGAGGTTGGTCATGACCAACAGATGACCCCTATTGATTTTGAGGCCAAAGGTCAAGGCCACCAGGACTCTTGCTTTTTATTTTGGCCTCATGAATACTTTTTAGGCCAATTTTTTTTTTTTAAGGCCAACAATTTTTTTTGTAATGCCAAAAATTGTTGTTCTTTTTAAGGCCCACAATTTTTTTGTAAGGTCACCAGTATGTATTTCTTTTTCCACATTATTGATTGCATCAAAGGGGGCATACATGTTTTACAAATATCTCTTGTTCATAATGTTCCATTCCGTGTCTTTGAGTACTTTGTGTTGATTCTAATGTTAGTGAATAAGGACAATATATTTGATTTGTAAGACATGTTTCTATTAGCCAGTTTTGATAGACTAATTGGCGTTCACCTTTGAATGAAACGAGGATGCTGGAAGCTGTGTATTTTTGGTTTTAGGAGATGTTTCCAGCTGTAGGTTTTTGTCACAGTAAAATCATATTGTAGTACCAACAAGCTGACAAAAGATAATGCAGACCTTATTTCCACCAAGCAATCTGTAGCTCTTCAGTGCTCACAGCACTTTGATATATACCAGTAATGAGAAGAGTTGGGCAAATTCTAGTGGGATGAAAATCACTTACAAGACAGCACATTTTCTTAAAATTTAATCGCAAATTCCAGTTGCAATAATTTCATATACATGTCATTTCTGTGGAAAAGGCAATTTTTAAAACAAGCATGGAAAAATCCTTATCATGTTAGGAAATGCTACTTTTATAGGAGACATCGCCTATAATTTAAGGTCATTCACTATTTTGTTTATTTCGGTTCATTATAATTTATTAAATTTATAAATATCTGTTATACACTTTTGGTTTAAACAATATGTTGAACTGATTGACGCTTCCCAAAATTGGTCTGTCAGTCATTTACTAGCCCAAAATATTACATGTAATGCTGAAACTTTTGTGAGAAAATTCTTTTTCTACCTCCAAGATAGATAAACACCTCACAATGATTTTAAAATTTCCCTCGGATCACTCACAATTTTTGTACTATTGTCGATAGTTTAAGTTCAAAACAACATCAAATCTCATATGCTAATACATGTATGTTAAATATATACATCATAACCTCCATTGATACTTCAGCAATAAAATTATTGAGATCAGCCAATTACGCCTGGACTTGTTTCCGGACATGTTCTCGTATGATAGTCACATAATCCGGAAACAGCATCAAATAGAAGAGCTTCCGGGCATGCACGAACAGACATATATCCTTCCGAACAGGTGGCGAAAAAATGGCAGCCTCCACAGGCATGAAAATCGCCATTTCCTACAATATCACATTCCTTCTTTAATGTTAAGCATCCGTCTGAAAATAAGATGATAGTATGCAGTCAAGACTTGTCATTCTCAAAACATAAACACTACACAATGTGTTTCTCACGAAGGGAAAAGCTTTAAAGTAAGAAAATTATGTTGACGGTTAGAAGTGCTTTCAGCTCTTTGATCTTTCACGGGAAGAGAACTGCCGAATTCGCAAGTTATATACAAATATAGCGATATATGTATCAGTATGGTATTATTAAGACATGTTTACTTACGTGTGTTATTGTGTCTTGGGGGTAATGGTGTAGCATCGTTATTGTCTGTAAAAGTAAAATAAAACATGGATATTTACTGGTGTAAAGGAAAAGCAAAATAGACAAACTTACAATATGGATTAAAAAGATCAAGAAGGTCTGAGGCACCAACAGACATAAGGCAACTTAACTGCAATTATTTACGGGACACAATACCAAAATATAGTCATACAGTGATACTTTTTAACTTTATTCATGATATTAATAATCTCTATTTAAAGTTGCCAAGATACAAAAATATGACTTACAGATGCAAGTTGGCAGCCCTGATCCCGATGCCCATAGGCCTGTACTCTGCTCGCACACTTTCTTTACCAGCCTTGATTTAGTGTCGAATATATATCCATCCTTGCAATTAGCAACACATACCCTGAAATAGTATAATATCTGAGGATCCACATGTATTGACTTCCTACATATCGAGCCATACAACTAACAACATCCCACCCCTGAATTTCTTGTCATATTCAACACTTGAATCAATACAGCTTGTCACTTACTTTGGATTTAGATCTAACCTCACCTGCAAGTCGATTGACTAAAGCCGATGCGCTTGCCATACTTTATAGTTTAGTTTTGGACCCGATCTCAGTATTTGCAACATTAACTAGATGCCCTATATTACAATTTCTAGTCTACGAACACTGACCGAACTAACTTTTGATTCAGATATAATTTCAGCCACAGTAATTATGTATTCAGACTGGCAGATGACATCGCAGATATCGCCTAAAATATAGCAACTCACTTGGTATATATTAATAAAGTAACCAACAATTGACCAAAGCATGTATTATTTCTGGTTTGAGTGCACAGTCATTAAAGGAGAAGCTACTGAGTTACATGAATGATACCGGGAAAGTTTCCAAAGCACAACAAACAGCGTACGAGTAAGTTCTCTACAGGATGCAAAAATATCATTAAAATACAAAATAAAGATTGCTGTATAACCATGATAACTTACAACTGCCTCCCCTGTGTCTCACAACCTATCATGCCATTTACTGGAGGTGGAATCGCAGAACACAAGTCCACTTTCGGTGTTATGACTAGAATTGATAAATACATTTTTTGGAATACAATAAACTAGAAAAAGCAGGAAACCGTTTTTGTGCGTGCGTGAGTGCGTATGTTTGTTGTCAGGATTTAGTTCCTATTCTTCTTACTACGGAAATTAAAACTTACCGTTTGTAAAGAAACCAATTAAGGCAGACCGAATTTTAAGCTAACATTGCAGATATATACGATATACTTTTAACAATGCTAGGTAAACAACTTACTTGTTGGTGTGGCTTCCGGTCTATGAGTAGGCACCGGCGTGTCCGTTGTAGCCGTGCTGAGATTTTTACCTGTATAAGACACACATTTAGAAACTCAGACACTTTCGTATGTTTTTTAAGTAATGAAAATACATTATAGAAACTTTTGTTTTGAAAATCTACCTTTAGTTTTTGACATATTTATCTATCTTAACGACATACCTGCATAAATTTTAATTGAGTTCATTGAAAAGGTTTGCCATATTCTGGAATAGTAGAATGGAATAGAATAGCATACAAGAAATGTTTAATCAAATCATAGATTCATTTACAGGACATATGAATCAATTATGTAAAATGCATTCAGCATATAACAAAGGATATAAAAGAGCTAAAGCTTGATTCGTATTGGTTAAAAACAATTAACTAACTTAAAGGTTGATTACTTAAGAAATAAATAGTCGTAGCAATATACATTCAATTTCATTTTACACCTAATATGGTAAACGGAATCAGGCACAAGGGTTGAGCTAGCAGTGACATAGATCATACGGTATGTGCGGGGAGTTCGGGAAACTTGAACATGTGAGAGCTTATTCAAAGCGCAGTAGGCAAGAACCAACAGTTCATATTTTTTGTTTCATGTACCATCAATAAGTGTAGACTTCCTGCGCAAGCCGAATGGATACCTTCCTCATATAAAGAACTTGCCGATTAGCCTAATTTATTCGGCTCGTCGGGTTGAACCGTTTTTTTATCTGATATTTTTTATAGTTGTCGACCATCCAAAAACTATTTCGCTGGCTTCAACGTCGAATTCATTAGACTACTAGCCCATATTTTAGAGTGGTTCAAACACTATTATCTCCCGGACCTTAGCGGGATATGAAAATGGTAATGGTGAAAATCAAGAAATGAGAACCACCGGTATTAAATGGGGAAACATATATCATTTGAGTCTGCTATTTTGTAAATCTTGTGCTTGTCATTACATATTGCACATTTCGGAAAGAATAGTTCATATTCTGCTAAAATCAAAGTCTTACATGTGGGTTTGCTGCCGTCTGACGTACAACCAAGAAGTTCGAATCTAAGCGCGATATTCTCGTGCCAAGCCAGTGGATTTATACGCACGTACTTCGCATCAAACGGACAAGACAGGGTGTTCGTCCTCGGTGTATTGTTGTCTATATTCCCTGACAAAAACTTACAATAATTTTGTTTGTTAGTACATCATAAAAATGTTTGAACTGCAGTATGGTTTTCACTTTTAAGGATTAGATCAAGGCAAATTTATAACGGTCGAAATAGACCTATAACTACTTTGTAGTTTCGGATTCATTAATCCAGTTGTGTCACTATTTAATCAACGAGCATGAAAAAACAGAGTTTATACAACAACAGTGTATATGCCAGTCTGCATACCTGATCGCTCACTGCCTGTGAACTGTACGGGTGCCACTGCTTTCCGTCAACACTGTATAACACCCTGTACTGGGTCACGTATTCGTTTGCCGAGTCGCCAGTGAGAACAGCCCGTCCTTTAGTAATTATGCCAGTTATTCTTTTGAGTTCTGGTAATTCGACCTAAAAGAAATTGAAGCGAAGCCAAAGTGAAATTAAGTCGTGCGTATTTCTTCCTTAAGACGGGGCGTGATTAACCATCTGAAAATGAGTTGTTGTATATCTTTATTAAGACACCACGTGATTTACTCTCTGAAAATGAGTTGTATGTTTATCTTTATTAAGACATCACGTGATTTACTTTCTGAAAATGAGTTGTATGTATATCTTTATTAAGACATCACGTGATTTACTTTCTGAAAATGAGTTGTATGCACATGTATATCTTTATTAAGGCATCGCGTGATTAACCATCTGAAAATGAGTTGTGCGCATTTCTTTATTAAGACATCACGTGATTTACTTTCTGAAAATGAGTTGTGTGCATTTCGTTATAAAGGCATCACGTGATTTACTATATGGAAAATAGGTTGTGTGTATTTCCTAATTAAGGCAGCACGTGATATACTCTCTGAAAATGAGTTGTGTACATTTCTTTATTAAGACATCACGTGATCTACTTTCTGAAAATGAGTTGTGTGCCGCGATTTCTTTTATAAAGGCATCACGTGATTTACTATCTGAAAATGAGTTGTGTGCATTTCTTTATAAGGCATCACTTGATTTACTTTCTGAAAATGAGTTGTGTGCATTTCTTTATTAAGGCATCACATGATTTGCTTTCTGAAAATGAATTTTAAGGCATCACGTGATTAACCTTTGTCGTTGAAAGTCTGATGTGCAGTAGACAAATATAAAAAGTTTAAGTGCCTGTGCACCTCCGGTGATTAAGCAAAGTTCTACTTTTCATCAATTTAGTACCAGTTTGCTAATATTTTATGTGTAGCAAAATTGGGTGCGCATTTTTTTTTATCGACATACCTGTATGTATTGCTCTAAGGTATTTGAAGCTGCCCGCCATCCTCCACTCTGTACAACATTTGCTACCATGGTAACATCAGACTCCAGTCGTGCCCTTTCGGCGCCGAAATAATAACCTTTGACCCCTCCCCATGCGGAGGACGCGGTTATATCTGTGTCGTTCACATCCTTGAGCAACTTTTTCATACAAATGTCCGCTGTAAAGATATTTTACATTTCAATACGTATAAATACTACACAATATAAGGATATGCAGACTGTCCAAAGAAAGCGAATGCACACAAGTTATGCTGTAACTATATATATATATGTATATGCGTATATCAAATATTAAATACAATTACAATGCATATCGATGTTTCTCCTCTCAACTTAATTCGATCTTTCATCAATGGAAAGAACACTCAATTCTGTGTATAGATATTTCAAGAAAAGAAATTCCTGACTAGATAGCCCTGACGTACCAACACACAGTGGAAGATTTGTCCCTCCTGTCCAGAGTCCCATTTCACAGGTCCTTGTGAGGAAATTATCACCAGTTTCAAATACATATCCGGTATTACATATTCCAGTGCATGTCCTGTAACGAACAATTACGACTCATTTAGACAGAGGTCTGCACTACATCGCACAGACCAATTTCTAAAAAGCATCGGGTAAATAAACAAAAATAATAAACAAATCTTAGGAGGAACTGTTGTATTTACTGTATATACTGGACTGCTGTATACCGGGATAGATTTAGAGCTTAGAATAGCATGTACATGTACTATATAGTTTTTGATATCATTTTATCTTGGGCATATTTTTCTTATACGCAATTATATGAGCACTGAATAAACAGTGCACCTCAATCTTTATAGCTCTTTTGCTAGAGAAAACTTCAAAATAAACTTACAGCACTGTTGCGTTAATTGAACACTGCACCAGTCCGTTGATTGGCGACTTCAGTGACTCACATTTTGGTCCGGGAGTTGTCGCTAAAGAAATTGAAAAGTCTGACACTTATCACACATACATGTATACTGGTAAGCCAGACAGTGCCCACACAGCGCTCTAAGCGAAATTCTAATACTCCAATTCTTGCAGGTATGATGTCACGAATATAAAATCGTGCAAAACTGTTCTGACTCTTTCAGTTTGAAGTTAGGCTCAGAAAAAAACATTTGGTTCCTTTTGTTGGAAAATCTAAGTAGTACTCAAGGTAAATGAAAGTGAGTACGCGATTTTCTAAACAAGAAATTCGCTAAAAGATCAACAAACCTGTCCATGTCGCAGCAATCAAGCGATGCTGAAAAAAAGAAAATACTTTGTATTATATCTTGAATTAAACAAGGTTAAACTGTGTGAGCAAAGATAAATTGTAAGCCTAAATGATGGAGTAGATGAGAGTGTTTTTTCAGTCACACTAGCTGCATGGTAACAACCTTTCTCTCTCTTGTCCCTATGATGATAGTAGCAGAGTTCTGTAATGCAGGACCTCTTTACAGACAGATTCGTTCGAACTGTTTGTAGCACAGAGTATTCTCGATATTTACTACCAGTGTCTACAAATGAAAATCAGACGTGACTCTATAAAATTACAAAAAAATCTTATTTGAAACAATTCTTATTAAATATGTTTAATTAAAAAAGTACCTATTACGCTGAGAATCACATAACAGTCCGCCATTTTCATACAAGACTTGCGCGTGCGCCTGATCGCGAGATTATCGCCCTTCACGATATTTCGCCGCCATTACATAACAAAGTGGACAATCATCTGGTAGTGTCCCAGCCTAGATATGTTGTAATGTTGGGTGGAAGTCATTTTTGATGTATTACGATGACTTTAAATTCCTTGATAAGACACATTTTAAGATAACAGAGGGAAAAATAAACAAGTCCCATGATTAAATGACACTGGTACATTTACTTTAATCATTATCTGTATACAATAGTTTATCTGCCGTGACCACTTTTCTAAAATATCTTGGAGCCAAAACTGATAAGCACTTTCCGCTAATCGTCTTTTATGTCAAAACGACACAAGCTCGCTGCTGTTAGCAAGTCTGGGGCCTTTGTACTTTTGTAGTGTAACTACCACAGTAAGACAGACATTTCATTCCAAATGTTTCGTCGTTTGTTTGTGTTCGAAGTGAAATGTTTAGTTCCGGAATGAGTTCTTCAGTTAATGCTAAAAGCAAAACTTTCACGTTTAAAAGATTTCATATCCTGTGTTCCCCGGCTACAACAGAATCCATTGTGAAAAAGACCAATTAATTAGCCGCAATGTCATGCAGCAACATGGGGACTGGTAGTGTATAATGAGTGACAGGAAAGATGAAGATGTACTTTTGGAGAACGATCAACTACCATGATGAACTTTTTGTAAAGGCTTGTTGATATGTAACCGAAATTATCAAAATTTAGTGTTGCACAGTACGATAAAAACACGGGAAAAAACAGCAATAACTTTCCATAACCAGTGACAAAAATACAACAAGAATTGACATTGAACTTCATTGAAAAGAAAATGTTTGTATGACTAAAAAACATAGAGAATATCTGTTTTCGACGGCCTGCCATCTGCCACTGCCCCTACGAACAAATAAAAACACAACATTCTCGTGTCATGTCTTGAAGCCCTTTCCTGATGGGGTCCAGTGAATGTGTTGCCTTTGCGACCAGTGTAGATAATGACCAGTGGATCATGACCAGTCTGCACCGTTCGTCTGCTCGTGACCTGTACTCTCCGGTGTTCAGTTTGTAAATTTTCATTGACAATGCCTATTTTAAAGATTATGGTTCTGTCAAAGCGAAAAAAGTAATCCATGAAGATTACCGGGTACCAGTTTTCCATAGTACAAATGTACTTAAAAACAAACCGTATAAGCTCGTTTTGACAATTATCTTACCCGCTTACGTTATACTTTTCCATTGGGTGCCCACAAGGTTTATAAGTTCTACTTGTTACATCGTTATCTTCGCAATCCAGAGGACCAAGGTTCAATCCCCGGTGAAAGTGTCATCGGGCAAGGCTTCTAACGCAAAACGTGCCAACGTCCATCCAGTTATGAACGGGCACACGAAATCGGAGTTGTCAGCGCGTTCTCTTGTAAGCCGTGATTGATTCGATCACGGGTGGTGTCAATAAACAATTTGCAATCGAACTTAAAGAAACTTAGTGTAAACTAAGTTTTGTGATCATCATGTTTGATCATGCAAATGTACTACATATGTAGCGAACAGAATGACCATTGACTACAGGATATCAAACCGGTTCTTGTAAAGTCACCCGTTGCTTTGAAGTGTTCTAGTGCAAATGTTATAGCCGGGCCCATGACTATTGTAGCACTAAATAACCTCGTATGATGCCAACATCGGTTGTTTAAAGCTATTACATATATCACCCTTACAAATGACACATCTTTAAAGGAAGGTTGGTAATTTAATTTATCTTAATAAATTAAAGGAGTTAAGTTGAAATGTTTGTTTACATGTTGATGAGTAATCTCTTGAAACCTTCACGCTGGAGGAATGATGCATTACAAATATGGATACCCGCTGTACACTTATTGTCGGTAATTAGGTATTTTCTCTTCTTTTATTCATATTTCATATGTTTTATACGTGGCACTTATTTTGACAACACAACATTATAATCGCTAAAAAGAATGTACTGTTGTTTTGCTGAAGTTTTGTATGATTGTTCTCCATTTCTATAAACTTGAAACAGAGAACGATCCATGAATACATTTACTGATATCATTTTATTTCAGTTGTTTCCGTCCTGTTAGCAAAGTTTTCTGCTTACTGTGAGTGAATGCTTTCTTTACATTTAATTAAGTATAAATATAAATACAATATGTTGAAATTCATTTTACAGTTTGTTAATTTTGTGTGACAAACCGAACTTGCTTTGCTTCTTTGATAACGGCGTGGACGATGATTTATAAACATATCTATTAAATTCATACTCAGAAAACATAGCATGGTCACCTAGTTGATGTTGACATTTGTCCGCGTTGACACCAACATTGACCACAAATACATAATGACTGGCATGCATTCATCACGAGAAGTTTGTGCGACGCCAATAATTCGTATATGCCGTGCATCTTAATTCAGCTACGATATTGCAAATAATAAAGAAAAAACCTGTCTTACAATACTTTTTCGTGAAAAGCGACAAATGTATATATAAAAATGTGTACGTCAGCATTTTTTTTATTTGAAATAAGAAACACAGTTCTATCATTAAGAGACAAGTACAATTATTATCCTATATATGAGTATTTTAACACTTTACACAAAGTGAATTACAATTTTTGTTAGGTCAAGGTCAGTTATGCAATGACAGGCTTGTACAGAGCCTACCCGATGACCACTTGAGCGCCTCTAGTTCCAAGTCGGGGTCAGCTTTGCTTTCACCGCCCTCTCAGGCCCGCCTGAACCAAACAGAACAGACATTAAATAATGGAACAACGCTGACTGGAGCCTGGTCCCCTGCCAGTGACAAGCCGGGAGAGTATGTACAGGTATAAATGTTTAGTTTGCTGAAGAAATTGACAGGAGTGAAAAGAAGCATATATTCATCTATTTATCAATATTAAAATTACAGCTATAAAACATAAATTGCATTCATTCAAATAAAAATTTCCTAAACATCAATTAGAAGGAACATTTTTCAAACGTGCAGCGTCGATCTATTTGAAAAAGAAATTTCAAAAGGAAGTCACACGAGTCTTGGTCATATTCTTATATCTAAAATCGCATTTTGTTCCTTCTTTTCATGGTTCTGTTTTGAATTTATCTTTTACTCGACAGACAATGTTCGACGAAATGACAATGATCTCGGGGATTCAAACTCAAGGCCGTAACCTTGGTTATGATCACGTGACTTTGTTTAAAGTACAGTACACTGAGGATGGTAAAACATGGCAAACAGTAAATAACGACATTGGTGTTGAACAGGTACTTTCTGAGCTCTTTAGAAACTAAAACTCCTCTTGCAATAACATATAAGATTTGTATACCTACATGTCTTTTGCAGTCTTAGTTTTTTTTGTATGCTTAGTTTTCTTTTATATAAAATAAGACATGCATCATATGCCATAAGTCATTATGGGAATACACGCATCAGTACTGCAGAGATTTTGCAATATTTGGTACGCTTGTTAAAGTCACGTTAATTTAAATTATGGTCTCGATATTAAATTATGCAAGAACTCCCAAGACCAGTTTGTGAATCTAACGTTCATGTTTGTTTTTAATCATTGTTTTCATTTGTATGTATCAGATTTTCATGGGCAATCAGGATGGAGACACGATTCTGGACAACGAGCTAACGTGTCCAATTTTTGCAAAAGGAATTCGCATTATTCCGCTAGAATGGGACAAACATATAGCGCTTAGATTTGATGTGACCGGTTGCTATGTCGATAACAGTATTATAGGTGTGTAGAAAATCTTTAACAATTTGTTGTTTCTGTTAAAATTGTTTCTTTACAGTTTTAGACCCCTGTCAGAGTAATTCGTATTTTTACATGGTAATTAAATAACGCTTTTACGACAATTAACAAAAATGGCACACACTAACAAGAAACTAGAGGGAGGGGGCAATAGAGCAAGTAACATCCAACTCATATGATTAGACGGTGGGGGGGGGCGTTACATAAATCAACATTTTCATACCTGACTGACTAATGTAATCCCTGAAAGATGTTAAATTTATTATTTAGATGCTACTGGTATCATGATGGAAGTTTTTACCAGTCACGGTTGTTTATGTTCTAGTCGTTTCCTCGGTAGGCTTGCTCGTAAAACTTTTTATTTAATCGATCACGTAAGCTGGTTTATTGATCTTCAGCTATGTTCATAACGAGCGCTTAGACATTTTACATGTGTCATTTGCAGTCCTAACTACACCTGTAGCCACAACAATACTGACAACAACAGCATCAACTGCGGGTATACTGATATCAGCAACTTCAACACCAAGTATGCTAACAACTCTCACACCGACAAATGTCACAACTCCTTTCATGCCAGGAATTGTGACACCTTTTGGTTCGACTACATCTGGGGCTACTTTACTGACCACGCCCACTAAACCACTCTCAACTACCAATCCGACCACTACTGTCAATTTGTGTAAGTACGAACACAATTGAAGTAAATCTATTTTGAAAGTTGTAAAATGATAAAAAAAAATGATTCTGGTCGCTGTGTTGAACACTAGGATTGCAAAAACAAATTCTCTCATTCCTTCTTTCAACTGGCATATTATCGTAGGCAGACTTAGGTTCCTGAAAATAAAAAAAAGTCTATATTCACGGTTTATTAATTTAATCTTTCCGTACATTAATCAAAGCTTAGTATAATTACTACATACCTTTATTTTTAGTAACATTGATTCACTGGTTCATGACTCATATAAGCAATAACACCACGCCTACAACGCCCCATGTAACCACGCCTACAACTCCAGTAACCACACCTACAACTGTAACGACTACGCCCACAACGACAACTACAACACCAACTACTGCTATAACGACGATTACCACTGCACCGGGCATGTTTCTACCCGGAATACCAGATCCATTCGGTACGACAAAATCAAGCGGCGGGATACCTCCGATATTAGGATAGGGAAGTTCAGCATACACACAAACATTTTTCTAAACATCGCAGTTGTTTGTATCTTTTTCTTATTGTCAACGCTTTTAATTATCTAAAGAATAAAAGGGAGACCATATGCATTATGTTTATTTTTCTATACAGTTTTCTTAGTTTTTGCAATTTGCATTTCGGTTGTTGCTAAGAAAATTTTAAGTGATATTTTATTATTACGATACACCGACAATAGCTATTGGTATCATTACGTATTGTCACTATGTGAGATTAATGGCATTAAAATTTAATGTTTGGTTTCCTGTAAAGAACCCAGGACACACTTTTCAGCACTTCTCCAGAACTGTTGACTCAGATTGATTACGACATAATCATGTTTTAAATACTAACCATATTCACGTCCAGTTACTTTTGACGGCTCTTACGTGTTCGTTTTTCTTAATTTGTCCTGCATTCCTGTCAATATGTTTGCCATTCGTCTGTCTGTCCGCACATATCAAAAGGTATATGAAGAACCAAAAATTGCGACCAAAAGTTGTTTTTCATTTTAGTTTAGCCAGAGTTTTCAAAGGAGTCATTCACGCTTACTATTGTCATATTCTGTTAACCCTTTTGGAATCGTCCAGCTTCAAATTTCTGCAAGTCTGTTTCTTTTAATATGTGTGTTTTGCAGAATTATGATCCAATAATCCTGAACAGACGACCGGGTATATATTTCAATAAACACTAGGCACGAATGGGTTAATTAAAGTGAATCAGATTAGAAATTATTTACTAGGGAGAAGAGTTCTACGGAAGCCCAATAGTGCCACTTTGTTGTTTTCTTTCTTAGTATCTTGAATATTCAACTTAGTATCTTGAATTTTCAAGTTAGTATCTTGAATTTTCAACATAGTTATGTTAAAAAAAATCAATTAAGTACAATTAAGTAAAGCAAAGTGGCACTATTGGGCTTCCGTAGAGTTCGCACTAAGGGTACGATAAAACATAACTGCTCTGTCATGGCACAAGGAGAGTATCATACGTAAACTAGGACAGGTTTTGCGATGGCAGATAGGAAAGTGTACTATTTGAATATAAAGAGTTCATTCACTAAAGATATGATGTATATTATAACATTTCTTTGTGACCTTTTTGATGGTATTTCGAAACGACATCCCAATTTCTTTGGAGATACATGTACAAACTATATATATATTTTTGACCACTCTTAAACACATAGTTTAACACATATACTAAAGTGACTAAACCACAAAACATAATCCACTAACAATTTCTTCACCATTGGTTGCTTTTCTTTATTCAAAGTACAACGTATATGTTACTGGAATATCGTGACGACATGCTTATTGTTATAGCTATTAGAATCAGTGGTTAGTCGGAAACATTTGTCTTTCCTTAAATAACACCATGTAATTATTTCAACGCCCTAGAAGCTTATCTTTTAGCTATCAGAACCATTGTCAGGAACATTTCCTAATCAATTCAAATAAATAATAAAAACACTCAAGGTTTTGTACCGGTATTTAATGAATAAAAAACTAAAATTCCTCAAACAAAATCAGGCCAACGGTTATTATTTGGACAAGAGACATAAAGAAGAAGAGAAGCAGGAAAAACAAGTGAAACCAGATGAATGTGTAAAACATAAAGCCGTCAAGTTTGAGTCTGATGTATACATGTCTTTGTTGTAGTTTCATCACTAAGTCTTGTATAGCAGGTCAGATCACTTATACAAAGAACATGTACACACAAAAACACTAGTGATTCTTGTTGTTTTTAGAGTTAAAACAAGCATATTGATCTAGACACGGCAGATGTTGATCCGTCATTAATACCTGTCCACCTGTGTCGGACTGGCCAATATGAGGTTTATATGAGTATAGCAGCAAATTCAAGTAAGAGATCAGTGGGTACTACATAGGTCTTTTAAGGCCTTTTCGTATACAGGCCCATCTCCCTTGCCACTGATAAGAATATCGTTTAGCATTTGGCATGACCCTGTGACTTTTAACATCTGGATTCTCATAAGGGGCCCGTTAAGCAAATGTGCAAATTAATTTTTGAGTATTCTGAAATTAAATAACGACATGCATTAAATTGATGATATTGTTCTTATTCATCCTGCTATATGAATGAAAGAGCAAGCCTTGAAACTAAAGCACAAAATAAACTGAATTTCAGTGAAGTGGCCAAGTTTTTTCCTGATAAAATAGGATATTACAAATCTTAAACATGGTCTAGGCTTTAATTTCCTTATTCTTTAAAAGTAATTTTACGGATTGCACATTACGTGTTTTATTCCGACCGTTCGAATAATACAAAGGAATCATCGGAATTGTATTAAGTCAAAGAGATGTAGAATTTCTCTATCACTGTGCAAACTGTCCACATAATAACCCAGCCATCATCATTTGTTTAATGATAGCATGTTGTTCTTTCAAAGGCAAAGGGGACTTATTTTTGCATATCAACGCCAACGAAAATAATTACCATTAAGCCGACCAGCTTCATACAAATAGCAATACCGTGTGTTGCTTTGAGAACAGAAATGGGTTTGGAAGGCGTGGCACTTTCAGCTTAAGAATTCTAACTACTGAACGAAGGATTCTGAATTAATATTTCGGCCGCAAGATGATTTGACTTTTAGATGCTAAACTCGTATGCTGTGCTGAGAAAAGCTTTTGGTCGGTCAGATGGCGACACCCTTCTTAAGGGCCTCATTTATCCCCCTAGGTGTTGATAAGATAGCACTATACATGTATAGTTATTTCGCAAAATAAGGCATACTATTCATTCTGACATAGCACATTGAACTATCGAAAGTGTGGTAAAAATGATTGCTCTTCTTGTTGGTAAGTTTACTATTTTATATAACATTTATAAGTATGTAATAAGTATGTTATTCTGTAAATATTAAGCTAAATTTTATTTAAAGAAAACAAATGCTGTAAGATATAGTTAAGATAAACAGACGTTAGTTCAACTGAGATAGATATTTATAACTGTTAATTTAGTGACAACGCGGACTGTAATTTCTGATTCTGTAAATATTTACCATACAGATTTGATTTGATGCATTGTTTGAAAATAGTTAAGTTTTGAATTAATGAACTTTATACGAAGCTGCATGCTAAGATGTCCGGACGTAACTGCTAAAATTGGCACATACCATCGACCAATAAGACTTTCAGTGCCCTGCAAATTTCGTTCAGTGCCGTTTGAAATGTTGTAAAGTTTCATTTCGTATACTGCAATTTTACACCAACGTCTGATATAAAATTTCAAACCATTCATCGTATGCAGCGACATAACTTGCAATTACCATCCGTAACCTTACAATAACCCGCCGAGTACACTCTGTACGAGATATTTCATCATAATTTTAGTAATTCATTGGTGCCACATAGATTTTTGACATGCAACGGGTCACACTATGTACATCTTTAGAAAATTGAAAGATGCAATACGTCAGGATATGCATTTTTATGAGTATTATTCGTGTGCTATACATGTTTCAGCTTTAGCTACAATTTTGTTCAAACTTGGCATGTTGACTGAGAATCAAGTTTGAAACAGAAATCATAGGATACCGGCAAGTCTTCGTTCACGTTGTGCAAAATAAGATACACAATGTCCGCAATACTTGACAAGATAGCGGACTGTTTTCTAATCATTCTGATTAAGAAAAGATCTTGGAATGTTTGTTACTTTCTCAGGGAAGATGTATTTTTCTGTTACAGCTACCTTGGCTGTGATCGGCACTGATGCCCTTCTTTTCCCGCTAAACAATGGAGCAGGTGAGTGAATTACGTTCTAGTACATTTTGTATAAATGTACAGGAGGTTCGTGGTGTAGATGTGTTCAGAGCAGGTGTGTCATAAGCCAGCAATGGCTGCAAGGTCCTTCAAGAAGGGGTTACACTGTAAATGACCGTTCCAATTTTTTAGGACAAATGCTAAAGCCTCCAAAAGCCTATTGTTAAGGTTTTTTTTTCTTTTTGTGACTAGGTCAACTGTTAGCAAACAATATCACAAACAAACCCACGTGTACTTTTGTGCAAACCATTGAACACGTGATGGCCCAGTGTGGCCGTATACTTGTACAACATTGAAAACCAACTATTGGCACACACACGCCACGAGGAAAAGCCAGTACAGTAAAATAATTGGGTCATCGGTTACTTATCACTTATCAGGGACGACAGATGTTTCATTTCAACATCTGACCCAGTCACATAGTTCTTTATAAAAGATCATAGATTCAGCTGTGCCAATACTTACGCCAGTGCTAGCTAGCTTTAAAAAGAAGAAATTTAACGTGTAATTCCTCTTTCCATGACGACTCTAAAACGGGTATAAGTATTTTCGAAGTTTTGAACTTTCGAAGACAACTCTGAGAGTCCGCCGTAATGAACCAGGCATCAGGCCAAGACTGCTTATCTTCAAAGTGAAGCTAACTGAATATGTTAACTAAAAATTCAAAAACTCTAAGAAATTGCCAAACGAAACTTATATTTTAAATGAGAATTAAGTTAATATTCCGTCTACTAAGGATTTTGAGGACGAGCTGGATGCTGCAGGGACAGCTATATTTCGTGTCATATTTGTCTACTGAAAAGATCTTTGCCTTTCAAGCTATGAACTAAACAAGACCTGTTTCATATTGGATCGGTTGCCTAATTTGCAAAACTTATGGAAACATTGTACTTTTGTATTTTATCTAGAGCCAGAACCCGAGTTGATTTTTGCATGTCCACCACCTCGTGTACCACAGTTCGGCAGTATCAAGTGTGACTATGGCATGTTCGACATGTAAGTATTACACACCTCAAACCAAAATAACTCGTAATTACACTGAATGAACTGGGAAAACAGAACAATATTTCTTATGTTTGTAAGCTTATAATCTATGATAGAATATTTGTTACTCTCTGACTCGGACTTTTTTATATATAGGTACTAGCAAACTTGACATAACCCCGTTTAAACAAGACATTGAAGAATTCGATTGTATCAATAATTTAAGTATTTTGAAAATGGTGACAATATTTTAAACAATGGATTTCTCGGGAGATCACTGTGCTCCTTGTGTGTCAAACACAATGTGTAGGTTTTTTTTTAAATACTGTTGTTTTTATGGTTTTGGCACAGGAAACTCTTCTGTACTTGAGAATAAATAACAAAGGCTGCATATTCGAAAACAGCATAGTGTTCAAAGCGATTCAGTAGTTGACAGGTAAACTCAACATAGTCGTACGGTCCTTCTACTGCTCTTCTATCATTCGGCAGTTGACTCAGCATTTATTTTACATGGACATAATAAATGAAAGTAAATTCATGCGTAAATTGCATTTTATAACAGGAGTTGTACCGCCCAGTGTGACGATGGTTTCCAGTTTGAAGACGGAAGTCATGCAACCTCAATCAAGTGTGATCTCTTTGAAGGCACCTCAACACCAGATGTGCTGAAATGCGTCAGAATCGGTAATTACGTTTAATAATGAAGCTGTAACACGATGTCAGTATGAGGTCAAAGCTCCAATTTATGGGTGTGCTTAAAATACTCGTGTTGATATACAAGACCTGCTATCATGGTTTCGTGTGGAGCCGTCGTAGCGCAGGTGGTAGTGCGTTCATCCCAAAGGGTCCAAAGTTCGATCCTTACCAGTGACATGACGGTAGTGTCCTTTGGTTTGGCACTTAATTCCAAAGTTCCCAGTCTCTCTCCTTTTGGGACTGGCTCCATCTGGAGTGAGTCTCGAGAGCGATTACCTTAAGTTGTAACACATTTCTTTCGGAATATTTTATAGCTTGATTTATTCAAGCTCCGTCATTGACCTTTCTTTATCTGTGAAAGCTGACAGTTTCTTACAGTGGAAGAGAATGTAGTACTGTCCTTGCACGCCTATACATAACTAAAATACTGACTGTGTGCGTTAACCCCCAAGGAAAAACAAAACAGATCCCAAACAGAATGTAGATCTACTCAAAAGCATAATGATACACATTTTTAATCCTACAGAAAACAAGAACTACATGTACTAGTATCTTTAAAAAAAATTGTCAAATTTGAGTGCATTTTTTGTATATGAAAGAGATGGTAGCTAGATTTCATTGTAAAAATATCGGGAAAGTTTGCAAAATTTCTGTAGGTACAATGCAGATTTCTAACATTTGTTCGAGACATTTTTAGACAACACTATACTTCTATACTTATGGTATGGTATATTTTTACGAGTCAACAGCGATAACAACTTGGAATTATTCTGCACACATCTAACTCCTTTTTCAATCTAATTACAGGAGTCGTCAACCCATCTGGCTCCCCTGTTGTGGTCACGGGCAATCCATCGGTCACAGGCATTCCATCTACAGCCAATAACTGTGTCCGATCATTAAATGATTGTTTCAACGTACCAGCTGGTGACTATGCATACTGCGATAACTGTCGTATGTTCGCAACGTGCGCCGGAAGTGGATTTTATGTTCGCAATTGTCCGGGAATTTCCGTATTCAATGCAGCACTCGACAAATGCATGGACAATAGTCCTTTGTCGTGCAGATTGATTTAGATTTTCACTCTTAAGACATTTAATTTTGTAAAAAAAACATGTATGATAAAGGACTAATTTTCTCATCTATTTCCGCTTATCTCTGTGTAGTTCAGTACCAATAAATCACGACAACCATGTTAACTTTTGCATTGTTTTAATAATGGCCCATATTACTTTCAAGACAATAATGAAATACACGATTGACAAAAACAGCACCGTTCACAACATCGTGTCACAATACTGTCAAACCTGTGTGCAAAGACCACTGGTTGGAAGACGCTAAAGCAGATTTGTTGACAGGTGGCAGCCTTTATTCATAGGTGTTTATAGATTTATTTTGCACTGCATTTCCCCATTTGGTATGTATTCCTAGAATGCCCTTAATTGAGAGATGTACTCCAACATTGGTTTCAGTTTATATGAGACACAGGGATATTAAACATGTACATTTTGTGAAAAGTTTCGGAGAAAGATTTTGAAAAGAAAGAACATGAAAAGAAAAACGCCGCATTTATTTCAAATAAATACAAAAGGCACACACATTAATAAAGGAAAACAGAAATCTTTGGTTTCCATGCACGTGTATTACAACCGGATTGCTAGTGATAAATGAATAAAAAAATAGAAATGTCAATATCAGCAAAAAGTGGTTAAGGTCCGCTGCATGTAGAAGACCTGAACTGGCAGCTGTGAACGTTATCATCCCATTTCAAGTTCAGTGGACACGGTCTGTTCCACAAGCCACTTGCAGCACACGTCACATAGTGACCACACCCCTTACACGCCTGGTAGTCGCCCTCCTTCTTTCCATAACAGTCACTGGCCTTACTAACACACCCAGCTGCAATAAATACATGTCAAATATTATTAATGACCATTACAACACTATTATGTCCACCTATGTCGGCGGTTTGTTTATAGTGCTACTTGGATGGATGTCGGGACTGTTGTAAATACCATTGTCCCTAGGTCATGGGCAGATCAGATGGAGACTAAAGGAGTTCAGAGATTCTTCAGTACCCTTATCTAATTCGATGGCCTTAATCAGTGTTCCATCTAGCACAATTAGCAGGGTGCAGCACCCTGCACCTGTTCTTGTGCACCCTGCCCTTTTCTCTTTTTGGCAGGAACTTTGCAATTTATGTTAATGAGCAAATTTATTGTAGATTTAATGACAAAATACAAATTAACCTTTTCTATAAGGCACCAATAATCTAATAAAAGTTAAGAAATGACCATAAATTAGTCAATCAGTAATGGAATTTTGATTTAAAGCAAATTTTTATAAAGGTCCGTCCATAAGAGCAATTATATTAGCTTGTATTTGTGGATGAGACCTCGGTATGTCTCCCACCATGCCTATACCTACCAAAAGTGTGTTTCTGTGTCCGAAATAGGAGAGATTTACCTGACTGCAATTTCCAGCCAGTTTCAGCCAAAGAGTGAATTTGATTGGTTGCCAAAGAGTAGGTCAACCGCGGCGCCCACATGCCCAATTCTGCGTAGGCCTAGAAAATGTTGCAGTTTGCAACTATTTTTGTCGCAAAATAATTGAAAACAAATTTGAAATGTCAACTCACTAGTGAAAATATTTCCTCCAGTACTGACGTAAGGTACACCCGGCTGAGTAGGAATTGGTACATGTACTGAAATAAATACGAACAATTAGAAATATGTCCAAAGTCATGGAAGCCCGGCTAAGCCGATTACTTAGATAAAATACTCAACGAAATAATATTCGACTTTAAGACAGGAAATAGGTGTCTAGTGCACCCACGTTTTGCCATCCTTTTCAAGTTGTACCACGTTTCAATGACTATAATGTTTTGGGAATATACATTGGACACGTGGAAAAATAAAACACAACGCAAGGTAGGGTTATGGTAACAGTACATGACACACCAATTTTGTCGAAACCTTTTGACTTGTTTTGGCAATTTACATCAAACGTGTAAGTAACACTAAGTGTGAAAGGATTTACATCTGTTACTAAAATTATTTGACAGTGAATATTTCACATGCCACTATGAAACTGTTACCTGTCGGTGGTGGTTTTGGTGTTGTTGTTGAAGCTATTGTACGGGTTGTGGGTGCATTGGTTTTCACAGTTGGTACTGTGGGTGGCGTCTTCACATTTATAGTCGGTTTATTCAAAGGTGCTTTCCAGTCTGAGAAAAAAACATCACCGCAAATATGTGTAAAAACTTAACTACGTAAAAAGTTACAAGTGCTATAAGTCATAATACTTCTAGTTAAAACAGACAACATATGAAAACATACTAAATACTTAATTTTCACCCGAAAGTCAAAGTTGACTGAACGATGTACCTACAGATTTTTTCTCCAAATTGTAGTTAGAAGGAATAATGTCAAAAATACCGGCAAAATGTATCAATACATGTATATAAAAAGTGTGTATATTGTTATGAAATAATCTGGAAATAAAACTTGTGAAACTTTTTACGATCATTGCCTCTTTATTTCGACATTCACATATTGCTTTACATGGTTAAAAAGTTCAGAGGCCGCAGTAGAAAAAGGAAGTAAAATTTTCATTTTCGAAATTTTCCAGCACTGAATAACAGGTTATCTGTTCGTTTGATACGCGATCTCCTTAAAAAGCAGAATGTTCATATATACCAACTCTTGCAACCTTTTATCGACGATGTTTCGCTTAAGACATTAATAAGCATTAACATTTATTGAAAAACATGTTGATTTTATTTCTATTTCTTAACGATGTTTGTGGTTTGTACACTTCAGGGTTAAATATTTTTGTAATATTGATATTTGCAACGGTATATGTAAGGTTTTTATTGGGATGGTCGCAAATATTTATAATGACGACCTGTTAAACGTTAAAAAGATAAATTACACTTACATTTGTCTTTCTCACAAATAAAATTACGTTTAAGGTCGCAGTTGTCGTCGTTGAGTTCTTTATTCCAGAATTCTCCACAATGTTCCCCGTAGCCTCCGTTGTCTGGCTGACCTTTCTTCCACTGTCTGATAACAACAAGCAGACAGAATGAAACCCAAGTCGTATGCTAACTAATATATCATTACAAACTAGACTTATAACATAAGGTCAGCTAGCAAAGAAAAAAGAAAAATTGTTTCCAAAAAGCATACACTTTATTTGCTTCATGAATATAAATACATCTACAGTAAACTCCGTATATAACGACTCCGGATATAACGAAATTCCGGATATAAGAAAATAATTTCTGGGCCCAATTTTTTGTCTTCTAAAATATGAAAATGCTGTATGGCTATGTACGGATATAACATACTTCGGATATAAGGAATGTATTGACATGGTCACAAGGAGTTCGTTATATATACGGAGTTTGCTGTATGTACAACTACGTTTCGACTTGCTCTCATATCGAGTACTTACAGTATTTTCGTATCGAGAGTTTTTCCGTCCGTCCATTTGTAGTCTTTTGTGTCCTTCCTAGGCACATTGCTAAGCCCTATCCACCACAGACTTACAGAACTAGCACTGATCTTTTGTAAAACAAAATCCTGCGACACAAATATGTACATGTTAAAAAAGTACTTTTTGTAGATATGTTTTCTTCTGTCACAATTTATGATGAAAATTATTGCAGGCCCGCTGAAACTTGAACCATAAAAAATGGCTTTGTTTATTCGCATTTATGTTTAACTAGAATGACTGGATGGACCTATATACACTATTCCGTGTAAAACGCGCTAGGAGTACCCCCCCCTTCAACCCAAAACATCAAATTAGTTATATTTCACTATTGCATATGCAATGAAAAAACGCCTCAGAGTCAAACAGGTATCACGAAGAAGAAGTTAGAATAATACGAATCAAATATAACAAGTACCAACCCTTTCTTGTATGGATTCTATGTCAACTAGATGTCCATGATTAAGCAGACACGTTCGTTTTGCATCCCTCCATGACAATACTTTTTTAGAGAATAAGTAACAAGTATTGGAGCCTCTCAGTTCGGTCCATCCTGGGTCACACTTTCCAATGTCAGCTGCAACACACGTCACCATTATCAAAATTTGTCAAAGAACAATAAAAAAATAAACTAATGATCAATTCACGCATTATTTATGACTTAACGAGACGAGAGAAAGGTTCGTTACAAAAAGAAGTACGTACAATTCTTACGCTGACTAGTTTGTAGAATCCTGCTATGATATCAATATTAGCGAAAGCTGTAGGCTCTTTTGGCATTCGTACACAGAGACCATTTGAAAACTATGGAACGCCTACCGGTATGCACATATCAAACTAAAATACCATTCCAAAATCGCTTCTAGTTGTTGTTTTATATACGTATATTTTTAACTTATTTATGTTCCATTGATTTTGCAACTCAGTTCTACTCACTACTCTTTATTGTTGTTTCTTAGAGTTCTGACCACAGGTGCTTGACACACAAATATTGTGCATTCTTACTGCCGTATATACAGAACTGAATATACGGCAATAGGAGTTCGGCTGTACCTGTGGCTTTGAGCAGTACTTGCAACGTAAGAATGAATTGTGGACCGCCGTTCTAGCGTTCATAGCCAATGCCTCAATAGGAAAGAAGCGCATATAAAATGATAGACTGATCAATGAATTCTTACTTGTAATCGCTTGACAACCAATAGCATCAAATCTAAGTGCGATTTGGCTATGCCAGGATTGTGGATGAAGTCGAAGGAATCTGGCTATAAAGGGGCAGTCAAGCATATGTGTAACAAGGGAGTCCTGGTCGATATTTCCTTGAAACAACTGTAAGACAAAACACAAGTTTACTTTGTATGGTTACGTGTAGCGGTTACCTCCCTTTACACTGTACTGGCGTAACCTGTGGGTTTTTTTGGTCATTCATATATGGTTATGATTATTTTTTTATATATTATCATCATCAGATATAACAATCATCTTTCAACGGTGGTTTCCGGAGAAACATTTTTTTTATGCTTTCCGTAGACAACGTTCGTTTTACAAAACAACAAAATGGAATAAAGCCACGCTAAAGTGACCAACTAGCGTTTTGCGTTTTAAGTATTTATGTATTTAATTGTCTGTAATTTATTCTATGTTAAGCTTTCCAAACATATCTCCTAGATAGTATTCTCTATGGATATTTTCAAAATTTGTCTTCATTTTAAATATCCTTTCGATAAAACGTAGATTTAAGTCTCATTTCAGTAAGATATAGGAACACCGTTTTATTCTTATAACACTTTCCAAAGTAGGAACTAAATATTGAAATTTGTTTGCAAAAATGAACACATGGTTCTTCATAACTGTAGCCTTAAAGTAAGTAGTAAGTAAGTAGGTCTGCGTTGAAAATTGTTTGCAAAACTTAACAAGTGGTCCAAAGTTCCGTATTGCAGCTTCAAAAAACAAGAAAGTGAGTCAAAGGGCGGGGTAAATTTTGATCCAAGTGCACAAAGAAAATAGTCGTGGAAGAGGACCGACCACTAGGCAATGCCACATACCAAATATCTAAGCTCTGAACCTTGCAATTATGGAGAAAAAGACTTTGACAATAAGTCTTTGTAAAATAATGACACCTAGGCGGGGCTAAGTTTTACCATAGAGGTGTGCGTTGACTACTTTTGATAGTATCCAGATTGAATAATTAAGCTCTACTTCTTACGCCATTGGACAAGAATAGTTTAAAGCATTTCCTTATAAAAGTCTATAAAAAAGAAGTGAACCCCCCAGGCAGCATAGAAATCCTGTGAGCTTTCCCTTTATACATATAAGGGGAATTAGCACCGCCCCTTGCCGACATGTTTTCAGAGTTTGACACAATCTGGCTCGAATCTTGCATGAGGGCCACCAAAGGATCAACCCTTTGAAATTGTTTTGAAACTGGCCTTGTAGTTTTTCACAAGATTTGAACGGACGTACGCCGGATACCGTGAGTAGTCACACTAGCTTACCCTGAGCACAGTGCTCAGGTGAGCTAAAATGGCCAATCCAACAATGAATACACTTGTACCAAGCAAAGTGTTTCGTTTGAAGCTAACGGTATACGGTTAACTATACATTATAGTTACATCACCAGAATTTACTTCAGTCAAAATAAAGTTAGTAAGTTTATTTACCTTATCCTTGCCTCCACCATCTTGTACAAATTTCCAGTTGATCCCATCGTTGCTATAGGAGACCTTATATTCCGTAACCCTCTGTACACAGCATAGGGTCAAAGGGTTCAAGTGGCGCCCTTGTGTAACAACTCCACGCACAAGACTTGGTCGCATAAACTCTACCTGAAGTCAGGCAATCAAATATAATGCAACAAATCTGATAAAAAAATATTATGTTAAGCTATATGTCACTGTCTATGGCGGACGTAATATGGTCATTGTTTCACGTCGAAGCGGATCCGTTGTCTAGTGGTAACACGCTGAACTAATTCTCGTAAGTGTCACAGGTTCGATCCCCCGCTCCACCACGTACAATTATACAGTCATTGACTTTTAATGAGGTGAACAAGAAAATATATTGACCCGGTAAGTCTATGGATGAACAAGGCCGAAGCAGTCAAAAAGCCTTATATGGTCAATATTAAATAAAAATGGACTTCGTCCTCGGCCAATATTACTTTTTAACAAAACTATATATTGACCGAAACATTAGTCTTAAATTATTATATCGTATTCCTCATAAAAAGTAGTCGAAAATATAACAGAAATGACGTCCTGAAATCCGCGCAAGTTTACACATTCTTTTCAAGGTCTGCAGGTACTTTTGCAGACCCGGCACGGGGTCACTAAAACCCAATCATTAAGTATTTATGATAGGTATACAATATAGTGCCGTATTCACAGAAATCAAAAGAAAATAAAAGTAACTAGGTTTATCATTTCCTCGATATCCATATAAACATAACAAGATCAAAATATCAATATCTAATATTACCCTAGCAGACAAATGTTATTTCTTTTATTCTTCGTTCCTTGGAACGAAGAACTTTAGTGGACAAAAGCTCTGAGCTGTAGAAGTAGCGAGCTATATAATATAAATTGTCCACATTATGACAGGCAATGAAATATCGACCACGTCATATGATTTTAAAACAGAAATTACATCGTTGTTTCCCCGAAATGAAGGAAAGGAATGTCAAGAGGACAACATATATCAGAATACGAAAACGGAGATTTGACTGTTTATCGTACATACTTAAACAAGTAATTTGATATTAGTGTAACGCTCGTCTGTAAATGCTATTTTATACATGTAAATTTTCAAATTTGTTGGAAACTATATTTCATGTGTTAAATACCTGAATGTATTGATTTTTATCATTAGTTCTAGCAGTCCAAGCACCTCTGTAGAATGTTCCGTTTCCATAATCATAGGCCGTGGTGAACAACCTTGACCTATCCGGGCCATTATTATCGTTGGGAAGATGTGAATTCCAAGAACTTGAAGCTGTCAGATGACTGTCTGGAACGCCGTGTTGACCGGAAACAAGGTACCCGTGACATACTTGCGCACCTGTCAGTCAAACAGATTACATATTAACAAGTAACTTACAAACCTTCGTTACACTCCAAACTTGGGCTAATGTAATTGTTCTTAAAACTGAATTTGTATCTCCTTACTTTATACGAACTGAAAAGCAAACTAATGATTCAAATGTTAACAAGAGATGTTTGTAAAACATGTATGCCCCTCTACTCCCTCTGACAGTAGCCAATGAGTTGTTTTGCACTAAAAGTCAACCTGACCTAAAAATCAATAGGGGTCATCCAATAGGTAGTCATGACCAACCAACCTATCATTTTTGCGGACACTAGGCCAAAGCATTTTCTAGTTACTGATCGGACCGGTGTTTTTTTTAGGTCACCGTCATTTGACCTGTTGACCTTAAAATCAATAGGGATCATCTACTGGTCATGTCAAACCTACCTACAAAGTTTTAGAACACTAGGCCAACGCGTTATTTATTTATTGTTTGGACAATTTTTTTTTTTTTTGGTATTAATGGTGTCCGTGACCTTAATTTTGATATCGATAGGAGTTATCTACAGGTCATGACCAATCTGCCTACAAAGTTTTGGGACGCTAGGCCAATGCACTCTCTAGATATTGATCGGACACGTTTTTTCTGTTGAAGGTCACTGTAACCTTGACATTTGACCTCAAAATCGATGGGGGTCATTAACTTGTCCATGGCCAACCAACCTACTAAATCTGAGGAACCTAGACAACTTCATTCTCTAGTTATTGATCGGACACTATTTTGTCTACCGACACATCGGCGGATCGACATGTGTAAACCAATATACCCCAAATCTTCAATCGGGGGCATACTAACGAAGATTATGCATTCAGTTTTAATTATGATCAGAATAACAACCTGGTGGAGCATTTACAGGAGGCTGGAACGGAATGTAAGGCGGTAAAGTCGTCATTTGTGTTGTAGCACGAGTAGTAATGGTTGTAGTGGTAGGCGTGGTTGTTGTCGTAGGTGTTGTTGACGTAGTGGTGGGCGTGGTTGTTGTAGTTGACGTAGTTGTTGGGGTGGTTGTTGTAGTTGACGTAGTTGTTGGCGTGGTTGTTGTTGTTGACGTAGTTGTGGGTGTGGTTGTTGTAGTTGACGTAGTGGTGGGCGTGGTTGTTGTTGTTGACGTAGTAGTGGGCGTGGTTGTTGTAGTTGACGTAGTGGTGGGCGTGGTTGTTGACGTTGTCGTTGGAGTAGTAGTCGTTGATGTGGTGGTGGGCGTCGTTGTTGATGTTGTTGTCGGCGTAGTTGTTGATGTTGTTGTCGGCGTAGTAGTCGTCGTGGTTGTAGTTGTAGAAGTCGTTGTGGGCGTGGTGCGAGTCGTTTGCTTGGCTGTAATCGTAAATGTGGTCGCAGTTGTAGATGGTGTGGTAGGGCGAGCCAAAGGTTTACAGTGATAAGTCACCTATAGAAATTTATGTACAAATTTGTAATTTTCCATTTTAAACTACAAATGTACAATATTTACGTAATATACTCAAAAAGCTAGTTTGCAAAGGTAACATTAGAAAAATATGTTCTTACAAGTCACCGAAAACATATTTATCAATAGAAATTCTATGAATATGAGAAGATTGGGCGCCGGTTGCGGTTTCATGACTTCACTTTTTCCTAAAACAACAAGCTTAGTAAGATCATAAAACGAAATGAAAAAAAACTAAATTAAATGATTATTCAGAAGTCAATAATGAATTCATTTTACAAGTGAAAATGCACAAATTATCAATATGTCAAAAAAATATGCATAACCCAGCTGCGAGCGTAACTGTTAAATACTGCCCTCTATACTACAGTGTTCCTGTAATAAGTCTTAAAGACCACCATTCAGACCGACATAAAGTGTTCTTAATATCGTAATGGTCTTTCTAACGCAGTACCGACGTAACGTCGTTTTTCTAACGCAATACCGATGTGACGTCGTTTCTGATTGGTGACGTCGTTTAAATTTGCGACTATTAAATAACGTATATATAGTCGCAAACTTCAAACGGCGTTTTAATTATCGCATTTAGACACATTGTGCGTTAGAAAAGGGATAACTATTTAGTGATTTTGATATTTGCGACCGTATATACGGTTTTAATGGTCGCAAACAGTTTTAACAGCTCCGGCTAACGCCGTCGCCGTTAAAAATATTTGCAACCATTAAAAACCGTATATACAGTCGCAAATATCAAAATTACAAAACAGTTATTCCTATATTCTAACGCAGTACCGATGTAACGTCGTTTCTGATTAGTGAGGTCGTTTAAATTTGCGACTATTAAATAACGAATATATAGTCGCAAAATTCGAACGGCGTTTTAATTATCGCATTTAGACACATTGTGCGTTAGAAAAGGGATAACTATTTAGTGATTTTGATATTTGCGACCGTATATACGGTTTTAATGGTCGCAAACAGTTTTAACAGCTCCGGCTAACGCCGTCGCCGTTAAAAATATTTGCGACCATTAAAAATCGTTTCTAACGCATTACCGATGTAACGTCGTTTCTGATTGGTGACGTCGTTTAAATTTGCGACTATTAAATAACGTATATATAGTCGCAAAAATCAAACGGCGTTTTAATTATCGCATTTCGCCGTCGCCGTTAAAAATATTTGCGACCATTAAAAAACATATATACGGTCGCAAATATCAAAATTACAAAACAGTTATTCCTATAATATACAGTCGCAAACATCAAAATTACAAAACAGTTGTTCCTATACTGATTGGTAACGTCGTTTAAATTTGCGACTATTAAATAACGTATATATAGTCGCAAAATTCGAACGGCGTTTAATTTTCACAATTATACACATTGTGCGTTAGAAAAGGGATAACTATTTAGTGATTTTGATATTTTCGGCCGTATATACGGTTTTAATAGTCGCAAACAGTTTTAACAGCTCCGGCCGTTAAAAATATTTGCGACCATTAAAAACCGTATATACAGTCGCAAATATCAAAATTACAAAACAGTTATTCCTATATTTTATCGAGACCTTTTTACAATAAAACGTGTCATTTGGTTCCGAAATGTTTGGTCTTAATAGTGAGGGCGGTCTTAATTGCGAAACTTTACTGTAGTAAAGGTAAAAATATCTTATCTTTATGTTGGTTAAAGAATGTTCGTAACATAATTATATTTCTGTCGGCACCATAACCCGAAAGACTCGAGGCAAAATTGACAAGATTACGCGTGACAGCACGATAGAAATCCGTAGTACAATTCAAAACTTAAAAGCTGCTTTACCGTATCCATAATCATATGTTTGAACAATTTTGTCAATGATATGTAAGAATTAAGAATTGTTTAGGTACATAAGTGTTTTCCATAATCACGCGTGATAAAAGAATGAAACAAAAAACTTTTGAATAGAATTTAATCTAACTTGTGATATGCAAAGTCACTACGGTAACTGAACGTCTCGACTGATATATTTTTCGTTGGTTACAGTACCGGTAATCCAATTTTTGGCAATACATGCAACACAACTTCATTTCATCTCCCATTCAATTTATAAAAGCAAAATCAAACCTGCAGGTATTTCGGAACTCCGGGACATGGATCGATCACATGGAGCCACGAATTGTCGGCGTGGACAATGCAGGAAGCTTGGTGGTCACAGTAGAGATGAACAGTGTCGTTACTTTTGGTTCCGCTCACACACTTGAGATTGTTGAATGAAGTATGACCAGGATTACACGAGATCTGATTGGTTCTACCGTAAAAAACGGTGTCAATCAAGATTTCGTCACCGGGTGAACAACGCAATGTACTCTGACTAGGTTGGCAAACAAGCGCTGATTTGACTCCTGAAGGCATAAAACGGATTTTGTCATTATATGAAACGTCTGTTTTCAGTTTTAAAGTGTCTTTTTTATTTATTTATTTCTTATGAGAAGCCTGTATACAAAACAAACAAGCTTTGTCACACAAAGGACTTGAAATGTTTTGAGAAAAAACAACAATTTTGTTTACTATGATGTCTACAAAAAATCTTAATATTCGAAACTTCTGCTACAGAAGTCTCTATTGAGCCTGTTGGCGGCATAAACAATGATCGAAGATTATAGGCAATTCGTCTTTATTTCCATCCAACCCAAGCTATAGACTATGGTAGCTGGGTTGCCAGCACGAGAGCACGAAACAACGACAACACACAATACAAGGGTAAAACAACTAAACTGAAAGGGGGTCAGTACGACATTGCAGGGCAACAGTACGACAAATACCGTAATTATGTCGTGTTGTCGCGTGGCGACCTTTCGTTGTTTCCACCTTTTCTTGCCGTTGTCTCGTGACGGTGTTTCGTCAACATGGCAAAGCGTTACGAAATAAGGATACACATGGCGAAACAACAACAAAACACAACTTACATGTGCTGTCTTTATTTCGTGCTGGCGCTCACGACAACCGTGATGAGAAAACGGCAACACGAGAACGTCTCCATTGCTAACAATGGTATAATATTATGACGTAATAATTAAAATCGGAAGACGAAATAACAACAATTGCAAATGCCAACTATCTAAATAATAAACTTCATTTCTTGTTACATTGGCAAAAAGGTTTTACCTGGCGCGAGTGTTGTTCGGGGCAATGTAGTTGGAGTAGTACTCGGTGTGCTGGTTGTCTGGGTAGTGGTAGGCGTGGTTGATTGGGTAGTGGTAGGCGTGGTTGTCTGGGTAGTTGTAGGCGTGGTTTTTGTAGACTGGGTAGTTGATGCTGTCGTAGTGGGCGTTGTTATCTGAAAGGTTAATTATTGCCATTTTATGATTTGTGATGGAGACAATCTAAACTGCTCAGTAGATAGTATATTTTGATATACTAAACTTCGCAAGAAAAATTAAACTTAAGTTGGATACCGGTACACTAGTCATATTGCTTACAAGAGTATCTTATTGTCAAAAGTATTCAATAAATAAAGTTTTTAGTATGAAGATCAATCGTGTTACCCTAGTGATTTTGTTTGGCTTCATACCTTCTTAGTTGCCATTGATTGTGTGGTTTTCTGTGTGGTCGTTGGAATATCACACTGAAAACTAACTTGTAGATATTTCGGTATACCAGTACAAGGGTCTGGTCCAAGCTTTGTCCAATCGTTGGCGACGGTGCAAGATGGCATACCATTACATAGACCAGCTACATAGTTTGTCGCTGCCGGACCGCCCTTGCAGTTTGCCCCAGCTACAGGTGTGTTAAAGGGGTTACACAATGTGGCCGGAGACGGAGGTAATCTGCCCCATAACACATGCGTTGTCCATAAAACTTTGCCAGCGGGGCAGTTGAATGTATGACTCTTGCCCTCGCATATTGTAACTTGAGCTGTAATAATTGTACTGAAAGTTACAGTCTTCATAGTAAATACACATAGAGATTCAGTCTGACTCCATACAATAATGATAGAGATTCAGTCTGATTTTATACAATAAAGATAGAGATACAGTCTGAATTCATACATTAAAAATAGAGATTCAGTCTGACTTTATACATTGAAGACAGAGATACAGTCTTAGTTTTGAAAATTGAGATACAGTCTCACTTTTAAAGATAGAGATACAGTGTGATTTTTAAAGGTAGAGATACAGTGTGACTTTTAAAGATAGAGATACAGTGTGATTTTTAAAGATAAGAGATACAGTGTGACTTTTAAAGATAGAGATACAGTCTGACTTTTAAAGATAGAGATACAGTCTGACTTTTAAAGACAGAGATACAGTCTGACTTTTAAAGACAGAGATACAGTCTGACTTTTAAAGACAGAGATACAGTCTGACTTTTAAAGACAGAGATACAGTCTGACTTTTAAAGATAGAGATACAGTCTGACTCCGTGTTCTACAAATATACAGTCTAGCTTCAAATGGGTTAAATACAGAAACAATTTTGACTACAGACAAGTCTATCTCAATTTCCTCCAATACTGAAGCATACATCATTTATGACAATGTGAGAGTGATGTAATAAAAGTACGAGTACTTAAACGTTTACGAACATTTCATGAAAAGGTTCACCATGCAGGCAACACGAGTTTTAATCCTAACATGATCGAATGAATTTACACAGTAATATTTGACTCCTCTGTTGTGTCAGTGTCACATTATCCTGAAGCAACTGTACACATATATTTACAAAGCGTCGATTGAATAAAGTAATAAGATGCCATAATCCGCTTAACAATGCATTATCAAATCTCCATTGCAAATCCTCCTTCTAAAATAATGTGATGGGAAAATGACTGCTATGGCATGTCAAACGTTGCTTAATTTATGACGAAATATAGAATGACAATTATGACTTTTACAATAAGAATAACGATCCATGCAATAACAATGGCAAACATATAAAATTAAGCAACGTTTGACATGCCATAGACTGCATACTGAGTGTGTGTGATTGAAGGCATTCTAATTTTTTAATTATGAACGTTAAAGGATATGACATAGAGGATAATTGTTGCTTTCGGTGTAAGATCACATCATAATTTCACCGAGTGAGAACCAAAAGTGATATTTTCACGAATGACGCAGCCACGAGTGTAAATAACAACTTTTGGTGTTCACGAGTGAAATTATAGAGGATATTTGTTGGTTTCGGTGTAAGATCATGTTATAATTTCACCGAGTGGGCACCAAAAGTGATATTTTCACGACCAGTGAAAATAACAATTTTTGGTGTTCACGAGTGAAATTAACGTGATCTTACACCGATAACAACACCTTTTCTGTTTATTTTAGGGTTAAATCTTTACTTTTATCGAGTTTGTTTCAATAAAATATCGAAAATTGCAATTACGCTCGGTATATTTTTTGACGTAAATCCGGGTTAAAGATTGCAAAAAACAGTGAAAATAAAAATGATAATCCACTGTTTCAAACTGTAGACTATCACTTTTATTTCACTGAGAAAACTCTATAATTCACTGGACAACATCTAATAAAAGCATACATTTAAAAAAATCTTAAGAAAACTCACACTGTGACGGTGCTAAGGTCGTTGTCTTATACGTCTTAACGTTTGCTCCCGTTGACGTCGGCACAGTTGTCGGCGTCAAAGTTGTCTGCACAAGTGTCGTCGATGAAGCTGTCGACGTCACAGCTTGTGTAGTTGGTATAGGGGTGGTTTTTGGAGGAGGTGTAGGAACTATACATTGATAGTCTACCTTTAAAAATTTAGGCACACCTGAACAGGGGTCTCCCAAGAGCAGGTAAGAGTTTGTTAAAGTACATTTAGATTTTTTAGAACACTGCGAGTTTACGTAATTATTCGCCTGTGCTCCACCAACGCAGTTGAAGTTAGTAATCGGCGAGTGGTAAGGATTGCATGTACCAACGGGCACTGACCTTGTCCTTCCGTACACAATGGTTATTATATTTATCTCTTTGCCTAGCGGACACGTGATCGTTCCTGATGGCGGCTGTTCACAGATGGTGATCGACTGCGTTTGTTGTGCTCGAGATTCTTTCAGCACTATCAACAATAAGACTGAAATAAAATGAAACGCGTTTGATCAGAATAATAACATAGAAGAGCTTAATGTTATTTTCTTCATTTTATTTAACTGATTACTCATCGTGATGTGTAAATGCGGTAGGCCAAATCCTGCCTGAATGTTGGAGACATTACTGGTATGAAACCCGAGTATTTCGAAACATGAATCATGGAAACAGTAGCCTTTAAACAACTGTTTGAAATACTGCAAATAAATCCAAACAACAGGAAAAGAAACACAAAGGCACATTTCTAAGTTCCTCACATTTTTGAGCGTTATATCTAACATTCCCTTGTCTGAATTATGTAACCCATATGACAGAAAATCGCGATGACCTACCCACACACCAATTCATTCAAATGTTGTTCTATTCTTGGGGGGAGAGAAGTAAACTTGTTACATATCCCCTTTGAAAACACATGTTATCGAAAATAACGGATGAATTCTTTTTAGGAATATGAATTACTAGTACTGTAACAGTTGAGTCGCTTGATAGTGACTAATCAAGGCTTAGCGTTTTAGCACATTTTAAACTTGCTAGGACTGTTAGTACTGTAACAGTTGAGTCGCTTGATAGTGACTAATCAAGGCTTAGCGTTCTAGCACATTTTAAACTTGCTAGGACTGTGGTTACGAACGCGCGAACTAATACAAGACTTAAATTCCTAAAAAAGTAAATTCTTAAATAAATTACACAAAACCTCCAGTTCTTTAATATATATATAGGAAGAAGTTGATAGAACGACGTTAGATAACGTATAAAAGCCTGCAAATAAGCAAATAAGCCGACAAATAAGGTAATGGAATACAGCTTAGACAAACTGGTATTACATAACGCACATGTTTGATCCTCGGCCGCGCATAACCATGGGTTAAATTGTTTGGCAAATACCTTGGAAAGAGAAGATTTTTGCTGTATTTTGAAAATAAGGCAATATGAATTTCGTTATAAAATAATGTTTTGAAATAAATGTTCTTCGCTGAATTAAAAGCTTACCCGGCAACACAAACTTTAATATCCTAGCCATTTTTGTCCCACATTATGCGATAAACTTCGATTTTTGTACGTTATATATAACCGTCATGTATATAATGCTGCATTTGTGGAAACACTTACAGGCAAACTTTGGTATCAACCGCTTGTTGTATAGCACAAACATGGTCATTGAAAATTCGCAAAATTCCCGATTTTACAGGCAATATGGATCGAGTCTGGGAATGTGATCACTAGGTAGGCGGGGTTTACATGGTAAAGGGTAAACAGTTCATTTATAAAGGTTGGGCACGTAGAAATATTGTTCATTACACGTAATTGCAACATTTCCTTGTTACTTTTCCCCCCAATTTTAGGAAATATAAAGTATCGTACGAACAAAGTAATCAATAAAGTGTCAAACAAATATATTAAACATAGAAAACTTACTTACTTTAAGATAAAACAGTATAATAAAGAAAAAGGTCCTATATAATAAAAGAAAACCATTTTCAGCTTTGAAAAAGATATAGTTACTTAAATATGTAGACACTTATAATCGAAAATTCAATAATTTTAAAAGAGACTCTCGAGGTGATTTATCAATCCTGTTGATTTGTTTGTCACTTGTGTCTTCTTTAGTTAGAAATTAACACTTTTTACTTCCATTCAAATCCGTCATTCATGAAAACAACAACAATAACAGAAGACAAGATTGAAGGAGAATCAAAGTCATTCATTACATAACGTAAACTTTTTTTATTCTCTGATCAACTAAGAGTCAAACACTTCAAACGAAATACAAAAAATGTAATTTGCAACGAATAATGACAGAATATACCTAAGCATTTAAATACATTCATATCGAACCTGCAGATGAACATCAGTTTGTACACAGATCTCTCTATATATATCTCTCTCTCTCTCTCTCTCTCTCTCTCTCTCTCTCTCTCTCTCTCTCTCTCTCTCTCTCTCTCTATCTGTGTGCTACTGACCATCCTTCATTGAGTAACCACCTGGCTTTAACGACCAATACTTAGGTTTCTCAAACTGAAGAGGTAAAAAGACCAAATCAAGTTGGATGGATAGGGCAGTCATTTTTACGAAGTTAATCGTGCTTATCCCCAGTGACGTGCTTACATGTAGCTGACCTCTCCTTAGATAGTGGACAGTGGTCAATACTGTAATTGAAGATGTTGACAAGAACTATTTGACCATACATTTCTACTATACACTCCTCATTAAAACTACCTGTATCATTTATATATATGATTATCCGGGGAAAAATATTATTTGAACAGTAACTAGACCAATCCAATCAAAGGCAGATGGACATATTATGCACCTATTGTTTATGGTCACACTATTGTGTTAGTCTTAATTTTCTTTTCAAATGACTGGGTTTTTTTGTACCACTGTTCCAATTTCTGTAATTTATCAGTCACGACTAAATATTTTACTCCTGTAAAGTTTTTCTACTATTCAAGTGTCAAACTTTGATAAGGGACTGATGTTACTATAACATTCCAATGATACTGCACAAACTTGAAAGATAAAATCAGTTTAAATCATGCTTTTTAAAAAATTGATCGTTTTTTATATAAATATATAAATTAAGGATTGACTTTGAGTAATAAACTATGTATACGATTCAATGTGACACAGGGAGTTGCCTTTTGATCTCGAGTGGTTTGTTTTTCCGTTGAAAGCATCCTATTGAAATGGCTTCTGAAACAAACATGCATAAACTCGTTTTAAAAATGAGATTTTAATTGAAACAAACTAGTACTAAAGGACGTACTGTTTATATCACATACCTTTTCGTGCAAAAAATATCTTGTAAGTTATAGCATAGTGTGAAACTGAAGCTGTGGGATTACAACAAAATATTTGCTCACTTTAGGATCAGAAGCTTGATTAATTGTTCGTCTGTAAACATTCTACTTTCAATCACTTGACGGAAGAAAAGAAAAAAAACAGCACACATACATGCTATTTACTTTTCTGGGGCCATGGGAACGAGTAACATTAAACGCCATAAAATGCGTTTTAGTTGAATAGATAGTAAAAAAAAAACTTTTTTTCTAAAGCTGGGAAAACGAAAATTAATACATAATTTTATATGAAATATGAGAACAGAAGGTAATTCGATTAATTACCTACCTTGACGGAATAAGAGTTTGAATAACTAACTGACTGATCTGTTGACTAAATGATTGACTTATTGATCTGTTGGTGGATCGATGGAGGGACGGATGAATGGAGGGAGGGAGGGGCGGACCAAAGAGTGTACTCTTTTGTCTTCTTAGGCGCGAAAGTCCTCTCTGTTTGGTATATATGTATTTGACATAACATGTGTCTGTACAAAACACCAGTGAATACTTTAAACAACATTGACAAAATATTTACAACTTCAATTAGCGCCATTCCTTGAGGTAAATCTGTACAGCCGGGGCCAGACATAGTCATCAACAGACTCTTTCACAAATCAGTAAATGTACAAAAAGATTAAACTTTTGGTCAATTCCAGTAGCTTCAGATTCACACAAATAATGTTCTATTTTGAGTGTGATATTATTGAATTATAGGTAACTAACTCCCCACCCCGCCCCCCCCACCCCCACCCAATATGTTAACATTCTAGTTCAGTTGCCTGTTCTGATATGATTTCAGCGTGTGGATAATGTGTTGTTCTTTTTTATTTTGATAATTAAGTCCGTTCACTTTTATATCAGTTTAAAGGAAATCCTTGCGTATGAGTCCACGCTTGATCTAATCAAGTTTGATATTCGATCTCTAAAGGCCAATTTTACATGTGCAGTAGGGCAGGGTTTTTTTTTCTTTTCAGTCATATTTTCATATCGCCACACCCTCATGGTAGTAGCAAAACTTTTACCTAATAAAAAATACAATGAACTGTGATATTGTAATTTAATATAGTATAAGATATAATATATAAATTTATGTTTGTCCTTATAATTCCATTATAGAATGGCGTGTATGTTGATTATGGTTTTATATTGTATGAAATGTGTATTTTATTGTATTACTGCATATATGGTGAGACATAGACAAATTAAATGTATTAGTAAACCTGACTTAAAGTACTAATTGCCAGTAAGCGTTAAGAGTTCGTTCAATAAGCAGTCACAAGTTGTATTTTCGGCTCTATTGACGCCGTTGTAAAACAATATACGATCGAACACAATACGTAACATTATCTCACAGTTCAATTAACACTTTTTGTTAATTTGAAAGTTAAAACCGTTTTGTTTTCAGTGAACACAGAATAACGACAAGAAGTCTGCCCTTCACAATAAGGATCTTCAAGAGACAGAAAAAAGCAAAATGATTTCCTGGCTTTCTGTTGGTTTATTGTTGCTTTCTGTTCGAGGTAGGTTATTTCTTTTTTTAAACATTATGTGTATGGTGTTTCACAGACTTTCGAATGACGAAATAAATTGCAATAATTCTATAGGGTGTTACCGTTCTTAGTCTCAAGGCACTCGACAATAGCAGTTATTTTGCATTTCTTTTGCACTCAGTGTTTGCGTGGCTTATAAACGGCCGACACTATTTCAGAGATCTTTTATCAAAGAAAGAAACTATAGTTGCAATTGTTAGATTGGACATAAAACAGGTAAAATATACGCGTTTCAAAGATGTACATCAACAACTAGAAAATGTACGAAACAGAACTTTAATTCTTCACTGTATTTGTTTTCAGATGGATATTGGTGAGTACACAATGTAAATTATTTATTGAACATTCTAGACTTTATAAATGGATTATTACATTGTCTTAATTTAAAGTGGAAAGTTGTGAGTAACTTAAATCTGTGTTTATGGGTTGTAATTGCGATTTACTGATTTCAATACAAAACAGAAACAAAACACTTGACTGAAAAAAATGTTTAGGGTTTTTTCAAGGCACTTCAAAACTTGCTTCGAGTAGCGCCTGGCAATAGCTAGGATTTCATTCGCCAAAATCTTCAATTATTTTATCATTTTTATTGTGATAAGAAAGTATATAAACCTACACATTTTTGGAAAGGTGTTTTCACTTTCTGAACGCATGATGGTGCTAATGATAACAAGAAGAACTAGGAAATTAAATGTAATGACATGTCTTACTTATCATCAATTTTTGAACAAGGGTTGCAGCTAGGAGTTTTTACAAATTAGTGTAATGCTCATATTTTTGCTATTGCATTCTGTTAAACCCCCTTACTACACAATAATGATAACTGAAGCAAATAATGTTTTAAAAAATCTGTAATACCGTATGCAATATGTTTGTGGGTGTGTATGAGGTTACCCCTAGCTGTAACGACCTTGTTGAAAAATTGAAGACAAATGAGACAATTTTATTATATTAATGACTGACATATATATTAGTAATGGTTAGCTCCTTCATTTGTTTTGTCTGACGTATTTAGAGATTGAAAGTCCTTTCCAAAATTGTTTAAGTTTACATACTTTCTAAACATCATGAAAAAGATTTTTTTTTAACTTTTGAAGATTTTGTTGAATGGAACTTAAGGTACTGCCTTCTTATTTCATATAGTTCCGAGCAGGGAACCAGTGCCGCAGACGAGGCTGGTAACGCGCAGCTGTACACAGTGGGTGGGGTAGTTCTGCTGATTGGTCTTGTGCTGCTCGTCGTTTTATGTGTGGACGAAGTGCATCATACAGGTAACGTGAACATTTTCATACCTGTCTACGTTTCTTGAAATATATTGCTATGGAACTTTAATTAATATTAAATAACTCCTTTTTTAAATGAAAATACTAGTATCATGAACAACACACTTACAACAGAAACAAACATGTAAGATGTCATTATGCAATTTGAAGTGAATAAAGGTTCATCGATTTGATACCTACATAGTATAAAATGTTATATCAGATGGGGCTTCTTATTTAATACATTTAAATCACACGTTATCATATGTAAGTAATTCATGTATTTTGTCTACGAGAATAGCTGACCTGGCTCCAGCTTGGACAAACATTGTACAAGTTGACAACCCCACGAATACAGGATTTAGAGGGGTTTCTAACGGGATGCGCATCCTAGACCCAAACTGTGTACAGCGGACAAGGACCGGAGATTTCGAGGCAGACGGTGCAAAATGGGGAGCACGTACGTGCTACATTATGTTTTAATATTTGCTTTTATCTCGGACGAGAGCCATCTATTCTAGGAAAGTTGCAGAGGTGCAGGGTTTTATTCCGTGTGAGCACTCAGACAAAAAAAGTCCCAGCCCTACACACATGTAAGCTCGCATGTACTTTGTGTTGTCCGAGCAATCTTGTTTATTATTTCATGGCCTACTTAAGAGAAAAAGAAACATTAAGGTATATGCCCTACATAATTAAACAGTACAGGCATCAATTCGTGGGCTATCGTATTTTTTTTTAGAATTTACGTTCTTGTCATGTAGTACAGTCAGCCAAATTTGTAGTTTGTTTTCATTTCTGTAAGAGCTTGTTTCTACTGGTATTGTGCAACTAAACACTGCTTGGTATCGCGAATAGTTTCTTGAGAAATTTATCCGTACACTTGTTATATGTCCTATGTTTGTATATTCATTTGTGTAGCACTAAGCAAAGGGAAGCACATCTTTGAAATTTACTGGCCCCGAGTAACGAGGGGCACACTAGCTGCTGTAGGGGTTGGAACTGAAAATGCTCCTCTGCTGGTGAAGCCAAAGGATTCGTTGGTCGGATGTAACAAGCACACATGGGGCTTTGATATAGCACGGTACAAATGTCTTCACCGTGATGAAATTATTAAAACTATGCCCAGAAATAAATTGGTACCGGACACGTAAGTAATAATTCTAAAATCGTTTAACGTTGTAACAGACCCAACCTTGGTCAAGGGTCCAGCCGTAAAAGTAATGGTTACTGACAAAGACCACACTCATGGCCTATACTGATAAAGTTTTCAAGATTAAGGAGATATTTACATTTCCTATAGAGTTGCAGAACACTTTACTTAAAACCATAATTGATGTACGCATGTCTGATGTTAAACAGTTTTGGTGGAGGAAGGGTCTAGCTAAGCGTGGCATAGTTCAATGCGGGCACTGACATCAAAATTGTAGATGTCTCATTATAGCGTTTAAAATATCCTCTGTTTAAAGATTATGATTTTGCAATTGTATGATGTTGTTTTTCATTAAACAAAGTACCTAAATAGCTTCAACTGAAAATTTACGAGGGCACACAAAAATGTGTAAGTTTTGCAATGAAACAGAAAACAATTTTACGTAACATCTCATATGATAATGTGTTGTTTGATAATCAATAAAAATTGTAGATAGCTATTGCTGCACTGAATAAGAAAATATTGAAAGTCCCATACACAATGTCTTCACTTCACGGAACCCCGTTTCGGGGTATTAACTAAGGGTTTCAAACTTTTTGCAAATACTGAACTTTTATTTTAAAGCTTCTTTTATTTTGGTCACAGTTTCTACAGCACTACAAGAGAACGTTATAGTTTTAAATGTTTCTCTTTTATGAAAAGCACCCGGAATTCATTCCTAATCTAAAGGCCGTCGGTGTGTGCGTAACTTTTGCAAAAGAAATATTAAAAGATTAAATAGAGTTTACTATATTGTATGAGTTCTTTATATTTACAGTTTCCTCATGTACGTTGACTGTGACAGCGGTACCCTAGGGTTTGGTACCGAGCATGCGTACTGGGGAGCCCCTATCAGTATACCACAGTCCGAGTTTCCGGTCTACGCGATGGTTGGCACCTGTCAACATATGTCTAAGATCACAATGACATACAAAGGTTCAGGTATATAATCCATGTTTTTTCCTCTTTTAGTGTGTAGACATTAGACATTTTGTATCTATGTACTGCAACTGTATTGAGACGGTCACCGGGATTCAAATCTATACAGGCAAATCAATTAGTGGAGTAAATCAGTGGAAAAAATGTAACTGTTTCGGCACATTTCCGTGTGAATGGTACACGTTTGTTTATTTTCCCGTTTTTCGAAGTTTCAGCAGGATATAATCATTTGATACGGTGCCTCTAAAGCAACATGAGAAACATTTTTTTCATGCAGATATTTTTTTTCTTATTTCGTAATTTCTAAATGTATGTCGTAAAACGTTTTGTTTGTTTTGTTTTTATGAACTTATTGGTGCGAAATAATAACGAAATAAAAAAAATTCTGGATAAAAATCAAGTATATCTCGTGTCATTTTATATGGCATTTTTGTGAGATAGATTGGTAGCGACGTATACCATTTATCGATATTTTAGTTAGAGATGTCAAGTCAACCTAATAATTGTTACATTTTGTTTCAGCACTCGAGACTGTTGCAGACACTGGTTATAACGTGCCCGTAGCAGTCACAACAACAACCGTCACGACTGAACCACAACCAGACCAGTCGGAGACCTACAAGGCACCGATGATGATTTCCGGTACATAATTGAAACTCTCTGTCATTCAAAGACTTGTCTGTACTTTGTCGCAACTTATAACAGTTAAATTTTGTGTTGAGAAGACCAGTCTTAATGACGATGATTGATTCTGACATCACTGTATATATGACGTATAATAAGTTTGCGTGCTTCTTTGAAAGACTAGTTTAGAATTTGCAGAGACAACGGGAAATTTCCTGTGTTTTAGATATGCCATATGTATGATAACAAACGCTACAACTACATTGTATTAATGCTCATTTTTATATGATTTTAATTATATAAATTTTCTTCTTCTAAGACTTTTTGTTTGTTCGACGGATCAAAAAAGAGAATCATAGGTTATTATTTTTAAGAATATTTTTCCTAAAAGTGACATTATGCGCATCTTACTGCACATAGTGTATTTTAGGTGACAGTTTCATAAAAGCAATTTTTGGTTGCTGTTCATTTAAATATGTTAAATTAATGAATATGCCTTATTAGTATTTGAAGTTGGTGCTTTAGATATAAAAAAAATCGGAATGATAAAATGATAGTTGTGTGGTGTTTTTTTTTTGGGGGTGGGAGGGAAGCAACTCCTGCATGCAGTTGTTTCTTTTGACTTTCCCAGTCAAATAAGAAAATCAATATTTTCATACTCACAGTGTCCTAGCGTACAGTAAGCCGAGACGGAAGTTGCTGATCTGTACGCTGATGATCAGTTAGTTGTTGGCACAAATTGAGGCCACCACGGTCTGGATTTTGTATTGAAAGTTTATTTAAATCGTTTTTTTTTGAAAGGAGATATGTTTGGGTTAAGTGTACCAGTTATTTATACTTCTATTGTGATCATCTTTGCTTCAAGTAAGGTGTAGTATAGTTGCAATCGGCCTTCGTTCTCAGTTTGATCACTGTCAAATTGACGAAACGGCCAGAAAAAATTGACTTTGTGTTCGCATATTTCATTGTATATATAGTTTCTGGTCTATAGTTGTGCCGGCGTGGAAGAAAAAAGTATTTTTCTGACTCGTAGACTTCCTTGAATCGAGATTGAATCGAGATTGAATGACTTGATGCAGAAAAAAAACTGTTTTGTTCCGTCACCGAAAGACTGTACGCTTAATTGCAACTGTACACAATCGCTAGTTGTACAGAAAAATAAAAAAATCTGTACGCTTAGTTGTCGAAATAATATAATATTTCTGATACATTTAGTGTTTGATAATATCATTAATGAACGATAACAAGTAGTAATTAATTTTATTTCTGCTGTGGTTTCCACGTAGTTGCATTTTTTTCCACGTCAAGTGATATTTCATGTAGATCGGGCCTGTTCAAGACGATTTAATGTATGCCCGGGTCCGTATTTGCATCCTTACTACAGATGAAACATGAACTACTAGTGTTGAACTGGGTCCTAATATAATTTTACATTAGGACCCAGCTTTGAACAATAAAAGCCGTTTTGAAAATCAATCAATGTTAGTGTTAGACATGCTGATATTTTGTGTCGACAAAAGAGCTCAAAAATCCTAGTGGCACAGGAATAATTGAACTATACTTTTCGAATCATTAGATACGTCTTTACTTTGTACATTTTGTGAATCAATAATTGACAGACGCCATATTGGCAGAAATGGCTGGACCCAGAACTGATCAGCCAATATTTTCTCTGAGTTTTATTCTTATTAACAGCAAAAAAGTAGATAGATTTTATGTGATTGCTTACAATTTCATATGTGTCTTTTTAGGTTTGCCCCCAGACGATGTTATATTGGGAAAGAATGACAATCGGTCGAAATTGACAGATGAGGACCATTAATGTATGGTTACAATTATGTTGAAACGGATTTTGAGTGGGTGACCTTTTCCTTCGTTGTATGATTGGCATACATTATGCAAGCCAACCAGGTGTCCAAAGAACAGACTACTTATACTTAGCATGGATTGGATCAGAAATCAATAGAAACACTCAAATTGTAGAAAAAGTTAAATTTGCCGTGTCACTGCATATTTGCTTCATCATTTTTTATTGAATTTTCAATGGATTTGAATCGCTCTTTAAATGAGGAGACATTCATTTAGTTTTTACATGTACAAACAAAGTAATTTCGAATCAGTGCAGAATGAGGGGTGCATAATAAAATAATATCAAGTTTTATATCGGCAGGTGGTTATGTTCTTCCTATCCTATCCTATTCTATCGTATGAATACTGTACACAGCCTGGCCATAATCATAAATGCAACAGTATGTACATGTACACAAAGGTTTTTAAAATGAAAAACCGCCGTCCCATATCCATAAATGACGTCTGGTTACTACCAACAGAATCTGGTCTTTCACATTCAGTTTACATGGCAAAGCTTAGAGAGAGAGTAGAAATCGGTGTCCTATGGAAGCCTTGGAGGGCCACTTTTGAGTTTCGACTTACGGATGTTTTTTTTTACTTTTGACTTATGACTTTCGACTTTTAACTTATGACAGATACAGAGTTGGCAAAGTTTCCAAAGAGTCATAATGGTGTAAAATTTTGTTTCTTCAATGCAGGTGTAGAAACAATAAGTAAAATTATGTCTGTGCGTAGTACTGCAAACTTGTTTGCTGTAAATAAATTATCTAAGTTACTTTTGTCTTTGTAATTTATTTTAGTATCAATGAGCAGTTACGTACGGTGGCACAGAGGTGACATGTGGGTGTCTTTATTTATCTCGTTCCCACGAGATAATAAGTCGTTCCCACGAGATAATATCTCGTTCCCACGAGATAATTATCTCGTTCCCACGAGATAATAAGTCGTTCCCACGACATAATATCTCGTTCCCACGAGATAATTATCTAGATCTATTCTAGTATAAATTAACAATACCTGATTTGAAAGAAACTCCCGATATTGATAATCAGCAAATGGTTAAAAGAATACGGTGGCACAGAGGTGACATGTGGGTGTCTTTTTTTATCTCGTTCCCACGACATAATATCTCGTTCCCACGATATAATTATCTCGTTCCCACGACATAATATCTCGTTCCCACGACTTATTATCTCGTTCCCACGAGTTAATTATCTCGTTCCCACGAGATAATATCTCGTTCCCACGACTTATTATCTCGTTCCCACGAGATAATATCTCGTTCCCACGAGATAATTATCTGGTGGGAACAAGATAAATTAGCCAATGAAAAGCTTTCAATGTGACAGGAAAAGGTTATTCCCCTTTTTGCGCTTCATTCGTCTTTGTAAAAACGCAACAAAAAGTTACTTCCCTTTTCCTTCTTTTAACCATTTGCTGATTATCAATATCGGGAGTTTCTTTCAAATCAGGTATTGTTAATTTATACTAGAATAGATCTAGATAATTATCTCGTGGGAACGAGATATTATGTCGTGGGAACGACTTATTATCTCGTGGGAACGAGATAATTATCTCGTGGGAACGAGATATTATCTCGTGGGAACGACTTATTATCTCGTGGGAACGAGATAAATAAAGACACCCACATGTCACCTCTGTGCCACCGTACCTCTGTGCCACCGTATTATTCCCCTTTTTGCGCTTCATTCGTCTTTGTAAAAACGCAACAAAAAGTTACTTCCCTTTTCCTTCTTTTAACCATTTGCTGATTATCAATATCGGGAGTTTCTTTCAAATCAGGTATTGTTAATTTATACTAGAATAGATCTAGATAATTATCTCGTGGGAACGAGATATTATGTCGTGGGAACGACTTATTATCTCGTGGGAACGAGATAATTATCTCGTGGGAACGAGATATTATCTCGTGGGAACGACTTATTATCTCGTGGGAACGAGATAAATAAAGACACCCACATGTCACCTCTGTGCCACCGTAAAAGAAGGAAAAGGGAAGTAACTTTTTGTTGCGTTTTTACAAAGACGAATGAAGCGCAAAAAGGGGAATAACCTTTTCCTGTCACATTGAAAGCTTTTCATTGGCTAATTTATCTTGTTCCCACCAGATAATTATCTCGTGGGAACGAGATATTTCTCGTGGGAACGAGATAATAAGTCGTGGGAACGAGATATTATCTCGTGGGAACGAGATATTAACTCGTGGGAACGAGATAATAAGTCGTGGGAACGAGATATTATGTCGTGGGAACGAGATAATTATATCGTGGGAACGAGATATTATGTCGTGGGAACGAGATAAAAAAACACCCACATGTCACCTCTACGGTGGCACAGAGGTGACATGTGGGTGTCTTTTTATCTCGTTCCCACGACATAATATCTCGTTCCCACGATATAATTATCTCGTTCCCACGACATAATATCTCGTTCCCACGACTATTATCTCGTTCCCACGAGTTAATTATCTCGTTCCCACGAGATAATATCTCGTTCCCACGACTTATTATCTCGTTCCCACGAGATAATATCTCGTTCCCACGAGATAATTATCTGGTGGGAACAAGATAAATTAGCCAATGAAAAGCTTTCAATGTGACAGGAAAAGGTTATTCCCCTTTTTGCGCTTCATTCGTCTTTGTAAAAACGCAACAAAAAGTTACTTCCCTGAACTGGAAACAAAACAAACGTGCTAGCAGACCTTTGTATCATTTGACCTCTAAGTATGACCTTCACCTGATAGGACTCTGGGAGTTACGCATGACAAGTCATCTTGATATAGTGAACATTTATGCAAATTTATTACAAAAATCCCTTCATGGACAGAAAACAAAGGTATGGACCGGACATGCAACACACCCTACAAACAGACATTTGACCTCTAAACGTGACCTTGACCTTTGGGGATTGGGTCTGGGTGTTCCGAATGGCACGTCATCTCATTTTGGTGAACATTAATGCCAGGTTATTTCAAACCACCTTGATGAATAAAAGAAGGTCTTGATCAGACAAGAAACATACCCTGTAACAGACCAAATTACTCTTTTTCTCACCTCTGAGACAGAGGAATCCGAATAAAAGCCTATGTGAGATACATGTAATCTTGTCTCGCATAGCTTGTCTCACATCGGACACGGACTACTTTATTTGCCATGAAATCAACACAATCGGACGGTGAGAAATCTACCACTCCCATTACGTTGTGGATAAGGAATCCCACACTCGGTTTGAGATATGTCAAAAAACTCGGCAGAGCCTCATTTTTGTACAAATCCAAACCTCGTGTGGGATTTCCTATGTACAACTTATGGAAGTGGTCTATTCACTTATCTCTAAATGTGACACGCCGTATCATTATAGTAAACATTTATGCAAAAGTTATTTCAAAAATTCCTTCATGGATAAGAAAAAGAAACAGACAGGACGAAATGAAGACAGACAGACGGACAGACAGTTCGAAAACTATCAAAAATCATTCAAAATTGAATGGTAACGAACCATCGTACCATTACGAATCGATCCACACAGCAAAAGCAATGATTTAAAATTGCCCTAACGGAACTCTGTACTATTCCCACTGAATACCTTATCGCAGACGTCTAATTAACAGTATTTTATTCCTGTATGACTATGTATTCTTAACAATTTCTTCGCAGTTAAAGAATTTCGCTCCTATCTGTATTCTCATGTCTCGTCGCATTTAAAAGTTTTTCTCTCCTGTATGTATTCTCCACCTCTAGTCACATTTAAAAGTATCTTTCTCCTGTATGTATTCTCATGTCTCGTCTCAGTTAAAGAATTTCTCTTTTGTACGTATTCTCATGTCTCGTCGCAGTTAAAGAATTTCTCTCCTGTATGTATTCTCATGTCTCGTCTCAGTTAAAGAATTTCTCTCCTATATGCATTCTCACGTCTCGCCGCATTTAAAAAAATCACTCCTGTATGTATTCTCATGTCACGTCGCAGTTAAAGAATGTCTGTCCTGTTTATATTCTCATGTCTCGTCGCAGTTAAAGAATTTCTCTCCTGTATGTATTCTCATGTCTCATCGCAGTTAAAGAATTTCTCTCCAGTATGTATTTTTCTCTCGTGTATGTATTCACATGTCTCGTCACAGTTAAAAATTTCTCTCGTGTATGTATTCTCATGTCTCGTCGGAGTTAAATAATTTCTCTCCTGTATGTATTCTCACGTCTCGTCGCATTTAAATTATTTCTCTCCTGTATGTATTCTCATGTCTCTTCGCAGTTATAGTATTTCACTCCTATATGTATTCTCACGTCTCGTCGCAGTTAAAAGAATATCTCTCCTGAATGTATTCTCATGTCTCGTCGCAGTTAAAGAAGTTCTCTCCTGTATGTATTCTAATGTCTCGTCGAAGTTAAAAGAATTTCTCTCCTGTATGTATTCCCATGTCTCGTTGCAGTTAAAGATTTTCTATCCTGTATGTATTCTCATGTCTTGTCGTATTTCAAGTATTTCTCTCCTGTATGTATTCTCATTTCTCGTCGCAGTTAAAGAATTTCTCTCCTGTATGTAATCTCACGTCTCGTGGCATTTAAAAGTATTTCTCTCTTGTTTGTATTCTCACGTCACGTCGCATTTAAAAGTATTTCTCTCCTGTATGTATTCTCATGTTTATAGGCCAACATCGTTGCTATTGGGTTTACCCTTTAACAAAAGTGAATGTTTGGTCGCATAGGGATCATGTGGCTTTGATACTGCTGGATGCTGTGTGATTTCTCCTTTAATTGGGTAGTGCGTTTATGAAGTTCATACAGAAGAGGCTTTTTGTTCATCAAATAACATAAAAGGAATATATGATAATGGATACAGAAAAAGAAAGTCTTATAAATATGACGTTTGTTGTCATGTCTGTGTCTCAAGTTTTTACATGACATTTTGTTATTTGTGGCTATACATTTATAAAGACGGGTGTGCTATTTTCTTACCCTCGGGATCCATTATACGGAGAATGGTTGCTTGTCGCCTGATCGAACATATAAACCATTTGCCAGACATCTTTCACGCATAATCCTGTATCCGTGTTGCTGGCCTGAATGTTGGAGTTCATTCTGGACGAAGTCTATAACTGAAGATGGATCAGAGTACGACCTTCGTTGAAGTCCTTCAGACCTTAAAAGTCTATATAAATGTCTTATTGACAATAATATCCCATGTTGTTCTCGCAACACAGTCACTATTTGCCGGTAATTCAATCTTTCATGAAAGTATCTTGATATAAGGTTTCTAATATTAGCCTGATTGTTAAAAGTCCATTTTAGCATTTGTTAAAAAAAGGGAAATAACTTTTAATTTTTCCACTATACTGAGTTTTGATTGGCTGAAATTATCTCGTGGGAACGAGATATTATCTCGTGGGAACAAGATAATTAACTCGTGGGAACGAGATATTATCTCGTGGGAACGAGATATTATGTCGTGGGAACGACTTATTATCTCGTGGGAACGAGATATTATGTCGTGGGAACGAGATAATTATCTCGTGGGAACGAGATATTATGTCGTGGGAACGACTTATTATCTCGTGGGAACGAGATAATTATCTCGTGGGAACGAGATATTATGTCGTGGGAACGACTTATTATCTCGTGGGAACGAGATAATTATCTCGTGGGAACGAGATATTATCTCGTGGGAACGACTTATTATCTCGTGGGAACGAGATAAATAAAGACACCCACATGTCACCTCTGTGCCACCGTACACCTCTGTGCCACCGTATTCTTTTAACCATTTGCTGATTATCAATATCGGGAGTTTCTTTCAAATCAGGTATTGTTAATTTATACTAGAATAGATCTAGATAATTATCTCGTGGGAACGAGATATTATGTCGTGGGAACGACTTATTATCTCGTGGGAACGAGATAATTATCTCGTGGGAACGAGATATTATCTCGTGGGAACGACTTATTATCTCGTGGGAACGAGATAAATAAAGACACCCACATGTCACCTCTGTGCCACCGTAGAATAACCTTTTCCTGTCACATTGAAAGCTTTTCATTGGCTAATTTATCTTGTTCCCACCAGATAATTATCTCGTGGGAACGAGATATTATCTCGTGGGAACGAGATAATAAGTCGTGGGAACGAGATATTATCTCGTGGGAACGAGATAATTAACTCGTGGGAACGAGATAATAAGTCGTGGGAACGAGATATTATGTCGTGGGAACGAGATAATTATATCGTGGGAACGAGATATTATGTCGTGGGAACGAGATAAAAAAAGACACCCACATGTCACCTCTGTGCCACCGTAGTTACGGGTCGCCAGGAGGCGACCTTGGGAGCCTCCGCAGTGAGCGGCGACGCAGGTTTCCTCTTTCTTTAAGCGGGGGAGGGAGGGGTGTGGGGGGCTTGCCCTCCAGGCGTAAAGCCAACTATCAAAGGAACTGAAAAAAATTAAAATTTTGAAATTTTTTTGTTGCTATGGTAACATTTATTTTTTTTAATGTTTTTATGTATCTATAGGTTAATATCACAAGGTATACCGAAGGAAATTAAAGTGCTGTAATATGTATAAGTATATTGTTATATTGATGGGTCCTCGGTAGCAGGTTCCTAGTATTACCTGAACCTGCCGCTGGAGGTCCTCAGTGAGGACCGTGTATAGGGTTAGGGTTTATTTTTTCATAAGTCATAAGTAATAAGTCAAAGTCAAAGTCAATGTCAAGTCAAAGTCAAAAGTCAAAAGTCAAAAGTCATAAGTCATAAGTCAAAAGTAAAAAGTCATAAGTCATAACCCATAAGTAATAAGTTAAAAGTCAAAACAAAAAGCGTGTTAAAACATGTTTTATTTTGTTACTATTGATAGAAATGATATATTTTTATATATATATAATTGATTTTATTAAAATCTTTTAAATAAAAATTGTATTTTATTGAGTGTGGTCGTGTTTATATTGTTCTTATACAAATGCCAAAGAGGCAATACAGCAGTGCTTTTGGGAATGATCGCAGAGAAGCGAAAAGGCGACGCTATATTTACTTATATACCTCGTAGGAGGTATTATAAGAGAAATATTATTACAAGAAGAGAAACTATTATCGAAAACAACGCGATTCATATGTCAAAAGTAATTAGTCAAAAGTCAAAAGTCGAAAGTCATAACTTAAAAGTCAAAAACACCCGTAAGTCGAAACTCAAAAGTGGCCCTCCAAGGCTTCCATACAGTCCTGTGTATTACCGTCCAGTATAAAGTCAGTATCGTTTGTAATGCTGTCTGCGCTGAATTCTTTGACAGAAAGCTGAGTTCCGGTGTATCTACTACAGAAATAACAGTCGATTAAGTGCAACTTAGTCAATTGTATGTGTACACTTATCGACCATTACTGCCTCAATTTGATTATTTCACGATTCTGTAAAACAGTTTGCATCAACCTGCAATACACTGGTCATTTTTGCAGTGGTGTAGCAATAAATCTTTCTCCCATTGCAATTTGGAAAAGTCACAATTTTCAGTCTGAATTGGCGTTGGTTTGGATCCTTTGTAGAGTAAACATATGTAAAGATGTCATTCGGGTGTCTTCAGTTGGTTGCCCATCCACAGAATGTATGGAACACACCTGTAAAATTTAAGAAAACACATTTCAGGAAACCATTATTTATATACCAGGAAAACAGTGCAATTTTAATTAAAATAAAAATGTATTTAATCTACATACAGCTCATTTTTCTCTTGGAATTCTTACTGACTGACGGTATGAGATTGCATTGATGTTTTCTAACACTCATCTATAGTAAGTATGCATTACAAACCCGGACACATATCAAATTGTCTTGAACAGGCCAGATATACATGAAAAATTACTTGAAGCGGAGAACAACTGCAAAAGCGGTTTTTCAAAACGTGAAAATAATGACAGAGCATTAATGAAATCCATAAATATTTTGACAAAACACAGATCTTTAAAGATATTTATAACACTAATAATGGCATATGTGAAACAATATACGATCGCATTCAATACGTAACATTATTTCACAGTTCAATTAACACTTTTTGTTAATTTGAAAGTTAAAACCGTTTTGTTTTCAGTGAACAGAAAAACATAACGACAAGATTTCTGCCTTTCACAATAAGGATCTTCAAGAGACAGAAAAAAGCAAAATGATTTCCTGGCTTTCTGTTGGTTTATTGTTGCTTTCTGTTCGAGGTAGGTTATTTCTTTTTGAAACATTATGTATGGTGTTTCACAGACTTTCGAATGACGAAATAAATTGCAATAATTCTATAGGGTGTTACCGTTCTTAGTCTCAAGGCACTCGACAATAGCAGTTATTTTGCATTTCTTTTGCACTCAGTGTTTGCGTGGCTTATAAACGGCCGACACTATTTCAGAGATCTTTTTTCAAAGAAAGAAACTATAGTTGCAATTATTAAATGGACGTAAAACAGGTAAAATATACGCGTTTCAAAGACGTACATCAACAACTAGAAAATGTACGAAACAGAACTTTAATTCTTCACTGTATTTGTTTTCAGATGGATATTGGTGAGTACACAAAGTAAATTATTTATTGAACATTCTAGACTTTATAAATGGATTATTACATTGTCTTAATTTAAAGTGGAAAGTTGTGAGTAACTTAAATCTGTGCTTATGGGTTGTAATTGCGATTTACTGATTTCAATACAAAACAGAAACAAAACACTTGACTGAAAAAATGTTTAGGGTTTTTTCAAGGCACTTCAAAACTTGCTTCAGGTAGCGCCTGGCAATAGCTAGGATTTCATTCGCCAAAATCTTCAATTATTTTATCATTTTTATTGTGATAAGAAAGTATATATAAACCTACACATTTTTAGAAAGGTCTTTTCACTTTCTGAACGCATGATGTCTTACTTATCATCAATTTTTGAACAAGGGTTGCAGCTAGGGGTAGCCCCCTATACCAAAACGTTCTGTAGCATTTTATACACTATTCCACTCTTGAGGGAACTGTGTCTCATATCTCTGATAAATTAGTATTATGCTCATATATTTGCATTCTGTTAAACCCCCTTACTACACAATAATGATAACTGAAACAAATAATGATTAAAATAAATCTGTAACACCGTATTCAATATGTTTGTGGGATGTATGAGGTTACCCCTAGCTGTAACGACCTTGTTGAAAAATCGAAGACAATTATATTATATTAATGACCTGTATATTTCAGTAATGGTTAGCACCATTATTTGTTTTGTCTAACGTATTTAGAGATTGAAAGTTCTTTCCAAAATTGTTAAGGTTTACATACTTTCTAAACATTATGAAAAAGATTTTAATTTTTTTTTTTTGAAGATTTTGTTGAATGGAACTGTCAGGGGTTACTAAAAAGGATTAAATGATGTGTGGGTTAGATTTAAAAATGTATGTTTCAACAGATATCATTATGCTAAAATGTGACTTATATTTTATATAGTGCCGAGCAGGGAACCAGTGCCGCAGACGAGGCTGGTAACGCGCAGCTGTACACAGTGGGTGGGGTAGTGTTGATGATTGGTCTTGTGCTGCTCGTCGTTTTATGTGTGGACGAAGTGCATCATACAGGTAACGTGAACATTTTCATACCTGTCTATGTTTCTTGAAATATATTGCTATGGAACTTTAATTAATATTAAATAACTTTCCTTTTTTAAATGAAAATACTGGTATCATGAACAACACACTTACAACAGAAACAAACATGTAAGATGTCATATGCAATTTGAAGTGAATAAAGGTTCATCGATTTGATACCTACATAGTATAAAATGTTATATCAGATGTGGCTTCTTATTTAATACATTTAAATCACATGTTATCATGTGTAAGTAAAAATTCATGTATTTTGTCTTGTACGAGAATAGCTGACCTGGCTCCAGCTTGGACAAACATTGTACAAGTTGACAACCCCACTAATACAGGATTTAGAGGGGTTTCTAACGGGATGCGCATCCTCGACCCAAACTGTGTACAGCGGACAAGGACCGGAGATTTCGAGGCAGACGGTGCAAAATGGGGAGCACGTACGTGCTACATTATGTTTTAATATTTGCTTTTATCTCGGACGAGAGACATCTATTCTAGGAAAGTTGAGAGGCAGGGTTTTATTCCGTGTGAGCACTCAGACAAAAATATCCCATCCCTAAACACATGTAAGCTCGCATGTACTTTGTGTTGTCCGAGCAATCTTGTTTATTATTTCATGGCCTACTTAAGAGAAAAAGAAACATTAAGGTATATGCCCTACATAATTAAACAGTACAGGCATCAATTCGTGGGCCATCGTATTTTTTTTTTAATTTACGTTCTTGTCATGTAGTACAGTCAGCCAAATTTGTAGTTTGTTTTCATTTCTGTAAGAGCTTGTTTCTACTGGTATTGTGCAACTAATCACTGCTTGGTATCGCGAATAGTTTCTTGAGAAATTTATCTGTAGACTTGGTATATGTCCTATGTTTGTATATTCATTTTTATAGCACTGAGCAAAGGGAAGCACATCTTTGAAATTTACTGGCCCCGAGTAACGAGGGGCACCCTAGCTGCTGTAGGGGTTGGAACTGAAAATGCTCCTCTGCTGGTGAAGCCAAAGGATTCGTTGGTCGGATGTAACAAGCACACATGGGGCTTTGATATAGCACGGTACAAATGTCTTCACCGTGATGAAGTAATAACAACTATGCCCAGAAATAGATTGGTACCGGACACGTAAGTAATAATTCTAAAATCGTTTAACGTTGTTACAGACCCGACCTTGGTCAAGGGTCCAGCCGTAAAAGTAATGGTTACTGACAAAGACCACACTCATGGCCTATACTGATCAAGTTTTCAAGACTAAAGGAGACATTTACAATTTCTATAGTCTTGCAGAACAATTAAGCCATAGTTGATCTACGCAGGTCTGATGATAAACAGTTTTAGTGGAGGAAGGGTTCAGCCAAGCGTATCACAGTTCAATGCGGGTACTGTCACACATCCGAGAGTAAATATACTGGGACCTACGTATCCAACTTTTTTTCCAATATCGAAAAACTGAAAGCTGGCAAAATTTCCATATAGAAAACGTATAGAGAAAATTAACTTTATGCTGGTTTATTACATCAAAAGTGTATACATATATAGATGTCTTATTATATCGTTTAAATTGTCCTCCGTTTAGAGAATATGATTTTACAATTGTATTTTTTTTTTATGATTAAACATAGTACCTAAATCGCTTCCACTGAAAATTTACGAGGGCACACAAAAATGTGTGTAAGTTTTGCAATGAAACATGGAACAATTTTACGTATACTTCTCATATGATAATGTGTTGTTTGATAATCTATGAAAATTGTAGATAGCTGAAAAGACCTTTTAAACATGTATAAAGTAAGGGTGAACATTTGTAATCTACTACTTTTTAAGTTTTGAATTATCACCTACAATCGATTTACCAATAGTCGTCAAACTTCGGGAAAGCTCGGAAATCACACGATTTTTCCCGATAATTGCACTGCATCAGTGATAAAAGAGATGTATTGCTATAAATTTGTTATAGTTGCGCTACAATTGCTGCACTGAATTAGAAAATAATGATAGTCTCATGCACAATATATTCACTTCACGGAACCACATTTCGGGGTATTAACTAAGGGTTTCAAACTTTTTGCAGTGATTGAACTTTTATTTCAAACCTTCTTTTCTTTTGGTTTTCTTCAGCACGTTATGTTTCTAAAATGTTTCTCTTTTATGAAAAGCACCCGGAATTCATTCCAAATCTAAAAGCCGTCGGTGTGTGCGTAACTTTTGTAAAAGAAATACCAAAACAAGAAAAGATTAAATAGAGTTTACTATATTGTATGAGTTCTTTATATTTACAGTTTCCTCATGTATGTTGACTGTGACAGCGGTACCCTAGGGTTTGGTACCGAGCATGCGTACTGGGGAGCCCCTATCAGTATACCACAGTCCGAGTTTCCGGTCTACGCGATGGTTGGCACCTGTCAACATATGTCTAAGATCACAATGACATACAAAGGTTCAGGTATATAATCCATGTTTTCCCCTCTTTTAGTGTGTAGACATTAGACATTTTGTATATAATGCAGTGTATCTATGCACTGCAACTGTATTGAGACGGTCACCGGGATTCAAATCTATACAGGCAAATCAATTAGCGGAGTACATCAGTGGAAAAAGTGTAACTGTTTCGGCACATTTCCGTGTGTTTGTCTCTTTTCTCGTTTTTTCGAAATTTCAGTCGGATATAATCATTTGATACGGTGCCTCTAAAGCAACATGAAAAACATTTTCTTCATGCAGATATCTTTTCTAATTTCGCAATTTCGAAATGTATGTCGTGAAACTTTTTGTTTGTTTGTTTTTATGAACTTATTGGTGCAAAGTACGTTTCGTAATTACGAAATAAAAAAGTACCTGGATGAAAATTCTGTATCTCATATCAATTTATGTGACATTAGTGAGATCGATGGGTAGGCGTAACAGTTATCGATATTTTAGTTAGAGAGATTTTAAATGAAAATCTAATAATAGCAACATTTTGTTTCAGCACTCAAGACTGTTGCAGACACTGGTTATAACGTGCCCGTAGCAGTCACAACAACAACAGTCACGACTGAACCACAACCAGACCAGTCGGAGACTTACATGGCACCGATGATGATTTCCGGTACATAATGGAAACGCTCTGTCATTCAAAGGCATATCTGTACTTTGTCGCAACTTACAACAGTTAAATTTTGTGTTGAGAAGACTTCAGTCTTAATCACGATGATTTAATCTGACATCACTATATATCACTTATAATAAGTTTGCGTGCTTCTTTGAAAGACTCGTTTAGAATTTGCAGAGACAACGGGGAATTTCCTGTGTTTAAGATATGCCATATGTATGATAACAAACACTACAACTACAACTACAATTGTTTTAATGCTTATTCCTATATGATTTTAATTATATAAATTTTCTTCCTCTAAGACTTTTTGTTTGTTCGACGGATCAAAAGAGAGAATCATCGGTTATTATTTATAAGAATATTTTTCCTTAAGCCTACTGATTGTGAGTAGATATTTAAAAACAAAACCCAACTGTTTGTTAATCATGCCAGAAGATTGCTACGTATATGCAAATGGGTTAAATTCTATAAAACCGACCACTTCCGTGTGATAAGTGCGCCATAACCTGCAATGGAGGATATTCGAACAGACGACCTCTGGAATACAACGCAAACGACACATTACATCAAGATTGACTAGTCCATTACACGAGCGGTTTATACATGTAACGTTTAGCTGTACATTTTTTACTGATTTTCGCTTTCAAACTTTATTGATTTATCTCCCTTCGTCTACTATTTGGACTACTCCTTGCAGTTTTCGCAGATTTTGACCTTTTATTCAGATCGACATTGAAGTTCCGTGCGATAGGTATATGAACAATATGCCTTTCATACCACCGTAAAATCGTTTAAAACTCATACATAATAAATAAACTGGTAGTGTTATTATTGCTCTGGTCTTGTTCTTCAAAGGTAGGCCCTATTTTGAAATAAACAATATATTTTAAGTTCAACTTTAATTTGTTCATGGTGCATAAATATATAAAACACACCTTATCTAATATTATCAAGGCTTAGATATTAACACAGTCACAATTTGGGTACTGCTTTAATCTGTTAATCACAGTTTGTTCCCCGTTTTATTTACTTAAAATCTAACTTGCTTTCACCTGAACTGGCATTTAAAAAGATTTAATACTAATTTATAGGAAAACAAGTCCAGCCATGAACAGGACAGGTTATGTAAGTTTATTCAAACGTGGGTGTTTTTTTTAATATAGAGGCTATTATGTCCTAAATACTACCCTATATTGTAGGGTAATCGATATTGTTATATCGGGTATTCTTCCCCTGGCATCGTGGTTATGGCGATATGTAAACAAACATAGATGTGCTGAATTGAAACTTGTTGATTTAAAAATATCTTCATATTTAGTTTCTGTTGTTTCGGGACGGAATAAGAAAAGGCAGAATGTTTTGGAAATCTGTTGTCGTGTTACTGTTAAGTTTTCTTGCAAGTAAGTCTACACCCAATATTGTACTTTTCATGTCTTTGATCTTTCCAATTTCTGAAATATTAATAACGTCCTAGGTCGGATTTTACTGTTTCGTAGTAGATTTAACCGTTTTTCAACTGATCCGACATGAAGAACCCGAAATAAACTGGAAAAACTTTAATAATTTGCGTGCATAACGTGCATGACATAACTCGGATGTTGTTGTCTTTTTGATGAAAAGGTTTTTGTAGGGAAGAAGCAATCTCATATCTAAGTTTTAATCCACTCGACTGAAGTAAAAAGTCGGAGGAAAGCAGATATATATTATAACTGGGTAACGTTGACCACTAGTATATGAATCCCTATACAGGGAATACCACTACTCTCTTTGTACAGTCATGTAAATTGCAAACCCTATTCCCTGGGTAGAAGACACCAGAACGGTAGTCTCCTGGTTAACTGTTGCAAGAATGCACATGCAATATCTGGGGTCAAGTACAGCAGATTAGGTTTTATATCGTCACACTGGTAACTCATCCCAGTTAGATTGTTGATTGTAAAATGTTTGTTTACAGTAACTAGGTCTTACATAAGAACTTGTCAATTTCAGTTGTCAACTTTTCAAGTAAATTTCCATTTATAATTCTTACATCAACATCAGAAAATACAGCCTTCTTACAACAGAGAAAATGAAAGAACAGAACTAAAACTGATGCGTATCTATTTGCACTAAAAGAACACATATATGAAATAGTTTAAAGTTAAATTGCCCTGCAACAAAACTGGTCAAGCACGAAGCTGTAGATTCTTTGATAACACATGCTAGAAATGAGTTACGCTGAGTGATTTCTCTAACTGACAGATATAAATGAAACTATACGTAACAGAAAGGGCACAATACCTGGAACCAACAAACAACCTTTGGCAACTGGCTGGAAAGCAGTCAGGTAAATGGTAAATTTTTTGGCTAAAATTTTTGCTTTTAGGCATGACGGGAGACATGGCCGGGGTCTCATCCCAATACTAAGCTAGCATACATGCTATTTGGGACGGACCTTGATAAAATTCTCATCAAATCAAATCAGAAAGGGCACATTTTCAGTTTTTGACTAAGATACATTTTTAAAAAGATTTTCTCTATCTTAAAGGTGAATAGAACTGTTAAACATGTTCACATATATTTTTTTGGTTATAACTATGTCAATGTTCATTATTATAAATAAATATATTATCTAAAATTATGATGGGTATTTTTGAGAGAGAATGTAACATATTATTTTGATCAGAATCCTACATAATTTGGCATGTCAGGAGACAATATGAGAACAAAATTATTTATTTTGAAGCTGTTTAGAATGTACTGTACTACATGTAAGTCATATCAAACTGGTATGGGGTGTACCCCGGGTCGCCTCTCCCAAAAATCATGTTTTCCTGTTATATATGTGTTTTCTGTGCATTCGTAAAATAGGTATTTGTGAAAGATGATCAGAAAACACATATTTAACAGGAAAACATGTTAAGAGTTTTTAAACTGCTAAAACATGAGGGTAAAAGTTATGGTTACAATTAATTAATGTCAATTTCATTCGCGAGACATACGTGCTATGAAATGCCAGTGACTTCGGTTTAAAAATAGTCCGACAGTAAAGGAGACAATATTACTGAGCATTTCTGTAGAAGACGTGCAGTTTTTACTCGAATAGCGCATACATACATTTGAAGTTATAATAGTACCATGCACGAATGTCTGTCTTAATATTAGTTTGAAATATTTCTGCCAGTTGTTCGTGACTCGATCATGCTATTATAAACCTTAAATCTTTTGTGCATATTTACATGATTTACTTATTTGTTCTTATATGGTTTTATCATAATCAAATATAAGCAGTTATATATATATATATATACGTATATAAGTACGAATAAAGTGGATTTAGTTTGATCTCAACTGGTATTTAAACTTGACGTTTATTTAACATCGGTTGTTTACCAAGTTAGTGCAACTAATTTCTCTCCTACAAAAGTACCTGTTTTAAACCCTCAGTTTATATTCATGTAACCGTCATCACGACTGCATTGTTTTCCTGGGGCCTAACACGGTTGTTGTTGCTGTTGTAGGTGTTAAACACCCTTTTCAATTTGTATTTGTGCTTTTTGGGTCCATACGACCCGACACCCTTTTCAAACGTGGTTTGGTCATTTTTGCAAGTAGACGGTTTACCTAACCATCGTTCCTGAAAAGAACCAGTTCTAGGTCCTTATCTCCGTAAGAAACTGCCAACTTTCTTACATAAAAAGACATGTTCGCTTCGGTAGCTGGGCTCGAGCCCATGCATGACCATCAATCAATGACTCTAACCACTCGACCACGGAGGCGTTCCGCTAAGGACGGTATTTTATACAGTACCGGCGTAGGATCATGATTTAGAGCTAACTTTCAGAAATACGGAGTACTAAGTAGTTAAACTGGTTCTACAATTATATTTTAATTTGGCAAATAATGCCAAATGTTAACAGTTTGTGTACATTTCAAGGTAAATCAATCGATTTTCACGGCCGCGTGACGTCAATATCCAACACTTTCTTTCAATTCATTCAACGAAAATGCCACATGTTTTCTATAGCCCTTGGAGAATAAAACAGCGTTTGACCTTTTAAGGACAATACTTTTGAATGTCTGTTTCTTTTATCGTTTGGTTTTCAGGAAGTAGATTCCATTGTAACTCGATGAGATATGCATACATTTGTAGTTCCTATCGATGGATCAATCGTGCATGCATCCCAAACCACTTGGCCAAATTGAACCAAAAATACGAGAAATATTCCAATAATGGTGCTTTAAGGATTTTTTTATTGCAGGAATCTGGTCACCATGGCAACCAATAAGACAAACTTTAAACATATTCTTTTCCAAGACCACAAGGCCTTGAGCTTAGATATATCGTGTGTAACATTTTGTAGTTCTTCTCGACTTGTCCAAACCATGCCCTTGGGTTCAAAATTAGACCCTACTTTTAACAATTAAAACCCGATGCATATGAGTTAAAATGATTTCTGTGAGTTTTATAAGTCTGTTCTATGTAAGCAGACCACATCATACGAATTAGAAACATAAATTCGTCGATCCATGTCTACGCGTTCCGTGCCAGCACTCCGTGTCCGTTTTACCTACGAACGCCGTATATAGTATCATATAAAGTACATTATATGATTATAATTAAGACTACGAAAATATTCCATCTTATAATTTGATGTAAACAATTCGCAACTACACGTAGATGAATTTCCAGACCTGAAGTTCCCGCTATATCGAACGCTTTTGCAATGTTCCAAATATGTTGGAGTCTTTGTATTCTGGGCGCATCAGGTTATAAACTTCTGGCTGTTCCCGAACCATATATATGCTTTTTTCAATAACTTCAGAACCCTGTCCGCTTATGCTTCCGTATCCGCGAAAATCGCTGTCTGTGCGATATAACACCGACACGGATCGCGGGTGCGGACAGCGGGGCACGGACCGCGGACACTGGCAGCGGACACTGATAAGCAGAAATGGATCGCAGACACAAGGAATAGACATAGAGTTTTTCAAATACCGCATCATTTGTTATCTAACTATTTGAGCCCTTTTGTTCGCTACTCCTAATCGTATTTCTTTCTATATTTTTCAGGTTGTGACAGGTGAGTTTTCGTATTTTCTTCATTTTGTTTATGGACATGTCCAAAATTGATTATGCACTGGCATTGTTAATTCCAATAATACCAATACTGAGACAGAGAGGCGTGTGATTTTCGTAAGGAACATCTGAATAGCTCATCTGTAGCATCGTCCGACACCTACGGTTGTTGACTCCGCTACGCTCCATATATTCTTTTATTTCCTCCACAACCGTGGGAAAGATGTAGTAGATGTATGGAATATGCACGATTATGTATGACTATTCGGGTAATATTCCTGACAGTTTATGTATATGAACCTTAAGTATGAGTTTAGTAACTTCTGTTTGTTGCAATGAGGATTGTGTCGTCAATGAATTACCTTGATTAAATTCTTATCCAAATAACTTTTTTCGGTAATTTAATTTATATAATGCCTTGTTTCATGGAGTCAATCAAGCGTCTTATCTCCGATATAATAAACCAGTAAAGTGTCTTTGAAATTCTTCAAAAATACTGAAATACAGCTTATGTTAAAAGTGGCATTTCAATACATGATAACAGCCTTATAGTACCATAACTGTTTAAGTATTTGCTATACGATTGTTATGTAGCATGGATACAACAGAAGTTAACACGGATACATCATTCCCACACTACCAAGTGATGGGTGGGGTATTACTGCTGTCCGTACTGGTCATGCTTGTGCTCCTGTGTGTGGACTCTAGTTCAGTTCAAACAACCGTCGTCGTTCAGCATGGCTACGTACAGCAAGGTACGCCAGACCTTTGTATGAACCAGGCTGGCTTCTAATGAAACATTTCAACCAAATCTGGAAATACAGTACCTAGTTTATCACTTTGCGAAATACCAATAGATCTACCAGGAAAATGTTTCTATTGAAATTTTATTAAGTTATAAAAGATCTGATTGGGTTAAAAGTGACACTCGAGAAAAGGCAAATGGTTCATCGAATTGTGAGAACTGAAAAAATGGCTGTTCGTAAAGTTATATCGGGTATTTCTGCTTCTTGGCTGAATTTTCATTTGAAGCCTGCTCCATTAATAGTCTCTGGAAAGCTACACGTCCACCATAACAGGAAGTGGATAGAAGGTAAAGTCATAAAAAGGAGCTTTTGCTTACTTGTAATAGAGCACTGACAAATAGTGTCGTCTGTGTTTTAGCGCGGCAATAGAAGATGGCGCCACCGGCAGTTCTATGTCAGATTATCAGACGCTTATTGGAGTTCTAGCTTTGATCAGTCTTATTGCGCTTGTGGCTCTGTGTGCAGGTGGTGGAGTCGCACCGGGTATACAATTTCTTCTTTCTTTGCTTACCTGTACTGTAGACTTACATGTTTCAACAAGTGCTAGTCTTCCCAAAACGCTCTACGGCATTTCTTAATTTTTATTTTATGATATTATTCAAGTTTTAGTACAATGTACCGTGCAAATTGATTATTGAATTATGGTAAAAAGGAAGCTTCAAAGAAAACATACAAGAAATTTTTAAAGCCGAGTGATTTTTCTTATGGACTGAAATAAATGAAAATACTAGTATAAGATTGGATTTTCAGTTTTTGATTCATGATTGATACGGGCCTATATACATGTTATATAGGTCCGTGTCCATGGGTACTATACTGCAACCATTCTGTGACAGTGTGCATCCGGCACGGCAAACCCATCGAGGTAAATTGGCTATTCTGTAACAAGTTGTAATAATCTGTCTCAAGAACTTTCAAGTCACTTTGTTTTAGGAAATCCTATACCAAACTGGGTCATGACTATAACCCCAGACCCGGCCCTGGACACGGGGTTCTCTGGCACCTCAGACGGTATAAACATTATCAACAACAATTGTGTACATAGACACAGAAGAGGTGTGTTCGAGACAGACGGAGCTCGATGGGGTGCAGGTTAGTGATGATATACTTTTTAAAAAGTTTATATAAAACTCAAATAATCAATAAGATTAAAATCGATTAAAACATTGTGTAAGATGCGAAAGACAGAGCCTAGCTGTCAATACAGTAAAACCTGTATTTCGTGACCACACAAAGGAAGCTGAAATTGTGATCTCTTAAGACAGGTGGACTCTTAATTCAGGATAAATTACTTTCATCTTCAATAACAAGGGTGGAATATAAAGTTGTTGCATATTACAGGTTGTTGCTTAACTCAGGTGGTCACGAGGGCAGTGTTGGCTGTATTGTTCTAAATTGCATTAATTCATTATATCGGAGCTATGATGTATAAACGCTACAAAATATTATTGCAACAGTTATTTTGCTTCAGCACTCGCAAAAGGCAAGCACGTGTTTGAGATTTATTGGCCAAGTGGTCATCGTGGCACCATGGCAACCGTTGGTGTGGGTACTGAGGACGCTCCTTTGTTTGTTAAACCGAAAGACTCTCTGGTAGGCTGCAACGGTCACTCTTGGGGTCTAGACATCGCCAGAAAACGTCTGATGCATAGAGGAGAAATGACTGGCACTATGCCAAGAGGAGGTGTCGTACCAGACAAGTATGTATCTAGAAGTAAATAGCAGAAGCTAACCTTGCAAAAATACTTTTTACATTGTTCATTGCCAGACCCATTTTCCTGCCCATTAGAATTGTTTTTCCTTGGATGAAGTGCATGACTTGTTTAACTTTGAGATGAGAACAAATATACCAGGGACATTCTATCGACTGCCTACAGCAGACTAAGATAAGTACCCCCATAGACGTACCCAGTCATATAATGTTATTACAGTCAATATCGTATATAACGACTCCGGATATAATGAAATTCTGGATATAAGAAACAATTTTGTTGGGCCCGAATTTTTTTCTTCTTTATCAAATATGAAAATGCTATATATAAATATAGCATCTCTAGATATACATGTAAGGAACAAATATAGATGGCCCCAAGGAATTCGTTATATATATGGAGTTTGTGACATGACAAGCAATTACATTTGACATAAACACAAAAAGACTAGGTCTGACATAATAGGCAGACATATTTGACATACGTTGATAATTCAATATAATGTTTACTTGAACCGTTTCTAAATGTGTTTTACCATCGATTGTCCGTGTCTGTTTCCGCCTTTATTTGAACAATAAAAAAGGTAAACAGTTCGTGAAGTCTGAAATTGTGCGTAGATTTCATTAACGATACTTAAATTGGGCTCTAAGGTTCGAGTCTTTTTTCGGATAGCGATCGTGACACTAGAGAGCAACCGCTCAACTATTTTTCAGGGTAGTTATTGGTGTTGATACATTTTCTTTATTGCAGGTTCTACATGTATGTTGACTGTGACGGCGGAACCCTTGGATACGGCACAGACCACGCCTACTGGGGTGCTCCTGTTAATATACCACGTGCTAAATTCCCGGTGTATGCAATGATAGGGTCAATGTGCGAGAACTCCCAAATTACTATGATCTATAGGGGATCAGGTAAGTAGTTTTCTGTCGTGATGTCTTGAATACAACAATGTAAGTGACTACGATGCATTTAACCAATGTAAGTGACCGTGATGCATTTAACCAATGTAAGTGGCCGCGATGCATTTAACCAATGTAAGTGACTATGGCGCATTTAACCAATGTAAGTGGCCGCGATGCATTTAACCAATGTATGTGACTACGATGCATTTAACCAATGTAAGTGACTACGGTGCATTTAACCAATGTAAGTGGCCGCGATGCATTTAACCAATGTAAGTAACTGCGATGCATTTAACTGCGATGCATTTAACCAGAATTCCTTCCACCAATATGATGATTATTACACTGTTACTGTTTTATCTGTTACAGAGAACAGAAATGCGGTCCCTGGAAATATCACGGCAGTCACTGTACCTTCCACTGGACCAAGTGGCCAAGTTCAAGTCACAGTCGTCAATCCGGGAGGTAAGCAAGTGCTCCTCTATTTTAGTTGTTCTTTTTTAAATCAGTTTGACTAACAGCTTATTGTGACAACTTACCCTTGAAACACAAAAATAACTAGTATAGAAAATCTCACGTTAGTTGCACGATAGCTTTTATTCATATATTTAAACTTCATGTATATGATTGTTCATATCTGGTTAATAAATGTAGATTTGCTTATTTTGCTGTACAAAACAACATGTTACCCAACCTGCTTTTGCTGTAAAGTGTGAAATATGTACTAGTTTAGTCCAG